>OY728141.1:2102151114-2103401114 GCA_963277665.1 Viscum album
ATGTTCATCATGTTCCTTTCTATACTTGATTCCTGAATTATTTGGGTTTGATTTGTCTTTATCAAGGAATCATATAGATTATTTCCCTTCCGATGCATATATACCAATTAAAAATTAAATAAAACATATAATTAACCTATCTTTCTCCTCAAAGATGTCAATCATGCTGTGAAAATACATACTTCAAGATCATGTGATCTGTATAGACTATAAACGTTTCTACTAATAGATAGAGTGTCTAACACTTAAAATCAAAAACCAATATTGGCAACCTGAGGTCATGTGTAGGGTAATTTTTTTCATGATTGCTTAACTACCAAGACCCGTGCACCACAACTCAATCTCCCTAAATCATCACAATACCGCCATGTTTGATCCCAGAAGCATCATAGTAATCCATATTCTACACACCTGACATAGGTAGGATAAAACATTTTGCAGATGTTAAACTCTTCATCAATTCCTAAAAATAAATCTCACAAGGCTTCGACTAATAAAACAATACTCCCTTTTTGGTCAACCCCAAAAGCGGTGCTGCCATATGGAAAATGTCTTGAATGAATCTCCTTTAATATTTACCTAATCCTAGAAATCATAGGATATCAAAAACATTTTTGGGATCCTCCCAAGAAACCACTACATAAACCTTCTCTGTGTCCATTAGAAAACCTTCCTCTAAGATGATGTTCCCCATGATGTGTACCCTCCTCTCATCCAGAGTCTTCAAATTGTCAAGTATTGTCACTATGGACTGAACCCATAATTCATATCCCTTAGTTCCACCCTCTCAAATATAAATCAATGGTTGATCAAACATAAATTCCATTATCAACTAAGAAATATGTTTCACAACTCCCCTCTATCTCTTTACATAAATTTCATGAATTTAGTGACATTCTCTTGAAACGGCTCTCCTTCCTCTTGAGATAGCATGATCAGTGCCTCATTTTCCTTAACTGAAATAACATTCTTAGGTGTAACCTTTGGTCATCCCATCAATCAATATCGGGGATTCATACTCTCTACAGTTTCATACACACGTCTCAAGTCTCATATCATAACCTTATAACATTTACATAATAGGATGTTATCCCAAAAAAAAATTCCCACCTCGCCACATGGTCAAATATGAGGATTTATCACTACCCATGACCATGATACTCATAATAGTTTGTTAAAAATGGTAAACACACTAACATAATCAACTTTATCATTTAGATACGCAATTATTCTCATTTTGCATAATTTTTAAAACATTTTACTATTCATGTTCAACACCATGTTTTATTTTTAATCTCGAAAACAAAGAAAATAGTTTATGTTTAACATATTTACCATTACAGATTTTCTAGTGTGTGCCTAAAATAATGCATGTCACAATAACCCTAATTTCTTTAAATGATGCATGATGACTCAAATTTCATTCAATTCTGGGCCATGAATCAATATTAAATAGTTTTTTAGAAATAATAATCACATCACACCACAAGTTCATATCTAAGGGTGAAATAATATTCAACTATTGTGTCAAAGAATAATTACAACAATTCCACCCTATGTATTTGGGGATTCCCTCATACAAGGGTTTGTAAATCCCATTTAGGATATCATTACGAAGCCCTGAATCTTCCTAGTATCTTGTATACCATTCCCAAAATAGTAATACAAAATATGAAGAATGAAAATTGGTGATCTGATAAAAATTTATAATGTCCCGAAATAGGTGTCATGTGACGGTTCTCATAGCCAGTTCTCCACATGACCTCAACCGCAGATCCTTATTTGCTAAAGGCTAATGACAAGCAGTGAGGTTCCTGTATGTAAGTCATGGGGAGACTATACCATCATTTATTATAGTAATACACTAGAGAAAATAAATAAATATATGTGGAAGAATATATAACCAGAACAATACTCATGTCATGAAAAAACCAAACAAGAAATACACTAATAAACTAAAATTGAAAAAATGTTATGAAAATATAATTTTAATTTATTTATAATGAAACTAAAAATAATGAAAAAATACTCCCAAAGTTGGTTTCGAACCATGTAATGTCCCCTCATCCATGTTTAAACACCAATTAAAAACATATCTGATGGCCTTTTTCTATATCCTATCCTACAATAATATAATCTATTTGGGTACCAATCAGGAATCTAGAATAGGGTGTTCTTACAACAAAGTAGGACACCACCAAAGATGTTTAATACAAGTCCAATCAATAGATAGTGTGTGTAGTTCTTGAATAAATAAGTACAATGTATAAATAACTTGTTATTACATTATCATTTATTCTTATTTTACTACATTAACTCTAGGCTTCCCAAGGATACACATAACCCGACACTATCTTTGTCTCATACCGAATACTAAAGCATTCTTTAGGTAATATCATATCTTAATAGACGCTTCTAGCTAAAGCTCAAATTATTAATATGTGTTAGGATATCACAATACCTAATTAGAATCATTCCAGAGTACTAATATTCTCATGTGAGGACATAACTCGAGTTTCCATTATTTCGATTCTTTAATTTGACATTTATAATCCAAATTTCCAATTAACCAATATTACAACATAATAAATATGTCCATGTTTCTACACTTACTCCTTAATAGAATGACCATGTTACCATTTTCTATACTCATAATTCTAATGACCATGTTTCCATGTATACTTCTCAATTTAGAAAAACCATGTTCCCATTATCTTTACTCATAAGTATGATGACCATGTTACCATTTAAAATTATCAATTTAGAATTTTTATGTACCCATTATATATCACTTAATTAATTTTTAATTTAATTAACCACCTCAGTCACATTACTAGTTAAACAAATTAGTTAAATACATTCATTCCATTATTTAACTCAACAATTAACTAAATGATTCAAACCACAAATTAATTCATCAATTGATTAATTAATATTAGATTTCATATTCCATAATATATTTTTCAGAACTGAATTTCCTATTCTAATCACAACATTCCATAATTAATCCAATAATTAATTATCTAGATCATATTATCAAAGGCACACTATTAATCTACAAATAATTATCTCAAGATATCAATTTCAATATCTCATAATTAATTCCTTGATTAATTATCTAGATTACAAACCATACCACTTATAATAAATTTTCACAAATTTTTAATCTTAGAAAAAATCCCTCTAATCTCATGATTAATTCCACAATTAATCACCTTTTTCAATAAATCCTTGAAAAATCAATTGGAAAATCTAATAAACCCTATTTAGGAAAATCAATTGATAAAAGATGATATCAATTCTACAATTTTAAATATACATATCAAATCTATTACAATAAGAATTATATATATTCCATCTATATGGATTTTTTAATGGACTTACACTCAATATAAATCCATAAAATCTGAGTTGCACAATGACATAAATATGAGTTATAGATCTAAATCCCTAAATCAAGATCAAGTTATCAAGATATAATAAAACATGTTCTAGATCACCAATCTTATATATATATCTCAACACATTGGTTTAAATCTAAGAAGACATAGAATATTCTCCACCAAATATTAGAGGAGATAGGGTAGAATAAACAAAAGAAACATTGGGATGAAATCCACTTACCATGCAGAGAGTTGAACATCAATTTGAGCATTCTATATTGAGAAACGGAGTTTGAATTTCATTTTAATCCCTCCATGTTGATGGGAGAACCTTACCTTGATGTTTGGATATAAAAATCTCGATTTATGGATGATTATGAGGTTGAAAAGGCCATTAACATTTGTAAATGTTAAAGATATGAAATTGTAGGAACTCACTGTTGGTGTATGCCAGGTTTAGTCACATGGTTATACAAACCCTAAACTAACCATTCATTAGACACTACTTCAAGGGCGAAATTCACATGGCTACCTTATAAGGCCTCTCAAATTTTTCTTTATTCGTGATGAATCTACTACCTAAAATGACATTGAATGCAAAATTTATCATAGATAGCAACACAGTTTGTATAAACCATGTGCCAACCGTGCACAACCACTTTTCACCAAAATTTTCAAATTCTTCACTCAAATTCACCCCATGTCACAACTCCAATCAATGGTACTAAAGCTAAAAAATTACCTGAAATTACATCTGAGAAAACTCCACAATATGTTAGGATCTTACATAATACTTTGATGAATCACTTTTTACCAAATCTTATTAAGAAATCATATATTTCAAAATTACGTACATTTAAACGATATAATCATAAACTCGTTGAAGATAAATAAAAATCATTTAATAAAATGCATTAAATGTCAATATTTATATATTAAGGATATATATCCTTTGTTGAATGAAATTTAAAGAAAATAAAAACCATATTAGACAATAAAATATATATTTTTTCATTATAAATTATATGTAGATTTTAATAAATTGAAATTATTTTAGATTCAATGTTTAAAAAATCAAAAATTTAAAAAAAATGTTTTTTATTTTTTAATTTCCTTATAAAATGATGAACTCAGTTACTGAAAATTATATATCATTTTAAATTAATTCATAAAATCCCATACCTTAAATTATAGAGGCTGATGAAACATGTATTTACATTCGTTAATAATAATAAACACATGATATAAAGAAGTAAGTTCTTTGTAGAATTGTGGATTCTAGAGTGAAATTAACATATATTTATATGAATTTTCATATGTAATGTTTCTAAAGAAATACTAAAATTTTTACCTAATAAATTATTATATATCATTGATAATGTAAAATAAATAATTTTTCCATTTGCTTTGGTTGATTAAATCTCATTCATTAGTTCTTCTCTTGTTTGGAGATTGAAAAAAACTAAAATGATTGAGTAAGTGATAATCAAACAGGTTCTGTGAGTTAACAATTGTGGGATATGTATATATATATTGGTGATGACTGGTTATTCATAATGGACTGGTTTGTTTCTAAAAAACATCATTAAATATTCTATATACATATACCACTAAAACTAAATGACCAATAATTAAATCAAGTTATTTCGATCTGAAAATGATTGATTTAATTGTAGTGATTTATATTTTATAATATATTTATATCATTATGGTGGAAAATTATTCATGAATGCACATAATACATCAAAATGTAACATTGGTATAGTAAATTAAATTGAACCACATATGTCTCACAATAATAATAAGAAAAACATGAACATATGCGGCCAAAGGAGAGTATTTTGATGTATTAGATGACTTCACAATGTTATGTACAAATCGATCATCAAAATTAATAGTTTGGAATCTATGTGTAAATTTTCTATATACCTACGATTTCTTGTCATGTGATCTTATATGAGGAATATTATGGGGTATTTTAATTTCTCTCTTGATTCCACATCAGCACTTGAATCCAATATAAAATAGATTCACCATTTGTAGTCAATTTTGACAATTCCATAGTCGAAACTCGATTAGATCCCATAAAAACATTCAAATTTTCCACTATGTCTATTAATTATTCATAATTGAACCACAACCAAAAATTTTCTATACCCTTATGTTGTGCTCTATTCCTCCGAAGGAAAACCCTCTCTCCCCTCTAATATATCAATTTTTTTTTCTCAATATTCATAATTTTATAACTACTACATATATTATTAATATTAAAAAATATTAATATTAATAGTTCATAATTTTTTAATAATTTAGAAAATATTTATATTTTCATTTTTATCATAATTCTAAATAAAACATATTAAATTTAAAACTCTTATTAGTGATTATTGAAAAAAAATACATCAAATATTTTTTCATAATTATTATTTAATCAATTACTATCATTTAAATTATTTTATTTATTTATTATTTTTATAAATTATTTAAAATTACCTCCACATGAAAATTCATGTATATATATATATAACAATATCATTTTTATTATTATTCTTAATTATAAAATATTAGTTAAAAATTATAATAAATTTTGTATAATTTTACTTCGTATAATTATTATATATATATATATATATTAATTATAAATAATAGTTTATATAGTTTACCATGTTTACATCAATAAAAAAATTCATAACTATTTTTTCTTAATTTTATAATTATAATCATCTAAAATTATAACATTTTCTTAGAATGGGATTTATTTATCATATTTTATTTAAAATAATGATTTTCTTCAAGAAACTCATCTCATAGAATATTGTTTTTAATTTTTTCATATTATTATTACTAATATGAATTGAATAAAGTTAATAAATTAAATAATTGTTATATTAAAACTCATGTTGTCATGTTTTCACTCACTAAAATAATATAACGACATTAATTTATGTGTGGACTACCACAAGTTAGAAGTGATCTGACACTCACTCTTTTCATCACCAAAACACATGGATGATATGGGTAAGTGTATGGGAATTAATGATATGGTATTATATTAATAATATGATGACAAAATATTACTTACCAATTCTCCATAACAATCATTGAAAAATAGTGGTGTTACTCATGCGTATTTATGGCCTAACATCTCTGAGATCATAACATTTTTTATTTCTCAACACCGTCAATCATGATTGGTATTAAAATAATATTTGACATGTAAATATTATTTTTATTTCACGATTAGTAAACTGGAGATGAAAGAAGCATTATCCATGTAATAGGAATGAAAATAAAAAAATCAAAATATATATTAAAAATGTGATTCTTACCAGAAAAATGATTACGATATTTAATTGGTAATAAAATTATATTAAATAATAATAAGTAAGTAATAAATGGTAACATATATATATATATGTGGTTGAATATTATATTTATAATAATATTTTATTTATTATATAAGAGGTTCTTAATGTTTGATGAACTTTAATACTTAATGTGACATATTTCTCATATCTATTTTCATTGTAGGATACATATAAAAATTCAGCACTCATTTAAATGGTGTTGTGTAAATACTTAAACTATGATATTTCATATCATTAATCCATTAAATTTAATTATATTTATAATTGCATTTTATGTTATTATTTTTGGGGATTATGATTTAAAAGATTATAAAAGGGTTAATGGATTTTAGACTCACTTTTTTCATCTATAAGGAAAATGAAATATTCACCACATAATTATACTTTGTGGAAATATATTTTTCATCAAATTATTTTGAAAAATTTTTACATAAAATTATATTTATTTAAATATCAATTTTATGATCTCACATTCATGGGATTTACATTTCAAATATTACCAAATTAGTAAAAGATTTTTCTATAATATTTATTTATTTATGGAATAAGATTATGTTATGAAACAGTGTTCTTTGAAAAGGTGTATACATAGAACATTTTATATGTAATATCATGAAATTATTTATAATAATTATATTTGAAGTTATAATTAATGAAATTATTATATTTTTATTACTTTTCCGAGCTAAAACTGTGGTAATTATTTTATGTTACAATCACATCATTTTACAAGATAGCTTTTTATTATGTTTTAGATGATAAAATAATATCATATATCTATAAAAAAACTCATTTACCTTTTTATCATATTGATATTTCATGAGAATAATTTTTTCCCTTCACATTCTTCTTTTTATCAACTTAATATTTCAAAAAACTCTTTTTATGAAAATCGACATTATTTTTCAATTTTATAGAGAAGAATTTTTTTGAAAAAAAAAATCTAAAAATGCTCACAAATATTAATCTAACTATTTTAAATTTATTTATAAAATAAAATTATAATAATTCATCAATTTTATTAAAAATTTTCCAAAATAAACATTATTTAATATTAAAAAAATTTCTTTTCGATTTTACCAATAATCTAAAATGATTTATTTCTATAAATGTATGACATGGATAATATTTTCCAATATCATGACAACTCAATAATTTCGAGCTTGAATTACATGATTTCAACTTTTATTTATATTAAATAATATTTCTTAATGTTTTAAAAAAAAGTATATTTTCATTAAATTATTTCAAACATAAAATTATTTTCAAAATGTTTTATTTTTTATAAATTTTACTCATTTCATTAAAAATACTTTCTCATGAATGGTTCATATTTTTTTAATATTTGAACATATATTTTCATGTTTATTTTTAATGAAATATATTTAGATTTTTTTAAATTATTAGTTATAGAATGTGACTTTCAATGAATTATTATCTTCCCCATGAATGATTCCATGTGATTTAACCTTTAATACGATTGTGCTTCTATAACTATATCCTTTGAAGTAAAGTTTTATTTTCTATGGATATTTTCCAATGATGCCCCTCATATTATTTTTATTAATGGTTTGTTATTACAATAATTTTATGAAAAAAAACCACTTCTATAGGATATAACATGATAATATTTTTACTACACCATATTTGTTCCCCATGTGTAATATAATTATGTAATTATGAAAATATTATAACTATGTTATCTTTTCAATATGTTATGATATGATGAATTTTTAATTAATTCTATTTAAATTAATGGTTTATGATTTGAAGAATTTATTAGGATCGTATTCCACACATATAAATGATCTTTTCTATTTGATTATTCAAAACTATATCTCTAACCAATGATTTTGGTAATAATTTATGTCTCTTTATAAATAAATTATTGAAATAAAGAGTGATTAAAATTCATTGTGGAACGCTTTCTTCTATGATGGTCATAGGATTAGATCATGGGTACTATAATGGTTTTGGGATTGATTCCATTCCAATATGATTTACGTTTATGTGACACATGAATACTATTAAAATAGTTTAATATTCCTCTCTATATTAAATAATTTCATGTGTTATACCAATGATATTCACTCATTAATCATTTTAAAGGATTTAATTGTTATTCATGTCCTATAGAAATTGAATATTTTTTCTATGACAGCTAATTTTATTCTTTTAGTTTTGTAGTATTGTTTTGATATCTTATACTCATGTTATCATATCTCTATGTTCACATTATTCTTAATTCTTTCTCTCTTTTGCACATACTGTGACTCTAATCTCATGCTTTCTTAATTTTCCATTACACATGATATAAAGAAAGGTTTTAAATTTAGAAATTTTTTATGAGTACTAATAGATATGATCATTAGGGGAATATTGAATATCATTCACTATATTAGAATATTTTTTTTGTAGTTTAAAAATATAGTAAACTATTATTCTCCTCATGAATGTATTTGGGTCATGTTTTGAATATTAATCTAAAATCATTTAATAACCATGTTTCAAAATCCTATATCAATATATTTGTCATGATGGAAAATGATTATTATCCATTTAAAAACAATGTTAAAAGATAATTACTAATATCCCAAGGGATATTTCAATGGATTTTTCTAGATATGTTTATAAGGATATTTCAATGTATTTGAAAAACTATTAGAAAATGTCATAGAATTTTTCTAAAATATAGAGTGTGAATTTTAAAATAAATTTCCAAGCATTCGATATACTACAAGTGGACATGTCATGGTCATAGAGGTGCCTTGGGATAATAACAACAAAATTGTTGCATTTATCAAGACTTGATCATCTCTTAGTGCATGATTTTGAGGATTTCTACACATCTAGTTTTGAAAATACCATGCGATATTTCTAGGATATTCTAAATCTCTTTATGAACCACCATAATGTATTAAAATAAATAATTAAAATTTATTACCAAGATTTATCTTGTGGTTTAATATATTGAAATTTGGATTTCATGATTTAGATATTTAATATGTGATTCTCATGATTATTTTATTTCCCATTATGGTTTGTGGTTCCCACAATATGGTTTTTTGATTTACGCAATGGGTGATACCATGATGAACTGTGATAACATTGATGGTGATGAACCATTTTATAATGAGAATCCAAATTTTATGGTGACCAGAGTGAAGGATATTGTGATTATGGCTAATCATTTTTATTATAAAAACATTAATAATTTTCAACTTCACCAAAACTTGTACAAACAAATGCAGAGAAGGATTTTTTACATTGGGAACATAGGTATTTGAGACTATAGATTAATGAATATTCAATTTCATACATGTAATGAATTTGTAAAACATATCTCAATAGAATGTTTTAGAAGGGTGAGAATATTTTGTGAGTGTGTAAAAGATCTAAAAAAGTTTGTAATTACCATTGAAAAATAAAACTTTCTATCAACACCATGGATGGTGATATTTTTCTCTCTAATGTATTATTAATGAATGAATATTTTAAATTTGGTAATTGTGGTAATTATAGAAATCGAATGCTTATAGTGATTTCCAATGTAAAAAATATCCAAGTTCATATGAGTAATGGGTTTTATATTAATGATGAAGAGATTATCAATGGTATATGAACGTAATGAGGTACTAAGGAATAAGATGAAGAAATTTATTTATATTTTAAGAATAAATTATAAATGTTTAAGTTTTCATATATTCTGATTCCAAAATTATAAAATATATATGGAATATTTGTAACATGTTTTTTATTAAGGTTTTATATGAGTATATCGAATGTTGTGGATGACCTATAAAAGTGATTGAAATGAAATGTTGTTTTTTAATTATAAAATGAAGATCAAGTAAATAAACCTATTAATAAGTACTTAATCTTCATAATATGGTGTTTATTTTAGATAAATATATGACTGATATGGAAAAATTAAGTTGGATAATATTTATTTTCTTATAACTAATAAAGTATTATTTAATAATTGAGTCTATGTTATCATTAATGGAGATTAAAATATAAGTTTAAGTATGGAATATGATTAATAATATATTGTTTTATTCAAGTAATGTAGATGTAAGAATGGATTCATTAATTTTTTATTTTAATTGTCTTCATTTTCCAATATCGTGTGAATATATTTCAAGGTATTAATGTCTTTTTAATGTTTCCATTATGTGATTCATGATTACATTTGGAGGAATGATGTTGACTTAGGAATATTTTTTTCTCTTATTCTTAAATTTACTATTATGCACGGGTCATCAGTTTAACCATATTTGGAGCATATTGAAATGATTATTAGATGACCTTTTAGAGATTAATGTATTACAAAACCATATTTTTATTTATCCATTCTATATAACCAATGTGAACATATTTTTATTCCATATCTAGTGAAAAATAGAAAGACTTATTATTCATTTATGTACCTTATTTGGTGATTCAACATTGAAAAAATCCCTTATAATAAGAGATAAATTGGAAAATGATCACGGATCAACCATGGGATGAAATTTCTCTATCGTAATAAATAGATATCCTGTAAGTAAATTTTCATAGGTTCTCAGTGTGGATGGAAAAAATTTACCCAATATTTAGAATCGTAATAGGAAATTAAAATAAACCTTTATGTCATCATTATTTAGGATATTATTAACCATTATCACACCTATATTGTTTCTAGATTGGTTTTCATTAACACTATCCTGATAACCCACTTTCCTATGATCAATGATCTCAATCACTCTCTATAAGTATTCACAGTTTTTGTTGATTTTCATACATTCAAATCCCAACCATGTTCTATAATTTGGATGGATAATATGTGTTACTCCAGATGATATTCACATATCCATTTACCTTTTATGAGAGTATGCTTTATGGTCCCTTTTTATGATGTGGGTTTCTATGAAGGTATTTTCAAATGCTAAAATGTTATTAAAATGACGATTTTTTATAGGGGAAATTAATTTTAAGATGGGTAGAATATAACACTATGAGATTTTGTGATTTTTTTAATAACTATAATATTTTATATAGTGGGAGTTACATTACTATATAATTATCGATTACTTTAAATGAACTACGGATTTTATCATGTGTTAAATGAAACATCGATTTTAAATTAACTATAAAATGATGTTGAAATGGTAAAATTCTATATTATAGTTATCAACTAGATAATGAAATGGAGGTTACTAAAAATATAAACCTAATATAAAAAATATATTGTTTATAAATTTATATATAATTAATTCTATTGTGTCATATTGTTTATAAATGATAACAAAAACCATTAGAAATTAAATAAATTTTTTTATGAAAAAAATTAAAGAAAAATTTTAAATAAATATATTAAAAAAACCAATTGTTTTGAATTACTTTAAATAAAATTATATATTTTATATTAAATCAAAATATTGAAAGTAATTTTTTATTCCAAAAAATAGAAAATAATCAATTGAATTTTTTAAGGAAAATTATATTTTTCAAAATTAATATTTTTCTACTTATTTGTGAACAAATATATATATACATATTTAAAATTATTATTATAAGAAATATAGTTTATAAAAAAAATCCATTTTGGAATAATAATAACAATATTATATTTTTATTAATTGTGAATATTTTAGAAAAATATTAATTTTTTATTAATAATTAAAATTATTAAATTTTAATTGACAACCGCTTGTTTATTCAAATTAATAATAACGTTAAATTATATTCATTATTTATTAAAATTAATATTTGTCAAATTATATATCTACTAATCAAATTTAGGTTATTATAATTTATTTCATAATTAATTTATATATAAAATCATTGTATCCTTTTTTACATTTTCAAATTTGGAAGCCCTATTTCTCATATCCTCCATTACATTGATAATGAATGAAATTATACCACATTTGTGAATATGATTTCAAAAAATAAATTCCATATTTTTAGTAAAAATAATTCATATTATCTAATAATTTGAATGTAATTTATTACCAAAATTAATAAATAATGGAGTGACAATTAATTATCATGGTGAAGGTAAAAATGGTGTATAGTGGGATAATCTAAAATGATAAGGGATAAAATTGCCGAAATAACTTATCTAAAATATCATTTGTATCTTTATTTCCAAAATATCATGTCCAATTCTTTTATATACTACATTTTCACATATTTATAATGTGAAAAAATATGGCTTGTGTATTTATTATCAAAAATTGAAATTCTTTCGATCACATAACACATTATTGGTCACCACATATCCTCTCCCCTTAACAATGTAATATAATATTTTTTCACTCCAAAAATTACCAAATAAATTCCAAAATTCCAATTTTCATTATAGAGGCTATATTTTTGGAAAAAATACAACATAGGTAGTCTTGGGTGAAAACCAAAGAATAATACCTGAATAAGAAGTTTAACTTTTCATCTAGCCTTTTTTATTTTATTCATTACCCCACCTCCTTCATTTTAGTAGTCCTAAAAAAATATCCAATTCCATCCCAAGGGTTACAAAATCACCATTCATGTGTATATTGACTTTAGCCTCATGAACCAATTTCATTCAATTTTAAAACATCACCACTTGTTTTTTGTAATGACTATGGATATATAGTATATATATAATTTTAATAACATGATTATTCCTTAGGAGTCATTATATCATATATATCATTTTAATTCCCATTCTGTAGTGGATTCGATAACAAATTCTATGTGTATAGATGAATAAGGCCACACCAAGCAATGTGATTCATTTTTAAAAAAATTTATTAATGGAATGTAATATGGATATTGTTAAAAAAATTATATGAAATAAATTTAATAATTATTATATTCATGAATTATTTATCATTTTTAAAATATAATTTTATTTTTTTTATTTTTTTTTAAATCATTAAAATATGATAACGTGACTACCGCCTTCACTAAGTTTTATGACTATCTCTTTTAATAACCAAAACACATTTATTATATTTACAGGTATATATAAATTAATTATATTATATTAGGATAATTATTTATTGGTAAAATATGTTTGCCCACTTTTTCATAATGATCGTTGAGAATGGAGTCATTACCCATGCATATGTACCACCAACCACCCCCATGACTGTAACATCCTTAATTTCTCAAAAAACATATTATTACTCATTAGAGTTGAAACTATTACTGATTTTAAAATATTATAAATATTTTATAATTTGTATTATGGTTATTTTAGAACCGTGATCATAGTAATAGGATTTAAAATAACAAATCAAAAAATATATGAATATCAATGTAGTTTTTACTTCTAACTGCAATTGGAAAGGAAATTCTTAGTAAATGTCTAATAAATAGTCATATGTAAATCATATATTCTATAATATATTTATTTTTGGTTCTATAATAGATTTATAAAAAATTATATTTATTATAAAAGAGGTTCTAAAATGTAGTGAGGAAGTCAAAATTTAATGTAATGGATTTCTAGACTATCGTTTATTTCATATTGATATATTGAAATTATACCCACATTTACTTTGATTGGTTTATATAAATAAACTATTTCATGTAATGTAATTAATCTCCCATTTTTTGATATTTATCTATTCATTTCATGTTATTATTAATTGGGTCTTACGATTTAAAATGTTACCACGGTAATTTTTTTCGTCTAGATTTTTTATTCTATTAGACCCATTCAATATTCACCACATGTATCTTTTATTTGGTTTATATTAATCTAATTACTATATTTTAAAATAATTATACATAAAATTATTTTTATTTTTATAACTATTTTATGACATCCCATTCATGGTGTTCAATGTTCAATAGCTACTAAATCAATAAGGGAAATTTCTCACAATTTTCCTTCATTAATAAATATGAATATGGTATAAAACAATATTCCTATAATAGTGGTATATATTTCATATTTTAATTTTAGTATCATCAATTAATTTATCCTTATGATAATTTAGTTATCCATTAATTATATTCTGTCATAGTTCATATTTTTCAATATTATGAATATGGTAAATATTTTTTGTTAGAGCCTCATCAATTATCGGGGATACTTATAATTATGTTTCTGTTTATAATATAATGTGATAAAACTATCAGAAAATTCATTAATTGTATTATCCAATGCTTATTTCATTATAATACGTGTTTGAAATTCATTATTCACACTTTATGAACACTATATTTCAAAATAATGTTTTTATTACTATCACCTTTATTTTTCTCTTCAGTCAAGAACCATTTCTCCTCCAAAATAATGTATTCTAATTATTTCTGAAAAAATTAATTATCTTTGGGTTAATTATATATTGAATTCATTTATACACATGTTTTATAAAAAAAGTGAAATAAATCATCATGTTCAAACCAAAGAATGGAAATTTTTGTTTTACCAAAATGTTAAAATAATGATTATTTTTTAACATACACATCAAAAATAATATTTTCCACCCCCATCATTGAAAAATTAGTTTAATAATATAGTTAGTGTTTTGAATGCAATTTTATTGCAAAATTTTTTTCTTGATATTTGGGGATTTTATGATTTTAATTAAATGATTCCAAAATGAAAAGGATTTCCAAAATGTATTATATTTTAAATAGTTTGTTTCAATTAATAAATATTATTTTCCTATTTAAATAATTTCTTAATACTATATTATATGTTTTAAATTTATTTATAATGTAAAATATTCTCAAATGGTTTTATAACTTTTAATTTTTAAAATAATATATTAAAAACTGTTATATTCCTCAAGATTCATTCCATGTGACTTATCTTTCAAAATAACTCTTCAACTATGATGATATACATTAATATAACTTATGAAATAATAGTTATATTATCTAAGTATATAATTTTTATTTCTGAGCTAATTTTTTTGGATGAAATATGATAATGACACATATATCTATTTCATGATTTATGGAATGATAAATTCTTATGAGACCAGCTTATATATTCATAGGTCATGAAATGATGAATTTTTTTAAAAACATGAAACCGTACTATTTTTCATAGGTTATGATAATTTGAAATGTTAATACAGAAAATTTTATTTTAGGGGTAATGATATGATAATTTTGTAAGTAATTGTTGGAACATATATTTATGATAATAATTATTTTTTGGGAGGGACCCATAACTCCCTTTAATAAATTTCGTATTGAATTATATATCATCAGATTGATTAGATCAGAAAATAGAGAAAACATATTTTAGTATGGGGATTTATCTACTAAAATATACTTATCAGTGAATATTGAGTAATATGATGGTTTGTTAAGTGAACCCATTAAACTATGATATCCTTTTAGGTTAGCCATCAAAACTATGGTAATTATTTTATATCCTTATATTTTATCCCCAATTTCATTTCTTGTACTATTTTCATGCTCTCACTACACATGATTAACTGTTTCATTATAAATCATGCATTATGAACTTCCAATCATCATTCCATTACTTGAGATTCAAATATTTGATATGAAGGGGATGGTTTTCATATATTATACTCATTTTATCATATTGTTATGTTCTTCTTTAGCTTATGTATCTCAATTTTTTACCATTACTAAGGATTTGATATAACCCAATATTATGTTTTATTTCCAAAAGTTATGAATAAATGTTTTATATAGGGTATGTTTGTGAAGATTTATAAAAAAGGAGACCATTATTTGAGATGTTTGGTATCAGTCACTATTTTATATTATTGATTACCTACCTCCTAAATCAATCAAAATATTACTGTCATATGGAATTTGTTATAATATTTTTAATATTCATCTATGAAACTATAAAATTCAACTACGAAATTACTGGTTAACTATATTACTCAACAAACTCACACATTACATTATAACTTTTCTACTATCTATAAAATATTATATATAATTTGAAATAATTATTATCAAATATCATACACCTACATTAATTTTTCCAGTTTATATATAAATAAAATTATGAAAAAATAAAAACAAGAAAATACCATGCTCATTGAATAAAATTGATATTCTCATTATTTATATATAAAACTAAATAATCTATAACGATTAATCATCATACCTAATAAATTTGGTCACATTTTTTATTTATTGAAACATGTTGTGTGTGCTGATTTTAAGCATACACTATTTAAAATGAAACATTGGTATGGGTGAGATCAAATCCTCAGTAAAAAATATATAAAACTTGTGTAGTAATCTAATAAAAATGTGTTAATTTTATGGAAGTAATATGTAATAATAATGAATCTATAATAATCAAAAAATAAGACAAATATATATCCTTGAAAATAAATTAAATAATGGTTAAAATTTTTAATGAACTAAATATTATGGAATGAATAATTTCATATAGCAATATTATGATGTAAAGGTTTCGTATAAATAAATATTACATTTCACTGATACCACAATAAATAAATTGTAATCAATTGTGTAGGAATAAACTAAATACCCAAACCTATTTTATCTCATTAGACAATTCAATTATGCAAGGATATATATTTTTTTAATCCCCACTCGCCATCTGATTAGTCCGTTTTATTCAAAATATAATTCAACAATATAATTTATATTTTTGTATAATAAACCTCTTGAAAAATTAAACAAGGAACTATATATATTTTATAATATGAAATAACAATACATGATAATATTATATTATAATTCCACAATTCTTGAAAATGTAAAAAACATTCCCCATGTAACATGATATATTTCAAAAAAACATACATAATTCTTGATAGCGTACATGATATTCCTCATCGAGCTTAAAAGAACTACTAAATATTAATATTTAATATGGTAGCTATTGAATATCCTTTATAATGATTGGAATGTACAATGATAATTGTATTATGAAAATACATTATACATATATTTATATAATGACTCATAAGTTACCAAATTACCTAGAAATGAAACTATAAATAAATTTAATATAAAAGAATTATTTTTATGGAAAACTATTAAAATATTAATAATTATAATAATAAAATAACAAAGTCAGTCATTTTTTTATTAAATTAATTAATAATAATTCAAATATAATGTTTAAATTACACTATATCTGTTTTCTAAAGATTATATAAGAAAAAGTCCTATTTAAAATCATTTTCAATTAAAAATTAAAAAATAATTATATCATCAAAAATAATGAACACATGAGTTATATTACTAATAATATCTCCATTTATTGTTTAAAAAAATAATATCATTATTTCGTTATATAAAATTTTATGAGGATCCCATCTTTCTATCATAATTACTTTATTTCCATAATTTAATTTTTAAAAACTATTTTAAAAAATCCAAATTTGTATTATTTTTCTAAGAAATCATGAAATTATTTACTATAAATTTATCATTTTTCTATAAAATAAAATAAAATATTCTTTTATTTTAAAAAAACCAAGGTAAACTCACTTTTTTATAAAAATACATAAATCTTATTTTTTATCAGAAATTTAACAATTTATATTTCCATTTAAAAAACTAAATATATATAGCACACTTTTAAACCCCTTAATATTATTTTCTAGATTTATTAAAATTATTCAATTTATGGGTTTAGTGGGAACCCGTACGATAGATTTTTTCAGTGTCCCAAGATAAGAAAACATTCTAAAACCACTTAAATAAACCATCCAAACCCATTTTCATTACTAAATAAAAAGACCATAACATTTCCATGAATTAAAATAAGGTCTCCCTATAGATTTAGAATACATTTGATTTCACTTTTTGTAAAAATTTATTGCCTCTTCATTTGGAGTAACATGAAACAATATTTCTTTTGAGGGTTTCTTTCAAAATTCAGGAAGATTCATCCCAATCATTAAGATGGTCATCTTTACTATTTTATCCTCTCATAATTATACCATTTAAATTATTTTCATGTATAACCACATCCAATGATTTAGAAATTAGTTTATTGTTTTATAGAACCTATTCTAATAGTTTTATAATAGTTCCTTTGAGGTTGATATTTCTTCTCCATGACAAACATAAAGACCTCACAATCAAAAAATAGATTTTTTCCCTTCACTATTTTTATCAATGTTCTTATTATTATCTTGAAGAAACTCCATGAAATTATGTTCATTACCAATTTCATATTTATAACCATTTTTTACAATAATTTTGTATCCACGTCTAATTAATTTTCAACCACTTTATTGATCTCATACATTTTTTCACCTCTAATACTCATCGACCTTCACTGAGTATAGGTTTTCTATATATGAGTGGGAGATAACCCCAATTATATCTACATAGAGTGGGATTTTATAAAATAATTAGAGTTATTATTAAAACCTCCCATACTCATTAATATAAAAAAAATTAACCTATAATTATATTAATATTGGATTAGGATTATTTTTATTGTCATTAGGTATCACTTTGGTTTGATATTTCACTAAAGAACCATTAAAAATGTACGAAGATCCCCCAATTCGGGTTACTAACAATCTTATTACACTAATATAAAAGGAAGGTTGATAATATTTATTCATGGTATGTCATTTAGGAACAAAACAAACTACACTATAAACAATAGGAACCTCTATCTCATTCTATCATTCATGAACAAAAAATTATATAGAAATGAACTAGTCTGAAAAACCAAACTGATTTGAACTAATCCAATCGTAACGTAACTAAAATAAATCTAATTGATTAATTAAAAATTAAATGAAACCTAATTCTAGTCAACCTAACCAAATTGAACTGATTAGAATCAAGTAGAATACAACTAAATCATATTTAATTAAAATGAATCGACTTGAATTGTTTTAAATTGAAATTGAATTTACCCAAACAATTCAAAAACTAACTAAGAAAAATTGAATTCAAAATATTATATTCAATCTAAATTTAAATTAATCTAACTAAACTGAAATAAATGAAGCCAAATATAAATAAATATATTTAAAATAAAAATTTACAGTGTAATTTCCCATTTGAGATGATTTACAATGAACTAACCAAAATAGAATCAAAATTAACCTAAAATAACCAATTAAAATTGAATTGAAATGAAACAAATATAATTGAATCAAATTCATTTGAATTGGATATTTTCAAAATTAATGATATTGATATAAACTAAACCTTCATGATACACTCTGAATGAACTAAATAGAATTGATTTTAACTAAATCGAGTCAGACCAAATTGAATTGAAGATAACTATACTAAACAGAGTCAATCGAATCTTAATCGAATTTATCTATATAATAAATTCCCAACCGAACATAACTCTAACTTTATCTAATTGAATATTAAAAAACTGAATCACTAAACTAAAAATCATGGGAGTAAAACCAATTCAAACTAACTTGATCTAACATGAAAAAAATAAAAAAAAACCAACACTAACATAATTAAAATTGAAAAAACCAACTTTAAAAATAAATATATTTCATAATTAACCATACACTATTAGAATGGGCCTATCTAAAACTATATATACTTAAAATAAATAGAATTGAACTTGTTTTAGTCTACATTGATGTGTCTATCCATATTCAACACCCTAGGATCCACTAACATGTAAGGGTTTTGTAACAAAAAGAACATTACTTTCTATTACGTTGATTTTTTTGTTTTATTTTGTTTTGTGAAGTGTAATAGGTTAAATAAAACATCTATAGTTTTTAAATTTTATTTAAAACCCATTATTTTATTTCAATTTATATGTCATTTGAATGGAAAAAATAATTTTTAACATTATTTTTTACCCTTATGCCTATTATAGGGTCTATGTTAGTGTAATTGTATCCTACTTTCACACATGGTCGTTTTTAAGAGTTGAATAAGGTAAAATCAACATTTTTATAAGTTTTTTAAGGTTATTATAAATATTTATTAGACATTGTAAAGGTAATACATTCTCTATATGGGTTTAGTAAGATTAAGGACCTATTTATATGAGTTTCATAAGGGAAGAATTAGGTTTTCCATGTCAAAATGTAGTAACCTATGGAACCCCATAAAGGTAACCATGCCTTTACAAAGGTCATGTATGTGTAAACTAGCTACCATGTAAGGGTAGAATGAGGTGTATAAGGGTAGTTCCTTAGTTTCAAATGGATTCATATTGGTATCTCAGTACCATAATGTGACAGGTAATAGTATAATAAGGGTACAATCATGTTACCCTTACGTAGTTCGCTTTTTAGGAGAAACATAGTTAAAAAAATTGTTTCTCATTTATTATTCTCCGCAATGTCCATATAATTATAATTAGGCATTTTAAATGATGGAAAGTATGGTAATTTAAAAAAAAATATCTTCTTAAATTTTTTGACTCATGTTTTAAAATAAATTTCACTTTTTTCATTCAATATTCAAGTGAAAATACTAATTAATTAGTGTAGTTAATTTGTGGGATTTAATACTATTATTCTTGGTTTGTTTATTTAAATATATTCAAATTTCTACTTCACGTGATTTTAATGTATCCGTTTTAGAGTAGTTATGGATTCTTAGTTTCCATTGAAAACTTTATAGTTCATTTGTCTCATTTTTCATTCTTCTCTACATGAAAACCAACAAAAAAGTGTTTGAGGTTGTTTTTCTAGGATTTTTTAGCCACCCCTCATTATTGCATCTTTATGTGTTATGTTATATCTAATATTTATTGAGGTAGGTGTATCTATATAGTGGATAAATTCATTTTATATGTTATGTAATTGTGAAATTCGTCTTGAATGCTTTATTAAAATCATTAATTTTTTGTTTATGATGGTGGTTTCCTAAAATTCAATATTTAGAGGTCTATAAAAATATAAAAATAATTTTCTATAAAAATGAATTTATGAAACTCATGTGTCAATGGATTTATTATAAGTTGTTTTTTATTATAAATTGGATTTTCAAGGCATGGGGATCATGATACTTTTCTTCTATAAATGTTTATGAAAATCGGGGTTGTGGTTTATGTTCTTTTTTTTTAAACATGGAATGTGGGAACATTTGAGAACCTTGGTTATGGATATATGATAACCATAGTGTGTTTATCACCATTTCTGATTTAAAATATTTTCATATGAGGCAGTAGTTGAAATTTTTTAATAATATACTAAAAAGGTGGGGTAGGACTCAGTATAATAGGATTCATATTTGTCATCTTATTGTTCATCGTTTGTCCTATTAATGTATTTCAATAAGAAATATCCCAATGGTGTTTCATGCATGATGTTTTCATTTATGTATCACAGTTTATATTCTTAAATGGTTATCCTATGTAAATTGATTACATTGAATTATGTACCCCATATTGTCACACATGTTGATACTCATATTCATATGTCACTGAATATTGATTGTTTTACAAAAAAGATCCATGGAAATGTATTTGTAAACTACTTTTCATTAAATCTTGAACTAAAATATAAATGATTTTATACATTTAATATATTTTTCTGTGGTATCTGACTGAGATTCACTAACTACACAATACTATTTACTTTAAGAGTTACTAGCCTTGGTTTTATGGGACTCATGTAATAGTAAAGGAATTATGTGTAAAGGTGTATTATCTTTATTTTATTCACCTTCATATTGGAATGATATAGTTTTGATGGTTAACCATAAGAATACTTGATTTTGTTCTTTCGTGGTATTTCTTTAAAGTTTTTCATTTTGACATATCTTTGTATGTCTCAAGGATGTGTACTTTTTTCAGTATTCCAATCCAATTTTCTATTTTATTTTTGGTATACATTATACATGTTTTGTTGTCTTTAATAGTAAAATAATTCCATAGATTTTATATGTTGGTACTCAGGTGATTTTTTCTATCGCATGTTGATTGGGAACACCCTTCAGGTCCAGTGTCGATTTATATTGGGTGACATGTTTGGTTGGCCTTGGATGGATAATTTCACAATGGTATTAGAAGAATTGCTTTCTGAAGGTGTTATAAAACTGCATGGGTTTTGTTCAGGGTCTATATAATACTATATCTAGGACATGTCAAAGCTCAATGTGTGCATTGTGATTAGTTTCTTGATAAAATCTTTTCATTCTTCCACTTGGGTTACCAAAAAAATTGAGATTTATTTTTTATTAATTGTATTCCATGAGTTGTTTTTTTGTGATAACATATATTCCTCATTGAATTTTTTTGCTTTAAATTGGTTTTATCCAATATTTGGTTTATAAATAAAAAGTTGAATCATTTTTTGAAGTCAATCCAGAGGGATTGAAAACCCATTCAGTGACTAGGAACATGGTTTTAAAAATATTAATGGGATTTTGGTATGCTTATCACATTACCATCAACCATGTATCTAGGTCAATAATGACTCAAAACCCTTTTTTTATAACCCATGATACCTAGATTCTATGAATTAAACTCATTGATGGGAAAATAATCATTAATGAACTTAAGATCTATTGATATCAATATTAAGTTTTAATAATAATTATAAAATAATATTTTTGTAGGGGTTGTACAACCATTTCATTGTGTAAAAATGGGTTTTCATAAAAAATAATTTCAATTTGAAAAGTGAAACTTTATTTCTATCTAATGAAATATAACTTATCTTCTACCTCATTTTTTTGAATCAATTACTAAAATCTGGAAACCTAGAATATACTTTTTTTCAAACCATATAATGATTTGAATTAAATAATTTCACACAATTAAAGAATTTTTTTACTAAATTGTATATATCTTGAGGAAATCTATTATTCATTATTAATTGGTAAAGGGAATTTTCATTGATTTTAAAAAAATTCACCACTTGTTTTTAGCTTTTATAGTATATGGGTAAATGATTTTGGAAGAAAAATTAAAAATTAAATGAATATTCCTTCTTTTATGGAAAATAAGTTTTAGAACACGAATGGTATCATAAATTTAAATAACATCAATAATGGATAATGCAATTAATTATGGAAATGAATCCAATTTAATGTTTTTTCAATAAAATGTGTACATATTTATCTTATAGTTGCGGGGTTGTGAAATTTTTCTCTCCTAAATCCTTTTATAAATTAATTAAATATTCCTACTTATGAATCTAATTTTTTATAAAACTCTATTGAAATAGTGTTTGGATTTTTTCAAAAATATATAGTATTTGAAATAACTTTATTCTCTTCTAGTGGCTTTTTAAACCTATATAAACATATTTACATTATTTTATTCCATATATATTTGTCCTGACCCATTATTATGTGTTGGGGTGACTAATTTGATTCAAAGTACATTATAAGATAGATTTCACATGTATGTGTTTTTTTCATTTTTTATATGGAGGTCTTGATTTGGATTCTGATTACTGCCTTATGTGTTAGGTTTTTTCATCATCTATTTATTCAATCTCGGAATATAAATGGGTTACTAAGGTTTTTCTTCCCTATTAATATTCAAATTATGGAAGGTCTTGAGGTAAATCAAGACAACGTCATTTTGTGGATATATTGTTGGAACTTATTAGTTATATTGGGTATAAAGGTCTTTAAGTAATTCTTTTCCTAGTAATCATGTATTCCATAGAATGATTGGAATCTCGTTTTTATTCTCTTATTTGGTATTGATCCCTTTATTTTTTTCACTCTTTTGTTTCATAGTGGTTTTATTTTTGGGATATATATGTTTATGTGTGATCTTTGATATCATTTTTATGATACATTATTAATAGAAATGGTCATCCCATTTTTATTCATCCACATTTTTTATTTTGACTGTGTGATATGTGTTCTATAGGATAGATTTTTAGATATATCTATATCAGGTGGTGTCTTGTTGAGACATGTCTTTTTTTGAACTATCTCTTGGATATGATACATGTGGTGTATCTAATTATTGGGATATTTTCCTTACTAATGTACATCAGGGTGCTTTGACATGATGATCTTCTTGAAGTTTCAATAGGATGGTAAATTTTCATAGGCTTTATCTAGTTCCCTTATGGTTGGAATATTTTTTATGTAGGATTCCCATAATTATGGATAAGGGTCTTTTTTGATTTCCATTGAATGGGATGTGAAATTTAATTTTTGTGTGATTATCTCTTGTTTTGGTGTCGTCACTTGTTCCTCCACCATTTTGGGTTGACTATAATTGTTTCAGAGACCTATATTAGGTATCAATTTTCTATTTATCATATTTTTTTAAAACATAAAACCCATAATTACTCTAAATTTCTTGAATTGTGGTTAATTTGGTGTCATGTGTCATTCCATTCTATTCCAGGTTTTGTCTTGGCTATATAACTATGAAGCCTCAGTCATTATGTTGGGATATGTGTTGATGTCCAAAATAATGGGAAATGGATTAAGGATTCAATAATTTATTCCCTCATGACATGAATCTATCTCACGGTGTCTATTAGGTGATAGTAATTGTACATTACCTCAGAAATTGGTGAAAATACCACTTTAGAGAGACGTTTATAATATATTAGGATCAAAGAAGCCTGAAGTATACATTTACCCACAGGTATCTGATCATATGATTGAAATTATTAGTTATTTGATTTAAACTATTTTATATAGAGATGGTGCATAATATTAGGACATTGGGTATAGTAATTGGCACCTCAAGATAGGTTTTACCAATGAGGTATGTGGCTAATCAAAGGAGGAGGGTTCTGTAGGGTTCTATTTTTTTAGAATTTAACATGTGTGTTCATAAGGTTCTAATGATTTTTTTTTGTTCTCAACATCTGATAATGATTATTATTACTTATATAATCATACTCATCTTTAAATAGTAGAAGATACCAGTTTTCAGCATTGTAATGCATCATTTTATGGTAGGGTGTCCAATGGTTTCTGTCTTTAATCTCTATATGGTGCCTTCTATCATTGAATGTATTTTGTTGTCTTAGTTAAAATGATATTAGAGTTTGAATATTTAGAACCTAATAATAGTTTTTCTTTTTCAAATTAGGTTTTACAAAGTTGATTCATGATTAATACATCAACGTTAGTGGGTAGAGTGAGCTGATTAATTTTATACATTATGTCACCATACCCTGTCTGCCGAAAGTGGTGAATAAGAACCATTGACCTATAAGTTTGATGTGGTATTTCATCTTTTCCAATTTATAGTCATGATTTTTGTTTATAAAAATCAAACATTTGGGTGGGGATAATTTTTGCACCCCATCCTTTTCGTTATAGTACATTATTTGGTTTCTGATGTTTTATTTTGTTACTAGAAGGGTTTGAGGTGTATTGTATTATCCATTATTTTGAAAATTTCATTATAAAATAATTTTTGTATTAATGTAATATTAATTTAAAATAGAAATTAAGTAATTTTAACTTATTTTTTATCCTTATTCATGGTGTAGGTTATTTTTAATGGTATGTAACTCCTACATTTACACATGGTGGTTTTTAGAAGTTTCATTTGGGTAACTGTTTATTTTCACCACTTGTTTGGGTAGGATGCTGGTTATATGGGATACATATTAGTAATCCATTGTGTATATCTGAGGTTTATGTGTAATTACCTATTTATATAATTTATTTAAGGGTATCATTAGGGTTTTAAAGGTTACATAAGGGTCCATATGGTATTTCATAAAGGAAACCAGGCTTTTCTAAAGGTCACATAAGGGAAACCAGGAAACTGTATAAGGGTAATATAAGTTGGGTACGGGTATTTCAATGATTTAAAAATGATCTGTAAGGCTAACCTATAACCTCATAAAATACCTAAGATATTTAAATGGTTACAACCATTTTTCCCATATGCAACACTCTATTTGGGAGAAAAATGCATAAAAACATACTTTTTATCTTTTTCATCGCCAGAACTGCCCTATAATGCCTTTTAACCAATTTTGTGGTTGAAAAAATATTGTATTAAACCTTTTATATTGTTAATATTGGTAAATCCTGTTTTAAAATAATTTGAACCTTCAATATTGAAGAATTTATTACAGTGAAAAAATAATTGTTCATCTTATTTTTTGAGGTTTAATGCAAATACGCCTAGTGTATTTATTTACAAATAGCCAAAGAATTACAATCCGTGATATTCTGTTATCCTCATGAAAAAATTTTGGTTCATTCATCTATTGTGTAATAATATCTAGTTCTTTTGAATTAATTTTTATTATGATCTACTAATAAAAAAATGGTACATGGTAGAGTTTGTTTTCCCAGGATCTTTCTAGTGGTTAATCTCCATTTGTAGAATCTATAATTGTTGAACACTATTCATATTTGAGTTAGGTGTCTCAATTCAATAGATTCATTCCTTTAGTACCATTTGTTCAATTAAAATCAATTTGGAGTGTTTATTATATTAATTAATTTAGAATATGTGAGGGTATTTTTCAAAAAACATCATCTTTGGTGGTTTAAAAAGGGTTTTTTATAGAAAATGATTTCAAAATAATTTTTTCTATATATTTCATGCAAAATGGTTGAATGGGATTAATGATACATCCCTTTTTAAAATGGTTAGGACAACTGTGTGTATGGTTTGTGTTATTTTGTGAAAACATGATATATGGGAACATTCTAGAACCATGGGTATAAACATATGCAAGGCTTGTTTTCTTTGTAACCACTAGGGATTATAAATACTTTATCATGAGGTTGTGGAAGAAAATACGTAGCTTGATACCAATAGGATTTGGTATAACTTCATATCATATTATTCACGTTACACTATCTTAGTGTACTTTATTTTTCCTATTTTTATATTCCCTTATACTAAATACTATTGATTTTTCATTCATGATGTTTTCACCTAGTTAGATTTTTTTACATGCTCGATTGGTTGTCATATTTGTTTTAATGACTTTTATTAGTTCCCTATATATTTCACACGTGATTATACTCATAATATTGTGTATTCAATTATAAATTGTATTATTAAAAGTGTTTTCAAAGTAAATTGAATATTAAGCTGGTTTCATTTAAAATCTTAAGATAATGGTTAAATGATGTTATAGATTTTTTATATTTTTTTAGTATCCTACTAAGAAATAGAGATCACATTCTAGTTTTTTAGTGCTTTTGTAACACTGGTTTTACTTGAATCTAGTAAATGTAATGGAATCATATGAAATGACTACATCCAATAGTCAATATATCCATTATAGTGGATTGGGATGGTGGTGATGGTTAGATACAAATCGACTTAATTTTTTTCATTCCTAGTTTTTTTAGGTTATTCCTTTTATGCTTATCCTCATATATCTCATGGATGTGTACTTTTCTTTTAAATTGAACAATGATATTTCATATTTTTTTATACATGGTACATGTTTTGTTATCTTATATGTTATAATATTTCCCATGATTTTATATGTTAATACTCAGGTTCTTATTGTCAACGAGTAGCAGTCAAGAATGTGTTAGGAGTCTTGTGGTGTGCCCGCTCAAGTGAAATTTCAATTTGACATTAGTTTTTCTTTATTGATGGGTTTTGATTTGTATAGATAAATCTTTGTTTAAACAATAAAGAAAAATTCATAAGGAAAATCAAGATGAGGGTGCTTTAATAAGAAAAATAGAAAATGAAAAGTAACAAAAACTTTTTATATTCATGGACTTTCTATCAAACTACATCAATGAAGAGAATATAAAATTCAATATTATTTATTATTGGATAAGAAATCATCCAAAATAAAAATAGACTCAAAATAGTAAATGACTGATTAAACAATCAAAAGTAATAGACCTAGCTAAACCTGGTGTTTGTGATTAGACATGTCACATTGAGATAATAGTCTATATTTCTATAATAATTCATTCTAAACTCCTAATGTGTAACATCCCATGATTTTATAAATGAAAATTCCCTTTTAAATTAATATTAATAATATTTAATAAAACAAATAATCTCTATAACATGTAACTACCTAAAAATTATATCTTGATAAAATAACTCATGTTTCATAGCTGTTTTTTTATTATAGAAGCACATAAAAACACTAATACATTTTATATGAACAATTAATATCATGAAATAATAATTTATATAATATGAAATTATAGTAAAAAAAATTTAAATGAAAAATAATAATGCACAAATTAAAGTAAACACTATAGGCATGAATTTCCATTATGAATGTCACAATTTATATAGAGATTGTAAAAATAATTCTAAGAATTATTAATATTATATACATTATTGTGGGAAGTTTGGAATCATTGAAAGTGTAATAATAAATGATGATGAATGATAATGGTGGATTATATATACGTTAATATGTTAATATAAATTTTGGGATGTGACTATTACCAAACCATTGTAAGGTGTCCATTATATGACCATTTGAATAGTAATAATACCAAATACAATAGAAATATATTTGTTTAAAATTATTAAGGGATGTATTTTAAAAAATAAAAAAATTTAATCAATACGTATGATAATATAAAAACCATGTCCTTTAAGGTGAATAAATAATGTTTTACCTATAAAAATTATTTGATAATGGATATGTAATTTGTATTTAAAATAATATATTCTCAAATTGAATAATTTTATTTGTTAAAATTAATATGATATTTTTATTCAAAATTTCAAAATTAGGTTAGGGTAATATTATAATAGTTTGATAGAATAAATTATTTATTCAACAGTTGTAAAAACTAGGGTATTGTGTTTTTATTATGTTATAGGACTCTATAAATATGTAATAATTATTTAATAATTAATATAATAGGTTTCATGACTAATATTACGTAGTATTATTATTTTAATGTATTTTAATGAATAAAAATGATTATTCCAACCAATAAATAACTTCCCAATGTCTAAAATTTTAATATATCTTCATTAAATAATATTTTATTGAATTACTATTATATTATACCCAATGTAATATCTAAAATTTAATTCATATTATTTAGTGAATAAAAGTAAAAAACTATGTATTAAATATCCCCAACCATAATCTAAAAGAAGTTGGAAAAAATGGATTTCCATTTCCCACAAACTAGATTTCAAAGGGAAATATTTAGAAATAAAAAAAAATCTCCAAATTTATTTATAAGTACCCACTTATCCACACACATTATTCAATCCCAATGTATTTAACACATCCCACCCTCCCATAGTCTCTCATTAATGACTTTGTCAATGCCCAAAATTCCTTGAGGGATAATCCCACAAATATTGTAAATTGATATTTAAGGTAAGGTATCTTTACCTCTTATTTTTAGTACAAGAACATCATTCATTATAGGACTTTTGATTTCCAAGTGTTTATGTTATCATGAGTTCATAATCATTCCTAAATGTCCAAATGATTCCCTGTTAATGAGATGATAACCTTATGTCTTCATTATTCATTTCCATAATCTTCTGTATACACCCATTATGTTGTAAAAATTATCCTTTCATTTTCCATGACATACCCTTATGTTTTGAATACCCATCCCTATTTTAATCCAAGGGTCTTTACCAAGATATATATCTCATTTGTTTATTAGGGACCTCCATGTATAAAACCCAAATCATTTACTCATGGTATTTAAATTATGAAATGTGTACTTATGTTATATGATCAATGCATCACACATGAATTTAGAAATATAAAGGGTGCACTCGGATTGTCATCCAATACACTGAATAATATTTTAATTTCATTAGATAACAAGTATGGTGAGTATTTGGATAGGATTAGAACACTATTTTATGATTTCTTAGTGGTTAGCTTCAACATATTCTTATGATTTAATTTTTTATGTTGTTGTCACATTCTTATTATGCCACGATTTTATGATTTCATTTTCTCATTCCATCACCCCTTATTAGAATGCATGATTCTCACCTCTTTGTGCTATTATAATATTCCTCATGACTCGCATGGATTATTTTTCATCATGATAAGCATCGATTATTCCCTTAATAGAAATTATAACCCACCCATCATTTTTTATTTCCCCAAGTTATAAATATAGTATTAAGATATATATGAAATAAAGGTTAACATTATGATGTTTTAAATAATAATGTTTTATTTTATATGATGAAAATGTTTTGTTTATCTAATTTACTAATGAATTTAGGCCTATGAATATTATTGTATTGCAATGCATGGATCAATATGATATAAATTATGAAATAAAATGTATTATAAATAAAAGTGATTATAGTTGGTTTCAAAGGGGTGTCAATTTATTTTTGGGGATTTGGATTAGAGAACAACAGTGAAATACCTATGGCTATATCCAATTATTAGAACAACATAAATTTTGATATATTATGTGGGTTGTGGTTTTCCTAGAAATTATATCTCTATATGGATACTAACAAATGGATACAAAATCTATTATAGTTGTACCTAAGGGTAATACCCATAAAAATGGTTGATTGGGTATTAACTCAACCATCACCTGATTCACAATAATGATGCCTAACTGCACACATGGTTTGAAACATTAATGAGATATTATTTGGATAGATCACATTCTCATTACAAAACATTATGATGTAATTTAATAGAATTATTATTTAAATATCCTCACATAAAATAGACTATCGATAAACAATATTGAAACACATAGAATCATAAAATAGGGTATATATATGATTCATTCAATGTTATGTTCTTCCTTTTATATGATTGTTGATTCTTGTATCTGCATCCCAAACATTCCTTTATTTTTCCAAATGACTAGAAGTAAGAGGAATCGAATCAAAAAAAATTTATGGGAAATGTGATGATTGACAAAATGAAATGCCTAATATTATGGTAGTGGGAGTCGAGAACATCTTAATTTTATTAGTGAAATTTAATCAAGTTAGGATTAATAATATGAAACATGAAGAATTTCCCCTTCTCCTAAAAAATATAATGTTACAGTTGAGTCCATTATGCGAAAAAAAAATCCTCGAAATTGTAGTGGATATTCTGATTCTATAATTATAGAGAAATGTATAAAATTCATTGAGTAAATATTCTTTATAATCTATTTTATTGAATAATAGAAACCTATATTAGTTTCTTATCATTTGGACGGATAAACTGATTAGTGGTAGACATTTATCAGGAACCCAAATACCACGGATATAATTAATCCATGGAATTGGAAGGATACAATAAAAAAAATTAGTAAATATATCCCACAATATCAACTTTTTAAAATGGAGTGGTAATCCTTGAAAAAATAAAAATATGAAGAAAAAAACTATTTGGGCATAGGAAAAAAACATCACAAGGCTTCTGGTGTATGCATCTATCTTTTTTAAGGGAACTAAAATTATGGTTGAATGATTCTTTATTGTGATGGTTAAAGTTATAGATGAGGAATATTTTTAATTCTCATCACCTCTTTTCCATAGTTGATGATTATTTCAATACATACATTGATGAATGATGTCATCACTAATAGAATGGAATCAAATATTTACAGGCATTATATGACAAGAATAAAATTATTGATCACCACATAATGATTTATAAATAACTTTAATATTAATGTAATTAACCTATGATAAATTGTCTCTTTATATTTTAATCATAAACTGAACCTTTGTTATACTATTAATGTGTTCGAAGAACCTAGTGTTAATTTTCTCTATTGGTGATCTACTTGTGTACCTTGAACCAACGAGTATTTTCATCAGAATCTATAATTCCTAGCAGGAAATATCCAAACACATTCATCATTCGTCACTGATCACCATCAAAATCACTTATAGGAAGGATTATCCATTGAATCTCTTGAATATATCGGTGTTATCTCTTTATTCATGAGAGTTCTTGAAGATAATATCTCTATGGATGGAGAGAATTCTCCTTGTCATTGTTCACACCCAACAAAATTGCTACCCTTAGGGTTGTAAATAATATAATGGGGCTTATATTACTCTATGGTAAGAAAATAATAATTTCATGTGCACTCTTATTTCCATAAACCACGAAGAACCTCTTGTTTATAATAAAAATATTATTATTTCTTGACATGCACAAAACATATGAATTATTTTAATATTATTTCATGAATAAATTATATAAAATGTATTCAATTAATATTTAATATATATTCTTTCCCATCATTACTTTAATATTGATCGACCAATCCTATAAATTAATTATCGAGCCTTGAATAATGAATATTTAATTAATAAATAATAATTATTTAATTATTCACCAATGAAACATAAATATTATATTCACTGAATATAAAATAAGTATTTAATAGACATTATAATAACAAATATACTCTATAATATGTATTGACTAATTATATATGAACAAGAAAAGATGAATACTTATATTGAAATGCATGGAAATAATATTTATTCAACATGTTAAATAGTAAGTTATATTTATTATTTAATGGTGTTTGTGGAAACAGTTTTTGTGTAACGGTTTATGCCACTTTCTTAGTGGCATTATGTGAAGCCACCTAAAGTCTAAGGATAGAATATAATAAGATTTAAAGACACCCAAATATATATAAGTCAATGTTGAAAAGATATATAACCACATATGAATGGTTACGTTGTAACAAAATCCCTTTATCAAGGAATTTATAATGATGAATGTTGAATGTTGTTGTAATAAACATATTTTTTTATGTCTCTTTATTTGATTTTATGTAATTAAACCTACCCTTATATCATTATGGACATGTATTTATTTAGTTTGTTTCATTACCCTCAACAGGACCTTGATATAAACTTCTATTAAATAATGGATGGGAAAATCAGCTCTCAAATTATTCATTAACGAAGCATTACTCATGTAGCCAAAGTATATTACTTCACAATTAATATATATCAACACTATTTTCAACAATGAATAATATTATGCATTTAATAATATAAATTTAGAATAATAATAATTTATAAGTATCAATATTAATTTATGTAGATAATAAAATCCTATGACGTATATAAATGTGGATTCCTTATTAGAGGGTCATGTTCTCGTAATATTCTTCTCTGAAAATTACCAATTACATACACTATGATAATGTGCCTCATCAATCTATGAGCATCTACCCATATTAGACTATATCATTTTTACATCAAATGGTATCATCAAACTATATAATGTGTATTTAATAATACTAAGGTTACGCTTTTGGTTTCTCATCATAATTTGAAACTGTTATAGCCTTTCAATGTAATGATTAGCATTAGAAAATTATAAAAAATTATGTCTCATAAATGAAAAATAAGAATATGATAATAATTTTATTAATATTAAGAACAATGAATACATTTAATCATAAATAACCTAGAATTTGTTTCTAGAGAAACAACTCCAATAGTCTCCCCCTTGCACAAGATCCAATATATAACAACCTTAAGTCCACAAACACCCACATAAAATCCATGATTCTAATAAATAAGACTTTATTCACAGGGTATTCTATTTATTCTTACCTAGAAACTCTACTCACCCCAAATTCGCCACTCTGAGAGAAATCCCTCAAGAGGTTATACTTTCATAGTATGTCATTTTTCAGTTTTTTATTTTGGATTCATCATGGGACACAATATATTAAAAATCAATATTAATATTGACAAAATCTAGTATCTTCAAAATAATATATCTCATAACTTCTCTATTTAGACTGATGAGATGGAATGACTATGACTTTTGGTCATTTTGATCTATTCTAAAGAATTAAAAAATCCAACCCCCACTGATTAGCTCATATTCTCCTCCATACACAAGAAACTTATCCTTTGTTCTCTATTGATACATAGGTATATTTTTAACAACTATAAAATCATGTTCACCATGATCAAGTTTACATGTACTACCATTCTCATGGAATAAGAAACATCACACTAGGTACATGACAAAGAATACCTGAATGATCCTATCACATATGTTTAAGGGATATTACTCATTTTATCTCTCTATGTCCCCTCTTGTGTCTGACAATACTTTTTCCCAGAGAGATGTATACCATGTTACTCTAGAATCATCCCATTATTATATTATTCCTTATAAAAAATATTGAATTTTTTTATAATATATACCTTGAAATAGTCTGACTATCCTCTTGGATCTATCAGAAAATTCATTGATCCCAAGAATATAGGCTACATGACCTTTGTCCTTTATGGATAAGAACTTACTGAACCATTCATTAACTGACCATAAGAAAGGTATACTATTTCCATGATTTAATATTTAATTGATATATAATACAATTATAATGACAGAACACCCACTAAACTACTTTAAATTTTAGGATTATATACATTATTGATGAATGTGAATTGTATTATAATTTCATCAAGCCAAATTCTCCATGATCTATATGTTTTTTAAATCTATAGATGGATCTCTGTAACATTCGTGATCTTTTCAAATTTCCTAGAGTCCTAAACTCTTCTGGTTGATTCCTATATACATATTAATGATGTTTTCCACAAATGGAATTTATTTTTCATCCAAATGAAAAATTTCATATTCATAATAGACTTTTATAGCTACTAGAATTATAATATATATAAATATGTAAACAAGGGAAATTTTTTGTGTCAATTTATTGAAGATGTTTAAACCCTTTAGCCAGTAGAAGTTCTTTGTAGGTATTTCTTTTACATTCCATGTCCCATTTTATCTGAGGTATTCATTTACTCCCAACATTATATGTATCAAATAGAAAATTTAATAGAGCAAAAACATAGTTATAATACATGGAATGCATCTCAAAATTATATTATTATTTCCATCTTGTTTTACCTCATATATTTACTTCCTCTTTGTAAAATATTGGATTATTATTGTTAACAAATTATGAGTCCCAATTCTATGTGACTAGAAAACTATATCTTTCTTGTTCTCTTAGATCTCAGCCGTCCTATGTAGTGTATGTGTTTTTTGAACATATTTTCCCATGGTAACCTATATAGTTTTTATATGTACCAACTATTTAGTGTCTTGTGAATCATCTTTGTCGAATTCAATCCTTATCTCACTATGCTTCTTAAGGATTAATTCCCTTTCTAGAAAGAAAACTTTTCTTAATGAAATTTATTTTTATCATAAGGGTTTGTATATATAGTATCCCCTTGAATGATTAGTATACCCTATAAAGATACACTTCATTTCATGGGGTGCTTATTTTCTTCCTGAGATGGCCTTAACAAAAACCTCACACCGCTATACATGAGTGTGTGACAACATATATTTTTTTCTATCCATTAACTCAAATGGAATTTTTTTCTTCCTTAATTGGTATTCGATCTTGTATTTTTTTGTATAATGTAATTTATATCCCCAAAATGATAATGTATGAAATTCATGATATATCATTAAATTTACCATGTCAAGAAATTTATGGTTCCTCCTTTCAATAACAACACTCCACTATGGTGTATATGGGTGAGTGAGTTGGAATAAAATCCCAAAAACCTTTAAAAATTTGATAAACTCTTTTTAAAGATATTCATCACTACAATAAGGTTAATAATTTTTTATATTATTACTAATTTTTCTCAAAGCTTTATTCAAAATTATTTGAATTTATCAAATAACATTAACATTAACCATATCAAGTAGACATAACTATATATGCAAAATTCATCAGTAAAATTTTTGAAGTAAGAATATCCCCCTATATCTTATAATATTAATGTTCCGCATTTCTAAGTCTATACCAATCCTATAAGCTATATAGCCCTTTCACCCAATCCTCTGGATGGTGGTTTGGTGATTTTTCCTCCCAAATAAGCATTGAATATTTCATTTGATCTTAACACAAGATATTTTAATAACTATATTGATTTAGATTTTTTATATGCTTCTTGTTTACATTACTGAAAAAATGATTAAATAAATGAGGTGATATATGTTTCATGTGAACATGATTCATTATCAACTTATACTACATGGTTTTTCTGATTCAGTGCATAAATAGTGTTATTTAGTTGTATAAAACCATAAAAAATATGGTTGCTTAATAGAGAATTATTTATTTCCAAATCTGAAAATAAATCCACCGATGTTAAGGAATTAAATACAGATGACCATCTTCGTAACACTTGGAAAAAATTAACTGTTATTGAAAACAAAAATGATCCTTGTTGGAAATGGATTATTGTATTATTTAATATCCAAGGTTGTATTTATTTCTCTATATAATACTTGAACATCCATTTCTTGTTCACCATAAGAATTAAGATTTTTTCATATCTCATGTCCATGTCAACATGGTGAAAGAAATTAAGAATTTTATAATGAGTATTCTCATTATTTTTCATGTTTTAAATATAAATAAAGATAGGGAAAAATTTAGTAAGTTCTTAGAGGATGATATCTATGCATTTCTTATCATAAAATTTAATTCCCAAGATGTCTATGTGTTCTATAAAGCTAACCATCCTAAAAATTTGAGTACAAATAAGAACCTACATTCCAATCATGGAAGTGAACCATTCACTGGGGAACTTATATATTTCTATTCATTTATTATCATGATAGATATCATGAAGTAAAGAAATCATTTTATATATAGAAATGTCTTTATATTAATTTTAAATATCATTGTTCATGGATTATATCATGAATCATTTGACAATTATAAAATCTCCCAAATGTTTCTTAGAGAAAGACAACTATTCCACTCTAGATTATTAGACAATCATTTTAGGATTTGGGTTTCTAAAACATATAATTCCTTTTCATAGTTTGAAAAACATGAAAGAACATTTTAAATTCATTGAAATAAGTTCATGAGATAATGGTATCCTCCTAAAGTATTAATTACTGTGGTATGGTTGAATTCATGTTGGTTTAATTTCTATAATTAAGAAGTGTATAATTTTAGTATTTTATCTGATAAAATTAGATAATTAATAATAAATTTAATGGTTACCACTATTTTATCAAAACATAATATCCCTAACCATTAGTTTTTAAAAATCATGTTTCTGGGATAATTTAGTGTAAATAATTCATATACCACTTATTATAACAAAAATAGATGTCTATTAGAATATTTTAAGTTATTTTGGATGATGTGACTTCCTAATTACTTTAGCTCACATCTCTATAATCAGTTGAATGAACATGCCAATCCTAAAAACCAAAATTTTGCATTTATTAATAACATTGACTACTAGTTTCACTATGTATCATGGAGGTTATCAATGCATAATACAGACAACATTAAGTCCACCCAAAACACAAGATTTAAATTCCTTGATAATTGGAAGCACCCCAATTGATGTTGGTTAAGAACATTGAACTATGGTTTGATTCATACCAAAATAGTGGAATGGTATAATGAATTCATATTTATAATTAAATTATTTTTATCCTTTCTTAAAAATATCCCATTTTTCAATTTTCTCATTGTCACACATGGGTTTTTAAGTTTCACTTCGTTTCGGTTCTGGTCAGGTTCTTGTTCATTTTCGTAGGTGCTGGATGTGATAGGTTTAAAATTTTGTACCATTGTTTTTCTTCTATTCATGGACTCTCTTTCCACCACTAGTTTCCCCCTATTCCCCCCTTTAATTATGATCAAAATTGGTAATTTTTGGGTGGAAAAAACTGGGTGCATGGTTTTCCCACACGGTCATCTAAACCATGCATCCAAACCATGAATAGGTGTCCAAGTCCTAAAACTTTATTCTTTATTTCATGTTTTCCCTTCCGAGATTAACCTTATTTTACCCCTTTCTTCCTCCATTTGACTCATATAGCCATGTAAGGCTCCCAAGCTCCCTCAATATCTTTTTGAACTATATTTTGAAGGGGTTTGGGTGGTGGAACATTGGGATTATTAAAGTAAGATAGTTTCTATCTTATTAATTCCATTTTCCATAAGGTTTTATCCCTCTTTGAATTTTAAAATTTCCAAAAACAAGGGTTTCATACCTAGGGTATAATTTTTTATTTATTTGGTTCAAAATTTTGGATTTGGTTTCATTTTCATCCCATTATGGTACGGAGGTGGTGAGGTTAAATTTTCACAAAAATATTTTGGGATTTTGACATCTATGGTAGGTGGTTCCATGTGTATGAATTATTTGATGAGTTATATTTTCTTTCATGAACCAATTATCATTATTTATACCTCTTTTTTTGGTGTTAAAAACATTTTGGATCGAGATGGTTAATCTTTTGATTATGAATTTATTTTTTTTGAATGAAATTTTTTGTTTTTAATCTGTAACTCATGTGGCATCATTTAAGGGTATATCATAATATATTATTGTGGTTTATTAAATATTTCTAGTGCTGCCAAATCTATTTTGGTATGGTATTGGGGTGAATTTTTCCTTTAATATTGGTTTTTAAATGTATTTAGTGTACAAAGCCTTTCTTTATTTCTTGAAATAGTTTTATAAAAATATTAATTGGTTTATTGAGATACGCAATGAGTGAAATATATGTTTGTGTGAAATTTTAGGGTACTATGTTATTAAAAAGTTTTTTTGAAACATAAATTGATGATTTTTATATCAAAACTTTTTAGAATGATTTTATAAATATTTTCATAGATTTATTAAATTTTGAGAAAGGTGTGAGACACTTTTTGTGGAATTTTTTTGTGTCTGTATGATGCAAAAATGAATTTAAATGTGACAAGGGTATATGTGACATGTATTGCGTGTTTTTTTGTAAGATTCATAAATGGTATTTTAATGTGAAAATAGTATTTTAAAACATGTGTAACTTGTTTGAGCACAAAGCGGGAAATATGGGTGTTTAGGTTGGTGGACATGGTTTAGTATGCTATTGATCTTATAGTGGTGTCATCCCAATTTCACATATCAAGTTTGATGATTACAACACTAACTAAACATTGATTATTTTTGGGGACCGCTAGGAGATTTGGGTTTACCCTCCTAGTGGCTCATGCGCAATAAGGATATTGGTTATGGTTACTCATATACTGAGATACGATATACCTAGGGCCCCACAACTAGTTAGTGCCTAGGGGTGTTCCTGTGACTTGTGCTCATTGCCCACATGGTACTTATAATTAGTATATGGTGTGTTCTTTTAAAAATCAAGTGGAATATGTGTTTTATTTAAATGTGTACATTATTAAATGTTTCACTCTTGGAAACTATTTTCATAAGCAGATGCATCTTTTAGAAATTTTTCTATCATTTCTAGTTTATAAAAAAATTCATGACTTTTGTCTTAAAATTTAAGTCACATGGAAAACATTTGGGTGGAATCCTATTGGTCTTAGTCTCACACCCTACTTACATTATTGTGTGTAAGTATACATCGTAATGTTTGGTACCGCTAAGGGCATGGTCCTTTGAGACGGTGGTTCATGTTGCTAGCTACCCTTCTCAGTGTAGTGTTATGGAGATGGCTTGAAGATGATCCCCCCTTTCCAGTAGGAGGTTCTTGGGATTTTATATTTCTCTTTATTCCCTTATGGTAGTATTTAGGGTTTTTATAAACCAATGTACTGAAATTATGAATTTTAATAATGGATTTATTGGATTAAATTTTAGATTTGGTTTATATATTTTTGTTAGTGGTTTAATGCTTTTGAACATGGTCCAATCATTCCAAAACCATTATTTATGATACTTGGGAACTTCTTCCATCATATTTGGATAGATAATGACCATATGGTTTTGAAAGAGACTGGATCAGGTGCCAGTATGGATGGAGACTACATCTGGTTTGTGAAAAAATGGTATTATAGAAGAGTATCTTTTCTTTGGGGAATGTCCTTTTTGGAAATAGTTTGTGTTTAACAGAGCTACGATTATTGGGACTTGACATTCGGATTCTGATTAGTGTTATTGGCCACCACACCTAGTGATGGGATTCACCTCACCAAACGTATTAGGGATTTAACTAAGTTATATGGTTATCATGGTTCGTTGATGATTAGGGAAATCAAAAGAGAGTAGGTCCAATGGTCTTAGTAAGATTTTAGGGCCTGAAAATACATGTGTAGAGGCTGATATTGTCCAAGAACACTATATGTGATGATAAAGTTATTGGGGTATGGCCCAAACCATATGTCCCTTCCACCCGCTAACATTAAGTTCTACTCGCATTGTCTTGTGTATTTTTGTTTTGAAATGGTAAATGGTGTGTTTGCATCTATATTAAAAGTATTAATGAGGTTAAAGTGTTTTTTTAAAATGTATTTCAAATATAATTTTATGAAAAATTGAATGGGGTTTTCAATGAGACATAATTTTTGGAATGTTATGTGTGGAGTTTGGAAATGGATTTTGATTTGAAAAATAGTGAACATTTGAAATTTTATATTAATTACAAGAACCTTGTTTTAAAAAAGAATAAATGAGTTTTATTTAGATGGGATTCAATGAAAAATAGTTTTTCATAAAACTAAAATAGTTTTAAAATGGTCCAAGATGTTTTAAAATTAATTTTTATGACTTGAATTTGAGTTTTTATTTAAATTGTTAGTGATTTTCTGAATTTGTTTTGGAATATTTGAATTGTGTTCTGAATTATTGGCTAGTAGTTTTGAGACAATGGATGTGTCAGTTTAATTTCTTTGTTTTGAAAAATGTAAATAAATTATGTTTTAACCTTTGGTATTTCCATGAGCAACCACATGTATAGGTTAGATGGGAAGATGGATGGTTATTAGAATAGTTGGATGAGTGTTATTTTGGATATGAGGAGTGTGCTCGATGTGGCCCTGAAACATGCATGTGTGATGCCCAAGGGGTATCCATGGTTAATTATCTAACAAATTACCTCATTTACATTCAATGAAATTATTTTTATTGAAAACACAATTTTCTGAAAACTAGTGTATGGGTGGTGTGTTTCTTTCTAGGATTTTAGGATTTTTGTTGTGGGATGTTTTGAGTTCAAGAACCCCTCGGGTTTGAATTATTTTTTTATGTTTTTTTTTTCATAAGTATGTTGTGTTGAGCTGTTGGCTAGTGGTATCTTTTTAGAAATGTCTCAGGAATCCCTCTTGGTGGTTCTTCTCAAGTGTTTAGTTCTGGTTTATATTATATTTTAACTAATGGACCATCTTAGTTTGGCCATTGGGTTTATTTATTGGCTATGTTATGCCCCCAAAAATAGTTAATGAATGATTTCAGTGTGACCATGAGGGGTTCACCATGGGTAGGTCCTCTAGTTGATCAACTTGTGGACTCTATTCATGGGATTTCAGTTTGATTTTATCTCTCTTTTTTTTTAAATTATGAAGATCATATCAAATAGGAATATTGGATGTGAATGAAGTTGAATGGATTCATGGTTTCCAGAGTTTCTCTAATATTCAAAGGTGATGTTTGACATAGTTATTTCTATAGGTTATGTTTGGAAATGGTAAAGGCGAATTCTAGTGAGGATGGTGAAAGAGGTTTGGGGTTTTGGTGTAAGATAATGTTCTAAAGGTCCTTTGAGACATTCATTAGTCCCAGGAAAGAATTTGTTCATGTTAGGCTACCAGGGTAGAGAAATTTGGTCATTCGAGGATATTATGGTTTCTTGTGGTAATTTTATGCTACTTTGAACTCAATTATAGGATAGTCTTCTATTAATGTCTCTATCACTTTCTAGGGAAATTATCAATAGTTTTTTTTCCTATTGTGTTTTCTTTTAACGGAAATGGTGGTGGTTGTGTATCCCATTGAGGGATTCAACTTAAATGGAAGTGTGTTTCTCTTCAATGAATTTATAAATTGCATGTTCTAAGTGAAGGTGAGTCCCATGTGTTATTTCATATAATATTTATTATTCAGGGTGAACGAGGTGATGCATGGGAATATTATATTTCCCTATCATGGTAAATATTCCACGAAAAGGTAAGAAGTTTTTAGGATGTGATGTGTCTTATTGAAGTTGTTGGATCACTGTGTTGTTGCTTGTAACGCCAGAGGAAAAAGTTATATTTAGGGGGTTTTAATGCATGACTACGATGCATGCAATTCTTCTATCATTTCAGCTAGAGCCATATGCCCTTGGGTGAAACTCTCACGTAGTCAAGAAATCCCATGTGTGTAGGGGATCTCGGCATAATTTCTATCTCGAGAGTGGTAGGTGGAGAAAGCTTGAGATTTCAATGTGGTGGTTTCATTTCAAGTGTTCCTATATAGTAGAAAAAGACATGGGTACCTTAATCCTCGAGGTTGTAATCTGTGTTGGTGGAAAAGTCCCACCTGGATTATAAGGAGGTGGGGTGGTTTTGTTTTCTCAAACCCCAATGCTTGAACCCTTGTGGGTGCAACTCTTGTTTTGGATGATGATGTATAGAATAAACTTGTAGTATATTTTTTTATCTCTTCCTTTGTTTGGATCATTCGTGGATCGTAATTTATGTGGGAGAGTTGAACCACATAGTGACTCTTCTGGTTTGGTTTTTTGTTCATCGAGCCTCTTACAGTGGGAGAATAATTTGTGCGGGGAGCACCCATGTTATCCCATGTCGAGTTTATTTTTTTCACCCAATTAAGTGGGTTAAAAAGGATGATTCTTATGGTGGGGATACCTACCATGGGTATCATGTATGTTCTATTGGAATTTTTCTAAGGTTATATTACCCTATATGGTGGGGAGTCCGTTTGGGCCCCCCATATTGGTGACTCATCTCTTCCTTGGGAAATTATGTTGTCCCTTATGGTGGGGAATCCGTTCGAAACTCTCCGTGTTGGTTTTCGAGTTTAGTATCGGGTGTTAGTTTAATTATAATGGTGGGGAGTCAGTTCGGGTCTCCCAATATCTATATTCTGGTTCTTCACCTAATGTTAGCTTGGTGGTAGGTAGTCTCATTCAGAGATATCTAAACACTGATATATTTCATGGCTAAACATTTGGATTAAATCATGACCAATGGTTTTGTTGAAGTATGTATGTGGGAACCTCGTTCAAATTAATTGTTCATTTTAGGTACATTTCTTAAGCTTTATTTGGTAGTGTTTAATGTTTTTTGTCATTGGATGTTGTTTGATTATATTTTAACATTTCAAGAAAGTTAGTTAATTTTTGGTTGGTGAGGTTATCCTTTCATTTTTTTATCAACTATAGTTGTTTTGGCCTCTGGATGGGGGGGTGACCCTTAGTGGGGGAGTCTTTCTTGGCCTCTTGAGTCCCATTATAGCCCTCTTTTCCTACATGTAATATTATTCCCATCTTTTCATTGTAAACCCCCATTATACATGGAAATATTATTGGGTTTTGTTATTACATATAACTTTTTTGTGACTTTACAAGGATATAAAGAATTATGGTGGTGAGAATTGTCACACCTGATTTTTGAGTTTCACTTCATTTAGTATTGGCTTGGGTTCTTGGTCATTTTTTCAAAAGTCGTATGTAATAGGTTTGAAATTTTACACCATTATTTATCTTCTATTTTTGGCATATATTTCCACCATATGTTCCTCCTACGTCCCCCTTAAATATTTAAGAAAATAGAAAAATTTTGGGTGGAAACAAGTGGGTGAAATGTTTGTCTTAATGATTTACGAAACCATGCAGTCAAACTGTGCACAAGTGTCCAGGTCATAATTTTGTTTTATTCAAAGTTTTCCATTCTGGGATTCACCATAGTGCACCCCTTTCTTCCCCCATTTGACCCTTACATCCATGGAAGGATCCCAATATCCTTCAAGATCTTTTGGAACCAAATTTTGAAGGGGTTTTGTGGTGGAACATCGAGATTCTTCAAGTAAATGAATTCATGTTTTATTCCATATATTTTCCATAGGGTTACATCCCAGATTCTTGAATTTCCAATTGTCCAGAAACTAGGGTTCCATACCTAGGGTATAGTTTTTTTATTGATTCAATGTTGTGGATTAGAATTTGTTTTCTTCCCCTTATGGTGTAGTGTTGGTGAGGTTGAAGTTTCACACAAATATTTGGGGTTTTTAACATCTAAGGTAGGCGGTTCAATGTGATATCATTCTTTGATGAGTTATCTTTTCATTCATGACCCTCTTATAATGTTCCATACCTATTGTGTGTTGTTCAAAAACCATTTTTGATATATTTGGTTAAGCATTTTATTATAAAGTTTAATTTATGATTGAAAATGTGTGTTTTTCATGTGTAACTCATGTGGTATCATTTGATGGAATTTCATAATATATAAAAGTGGTTCATTAAATGTTTATAGGGTTTCCCATTCTATTTTGGTATGGTATTGGGGTGAACTTGGTCTTCAAAGATGGTTTTTGAATGTATTTTGTGTGAAAATACATGCTTGGTTTCATGAAATGTTTTTATGAAAATTATAAATTGTTTATTGAGTTACACATAGGGTGGAAAATATGTTTGGGCACTGTTTTGGTGGGTAAATGTTCTTAAAATTGGTTTTTGTAAGAGAAAGTGGTGATTTTTTATGTCAAACGTTTTGAGAATGTTTTTATAAATTGTTGAGGGGATTTATTAAATTGTGATAAGGTTAAAGACATGTTTGTGGGTGGGTTTGGTGTGTGTATGATGTTAAAATTAATTTGAATGTGAAAAGGGTATTATGTGACGTGTTTTTGGGATTTTTTGGTGTTTGTATGATTCAAATATGGTATTTTATGTGCAAATGGTATTTTACAACATGTAGATCTTGTTTTAGGATGAATAAAGAAACCTGGGTATCTTGGTGGGTGGTCTAGGACAAGTATGCTAGTTATATCATATTAGTATCATCCCTATATTTTCATAGAAAGTTTGATGATGAAAAAACAACTAAAGTTTGATGATGTTTGGGGACTAATAGTATACTAAGGCTTACCCTCCTAGTGGATTGTACATGAGAATGATATTTTTTATGCTTACTTATACACTGAGATATGATGTACCTAGGTCCACACACCTTGTTAGTGCCTAGGAGTCTTTCCATGACTAGTTCTCATTGTTTATATAGTACATATAGTCATTATATGGTTTATTTTGTCGGAAAATTCATCATCATGTCTTTTTTCATTAAATGTGAACATTCTTCAATGTTTCCCTCTTGAAAACTGTTTTCATTAAAATTTACATCTCTTAGAAATTGTTATAGCATTCCTTGTTTATAAAAAAATGAATGATTTTTTGTCATACAATGATTATAACCAGGAATATTTTTTAATGGAGTCATATTTTCATCAGTATCACACCCTACTTAAACCCTTTATTGTAAGTAGAGTTGGTAATGATTGGTATAAATATGGGAATAGTCCTAGGAGAACGTAGTTCAGGGTTTCTAACATCCTTTCATAGTGCGGTGTTGTGGAGATATATTGAGGGTGATGACACCTTGATATGAGGTGGTTCTTGGGCTATTCATTTAGGATTTCTTTCATTGTGGTAGTCTTTGGGATTTTTATAAACCAATATACTTATTTTCTGAAATCTATTAAATGGTTTTTTGGATTAAATTTCAGATTCATTTTAAATATTATTTTTTGGTTGATTAAGGCTTCTAAACTTGGGTGAATGTTTCCAAAACCATTATTTATGATCCCCATTCACTTGTTCCAGCCTGGGGGGATATAAAACCTTATTCATGACATTCCACAGAGCGGTTCAGCCACCGGTTTGGATGGCGAACTGTTCTGGTTTGTGACGCACATGGTTGTTAATATTATGTGTGTTTTATAAAGTTATTAACCAAGTCTTAGATAAGATTTATACATAATCCAATTAATTTTTGTTCTATCATGCATATAGTTAATTAAATAACAAATATGATAACAAAAAAATATCAATGATGAAATTATAAATTCCCCTTGATAAAAATAAAATAATAATTGTGGTATGATCATAAGAATTTCTTAACTGGTAGTTTATCTAGAGGACAACAAAAATATCATCGACCTTGGTGGGAAACATATTAAACCAAGACATAGTTCATGTTGAAGTTTACACCTGTCCTCATATATGTCCCTTTGATTGGTATTACCGTGGTTACAAACATCAACCACCTCCACTAACCTAGGATTTAAATTCATTACATAAGATTTTACTCACACAAAATTGTAGGGAGCCAAAAGATATGTTAATGAGGTTTTCATTAAAAGAAATCATGGGAATGTAGGTCCTTACATAGTGAGATGATATATGACACATAATTAATCCATTTAATTTAATAATAATAAATTAGCATGATACCAATCATAAACAATTTTTTTTTATTCTTATGATCATCCCTATAAATTTCATGAATTATTCATTTAATAAATTTAATTAAACCCAAATTATTATTTTTTTAGATAAATAATGAAATAGTGAATTATTTTATTTTTTAAATTAATAAATTATTATATCTTAATTCTAATAAATTCATTCTTGATATTCTCATCCATCATAATTTTAATCAATTTAAATAAATTTATTTAAATTTTAATATGTACAAAACATGTACATTGGAGGTAGTATGAGTAGTCTCTATCATAACTGCATACCATATATTATATAATTTTATTATTTACTAATAGTAATGTTGCCAACATGTCTTATCACATAATTTCATAAAATATAATATCAATTAAAACACACAAAAACACATGATATTTTTTGTAGTGTGTTATGTTTTATTGAGTATAGTGTACTCATTGTATTATGACTTATAAACAACATGTAGTTCATAATATTACATGGAAATTAACTATAACATTATTTTTTATATATATAACACATCACATTGATTTTATGAGTCAAATAAATTACACACGGAGCACATGTTGGTTGGTTTTCAATAATATAATAAATTCTTTTGACATTTAATGCAATCATGCAATATATATAGAGTTTACAATCTAATTACACATAATGGATAGCTCATCACCATTGATTTGAAATACATGCGTTGGGACATGGGGCATCTTCATGCCATTCAAATTAAGGGAGTATTAGACATTTACATTGGATACACATCATGTGTTATTCAAGTTATATATTTACCAGTAACACATGTCAAATAAAAAATATCCATCGTATTTGAATAATGGAAGACATGTGATTCACGCATGTTACATGTCATATAGTCTAGATAACTATGGGATAGTTTGGTGTGCTAAACAGGTGCTATTTTAAATATGAAATATTTGTAGTAAATAAAAACGACCTAAATTAATTTGTTAGTCATACTACTAAATTAAACACGATTAAAAATATTTTACCTATAGGATAAATACCATTTATTCCTGTAAGTACCAGCCATGATACTTGGAACCTCCAAATGAGTTCTTTAATTATTTACCATTAAATAATTAGCCCATTTTTTGATTTATTTTTGTGAAAAATGGAAATAATATGATAAGTAAAGATTCATTTTTAGAGAATGATTAAACTAGATTTAAAAATTAAATATAATTAAATATATCAATAAATTATCGTTAAATAATTATAAATTATTAGGCATTCCTATAATTCCAATTGAAGGTTCTAAAATAGTAGAATCATTGGTTAGAAATGTTGAACATGAATGTTGTCATAATAAATTATTAATATGATATATAAATTGATAAATACCATTTTTACCAATGAAATTAAATAAAATATTTATTTATATGATAAATTTATAAGAAAACACCAGACTATCACATTATTATTTATAAATAATTTACACACCTAACTAATTACCTTGCAAGAATAATCTCTTTATTTAAAAATATGACATTGTCCTTATATTGAAGTTTTATTTATTCATATGAATCATGTGTAAATTACCTCCAATGGTGACCCACATGTGTACTATGAAACTTTGAGTATTATTGTAGGATTATATTATTTTTATAACAAAAGATCATAATGCTTGAGTTCTTTATCATTGATCTCCATGAGAATCAATTCAAAGAATTATTATCCTTGATCACTCTAGAAACAAGATGGGTGGTAGAGGATGCTGATAGGGATTTATAAGGCTTAAGATATATCATCTTCTTAGTGGGGTTACAATAAAATGGCTACCCTTAGGGTTGGAAATTATATATTTGGATAAAATAGTGTTAGGTATAGAAAAAATTAATTACACATGCCCACTTATTATTTATTTAATCCTCATTGAACAACATGTTTATAACAAAAATATAATTATTTATTGACATGTTCATAATCGCTAAATTAATTAAATATTTTATTGAATAAATGCCTTAAAATTTATAATAATAATATTTAATATATTTTATTTCTCATCAGACCTTTAAACTCAATCTTCCATTTCCCCACAATATTTTTAAGGCCTTTAAAAATTAATACTGATTTAATAAATAAACATCATGGAATTATTCTCCAATAGATAATAAGTGTTATATTAAGAAATTATAAAATAAATATATATTTAATATTCCACACAAACTTATTCTATTGAATAATAATTAACTAAATATATGTGACCATTAATATATGAAAACTTGTAAAATCATATATGAGAGTAGAATTTATAAAAAATATTAAATAATAATTAATTTTTCATATTTAATTGATATTCTATATGAACTTATTGTAAGAACCACTAAGACTCTTTATCATTGGAATTCGTTGGAGTCTCCCAAATCCCAAGGTTTGTGTCTACCAACACACATCGGTAGCAAAAGTGAAATAAGATGATGTTGAAATGGTATAAAACGTCATAAAAATTCTTATTGTGTAATATAAATTCCCATTATTTTGTTATCTCTAATAAATCATGTTTCATGATGGTTTCATAAACCTAGGTGACCGATGTATATTTATTTGAATTCTTGGAACTGAAATTTACCATAGAACACTATGGAAATTGATTTATTTAGGTTGGTTTGTTCCCGTTAAATTTCCTGAGATATATACAGCTAGAAAATAATGTAAGGAAAATATTCTTTCCCAAATTATTTATTAATGGAATTTTCCCATGATGCACCCATTGTATCCAAATATGTCATTAACATATGTAATCACAACTTTCATCAATAAAATAATGTACATGAATAATAATATCCATTAATAAAAATCATATTTTCTAATGATCAATAAAATATTATGTGGAGAGGAACATCCAATGACACGTATAAATGTGGATTTCCTATAGGTAGGTATTGTTCTCATAATCTAATACTCTATAAATTACCATGGTCGTACACCATGGAAAAGTGTCTAAAAGTTCTATGAATCTCAAACCCTAATCGGAAATATTATTTTTGTTCTGATAAACTAAAATCATCTTGATATGAAACAAATATTTATGACCATTATATTTGAATATGTCAACACATTCATAACATGCATGGATATTTCATCTTTTTAGATGAATATTAAATTAATTTAAAATGAACACTCTCTATGAGCATAATTGTTTTGGGACCTTGAAAACATGAAACATGATATTAATATTTTATGAAATATTGTATAAATATCACACAAATATCTTATCATATAGTACTCATCTTAGGAATACCCTACTTAATCCTTTATTCATAACCTGGGGAAAAAACATAAGAATTGGTTAGCATAGATGCTCAGTAAGGGAAAAAAGAGATATAAATCTATGATCATATGATTGTAAAAGAAAATAAATAGGGTATGTTATAAAAACATAACATAGAAAGATAATACCTATCCATTCATAGATCATAAACATGAGTCACATCATAAAACATTATCATTTCAGAAAACAAAGTCTATAAGAATTTGAAATAATCACATATTCATCATGAACCATAATATCAAGTTATAAAAGTGTGGAACCATGTTAAATGTATAGAAATAACCATTTCTTATTTCAATGATAACTACCAATACCATAAACATAGTGTATTAAGATGCACTAAAATCCTATTGTGGATAATGACACACCTCTTTCCCATAGTCGATCAGGACACCCAAATTTCCCAAAGTGGTTTCGGAAACACCTGTTTCCCGTAGAGGATCAATAGTAGAAACTATTCTACAGTATTTTTCTCATGATATATAAATCATTACCCAATTCATTAATGTTATATATATGTCTCACATATCACATAATGAAATCATGCATATGTGTGTTGCAAGATCTAAAATATTCATCATATCATAACCCATGAAATGAAATAGTTATCATAAATTCTTAATCATTGAATAAACAATTAAAAATATAGGATTTATAATAGTTTCATCATAGAATAAATCAAGAAAATATGTGGGTTTCATAATAACTTTAAAATTGTATAAATCTTTAAAGAGAAACATGTTTCATAAACATCCTTTCATAAACACATAAAACATTAAAAAATGAATATGAATTGTATTCCTAGGTCACATCCTTAGTAATTAAGGTGTAAAACCAAAGGATTTTATCTTATATAGAAAATAATTTAAAAATATGTTATAAAAAAATATTTAGAAAAATAAACGGCATCAGTTCATGAGGTGGTAGTATATCATACACACGAAAAATGATTTTATGACCCATTTAAAGGATGTGTGATAGGTTTATTTTTTTACCCTTATCATAATAAAATGTAATTATAATTAATCTAATTATTTTATTATCACATCATTTTATAAAAATAATTTATGATGTTAGAGGAAGATACAAAATAAAACTGCTCATTTTATAACATTACCTCTTCTTCAAGAATTTTTATTATGTTATCACTAAAACCATTCCTTGATATATTTAACCAAAAAATATGGCCTCTATGATGATCTAAGGGAATTAGTGAAGTGATATTTTTTTTTATTATTGAGCTAAAGAACATGATATGTGTGATGTAGTGGAGAGAGTGAGTTACTTTTTAGAGTTGGGGAGGAGTAAAGTTCTTTTTGATGCTCTTAATTATTACCTATAATGAGGTAAATAATTCTTAAAGTGGATATAAATATTATAATTCAATGTTTTTACTAATTATTTGGTATATCCACACCTCAGCCACCCATTTTTACACATATTTTTAACAATTTTCCCATTACTCCTATGTTTCCTTATTTTTACCATTTTGGTTTTTTATTATGTTAACTATATTTCTAAAATAATAAGTATAAGACTAAAATTAAATGATACTTTCTATAAATTTGGATCATATAATTCTAAATATTAAATACTATTTATCAAGTAAAAATCCTATGTGTGTTGAAAATTAATTTTAACATAACTTTATGTAACCTGCAAAAATAAAACATTAACCACAACCGTGCAAACTAAGCAATTACTTTTTAATGTTAAATATAGCTATTATAACAGAAAAAAATTCATTGGATGAAACATATTGGATATATATAAAAATCATAATATTACTTGGTAGAAGATAGTATTTTTACTAACTTTATATCATTTAAAAAAAATATTTTTTTTTATAAAATAACATTAATGTCAATATTAACATTATTCAATTAATTTGAATTTAAAAAATATCAATATAATTATAAAATTAGAATTTAATAGGATAAATTTTGTGTAACATGATATATTAACATGTAATATTAATTAAAGAAAATAATTCATTCAATGTACATCACTTTTAATATTTTTCATATCATTTATTTCATTTAATTTTTAACAAAATAATTATTGTGTTAGCATTTCGTAATTATATAAATTAATTAATTATTCACAAAAATTTTAGAATAAACTGTCATGTTTCAAAAAAAATCATTCATAATTCAAAAAAAATATAAATAAAACTATGTTGTTTTTTTACTATATCAATGTTTTATAGAAATTAATAGTAAGAAAACTAACTTTTTATATTCATATTTTTTCAATATGTTATATGGGTCACAATCAAAGGAAAGTGATAAGGAAGTTAAATATTTTAGACAAATTTATGTCCATGATCGAAATAAAATCTTTTCATAAAATTAATTAATTATTATAGGTCATTTTCACTCTTATCATTCTAGTTTTTCACCCTAGTAAACTCATTTTTTACTTTAACCACTATAATTATTTTTTAATGAATACATTATTCATTTTTGTTAAAAATTATGTTAAACAAAATTAAAATTATAAATTCATATAATTATAAACATTAAATCTATTTTATCTAGTTCAATTCACTAAATTGGATAAAAAATTTTAAAATTAGTTCCATAAATGTGATGACAAATCATGAATTTAAAGTGAAATTTTCAAAAAGTTTACAAATTTATAAATTTAAATTCACTATCAAAATGAATCCTATGAACTAAATTGGTTTTAAATAAGTATAATTTAATTAATTATAAATTAAACCCAATATAAAATATAATTTAAATTTATAAATTAATTAAATGAAATGAGTTTTTGAATTTAAATACAGTATTTTCCACTATTCAACATAAAATGAAACATTCGAGAAAGATCCCAAATATTCACCATAATATAATGATAACATTATTGATTTAAAATTGAAGTTTACTTTTTAAAATTAGTTTTATAAAACTGTCTTAAATTTTCAAAAAAGAAACAAAAAATATTTTTTGGGAAATGACTATTTTCAAATCATATAAAGACCTTATAAAAAATTTAGTAATTTTTTATCAATATATTTCATTTATGTAAAACCATTAAAGTTATTATTTAAAAATTAGATATTATTATTATTTATATGATTGAAAAATAATTTATAATTGTTTTATTTAAATAACTATATTAATAATAAATTATGGTTTTGTTAAAACATAGTGTTGTGTGCAGTGCAAGCTAACACAGGATTTCGTATAACTAAAATTTTAATTTGTGTTTATATAGCATAATAATAAATCATTGTTTAATATAACTAAAAGTAAACTCATTTTTTAATTAGATAAAATATATCAAAAATATTAAAAACCCCAAAATCTAGGTGTCTTAGATTCTACCCACCCCCACCCCCACCCCCCATAAAATGAACTTCACCATCAAAATTTTTCTCAAACATAAAAGGGTTAACATTTGGAAATTACATCATAGAAACCATCATAATGAAAATGAATAATAAAAACAACCCATGAAAAGGTAAATTTTGAAACATATGGTTACCTAAAGTAACACATAAATAGGTTTCAATAGAGAATAAATAAGGTGGGATGTGAAGAGTTTTATATGGTATAAAACTGTAAATAATTATAGAGAGAGATAATGTTAAATGATCACAAGAATGTGGGTGATCTTGACAAGGTTGGTGATGATAAAAAAATAACCCAAATAGGTATGGAAAGGTTATTTATATATTCCTAAATGATGATAATAAGACAACATTTTATTTCAAGATCTTTTTCATAAATTTGACTAATTTTGATAAGAATATAATTACATACTTGATTTCATTCCATTTCATATTCATAGTATCATCCTTTGGTTATCCCTTGTCAAATTTCAACATCATCTATTACTCAAATAAGTGAAGGTTAATTTATTTTCCCTAAAGATGTACAGAATTATATAATCTATAAATGGAATGATAATTAAGTATTTTATTTTTTGGAGGTGATTCCTTGGTCAATGACCAAGACCTAATAATTATATTAAAAAAGTAGGGGATTTTAAAAGTCCAAATGACATAATCATTTTACAATATTTATCATAAATATGAAGAAGATCATCAGTATGGTCAACCTACCAAGTTATTTCTTGGATAACTCCCTTATTAGAAATACTATCTACCACCATTTTGGATACATGATAGGTATTAGTGACAATGAAACTAATCTCTAAAAGTGAATGAAGATAGTTCATCCATTGGGTTGTAAGCATCTAAGCAAGATTTGGCACTCCATTCCAAATGGCATGCACAATAGTGGTCAAATCACATTCAAAAAATATATTGTTCCAACATTTTTGTTTAGCAAAGAAAAAATCATGGGTCACACTCATCATTTCAGCTTCCAAGGATGAGGTCATTTCCTACCTTCTATATAAACAACTAAGGCATTTCCCTAGGTGGGCTCATAAAGATATCACCACAACCCGAGGGACCTGGATTCTTCTTTGAGGTGTCGCCCACATTAACTTTAATCCTTCCTAGGAACAGGGCTTTCTAAAACACTTCAAATTTACTCTATGTATGAATATATATTCCTTCAATCAGAAGACATCATAGAATTTAAAAGTCTTTGACATAGTTGTCACATCAATCCTTATGAATCAATGCAGCTTCTCGAATGAAATAAGGTTCTGAATCTGACTTGTAATTAAAATGTATTCCTTCTTTGAAAATGCAGTCTTTCTATTTTTTTTATCATTATAATAAAAAATGAATTTTCACATAGGTTATCCAAAATGCGCAATCAATAATATTGTGAATTAGTACATTAATCTCTAAAACCTAAACCAGATATCATTATAAATTTTTTCATAAATGGTTATCCTTTTGACACTTCAAAAAGATACAAATACAAAAACATTAGAAAGAAGGTTACTAAATTTCTCAAAATTAGTTTCACATTGATCCTTTTTATATTAAACACTAGATCTCTATTATTACATATTGATCATGTGGATAAAATCATAATGTATTCTCTTGAGATGTGGTAATAAAATGGGTTACCATATATCATTATTGAAAACATATGTGTTTCATCATTCCTTATACCTATCATCCAATATTTTTCTTTAAAGTCCATTAATGATAGATAAAATCACTATTTCAACAAATCATAAAAAATTTATATTGAAGTTAGTACTATCAAATTTACATTATCTTAATCAATCATCTCCTTATCCAAAAAAAATCTCAATATATGGTACATATTAATGGTTACCTTCAATTAATAATGTATTTTTCATAATATATAACCCTTCTATTAAATAATATTTTCGTCCATCTATACCATTGAACAACTTCTTCCAAATCCTTTACCATAAACCTATAATGAACAATCCATATATATTTCATAATTATAATAATATACTTTTGAATTCCAATACCATAATAATTTATTCATCCCACTTCTTCCTAAAATAATTATCAATGGTTCATCATATTACACTATAATACCTAATTTATTTTACATGTCATATAGAGTCTATTTATAGTCATTAATATAATCATTAATTTCACAAACATGATGATTTTCATCATAATATTTCCCATTTGGAAATATATTTTCATAATTACCTTAATTTCCACTTTTAAAACATTCATAAATTAATGAAATCATAGGGACAACTGAATTAACATCCATTTCATTAACAAATTATTTCATATTCCCTTTACATTTACATGACTTGTGTCATTCTTTTCCATAATCAAGAAATATTCAAGTTATTCTAAGATAGTCACTTGGGAGTTTCATCACACATTATTGACACATTGGAAATTGGGTCTTCTTTCCTCCATGGTGTTCACTACCCAAACTCTTAGAGAACACAATCCATAACTACTTTGGTGAGTATAAGAGTTGGTTATGGTGAAAATTTATAATCATGTTCAATGAAAACTGATTTTGAATAATAAAAATTTTCATTGACCCCATTCATCATCCCACTTGGATACTCATCATATAAGTTCTTGATACATTCAATGTTTCCCCAAATCCTTCTTGTTCTAACAATTTACTTAAATCAAAAAAAATGAGCAAAAATAATCATTGTGGGGAACCACATAATAATTAAAATCAATTATGTGTTGCTCTAATAATGAAAAATGATTCCCTAATCTATGAAAACATTTTTTGATCCTAGTTTATTCATAGTCTATATCTACTTAAGTCCTCCATGACGGTTTTTATAGAGTATGTTAATTTCTATAGAATATACCCCAGGATTTTCAAACTAGTTGTGAACCATGGCCAGTTTTTATAAACCAATTCCTAATTGATTCTGGATCAATATAGTATTTTATATTAATTACTCCTATGTACAAATGTGGTATATCCATATCCACTTTTATTATACAGATAGGGATTTAATTTCTTAGAAAACATTCTTTCTATCTATTAACGAAATTCAAGGACATTTTCTTACACTCTAACACATCCTTTGACTTATCCTTAGAAATATTACTAGATATGACATTATAAATATCCCTGCGGATTGTACTAATAATTTTTTTCATCCTATATTACAAAGGATGACTAAATCATTCAGTTGATACCATCTATAACAACCCAGTATTAACAAACATGGATATTTAATCATTTTATATGAATATTCATTATAATAAAAAAGTACATGCCCAGGGCCTATAATATTTTAGTGAATTTGGAAACATGGAACATAATATTCTAATTTTGATAATGATCTTCAACATTATCCACAATGATCTTCTCATATATGAGATATCAATCAGTGATCATACGAAATCATACTATATGCTTATGGTTATGTTCATGATCACATAAATTTTTGCTTATATTATGATTTAATATGATCACTAATTGGTATCTCTTATGTGATCATGACTACAAGTAAAATAGATCATACCCATCCTTTCATGGATCACGAACTTTTTGGTGGAATAAAACATTATAATGTCATAAAAAATGATCAGTAAAAGTGAGAAATCATAATAGATAAATTATGAATCATAAACTTATGTTATAAAATCATGGAAACATCATAAATATTGGAAAAAACTAGTTCATGTGTCAATTTTAACAACCAATACCACCAAAAAATTATATTAGGACACACCGGATTACCAAAGTGGATTAAGACACACCTATTTACCATAGTGAATCAGAATAAAAATGTTTTTCATAGTGTATGAGGACAAACCTAATTCTTATATTGGATCAAACCCATTGACTTATTTCTTATTTTTATCTCATGATATATATATCATTACCATATTCATTGAATATACTTATTGGATCCACCCATCACATAATAAAACAATACATAGGTTTTCCATAGGATCATAATCCTTCATTATATCGTAACCAATAATGTGGATTTCAAATCATAAACATTTCATCATACCATAACATGTGGAAAAGAGGCAATTTTTATAATCATTTAATCATTTAATAACCTATGTAAATAAACATGCTTTAGAGTCATTTTATCATTTTATAACCTATGGAATTGTAACATGTTTGATTACCATCATTCTATTAAAACATAATCCATTTAAAGAAATAATAAAAATGCTATTTGGGGATCATATCCAAAACAAGGAAATGGAAACACCAATGGATTTAATATTAGATGGAATATAATTTTACATATATTTTAAAACATTTTATTAATATGATAATCTTGTAAAATAATTTTTAAAATATAAATCCCTTTATAAAATCTATTTATTTTAAAATAACCTTGATATCTTATAAAAGAAGATTTACATATTGTTTAAAACATTTCATGAGGAAAATATAATTTATTGTTTAAAAATAATTCTTAAAATATAATAACCTTTGAAATAAATTTTATTATTAAATAAAAATTAAAACATATAAATAAATATCTTAAAATGATTTAGAACACTTTAAAAATAAAATATTTTTGAAATATTTTTCATTAAAAATAACTATTGAAAACATATAAATGAATCATAAAAATTATTTTAAAAAATATTTTAATAATTTCAAAAATCCTTTTAGTTTAATATTGTATTATTATATAATTTTAAAATAAAATTAAAAACACTTTTAGGAAATTATTATTTTTGAAAAAAATATATTTCCGACTAAAGAAAGAAATAATGTTGGGTTTTTGTAAATATAGTTTATAAATTATATTATGTACCAAATATTGGTGAAAATAGTACTATTACATAAATATGTCATGAATAACTATAGGTGGGTTAAATTCAGGGGAAATATTGAAATATATATTATGATATTTCATCATTTTATACTTAATCATAAAAAATTCTAATAAATGATGGTATGGTAACATAAAATCATTATAACATTTGTAACATGTAATCATATGATTAATGATGTAATTACATAAAATGAAACATAAAAAATTATGGGGAGTAATAGATTCTTGAAAATCAATATGAAATGGGTTGTATATTTTCCCCATCGAATAATATAGGTTCATAGAAAAATGTATGTCTTAATGAAGTCAAATTAAGAAATAAACCCTTACCGAATTGGGTAACATAGAAATATTAAATTTTATGAAAGGTTTATACTTAATTTTTTTCTTAAATGCCAATTTTTTATTTACAATAATAATAAAATTACTTAATAAAATTTATATAAACTATATATAAGAAAGAGATATTGAATGTAGCATGTCTCTCATAGAAAATAAAAGTGATATGGGAATATCATACCATAAGTCTTGACTCATGTCGTACTTATTCAAAAATACAGTATAATAAATAGAGTTTTCTAGTAAATCCATAATATCCCCATATTCATATAAATATCATACAATATATGATTTTTTATGACCTTTTTTACCCTCTTTTTAAATATTTCCCATTAATGTAAGGTTTAGCGTAATAACTTTTTTCCATATAAGTATTGATATGTTTTTTTCTTATAATTTTGAATTTTTCAAGATTTAATAATATCCAAAATAATAAAAACGATACAATTATCATATATATTCATTATATATTTATTTATAGTAATCCAAAAGATTTATTGATGGGAAATGAAATTCACTTTTCTTGGAGAGGGTTGGTCATATGTACGCATTAACAATGTTTAAATTTTATTATCATATTGAAATATATAAAAGTAAATAACATTTATATATTATAATTCTAATATAATTTTTATTTAATTTATATACAATATTTTTGTTATACCCATCCTTAATACATTCCACGTAATGACTGAACGAATCACATCGATTTGATGTGGGGATGTCTATAGTACACACGATCGATGTTATGATATCCAACAAAATGAAATAATAAAGGTAAGTGTGATATAATATTTAAATAAAAAATAACATAATATATTTCATGTTGAATCTATAAATCCATAATTATTACCAAACATGAAATTTATTAATGTAAAAATGAACGATATCGATTCGTGAATAAGTGGCCCACTATACACATGAATGATGATTTTGTAACCCATTTAATATATTTCTGTGAGGTTTTAGGTTATACCCATAAAATAAAAACCAATGAGTATATATAAGATACGGAAGTTATTATATCATCATGTTATAATAATAATTGAAGGAGGTGGAGGATGATATAAAATAAAAATGTTGGTTGAATAAGGTTACCACTTCTTCGGGTATCCTCCTTAGGTTTGCATTAAAAATTTTATAGGTTGTTTTTTTACCCAAAATATGTTTTCTAGTATGAGAGGATAGAATTTAAGAAGTGATTTTGGCATATCATTGTCTATCCAAATGGATTCATCAGTGGGAAGAAGTTGGAAAAGTTAGTACCCATTTATATTTGGGGAGTTGTGGAATTATTCTAAATACTCAATGTTATCCCCTATTGGGAGGTCAATCATATGTCACCTTTATAAAAATTTATAATTAATGGTTTTTATGGATTGTATGGTCGATCCACAACTCCACCTTACCTTTATACACATTTTTTAAACATTTTCTTCTTTAACTCCTATGTTTCCTTTATTTCACCATTTTTAGTTTTTCATTATGTTCACTTGTTATCTTATCTAAGTAGTTTATTATTTATTTATTGACTAAACTGATCCTTGCAATATAATTTTTTCCCAATTTTTTTATATATTAAAACCAATTCATAAAATTAAAATCCTTTGTCTATTGAAAATTAATTGTAACGTAATCGTATATAATGTGAAAAACAACACATTATCTTTAATTGTAAAAAATGATTTTTTACTATTTAACGATCAATATGTTCATTTTATAATAAAAATTGTTGTATTAATGTTTAATGTTTGATATTTATTAATATTTAATAACTACTTGGAGGAATATAGTATTTTTAATAATTTAAAACCATTTAATAAAATATCATTTTTTATAAAATACCATTAATGCCAATTATGACATTATTACATTATTTTGAATTCAAAAAATATCAAAACCATGAAGGAATTGGAATATATTATCCTCATATCTATGTAACATGATATATTAATCTAAAAAATTATTTAATAACTATAATTCAATAAATTTACTTCCTTATTAATATTTTTAGTATTGTTTATTTTGGTTAATTATTAACTAAATAATTATTATGTTGGAATTTCATTATGATTTGATGTAATTAATTTGTGTACAAAAAATTTAAAATAAGATATCATGATATATAAAATTAATTTATCTATTAAAATATGATTTATTAAAGAAAAAATATTTTCTTTTTAGGGATCCACATTATTTATAAAATTTAAAATTTTGAAAATTATCTTTTTTTATTTTTCTTTACATAACGTTTAATATGTGTCGGAATAACAAAAAAGTGGAAAGAAATTTAAATATTATACTGAGTTAGATTTAAATTATATTTATAAACTATTTAAATAAAATTAATACTATATTTTTTTATCATTTTCACACTTATCATGTCTGTATTACCCCTGATAAACCCATTTTTACAATAGCCTCATTAATTAAATTTTCTGCATTAATATTTTATTTTTAGAATATTAATAATCAAATAATAGAAATTAAAATTTATTCGGATTCCATATATTTAATCTATTTTTATAATTTTAATTAACATAATTAGAAAGAAAAAATTCAAAATTATTCCTCTAATAAATGATAGGAAATAGATTTTTAAATTGAAAATGTTCAATTGTTTATGAAGTTTAAATTATTTTTATATCTAAAATTATTGTAAAAATCATTCTAATTACTTATATTGAATTAATATATGTATAATTGAAATAATTATACATTATAAAAAATTTAATATATAATTTAACATTATAAAAAAAATTAAATGAATATGCAGTTTTCATTTAAAATTCAATATTTTTCACTATTAACAAAAAACTGAGTATTTTAATAAAAATCATTAAAATACACCCTAATATTATTATTAAATTATGAATTAATCATTAAATTTAATTTTACAAAATTAAATTAATAAAATATTCATAATTAATTTCATTTCACAAATATAAACAAAAATTTTATTTATAAAACTATACTTTTTAACAAATATAAATTCATTAACAAAAATTATATAAATGTTTTTAAATTTGATTCCTCTATACAAAACCATTAAAGATAATATTTAGAAAGTTATTATTAAAATTAATATTTATATGTTTTATGGCTAGGTTATAACAATTGTGTTTAAATAAAAAATATTTATAATACATCATGGTTTTGTTAAAACTCAGTGACGTTTGTAATGAATGCAGACATAAGATTATATATGACAAAATTTTGTATTGGTGATTTAGCTGATTAAATCCAAAACCATTATTCTATATAACATAAGAAAGAATCATTTTTTATGTAACATAAATTATCTCAATTATTTGAAAAATTATTTCACAAAATTTCAGGTTATTAGATGGAACTGATGGATTTTCATCACAATAGAGAGATGTTATGAAATTTCAGTTCGATAGATACCCAAAAAAATATTCTCAAACTATTTCATGTTGAAAAAAAATAATGATGTTATAATAAGTTTTTTTATATTCAATAATATGAAAATAGGTAGTCATAAATTATATATAATTCGGTTCTAGGGTACCGACTCCAACTTAGTGGACTGAAGTATATTATTAAAAAACACTTAGTTATTCTTGAAATTGATAGCCATGAGTATATAGTCTAATTATCCCACAAATTTGTTATGGAAATTATTTATTCTCCTTGGTCCCATAGGAATAGAAATAAAAATAAATAAATAAATATTATGTTTGTAAGATTTTCGGATAATCCTCATGGTGGAAATATAATCCATCTTACCATATTCCCTATGTGTGGGATGAAGCATATATTAAAATATATAATTAGGTTAAGGTAGTGTTTCACATGTATAAGGGATTGAAATCGGGAAAATAAACTCTAGAATGATATGAAGAATATGATAAATGTAAAAGAAGAAAAAAAGTTTCTGATCAATCCTTAAATTTTGTTCTAATGTTTCAACACTAAGAATATGGAATCAATAAAAACCATTGCCTAAATCCAACGTTTTTCAATGAGAACCATTAAAAAACACATTAGGAAAATAGAGAAAGAATGATAACATGCCACCACTACTAAAGAGGTGTATATTGATAATGATGTCATGACATGAATGTGGGTTATTCATTCAATAATAGAAAATATATTTTTTATTATGGTTAAATTAATTATTTTATATCATTCATGATTAGTAGAGAAAATCAAACATCCTCACAAAATATTACTCTTATGTTAATAGTGAAAATATAATGATTGGAAATTATTATATCTCAAGCATATAACTCATCCTCAATCATAATATGTGCAACGAATCTTCCAACAAACCTTGTCATTCTCCCTTTATTGTAATTAAATTCTACAATAGGAAGGAATTGGTTTCCCTTATATAGAGACCCAATTAACTATTAGAAAATGAAAATAAATTTCAATATCCTAAATCCTCCTCTAATATAATATAATTTCACGATGTAGAATGATTCTGCACTAGAAACTTCTCTTCTGGCATAGAAAATGTTTCCTTATGCAAAATCATATCATGATAAAATGGTTGAGGTAATGAAAGGGACCACTCAATGGGATATTCCCATTATAAGGGTATACAAAAATGTATTCCATAAATACATTATTGGTCTTCCTCCAATCCATGGGGTTGAGTTATCAATTCCACTCATATATGGAGCAATGAAGGTATTCACAAATCCCAATAAAATAATCACCAATAAATGACAATAAGTGAAGAAACAACTATGAATGAATATATATAAGGGAGTTTTATTCCCAAGTGTTCCACCATGACATGAACCAGTCTAATTTTCCTAGAAGAAGGATGGTTTGATATTCCTCTAAATTAGCTGTTGTGAACTCAATATAGACATGATAATGAAAATTTATCATCGATCGCCGATCAGTTACTTGTTCAATCAGCTAGTTTGAGATCGGTACTCTTCTAAAGTATTCCTCATGTCAAGGATTCATAAAATATATGTGATGGAGTAAAATATACAAATGACTACATTTCATACAAGGTAAAAACATTGTGAGTTCATAGTAATTTTCATCGAACTCACCAATTATCTAACAATATTCATGAAATGGATGAATAGAGTCTTTGGAGAATTAATTAATGAGCTTTCGGTAGTATTTATTGATAATATTCTCAGATACTCTAAAAAATAAAGAACATGGGGAGCACTTAATAATTATTCTAATGATATTGAGTAAAGTGAAATTATATTTCAATTTCATCATGTGTGAATTTTGGGGACTAAAATAATCCTTCTTGGGTCATGTATTCATAAGTGTGGATATATCTATGGATCCTTCAATGAAAAGGGTACTTGAAAAATGGTCTATAAAAAATATATAATAGAAATACATAGTTTAAATGTATTAATAGGGTATTATTTGTTATTTGTGAGAAAATATTCCTCACTATCAAACCCCCTAACCAAGATAACTCCAAATGGTGTAAAGTTTATCTGGGAAAATGAACTTTATGTGAGATTAGAGGATTTTTTGAATTGGTTAGTCAATTAACATGTACTAACACTACCCACCTATGGGGAAGAATTTATAATCTACAATGGTTCTTCAAATAATGGATTATGCAGTTCATCATAAATAATTATAAAGGGATATTTTACACCTATTCATAGTTGAAGGTTATTTCAAAGAATTATACAATGTATGATATGGAGTTGGTGACAGAAAGAATCACATTAATGATTTAGAATCATAATATATATTTTATTAAGGGTGACACATATATAGATAATAATAGACTCAAATATATATTCACATAGAATGAATTTAATATGTTTCAATGATTATTATTAGTGGAAATCAAGTATAATGACTTCTCACTCCACTATAATTAGGGAAAGGAGGATAAAATGGAATATTCTATATGTATAAATGATCCTACTATATTATACATTATGATAATTGGGATGTATCAAATCATCTTAGAAACACAAAGTATGGACATGGGAATTATAAAAGAAGGAACTCCAATCAACCTTTCTCAAATGAAATCTCAACCATATATTTTGGAGAATATTGGGGATTACCAATAGAATGGTGTGGATATACAAAAGATGATGGATTCTAAAAATAATTATAAATTCTTAATGTATATTGTTAATAAAAATTGAGTACTAATAGTTGTTTCATGGATTTTTTTACCATCAGACCCTTGGATAAATAATGAGTTGCTGATAGATGTACATATCTAAACATTCTCATGAAACCTAGGGTGCATAAAGATATAATGAAATAACAGATAGACCTATTGTTGGGAAAATATAAGAGAAGTGGACTACAGAGTATAAAACATGGTTCTTAGTATGCCATGAATTAGAGTTTGAATGGATAAAATCCTAGGGGGATGATGAATCCATTACCCATAGCATTGTTGAAATTGGATAACATCACTATATATTTCATCATATGTATTTTCAATAAAAATAGAGGGAAAATTCCATATAGTTCATTGTAGATAATGTTAAAAACAATTAACATTTCATTTCCTTTTTAGAGTAATAATTTCTTGACCAACTTGAAGGGACATGAATTAGAGAAGTTGTGAGTCTATATGAAACACTTTTACTGATTATTTCTGATAGAGATATCAGGTTAATCTCAAAATTCAATAAATTTCTTCATCATTCAATAAACATGGAGTTGTACATCATTAAGCCCTATCACCCATAGACTGATATCCTATTTGAGCATAAAATCCAGAAGATTGAGATATGTTCAGATCTTTGTCAATAAACATAAAAGGAGGTTAGTATTAACATTTTACATTATTTAATTTCTCATAAAAATGGATTTCAATCAAGTATTATGATGGTTTCTCATAAATACATCCTAGGAAGGAATTGCAGAACTCCAATATTGTGAGATGAATTTAGAGAAAATATTTTATTGGGGCAAGAACATGTATAAGAAATGCCTGAGAAGTTCATGACCATTCATAACGTATCAATGAAATGTATAGTCGATAAAGGAGATATGTTGATAATTATTAGTGAGATATTTAGTTCATGGTTAGAGATAAAATGTTGATTTGTATTCCCTACATAAAGAGATTCATTGGGATTTGGAATATGGAAAAGATCATTCTTTTTTACATTGATCTCTTTGATATTCTTGATCGTATTACGGATGTTTGGAATCAACTTTCACTCCCAATGAATTTTTCTCCAGTTCATGATGTGTTTCATGTATGTCTATTGAGGAAGTAAGTAATAAACACCTCATATGTACAGAATCTATAGGTATCACATTTGGATAATGGAAAAATATATAAAGAGAAGATAGAAGAGATATTTTTATATGGAGGTAGTGTTTTATGCAAAAAAACTCACCACATCAAAGTTATTTGGAGGAACACGAAATTCAAGTAGGTAATATGGGAGAAAAACAATGTTTTCAAATAAAAATACTATTATTTGTATTTACCTTATTGTATGAACAGATATTTTGAGGAAGGAATTTATTGTGAAGGGAATAATATAAATCTCTATAAATTTATATTTGAAAATCCCATATAAAATTAGTTTCCATGATATTTAATAAAAAAACACTAAATATATAATATATAACAAACCAAAAATTATTTCTTACTATAAGAGGTCATGTTTCACATTTACTATTTTTTTATAAAGGAATATACATAGTCTATTACATTTCATAGGGACATTACACAACATGAAATAAGATTTTTTATAATAAAACAATAATAGCATTTGAGTAATAATAAAAAATAATAATTCACACACTAATGAAATCTTTATGAACCTGAATTCCCCAATAAAGATCGCTCCTTCCAAAATCACTGTAAAATGAAATTAAATAATTAGGAATATGATAGATCTTATCTAGGAATCAGTGGAACCTTTTTATATGATGTTGTGAATGATTATTAATGAGAATTTTAGATCATATATTGGTTGTAAGGAGAAATATAACTATTTGGATCCTATCGTTGTAATGTGATCATTATATGATCATTTTAAAAGTAATAATAACCATTATAATAGTAAAATATCTGTTTAAAAGTATTTTAAAAATCATTGTGTATAAAAATAGAAATTTAATCAATGCATATTATAATATAAAAAGACTATAATTAATTATGGTGAATAAATAATGTTTTATCTTATTAAATATTCATTTTATAGAAAAAAATTTACTTTATATTTAAACTAATTTTAAGACCTTTAAATTCTAAAGAAAGATCATTGTATCTAATAACATGTATGAAATGAAATTTAAAGTATTTAAGGGAATATAGCATTGAATTAATTTAAAAAATATATAATATTTTAAATAAATATAATCTATTCTGTATATTTCAATTCACAGAATACTGATTCATCTTATGTCGCATGCAATAATGACTTTTTTGATAGATTTTGTTATATGCATGATCCATTTCTATCAAACAACAATATATAATTAAAATATAATTATTTAATATAATAATATATAACCTTGATATTAAATTTATTTTTATGAATAAAAATGGTTATCTTATAAAAATATATGGATTAATTCGTTGATTAAAAATTCATTATAAATTAATATATAATAAATTGAATATAAAGGAAATTTTCTATTAAAAATATTTTCTTGATCCCAAATGTGATTTAATATACTAAATTAAATTATTAACTATTGGTGATTGTATCTAATATAAAATAATATATTTCATTATTAATAATATGGATTTAAAATAACAAAATAGATTTTATATTAATAAGATAAGAAAAAATCAAATATTTATCATAAAAACATTATTTTTCTAAAGTTAGGTTTGTCGTCTTTTAATTGGGCACTTATTTTAAAAATAGATTTTTAGACTTTTTAAAATTTTATTTTAAAAAATAAAATCCAATTTTTAAATTTTGTTGTCAAAATTATCTTAGTGTTAATTTTTTTTATTCTTCTAAAATGTTTCATTTTTTGATGAATAGTAAAAAATTATGAATTCTAACCAAAACATGATTTTTTTCTAAATAAATTATATGGATAAAATATATTTAGAATTGTGTTTAGTGTTAAATTAGATAAATTATACAATGGTTAATTCAATTTAGGTCATTTTAATTTTTAAATATTTAATTTAGATATAAAAACATAGTGAACTTTTGAACATTTTCACTTCAATACTCTGTTTTCCAATCCCATATATAGGATTAATTATAAATTACATTCTTCGACAACTATTATTTTAATTTCAAAAAATGGATTAAATATTTAAAATCATCTGATTTTATAATTTCTATTTTGTTCATATTAATTTTTATCAAAAATATTACTAAATGAAATTAATGGTAATTAGAGTGATTATGGTAAGAATAATTTAACTCAATGTTTAAAATTTTATCTTATGGGACAAAATGACCTAAAGACTTTTCAAAACCCCATTTAATGAAAATATTTATATAATATAATCCATGTTATATACAATTTTCATTATTGGATGCACATGTTTCATGAGGGACCTCCAAATATTGTTTACCTTTTTATATCTACACGAATGCTACTCATATACCACTATGAATGGGTACTCACCCCCAAAGTTCATCACAGCTATCAAACCATTTTAGGAATCAATTACCCAAAAAAACACTCCATAAAACTCATACATCATAATATATGTTTTTTTCTACATAAATCTACCCAATGAGGCATTTTGGTTTAAATCAAAAGGAGTTAACTGAAGAAGAGGTAATATTCTTCAATGAAAACATTTGTGTCATTTCTTTTCATACTCCATAAATTATTATTATATAATGATTATAAAAATTCCTTATTATCTAAAATAAAATTATAAGTTTCATGATTATATTAATACATAAAATTTTACACCCTTCCATGAAATGGTACACGTAATCATCATTCTTATGTATGGTGGACTACATCCTTGCGAACCGATGTCATTATTTCTTCCATTACCAACAATAATGGTTCGGAATAATGATATATTTGTTTTTTATATATAATTATTTTGATATTATGATATTTTTTTAATTTTTTAATTATTTAATAAGGCATACATTCATGATTTCCATTATGTGGGCATACAATAACATCATTTTTGGATGTGTGGACCACTACCTCCTCAATGTGATGTGATTTTTTTACATTTTACATGGAATGTATTAAGGATATTTTTAATAAATATATATGATATATATGAAATAAATATAATATTATAATAATTATATAAAAATATATCATTTACTTTTCTTTCTTTTAATATGAAATGAAAATGGAATCAACGATCATTTGTGCATACGTTCTACTATCTCTCTGAATGGTTTATTTCATTTCTTATCTCCAAATTTTATGGATTACACTTATCAAATATATATAAAATATATATGTTATATACATATTGTCTTAAATTTTGGATATGATAAAATCATGATATAAGTTAGTGGAGAAAAGAATCAAGTCAAAACATAGTCAGAGAACAAAGTGGTTGTTACCCGAAACGATGCAAATAATTAATGAATGGGTATAAAAGGTTATAAAATAATCATATATGATATCATAAATATAAATATGGTTCAATTAAAATTTAATTACATTGTCAAAATAATTATATAGTAGTTTAAAGAGTGATTAACCAAAAGGGAGCTTATGGTGAGGTATTTCACCTTATTTTCATTTATTTGAGGCATATTTTTTCATTATGTACCTAATTTCTTTTACATTGTGCATGTACTACCCCTTTAAATATTATATAAATAATAATTAACTATTCATTTTATTTTAAGTTTAAATTTAAATTATTTGATCTATATGGATTTTAATAAACATTTCCTAATAAAATATTACATTTTTGTATCCTATTTTTTATGATCTTTTTAAAATGATAGTTCAATATTTTCTCTCTTTGGTACATAAAAGTGTAGATTAAATTTTTGAACATAATTCGGATTCACTTCACTCTTTGGTTGGAAATCTATTTTCTTATAAAATAACTTTTTCTAAAGGTTTTTTCAAAATGTTTTGTTTTCCATTTAAAAAAATTAAATATATTTATTATCATTTTATATTTATTAAAAATTTATGTTCCTATCAATTCTTAAACAAGTCACTTTCAAAACATTTTTACAATAAAAAATTAATTTTCTTTTTATCTCATATAAAATTTCCCACCATCATTTATTTGAATATTCATTTTAAATTTCAAAAATATATTTTAAAATAAAATAATTGTTTCAAATAATTTTCTATTCAATGTATTGTAAAAATGTTATTCACAATGGAAAGATTATTTTACACAATAATGGTCTTTAAATATCATATTATATCATAAAAACAACAATCTTTAATCCTACCCAAATGGTTATATCTTTTATTAATATCATATATATTTTTCAAAAGGGTGGATTAGATTATTTTCCCCATTAATAGTATTAAAATTAAAAACCTAGATCAATTTTTTGTATTTATTATCTACCCATTAAAATATTCAATTTTATTTAAATTTTAAATATTAAATTTCACTTGAATATCCCTCTTCGTTTTCATTGATAAGTTTATTCACTAAAATGTACACTATTAGTACATAAATTATACTAAATCGTTTATTCAAGATAATAGGAATTCTTTGGACATAGAGTGATGGGTGGGTCTTGAACATTATATATCCCCTCGATGCATTGAGAGGTTAACCTTAGACAATTCAATTGGCCAAATTAATCGGGTTTGTACCTATAGTTTTAAACTATTTAAAGGGAAAATTATTAATTTAGAGGTTTTCATGTGCCTAAATCATGGCATCAGATAATTTAGAATTTCCTTAATTTTAGTTATTATTATCCATGATATTCTCACTATGACATAATCGATGGATCCATTTCATTATTTGTTTCTTTACATAATGGAATGGATTTAATTTCTTATCCTTTTCATATTGATTATTCCATATCCAGTAATTTAATTGGAATTTGTTCTTAGTTATTTATCTTTACATATTTATTATGATTACTTATTAATTATTGCATCCATTTTACTTATCCATTACTGATTAATTGATATCACCCTTATTTTACATTCTTTCCCCAAGATTCCAAGAATTTTATTAAGAGTAATATGCAAGGATATTATAGAAAGAATAATTTTACTATTGAAAAAACAATTCTAATATAATTTATGTATTCCTTTGAAATTATAGAAACATGTATGTATATATTTTACCTATAATACTAAACTATTTTGTCTTTTGTGGTGAAATTTTCTGATATCTCATGATAATGTAATGGTAAAAGGTTCCAGCTTTAAATTGCTGAGGTCAGGTCACTACATTATGTATCAAATCATGTTTATTAGAAAACTATGAATCTAGATTAAAAAATATAGATTTCGATAAAAAATCCTATAAACTAATTTGAGGATAATTATAGAATAATATCCCAGAATTTTTGTAAGTTGGAGATTATGTGGTCTTCCAAAAAATATATCCTTATATGGATTCTAAAATAGTATATTTTTCTATCATAGTGTTACCTAGTGGTAATAACTTTAAATGTGTGTTTTGGAATTAATTGAGCATAACTCGGTACACCATAACATGCCTTACTATGAACCTAGTTTTACACTGCTCCGAATAGGACTAGGATACATCACATTTTACTTATAAATAATTTATAATTATTTTAATAGATAATGATAATAAAAGACCTAGGATAAACCTATGGTTTCTTATAATAAAAAATAATACACCATTATTTAGACATACTAAAAATTATTATACGGTTTTCACACTACTATTATTGTTAATCAAACTATTATTTCAGATTTTAGTCAATGTCTGGATCCTAAAATAATTATTTAAGAATTGATTATAAAAGAATAAGTGGAAAAATTGGGAAACCAAAAGGGATTTTTTATAATAGTGAAATATATTGTTTTTATTCCTAATCAATTTTCTCTAAATATTTCTTCCATCATATACCTCAACTAACACCTAGTCTATCCAATAAAGAGAATGATGGAGTTTTTTAAGAGATTGAGTGGTTGAGACCATAGATAAAAGGACCCTCAATTTCTATCATGTAATTAATTTGGAAGGGTAGACCTAGAAAAGTGTCTCAATGGAATGGGGAATTTATTTATGTGTGGAAAATTTGGAAATCAAGAAATGAATTATAGAGGATAGATGAATAGTTTGACTAAAGGAAATAAATCTCATCATAAGAGACCATTTATTATTCATTTCCCTAAATCTGGGGAACCTAGTCATTACCCAAATTAATTAAATCTTCTAAATAGTAACCCCCAGACCATAGAAGGACCTATGTGGAAAGAAAATTAATGAATTACTTATATATTGTAATTATAGAAATAAATTATTTAGTTGTTTTAAAATATTATTTTAGATACAATAATCATGAGACCTCTAAGGATTATATTAATATTTTAATAAAAATTGTTTATTCATTAATATAACCTTTTGGATACCATTATAGGGTTTTGAGAGTAAGTTAGATCATAAGTTATATGTCTTAATCATATCACTTAGGAATTATATACCAAGATTATACCAAGATTAGGGATATTTTTTAAAAACATTGGGAATGTATATGTTTTAGTGGAATAAAATTTTTTGAGGGATAATTCCTTTACTTTTAGAAATAATCTTAATAATATTGATAAACTATTGGGTTAATATATAAATATAATTTTTATAATTTGTTAAAAAACATATGTTGTATTTAAAAACCTAATAAATAGTTAATTTAATAATTAATTTAATTTTGAGTATTTCGATCATAAATATTTTTAAATTTTATATTAATTATATTAATGTAGTTTAGAAAAAGGATAACTCGCATGTAGGGTGACAATCCGTCAAATCCAATGAGGTTGTTGGGCTTGACCCATGATTAATGGACGATAAGGGTTTCATGCCTACCATTGACCATGATGATGTCCTAGTTATTATGTTACTTTTTAGGTGTAATATTTGAAAAGAAAATTTTAATGATGAACCATTAGTATTAGTTATAGTCATAGATATTTATAAATTAACAACATTGGTTTTCGAAAATTGTTTGAGAAAAGAGTAATGAATTGTTTTATTGATCTTTCAATCCATATATTTTAGTACTTCTAGCATATAAAACATTTTTGGATATTAATTTTTAGATGTAATGGATGAAAAAAAATTATATAATAACAAACAATGGATGAAATTATTTTCATAGAAATATATAATTTAAGTATATTTCCTTATTTTCATATGTAGTAAAATCACTACTCAACTTCATAAAAGGGATCTTTATTGAAAATTCTATTAAAGTACCATCATTATTGATGACATCAATGAACATTTAACACATATTAGAATTAATTTTTAGACCCTCAATTATCTATTGACACATCACTTATTTTTGATCAAGGATCTTAGTCACTCTCTATAAATATTTATTCTTTTCCTCCAAGTCCTTATCATCACTTTTCAATTATGTTGTTCTACATGGTAACCTATTTACATGAACATTGTACATCTCATTATATATAGTTCAGAGGAAATTTTATTAAACCATTTAAGTTCATGGGTTCTAAAAAAATAATGTTAAGATATCAAACCTAAAAATCTGATATCTATATTAAATTTCATTGAGGATATTTAACTAAGGTGGGGAGAATGTAACACCCTAAAAATATAATTTAAGAACATTTTCTCTGATATCATGTATGGAACACAACACGAATCTTAGAAGAGAATATAATATCATAATACCTTAAAACATATTTACAATTTTAAATAAATGTTATCTAGTCTATAGAACTCAATGCATGTAATAATGAGTTCTCTTGCATCACACACAATATTGACTTTGTTCAATATCTTGTGGTACATGCAAGAACGATTTTTAACAAACCATTGTATATAGTTAAAATATTATTATTTTAAAAATGTGGTCTAATTTATTAGATAGCAATTAATTAGTAATAAATATAAAAACCATTTTAAAATAAGGGATATGTTTTTATAAAACTATTTTTATACTCCCAAAGGATATTTATATTAATAAATTAATTTAACTAATAATAGTTAATTAATAAAAATTAAATTTATAAATTATATATTTAATAAAAAAATAAAAATTAATTAGATATATTTTATTGTAATATGATATAAATAATTATGATTTTATGCTTAAATAGATGTATTTTCCTAATGGAGGGTTTCTAGGCTTTTAATGGAAAAAATATTTTAAAACAAAATTTTGAAACATTAATAAATTTTATATAAAAAATAAACTTCATTTTTTAAAATAGTAAGGTCAAAATTATCTTCGGGATAATTTATGGTATTTTCTAAGAAGTTTTATTATTGATGAATAGTGATAAAATTCTGAATTTTAATCAAAAAAGACTTTTCATATAAATAATATATGTGTTTAGATTATATATTGAATTGGTTTTAAAATAAATATAGGTGAATTATAAATCTTTTAATCAAAATTATTTCATTGGAATTATTTTTATTTTAAATTTAAATATGAAAACATGGTGATATTTAGAACATTCTCACATTAAAAAATTGCCTTCCCATGACGTATATGAGGTTAATTTTAAATTAATTTCTACAAATTATATAATTTAAATGTGAAAATATAGATTCCATGTTTTGAATCATAAAAATTTAAATATTTAAGTAAGTTAAGATTATATTTTGATAAAATAATATTAGTGAAAGAAATAAAAATTAATTATAGTGATTAAAGTGAAAATAATTTTACTTAGTGGTTAAACATTATTCTTAGGGGTTCAAAAGACCTATACACATGAAAAAAATACCATTTATTGACATATTTCGACCATTTAACCTATTTATTCAAAAAATATTTTATTGGATGAAAATTATATAAAGAGAAGATCCCAATAGTATTTATCCTTTTATATTAACAAGAATGTCACTCCTCCACTATAAAGGCTACAGAACCCCTCACTAATTCACATGTCTCAAGACCTTTGGATCATAAAAACCCTACCCAAAAAATATGAAAATACAATAAATAATCCTTCGGGGTTTTTAAAAAAAATCGAACCATGTAAATATTTAGTTATAAACCAAAATTGGTTAACCTAAGAAGAGGGAATGTCTTCTAATGAGAACACCTGTGTTATTTAATTTTCTACAACATTAATTTTTATTATATCATGATTATATAATAACCTTAGTATTCTAAATATTATTATTTTTTCTATGGTAATATTACACTTAAAACATCACACACATCCATCACGATTAAATCTATTTTTAAGAGGATAAATATAGTCTATACAAAACGAAATGTAATGTAAAGGGTTTCATCTAAATTTTATTTCATAGAGGCATGTTATATTATTATTCACATAATTAAATTTATAAAATGTATATTGTAACATCATAAGATTTTGTGAAATATTTTTTTTCAAAATAAATATTATTTTTGAAATTTTTTCATTTCATGAGACACATGAAATAGTTTCATATATTTATACATTAAAACACAAATTACAACATTATATTCACACATCATAAACAATGATTTCTATACTCACAAAAATAAGATCTATTATTATACAAAAACCACTTACATGGCTTTATCTACATGAAACATAAAATTTTCATGCATTACACGCTGCATTGTCTTATCATATGTTATATGAAATACTGAGTTTCGACTAAACAATGTTTTATTATTATAATTATTTAAACGAGTTAGTTTTAATGTTGGAATTAAAAAATAGTAATATTAATAGAAATAAATATTTAAAATTATATTTTTAATTTTTAAAAATATATAAACATATTTAAAATGAAAATTATAATTTTCTTTAATGTCTTCATATGTTTTAAAACACTATTTTCTCAAATGAACTACTTTCCATGTCCTTTTATGAGAAATAGAAAAATACTTTTTTGAATCATAAAGAAATTTAATATGGTATAATAAAGTTATTTTATTAATTTATAATTCTATAGTTTACATAGGTTTATATTTTTTATTTTTCTATGAAACATTATTTTTTTATGATTTGTGAAAAATAGTGCATTTTAGTTTATAACTGCATTATCAATTAAATATTTATTAATGTTAAATTCAACATTAATTTTTTTAAGGACACATTAGAAAAATTATACATCAATTAATACAAATTGTTTCATTATAATCAATTTTATCTTGACATTCAATATAATAACTGAACAATCTTTTTAACATTTTTCTACTTTAAAAATATGTTTTTTATTCTCGTTCGAGGGATAGTATTTAATATTAATTTTTATAAATATATGAGTTTAATTTAGAAATTGGACATAAAACATTTTAATGACTATAATATATATATTTTTATTATATCATGATAATTTTTGACAAATAGAATTCACAAAATTTATTAAAATTAATCATAGTGATTATGGTCAAATAAAGCTTAATTAGGCAGTAAACCATTCATAGGTTCCCAATAAACTATCCACTTGTCCAAAACCCAATATATGGAAATATTTCTTACTTACATATTAAATTATTTATTTTTGTTGTTTCAGAATGAACGTTCTTAGGTAATACCATTTGTACGCCTAACTTGTTCTCAAAAATTCCAAGTGAGTCCTTTTCCATCCCCATAAAAGGCCACCAACTCTCCCACTTCATCACACCACTCGACATAATTATGTTTGTTCAATATCTTCCTAATACACTTCTCATCATCCCTCCCTTCCTACTAGATGATTCTCATTGGGAATAGAGAAATCCAAATAAACCTTTTGGAACAAACCAAAAGGAGTTAACCAATTAAGGGATAATATCTTCTCTCAATCTCCATTATTGTGTTTTATTTCTACACCACATACACTATATTCGTTACAAGATAGTATAAAATAGTATCTTAAATATTATTTGATTTTTTTATTCTAATTTCTTGACCTAAACATACACACACCTCAATCTAATGGGTAACAATCATATTATTCATGTGTATGGTGAACCACCACCTCATAAAATAATGAGTGTTTATTTTTCCTTACCAAATGTCATGGTGTAAATTATAGTGGAAACAATATTTATATATATTATATATTATAATTATTATTTCTTCAAGTATATTAAATCATTTTATAACACATATATTTATAATTTTCATATGGGGTAAATACGATATTCTCATTTGAGAATATGTGGACAACTACCCCCTCAAAGTGATGTGATTTGTTCACACACTACATGGAATATATTATGGTTTGTTTTAATGAATATATATTTTATATATTATATAATATATATATATTAATATATATATAAATTTATATACACATATTTCATTCACCTTCTTTATTACAATATGATGATAAAAAAAGAAACAACGTTCATGTCTATGTACGGTTTATTGTTTCTGTTAACGATGTATTTCTATTCATACATATTAATTCTAGATGTTATTATAATAAACATATAATTAATATAAATGATATTAATATCATTATTTAAATTCTTGAAATAATGATATATGAATAAGGAAAACAATATAACAAATTAACACACATGTGAGAAAAAGGTGGAATATTACCTGAAGTGAATCTTTAACATAGGATGGTTAACAGGCTGGTAGTATAAGGTCAAAATAAAAAACATATATGGTTTCAGATATAATAATATCGTTCAATAAAGGATTTAAAATTAATATATATTTATTATTCATGTGGTTTACATGAGTACAATGAGAGTCAAGACATAAGGTAAGGGAATATCATCTCACTTTTTATTTTTGGGAGATACATGCTTTATTGACCACCTGTTACTTTTATGTCGTGTGTATAATACCCATGTATGTTTTATATGATTATTATAACTAAAATTATTGGTATTTACATATCCATTTAATTATTTTATTCCATGGGACTTATGTTTCTAAAGATTCCAAATCTGTAACATAATTTTGTCTCAATTTGACTTCCTGGAGACACATGCCATGTTTTGCCCCTATATTATTCCATGAGGGGCATATAATACCTTTGAAATATTATATCATAAATTTCATTATTATCATGTTATTTTAATATTTACATAATTCTAGTTTTTTACTTGAATTTTATTATACCATGTTACCAAGTGATATGAGTTTATTGAAACAATTTTATTTCTTTTCAAGATTATTTATGATTATGCTTACATTGATGAAATATTAGGATCCATCTCCCAACAAAATTCATTAATTTTATTTACCATTTTTTCATGATTAATTCATTTATTGTTACAATTTTTCTACTCTTTGATACATAAATTGTAAAGAAAGTGTTTTTATGAATGATTGACTTTACCATATCTTCGGTCAGAAATATATATTCTTTCAAAACCTTGTTTTATAAATAGGGTTTTCAAAAATATTATACTATTATACTATAAATATTAAAAGAAAATTTTCCCCTTTTGCCATTTATAAAAGTTTTCAAAGGAATATTATTATCACTTTTTGAACGAGGCATTTTCGACCCTTTATACCATGCAAAAAAAATGTTTTTTACCTCATACATCATGTATGGATTTACATGACTTAATTTATATGAAGATTCCTCTAGATGTTTAAAAGGTTAATTTTTATGAAAGTATTTTTTAAAAGTATTTTCAAAGAAATGGTTTTCATTATGTTTTCAATTTTATTTTTTATTTTTTGAAGGAAAAATGTTTTCAGAATGATTTCATGTATTCTTATTAATATTTCCTGGTATTTTCAAAGAAAATGATTTTAAATTGGTTTTATGTATTAAAAAAATTTAAAAATAATGGATATTTTCCACAACAATTGAATTTATAAGATAATTAAAAATTATTTCCCATATAAAATTACATATTTTTTTGTTACTCATTAAATTCTAGAGACATGATTCAATTCATCCATTCATATTATTTCTATTATTTTTTAATGTTTTTATACAACAATGTTTATGAAACTGATTTCACTTTCATAGGATATTTGATTTTGAAACCCACTTAGTTTCATATGTGTTTATTATGAGACCTACCTATTTTCCGTAGTCAATAATATAATTAAATGACGAAGACAACTATATCATTTAAAGGGTTATGATATGATTATTCTTCATAATATTGTGGATCTCATGTTTATGATTTTTTATGTCTTGTATATGATATATTTCTTCCTCTAATGTATTGGGTAATAATGGATGACTCCTGATTATTTATGTTATGCATGAACATTATATCATGTCCACAAAGTTATGAATGATCCAAATTACATATTTAAAATGATATTCATGGACTTAGTTGCATGTCCATAAGTTTATATGTGAACCTGATTACATATTCACACGGTTATGATTGAACCTTATTATATGTTCACAATGTTATGCTTAGTCCTAGTTTCATGTCCATATGTTTATGTGTGAACCTGATTACTTGATCACAATGTTTTTTCTTAGCTATATTTTATGTTCACAATGTTATGCATGGACCTAGATTAATTACCATAAGGTTATTCATGAACCTGATTACACGTTTACAATGTTATGCAAGGACCTGGTTTCATATACCAAAGATGATGTGTAGTCCTGATTTCATGTCCTTAAATTATTCAGTGAACCTTAATCTACTAATTCATGTTCACAATGTTAATCATTGTTCATTCCACAAAATTCATGTCCTATTCCTATGTTATTATTTAATGAATTATGATCTTAATTATCTAATGATATTTATCTTATAAACTAGTAATATATATTATGATCTATATTGTGTAGGGTATGATCTTCAAATGTTCTGATCACGTTCTATACCATTATATTCATGTTATTCTTATTTATTTCTTTTTTTACCCTTAATATGAATTTTATCTCATCCCTCTATTATGTTTCTATTCCCTGACTCCTTTACATGTGATCTTGGTTAATGAGTTATCCAATGAGGCAAAACTCTGGATGAAATGCTCATAATAACCTGCTAAACCAATAAATTTGTGTACCTTAGTTATACTTGTCATTGCTAGAAATTACTTTATTTCTATTTCCTTAAATGATCAATAGAGATTTCATCCATATAGACAATATGGCCAAGAAAATAAATTTCATGATGCCAAAATTCACACTGGCTAAACTTCCTGTATAATAAATTTATTCTGAGGGTTTTCAAAAAAGTGCTCAAGAGATTTTCATGATCTTCATATATTTTGGAGTAAACCAAGATGTCAACAATAAATACCACTAAAAAATAATAAAGATATTCCTTGAAAACTCTATTCATTATATCCATGAAAATAGAGGGTAAATTAGTCAAACCCAAAGGCATTACTGTACACTCATAATGCATGTACCTGGTTCGAAATGATGTCTTCAGAATGACTTCCCTCTTCACATAGAACTAATGATATCCATATTGAAGGTCAATCTTTGAAAAATATTGATCTCCATGGTGTTGATCTATTAATAATCAATGAAAGGTAAGGGATACTTGTTCTATATTATTATAGCATTGATCTCCCTATAGTCAATTCACAACCTCATAGATCCATCTTTCTTCTTAACAAAAACAACAGGGGATCCCCATGGAGAAACATTAGAGAGAATAAATCCTTTATTACTCAACTCATATAGTTGTTTATTTAGTTCCACAAATTCCATAGTGTCCATTCTATAAGGGTTATTTGATATGGACCTTGAACCCGAAATTAAATCAATGGAAAACTCAATTTCTCGTTCTAGAGGATGTCCAGGTAAATGCTCTGGAAACACATCATTATATTCTTTCACAATGGGTACATCCTATTTTAAAACATTCTCTTCCTCACCCATAGTTATTTAACACTCTTCTTCTGTAATAATTGAATTTAGAAGACTTACAGGGGGTGGATCTTGGTACGAATCAAATAGTGATGTTTCTTCTCAAAATATTAGGTACACTTTGTCATCATAAAAAATTGTAACCTTTTTTTTCATACAATAAATTTTCACATCATGTTTCGAAAGCCAATCCATACCGAGGATTATATCAAATTCAATCATGGGTATGATGATGAGATAAGCAGATAAAGAACATTTATATTCCCTAATGGGAACTGATTCAAAAAACATTGTTTCAATGATACTTCCCTTATGAGTTTTTACTGACCACTCCCTTGTCAAATAAAATTTTAAATAATTAATTTTCTTAGAAAACTGAGAATATGTGAAACAATTTGATGATCCAGAATCAAATAAAGCATTGGATAAACTTGAGGAAACCATTAAATTACCTGCCACCACGTCCTTCGGAGCTTCAACATCAACATTAGTTATCTCATAATCTTGGCCTTACTCCCTTGGACTTTTCTGAGGTAAGTTTTTATGATGCTTAGGAAATTCATTTGAAAATTCCACATTTAATTACAATTGTAGAATTAAACATTGATAACCACTTTTTTCCCTTGTAATCACGATCTTGGTGGTTTTTTTCACCACACTTGTAACAGACTCTTATTCCCTTAAAGAAAGTACTGGGTTGTCTCTTCCCACATTTAACACGTGATAGATATTCATCTTTTCCCTTCTTACCCTTATTTCCATTTCCAAAGTGTTCAGCATATCTCTTCTTCTCTTTATTTTCTTTAAAGTCATAAGACTTAGAGAATTCATTTTTGGTACTGGTATCACATGAGACAATATCTTTGTATAATGGGAAGGATTGTGAGACTAATTCTCAATGGAGAAATGGTTTTAACCCATCAAAGAATCGATCAATCTTACTTATTGGTTCACATATATAATCTTTTTCATACCTTTCTATCCTTGTAATGTTTTCCTCATTCGTTGCGACATTCTCATCCTTATTTTGCATCAGACTCAAAAATTGTCTTTCCATATCCGCCTGATGGTCATGAGGAATGTATTTTTTTAAGAATATCTCTTTAAACTCCCACCTTTACATATTTGATACTTATTCATCTTCATTTGTGTTTTGAATCAATGGCCGCCATTGATCTGCATCTCTTGTGAAGTGATAAACTACCATGACAACTTTTTCCCATTTTTTACTTCCCAAAGCATTAAATATTCTCTCTAATGAACTTATTCATATCCTGAGTGAGTTGTACCAATATGGTGATAAGCTGATCAGCACTAGATGTATCATCAGCTCCACTATAATTATATTTAGTAGGACGGTAGTCCCTACATGGATTACATGTGTTGATATGGTTCCCATTGATTCCATTAGGTTCTATTTCTAAACAATGTCATAAACTGTATTAGTTTATGAATCACAATACAAAATCCCACCCTTGTAAAACACTTAACATAAATTGAACAGTTTATGGACATAATCCATAATCATAAAAATGATTTCTTTGAGAAATTATATACACATAAATCCTTCCTAATGGGTTTTAATGAAAATGGGAATTATCCTAAGCATATCCCCCAGGAGTGTCGTAACCAATAATGCAGAAAGACTGGTTGTCGTGTACCAGGATAACCCGAGTCAAGCCCAAAACTCCTTGTCGGAGTTTTCAATCCTAGATACATCTGTGCTAGAGCCGCATCTACCTGATCATATCTAGATATATATGTATTTCTTGTAAAACTCACAAAATCTCTACATTACCAAAATTATAGTATGTATTTCTATGCTAATCCCCAAATTCTATCTTACGGTAATGATCTCTAATCAGAGTTTTTCTAAATCTAGCTTCCAAGGATTTTACTAAAATTCCTATGATACCAGCTATAATTCCCCAACCCTAGTTACCCAGAGCCGGTGCATTATAACATAACATTTTTATGAGCACAAGAGATCAAATCCCGAAATATTGATCAGTTTAGTAGCCTTGGAAATACTAGATATATTCATAAATCATAAATTATATTATAAAATGAAAAACAACAACAAAATTTTCTCCATTGAACACATTCATATCCCTTATACTATCCCTGAAGGTAACTCATAATATACTTATTCACATCCTGGGAAAAATAATACATAGAAAGGGTTGAGCTTTGTTGTGCAGTAAGGATAAAAATACAACAGAAACTTTAATAAATAAGAATGATCATTTAAGGAAATGTATAAGTATACATTAAAAGACTTTTAAAATTAAACTAAATCACAATATAAAATATATAAATCAAAATAATTCTATTTACTTATTCACATAGACATTCTACAAGTCGAATAACCACATTTAATATCAAAAGCCAATTTCATAATGTTAGAATGCATAATTTCAGACTTCATAAACACATAGTCAAGGCCTCGTGCCAAGACTACAAATAATATTTTGTCAAGGCAATGTTCCAAGATTGTAGTTTGTCTCATGATACCTACTGGTGCATCGAGGATCTATAGTGGGTTGCACCCTTCATGTATTATGCTCAATTCCTTCCTCATATGAAAAGGTTGAAACATAACATAAACATTCGTATTAAAACTAGCATACGAAATGTCAATACTTTAACCATAAAATATGAATGTTATAAAAATAACACATCCACAGTCAAAAATATCACAAAACCTTAAATACAATATGGAATATTTGTATCATAATAAATTAGCTTCAAAAAATTGTAAAAGCTATCAAAGTATATTGACATAGATGAAATCAAAAATATTTAAGAGAAACATCTCTTCCTATTTTGAAATCATTTAAAAGTCATATAATTATATAAGAAAATAGTTATTTTGAAAATATTCATATAGTATTATAAGGGAAGCTTTGAAGGTTTTATAATGGTGGAAAATAGCTACACCTTCTGTGTAAGTTAAAAAACATTTTTACCTTATTTCGTCAAAAAGGTCATAAAGTACATTGTTTGGAAAATGATGGTAATATTCCATTCAAAATATTTTATCAAAATTCAACCATGGGTATAAATGAATTTAACCCATATTCTAGTAAATCATAAAAAATGTTCTAAATACATTTTTAAGTAACACAGATGTAAATGATAAAGAGGACTCAATAGATACTCGTGTATAAACTACCTCGGATAATAAAGAGATTGTGAAATTTAACCCTTACCTTGGACTTTTCCTTGGTATAGGGTAATTTAACCACCTATATAATATTTAAATAATTGTTATTAAATTATACAAGAACCACATACATGAATTTTAAATCATATATGATCTTGTAATATTTCTTTGTTAATAATATTTTAGTAGTGTCATTGTTTCAGGTGTTAACTGATTCATCTTTCTTTATATGTGTTGTTATGTAAGTCATGTTTGTTATGGATAGGATGTATTTTATTAATATACATAATTATATTAAGTTTTTAAACAGTATTTTTAATCATAAGATAAAAATTATTCTTGAATGGTTATGATGGGGAAATAAATCTCATCGCGTTTCTGGAGATGGTAATACATATGTACACACGAGCGATAATATCATTATTTTGATATTAAAATCATATTTAATTGGATGTTATATCACATATAATGATTAATTAACATGTTATATTTATTTTTTACAGCAATTATACTCATTATTATACCAATCCAACAAATTAATTGTTGAATAACAAACTACACCACAACATGGGTATGGTAAGTCATACGTACGCACTTATGGTGACATTGTCATTCATATGATAATAGAATAATAAAAAATTTTGTAACATACTTATAATAAATCACCATATGTATAAGGTACTGGATATTTAATTTGGGTTTGAAAACAAAAAAGAAAGGGGAAGTGGAATAACAAAAGAACTTTGAAAGAGGTGGTGGAATTATTACCTCTTCTTCGGGTGTTTTATTTTTGAGTTGATCAAAAGAGCTCCATAGGTTGGCTTTTTGATCAATGTAAGGCCACTAGGTAAAATTTAGGGTAGATGGGAGGATATTTGGGAAGTATTTTTCCAAGACAAATGGCTTTGGAGGTGTTATTTTGAGAGAAGGGGAAGTACCCTTTTATAAGAGAGGTGAGGGTCACTTTAAAAAAAACTTGAAATATTATTTTATTATAAAATAATTTTTGGTTTCTAATTGATCCAGATGAATTTATATCAAGGATAAGGTGTGAATGGGTTGAAATAATCTCAACAAATAGATTTTATATAGGTTTAGGTGACCATATTAACCTTAACTTTTAGATTTAACTCTTTGTTAAATAGTTTAACTTTTACCATGTATTCTTGTATTGTTATAATAAATGGTTAATAAACATTTTATAAAAATTCAAGATAACCCCAAGTGGTTCATTGTTGATATATATAACCTATTCTATGTCCTTTTTCCAATAATTAGATTTTTAGGAATATTATATCATTTAATAATATAGTATTTGTTTTAAAAACTCATTTATGTCAATTTTGACACTATTTTCTATTTTGTTTTTGTTAAAGTCATAACAGCATGATTACTTCCAAAAAAATTTCTTTAATCAACCATAAAAAGTAATATTAACCTATATAATTATTTTAATACATAATAAGTCTCAAATTACATTTATGTTTATATTTATAATATCAATTATTTCAATGTTTCGTTAATAAGGTAATTACTGCATCATCATTCTGTCAAAAATAAGTTTTATTATATAATGTCTAAAAATTATAAAAAAAATACCATTATATTGGAAATATTTTTATCTTTATAATGGATCTTTATAGTAGATTTTATATTTTCTATAACCCTATATTAAAAATAGTTTAGTTATTAAACATTGAATTTAACATTTTTTACTCTTCTTTAAATTAAATAATAATAAATGTCATAATCTTATCTAAGTGGACCTAAAGATCATAGTTTATTTATAAGGTTTATTTTTGTCGAAATAAACTTATACAATAGAATTATGACTTTTTTAGGGTAATTATTATATTTTTTTACATTTATTAACCTATTTACTTTTAACCGTGCCAAATAAAATTCAAAAGTTACTATTTGCCAAAAATTATTTTCATATAATTAAACCACATTTTACTTACTGATGTCAACTTTTTCTCTCATATTTTCAAAATTCAACTCACAGAAGTAATAAAATTATGTTTTATGAAAATTTTCTAATGCTCGTAGAAGGTGGCTAAAAGACTATAAAAAGTTTAATAAAATTTTATACATCTAATTTTATTATAAAATGACTCCAATGAATTAAAATAATCATATATAGGCATTATGTATCTATTTCTACCTATAATAAATTTAAAAAAAATAATTAATTATTTAAATAAAAATTCTGTTTTTAAAAATAATTCAGCGTTTTCACTATTCATCAAAATTTGAAAGTTTTAAAAAAATACCAAATATAAGGTAATTTTGATATTCTGAATCTTAAAATGAAGTCCATTTTTCAAAATAATATTTATAAAATTTCAAAAAGTGGGTATTACTATTCATAATGACTAGTTTGATTTGTCGTGGTGTGTTAGAACTTGAAGTTGCGTACAGTGCAAGATATTGTTTTATTCAAAGGGAAACGTACTGTGGAAGCTTGGGGTGTTACAATTATAATAATTTTATTCACTATAAATAATAATTTTAAATAGAAAAATTAATTTATATCAATAACAAATAATTATTAATCGAAGTAAAAAATTATAAAATATAGTTACTTATATTTCGTAAAGTAGAATAATGAATAAAATATTATATATACAAATGAAATTTTATAAAATTGAAAATAACATAAGTTTATAGTATTTTCATGGTTATTCTGTAAGTTTAAATTATATTAATTTTTTATTAAATTTAATAATATTTATTATTAATTATATGTATAGTATTTATGTATAATTTAATAATAGTTATATTTATAAATCTATTATTTATAAAAGTATATGTAATTTTACTTTAAAATATTTTTAAATAATTTTGAATATATTTAAATTTATATATATGTTGTATTATTTAAATATATTTATAATTATATATTATTTTATATTATATCCAATATAAAACAAATAAATTATAATATTTATACACATAGGTAAAAAAATTATTCTACATATATATATATACATACACACATTGAAAAGATAAATTTTTTGAATGAATCTGTAGATATTTATTATATATTAGATGTAGTTATAGGTAAAGTCATATAATATGTAGAATATAATAAATATACCAAAAATATGTTAAGTGTATTGTGTGATGACTGATCTTGAGATGACCGGCCAATGCAGAATTGAAATTGAATGTATTTTTTTGTTTATGTGGCTATATAATTTGTAATAATTTAATTTTATTTTCCACGTTTATGACTTTCATGTCATCCATCTCAAATTATGTAAGGACATGTGTTTCCACCTAAAAATTTTATGTATTTCAAACCCCTAGACCCCCTCACATGCTTGTGAGTAAATTTGTAATAAAAAGGAATTTGATAAGAGATGATTGATAACAAACATTCAATAATAGGAACTATTGTTTGAAAGGAGATTTATGGTTCCAAAAATATTTTATAATAGAGATTTCAAGACTTCACCACTAAGTTTTGGTTAGTTTGAAAAATAATAAAAAACTAATACATAGAAAATGTTTCAAGATCAATCCATTGTTATTTATTCATAAGTAAATAAAATATGTGAAACATTTGATGGTGTGGTATAAATATATATAACATTTTTTTTTGATTTTTTTTGGTAAACTTATCATTTTCAATATACTTAAATATTGAGGTTCTTAATATCTTCAAAGGTTTTATTTATAGTTTATCACATGTAATTATGACAAATCTTCATGAAAGTATGAATATAAATAGATGTGTGTATATATATAATTTATTAAATATAGTTATAAGTAAAGTTATAAGATTTGGAACCTAATTAATATCTCAAACAAACATGTTAGCAATCAAGAATATTGATTGATCTTGAGATGATAGTTTAATGGATGATTAAAATTGCATGTTTTATTTTTTGGTATCTGGATATTTAATTTGTAATAATTGGATGATCATGAGACAACCTACCAATTTATAATTCAAATTTCATGTTTTATTTTTTTATTTATATAATTTCTTATAATTTCATTTTCATTTCCTCATTGATGACATGTGTTCCATATATATATATGTGTGTGTGTGTGTGTGAAAATTTATGGCTGCATAAAAAATGTTATGTACCTCAAACCCCTAGACCCCCTCATTTACATGTCAGTATCATTGTGATAAAAGGGAATTCGACCAGAATTATTACGGTTTGATGATGGATTTTTACACCATGCCTAAGAGGAGTCTGGTGGTTGTTGAAATCTGTGATAATAGAGGAACTAAGAGACCCCTAGGTTTTGGTTGCATTATAAAATAATGAAAAAACAATATGTAGAAAAAGTCTCAAGGTTAATTTAATTATTTAATCATATCTAATTTAAGAATTTTAAACTTTTCATGATTTATTATAAAATATTTTATTAATTATTTTTTTCTAAGTAATCATGTGTGCATTAATATATTACAATGGTGAGTTAATTTTTATCGAGTAGGGTTTTATATATAGTTTTTGACAAATAAGAGTGTAAAATCATCATGATTTTGTGACACTGGACTAATTTTGAAAGTAGATTCATATCCAGTTAAAATTGAGGCTTGATCAATAAAATAAATCAATTTCATAAAGACATCTTCAATATCTTGTACATTTTTGGCACACTGAGTATCCTCTATTCTATGATGAGGATTGGATGGATTAATCATTGTTTGTTAGGTAATAGTGTAGTAATGGTCTAATGGAATTATATGCGGTGATTTTTTATTTTTATGAGGTGAAACCTACTAATAGAGAACCATGTTTTGTGAGCTACGTAGAAGTTGGTCCTTCACAGCACTCTAATTCATTTCATTCTCATATGACTCATGTGATAGAAGAAAATTATGAATAATATGGTAAACATTTGGAAGGAAATGTATGGTATATCACTATTTTTATTCCCAATTAACTAAATGATATTTTATATGAGGATAAAGTATATAGTGAGGCACAAGGAGATGATGTGGGTTAGGGTGATGTGGGGAATGAACCTTCTGAAGCTCTGTTGATAGATATCCATCCACCAGTTGGTGGTAATCATCCTACAATATTGAATTCCTTAGTCAATGGAATGTCACGTGCACATCATTTTGATTAGGATGTCATTACACCGAATCCTAATTTCCCCAAAATTATAGGCAATTTATCTTTATTATCTAAAAAACACCATCTATATCAGGTACTAATTTGAAATTTAATTTTCCATGAAAATTTGATAAAACAATACCATATAGAGCGACAATTGTTATTTATGGTCGATGAGTCAAAGAAGGTAAAATAATTCATTCGATGTGAAAAATAAGGGCCCAAAGTAAATTATGATGGAGGAAAATATATGATATTCATTTTTCATGTTGAAATATAACCAAATTAGAAGTCCCAACCACTTTTTACATCCAGTCTTGTTACAAAATAACTCTTCACTTGATGAAATGTTTATATCAACTATTATTGTAGAGATGATATGAATGTTTCAAGATGTTCATGTGTCCCCTTTTTAGGAATGAATAAAACAATTGTTTATCTATAATTTATCCTATGAAAAATCTTGGAATGAAAACGAATATAAAATTGTAAATGTGTATAGTGATTAGGATGAATCATATGAAATGATTTCATAACTTATGGGATTTTTTTTCTCAAAAAATCATATTATTTATCATTTGGAAACTATTTATTATATATCCCATGATCATAAAGATGATCAATCAAATGTGACATTCAATATTGTGTTTTAGGCATTCAATACATGTATCACTGATTTCCCCTATTGAAAAAAATCATTCATGTTAATGAAACATTTCTTTATTAAAAGTATAAAGGTTTTATACTTATTGATTCCACACTGGATGTAAATTATGCACCTCAATCACATTAATTATCTGTTGTTAAAAGGGATAATTTTTAATCTTGGAGTTAGTTTTGGTATGTATATGCATTCATGTCATATATAACCAGGGAGTGTGTTTTATATCTGATCACCATTGAGTGGTTATATAGGCTATTAATATAGATTGGGTTCTATAGAGATAAATCAATTTTTATCCTTAATATTGCATTATACATATTGAAACTAATATGAAAAATAATTTTAGAGATGAGGAAATAAATAAGGTCATCATAAAGTTGGGTATGTTTTACTAAAAAATCATTTATTAAGAAAATTTAATATACTTTTAAATACATTATTCACTTATGGCTTCAGCATATGACCCCCAATAGGACAAGTTACATAAATACCTTTAAGAAATTTTTTGAGCTAATAAATATGTGTATGAATATATTATGCATATTTCATGTTTAAATGGTCATTGGGATATTAAGGTGGCAGGAAATATGGTCATATAGCCACTAATATAGTGGAGTGAATGAATGGGTTTTTTAAGGGTGTGTGAAAACTTCTGATGATAGGTTTAGTACAAGATTTATTTTATATATGTGTGATGTATTTTGTTGAATCTTCCCAACCAGCCTGTCAGAGGATGCAAAATGGAATTCTTTTTACTCCCAATTTTAAAATTTTTGTTGATCAAATACTTCATGACGCTTAAGTATTACATGATCTAACCTTTGAATAGGTACATAGCTTCTTTTAGGTAAGAAAGTTCTACCACTGGGTTATAGGGAACATTTGTCGAGAGTTGGTAGTCATGTTAGATAACATGTAATTTGATTGCCACAACTTCTAGGAATTGAGATATCTTTGTGCACATGTTATTACAACTTGTCCATCTATAAACATATCATGAGTTCCCTATGTTGACCTGGTTCATCACATAAGCACTCTGGTTATCTGTTATAGTTCACCTTGGATGTTTTTTACTAACTTTTAATCTATTAACTTTCTTGTTTATTATTCGAATATCGTCCCAAATATTCCCAGGTTTCATATTTTGAAATTTTCATGTATGATTTTTTCATTTCTCTTTTTTTTAATTATTTTCTTGATATAACTATGTCGCTCTCTTAGGGAAGACCAATGACTACTCAAATCTGAAATGAGTTGGACTGGACTTGGAAACTGAAAGGGGTACTATGATTCATCATTCGTCACATATAAGGGAATACTCATAAGTGATGTCCCCAAGTGGAAGGACAGAGCTCCACTTCCCATCATTCATGATCAAGTCTATGTATTTTACCATGACTGTGTATATTTTTTTCATATGCAGTATTTTCATTAATGAACCTTTTTATTTCCAACTTTCTTTATTTATTACCAATTTCAACTCTGATTTGTTTAATTTATGGATTCAATCAGAAATTGTTTTGAGATAATTTAACTATAAAGAAAATTAATAGATAATGAAAAAGAATAAAAATAGGTTCTGCATTTAAATTAATTTTATTCGAATAAATCCTTCAATTCACATGGTTGATTGACAAAATAATATTTAGAAATAAATTAAACATGATTAGAGATCATTAAAATAAGAAATTTAAATACTAATCCAACAATATCAATCACATATATTTGTTTACCTCAATTTCATCATAATTTTGAATTATACATGTTGATTGCCTACCTAATTTTCCATGTTGTAATCTATCCAAAAATTCATTAAAAATTTTATTTAATTAAGTATAAAAATTTTATGATGATATCAAATGTATACATGGTAGGTCCACCATTGGTCACATTCATGGATATGCATGTTTCATGGCTGGTTTTAGAGGGACATCTTGTGCCTACTTTGATTGTACATAGATCTCATAATTTCCATCATGATGCACCACGTCCCACTATCATCCATTATCTTCATCATGTTGGGTTCTATGAGGTAGCGATGTGTAATGTCACATTTTTTGATCATCAGCTCATTTCTATTCTCATAGATAGATGGAGTATATAGACACATACTTTTCATTTTACAAAGGGAGATATGACAATTACACTCCTGGATGTGTCCACTATGTTTGGGATATCCAATGAAGGCGCGGCTGTGATAGACCGAGTGGGTGCAGATTGGTTTGAGCTGGTTCAAAAATTTCCTATCATTAAATTCCATGAAAATGGAAGGTCCGTCATTGGTAGTATATTCTTCATGTCATGGATAGACCAACACATCACACATCTAGCTGATGATTCTGACGAGAACATTGTTTTGTGATTTTCACATGCATACATTTTTTGGCTAATAGGTGGCATAATATTCATTGATCATTCAACTAAAATTGTACATTTGATGTATTTTCCTTTATTAGAGGATATGGACTAAGAAGGGTAGTTTTTCTGGGGGTTTTCATGTATCGCATATAAATATAGGGTGCTATGCATCACATGTCTCATTGATAAGATGTAGATGATAGGATCTTTTATTATTAAATAGATGTAGATATGGGAGCACATCCTTCACATAGCTCCACATGAACACATGCTATTATATGCTTATATTGTAGTAGAGTCACAGTGTGGTGGTTGGTATATTGTTCATTCCCTCTATTGTCAAAATTAAATGTATAACTTTCTATTATGATATAAAACTATAACAATGTTATCTATCGGTGGAGTCAGACACAACGACATTTAGATATAGCTAGACATAATGGTCTCTCTTATAGACCTATAATTGACAATCTTCAACTGGATGACGTAAGTGGTTTTTAATTATATAGTTAAATCATAATTTTTTTAATTTACATGTCTTCATTTAATAATTGATTATTAATTTTTTTAATATATCTTGGATTCCATCTACTGAGGCTATCATCTGGAGTCTCCCAACATATTTTATGGTGATGCTTGTTGTCAGTTCATGATCCATTCCTCTGATTCATTTTCATATTTTTTTGTTGAATCATACTAAAATGATTGTGAGGAGATTATGATTCTATTAGCTCATTCTAACACCACCCAGTTAGTTACCTTCACTTCAGTCCCTAAATATGTCTGGGAAGTGAGACTTTGACTGGAGGATATATCATGTAAAATATACTGAGCTATGGGACATATGACATAAGTCTAGATTATGAGGGGTGGACACATTATGTATGCATTTATTCGATCAGCTGGATTATGTGCCTAAGTACCACGTGTCCCCAGTGAGATTTCATATGCCACAAGGATGGGGATATAATGACTTGGAAATAATTATTACTTCCACTATTGAATGGTTTTTTATAAATATACATAATTGCATAATTTGTTTTTGAAGGTTGTTCTCATCGCCCATCTCCTTCACATCATTGATCTGGTAGAGGGATGACCATTTGAATAGGCATATTTTCATATATCTATAATAGAGTTTCTTTCTCCACTAAATGAGATTTTTCCTGATATTATATTTCATTTTCTCGATGATGAAGAAGTTTTTGAGCCCAATATAGATGTATCAGGGGTGAAGACACTATTGTGGATGTAAATTTGGCACATGAGGAGAGTTTTTATAATGATAATCTAGATGCTCCTTCAACTCATATTGCATATATGCCACAACCACGGCCAGAAGAACATGTATAACTAGGGTTTGTAAGCGTGTCAGGTTTTATTGCAAAGATAGAGGCTGACTGATATATGTTGTATTCTCTATTTTCCTATTCTCTTCATATATTCACATCACAGTAGCCATCTTGTTCAAATTTTGGCAATAGTTCCAGCTATTAACCACTATCCTTAGAGGTACGACATAGTACAGGTTGTGAGAATATACATCCACTCCCAGCCAGAAAAGGTGATATGGAGATGGGTTCCAGGGATGATATATAGGAGTAGGGTATGCCAAAGCAGAGACGTAGATAGGTCAGGCATCGATACATTATATATATATATATCTAGTTGTTACATAGAGGAGCATCTATCCACAAATAGATATTAGATTGATAAATGTTATATGTTTTTTAATTCATTATTTAAACATTATTTAAAAACATAATAATCTATTTCATAATGTTTCAGAAATCAATTAATTGATATAATTAGAAAATCATACAAATAATTTTGAACAATTAAGAAACATTAATATTAAAAACTAAATTTGTAATAATACTAATAATATATGTTATTTATATTAATACATCTTAGTATTATTATCCATAATATGAATAATAAATAATATTTCTAAATTTATTATTAAATATTTATAATATTATCATTATGAATTTAATAAATATTATTAATATTTAATAATTATTTTAAAATGATTATTTATTATAAAAATCATCGATTATAATACTAAGTATTAATATAATAAATAATAATCTCAAATTAATTATTAAATTTTAATAACATTATTATATTCAGTTATATAAGTAATAGTAATGTTAATAATAACTATTATCTTATTTCCTATATAAGTAATTAATTAATAATACAAAATAATATATTAAATATAATATAATTACTCATTCGTAAATATTTGTTCTAAATGAAAATTATTTTATTAACGTTGTTATACAATAATATAATCTATAATTCTATTAATTATTTTAAAAGAATATTAATATATTATTTATTTATTATAAATAATAAACTTAAAAATTAATAAATAAATTACATATTAAAAATTTAATAATAATATATCAAAAAAATTAACCAATAGTTATATTTAATATTTTTAAAAATTAATATTATTTTGAACTATTAAATATTTTCCTGAATAAAAATTAATTTTATTTACATTATTATAAAATAATTGTTAGCTATAATAATTTTATTTATATTAATAACATAATAATATATTTTTAATTAATAAAAAATAAAAAATTAATAATCAATAAAAATTTCACATATTAATTTATTACTAATAATTATATCAACAAAAAAATTGACAAATAAATATTATTAAAATATTATACATATAATTTTTTATACTATTAATTAATTAACAATATAATAATATAATATTAATGAAAAATAAATTATAAAATTCATTATTGATAAGTATATTGTTTAATTAAAAATTGATAATAGTTTATATTAACAAAAAAATTAACAAATATTTATAAGAAATATTTAATAGAAATTAATATGAATAATAAATATTATATTATTCATTAGATAAATAAATTAATAATAATATGTATATATATAGAAATAGGCATGGATGGACTGTAGTGGGATGAAAATGGGGAAGTGGAAGAATCAAGAAAGTTGCATAATTAAAGGTGATGCTGAGTTCACATTTGTGAAGGGGTGCCATGATTCCAAAGTTCTTATTATGCTCAACTATATACACTTTCAGCTTCTATTGTTTGATCTTTCCACACAATAGACCATAAAATTTGAACACCCTCATGATATTTATCCACGTCGGATCTCTGATTTTCGCTCTGATTGGGTGTCTTGTGAGTTTATACAAAAGTAGATATGAGTGTTCTGTGGAAAATTTACTAGATGATTAAAATTATTCTTCCCAGAGTCGATGTAATAATTCAATGATGCTTGGGTGTTTTAATATTAGAATGGTTTCTTTCTTTTATTTGTAGTCCTCTATTTTAGAATGGAGAGATAGAGGAATGAGAGAGGTGGATCCAACCTCCCCACGAATCACTTTCCCTAGTTTATCCTATAATCATAAATCATTTTGTCTATGACTCAAATCATCACGAGACCACATCAGAGAGAAATCATGATGTTTCTTAGATGTCGAATCTGGTTCAGATTGATGCATTATAGGATGAAAATAAGAAACATACTAATTTGGTGTGGGGAAATGTTGCTGATGAGAGGCAGGTCATGGATACACAAAGGACAGATCAAGTGCACATTTTTTATGTGAGGCTGGATGAGGATGGCGTTCCTTGATCTTCTGTCGTTGTAGTGGATTTTGGAATATCATTTGACCTTCTACTTGATTGAGTCATTTTTACATGCATAGAAATTGCACATCTATTATTCACACAACTGACTACCCAATTTCTTCTATTTTCTATGATAATCCCCAGTGCTGAGAGCGGCTTTGGTGTCCACAGTTGTGACTTGCAATGAATTCTCTCCCTACAAATAGTTCACAGCCAAGTTTCATGTCTATCGATAATTTGGGGAATTAGCAACTGGATGTGTGTTTAATTGGGAAGAAGATTTTTCTTCATATCCTATTTCCCATTTATGATCTGAAGATGTGTTCATGGGGGTATGATTTGATTTCAATAAACCCTAGTGTCATGCATCTCTGTGAATGGGATATGAATTTAATACCATTGGAGTTATATATCTAATCCACTCAGTTGTGGGTGAACATCATTGGTTTAAACTAGATGTTGTGACATTTGAATATCATGTATGATATTACATATGATATTGGAGTTCCTATTAAATTAGACAAAGAGACCAAGCTTCCAAGCTTTAGACACTATGTCAGATATCTAGTTGAGGTTGACTTAGGCTCCACTATGACTAATAAATATTTTCTCTCCACATATACTGAGGATATGGAGTTGGGAATTGAATATGATAAGGTCCTAAAATTCTATTTGAATGGTAAATTAATTGGTCGTGAGTTACTGAACCACAAAAGAGCAATGTTTTATTCTTACTATTCAACTTGTGGGCATGTTGAACATAATTTTAATAGTAATTCTTGGTCTATGAAGTCATCTACTCAAGATATTGGTTTACTGCTGATTGATTATGGGATTCTAGTAAGGGGGAAATCAATTAATTCTACCTCACAACATGGAGCTAGTCTGAATATGATTAATGGTGTGAAGGATTCCTCTTGCTCCTTGGGGAAGAAAAAATGGGATGATATTTCTACAGATTAATTCATTCCAACAATTCATCCTAGTGTGCATTCACTTTTTAGGAAAGTAGAAGACTTTATCCCTATTTCAAAGAATGTTGATACTTATGACACAGGTTAGAAAGAAAATGTCAATGACACAAGTGAACAATAGCATGTTGATTCTACTACAAATTATGAACAAGATTTGGCCTCCTATATGTGGAAGGGAAAATCTATGTTGGTGTTGGATTCCCTACCTCCTTCTATGAAGAATGTGGTGAGTATCACTATCTTGAACCCTAAACAACCCCTTGGAAGAACAGGGGTATGGTTCAGGTCACCTATGATATACTTGATTCTCCTACATTAGAGTCCTGTGTGAAATAATAATCAATTATTAATGTCCCCAATGAATTTGATGAACACTTTATGGACAATTTAAATCTTAATGTTAAGGAGAATAGCACTTTATATTTGCAATGGAAAGAGTTGTGAGGGAATCGGAAACAATCAGAAACTTGGTAGCAGGGTTAGCATCCAAAAAAAATCATGGATGAGGATGTGGTTGTGATGATTGGGCTACTACACGAGGGTGTGGAAGAAATGTGTCCAGCATGTCTTATTCCAAGGGAATAACTCTCGAGCAGGAAAAGAATATAGAAAATTAATTTGTTCTCTTCAATAAAAGGAAATAAAAATCTGAGTGTAAAACTAATGCTGGCAGAAAATCTCACCAAAAATATGAACTTGATGGTTATTGTGCTGCGAATATAAGCTGACTAGATGATAATAAAGAAAACAACAAAGACCAGTCAGCCTCTATCTTTGCAATAAAATCTTACATGCTAACAGACCCTAGTTATGTATGTTCCTCTGGCTGTGGTTATGGTACATAATCCATATGAGATGGTGGAGCATATAGATTGTCATTATGAACACTCTCCTCCTATGCCACATCTACATCCACAATAGTGTAGTCACCCCTGACACATCTATATTAGGATTAGTAGCCAAATCATCATCTAGAAAATCAAAGAAAATCTCATGAAAAATATCATCTATGGGAGGAATAATCTTTATCATAGCTTAACAAAAAAAAAATTGGTCAAATAGTCCTCCCTCTATCAGATCAAAGATGTGATGGATATGGGTGATACAAAAATCCTACAGAAACAATTTATGTTGTTAAGTAATGATAATAAAAACCCATTAAATAGTGGAAGGAAGAATTATTACCTAATCATTATAGCCCCATCCTTGTGGAATAATAAATCTCACAGGGGCATGGGGTACCTAGAAGCATAATCCAACTAATATAATAAATGCATATTTAATGTGTCGGCCCCTCATAATCTAGACTCATGTCATCTCTCCCACATCCAAGTATATTCTACATGATATCTCCTCCAATCAAAGTCCGGCTTCCTAGACAACTTTAGGGAATAAAGTGAAAATAACTAGCTGGGGTGGTGTAGGAATGGGATAATAGAATCTAAATTGCCTCATAACCCTATCAGTCTAATTTCACTCAATAATATGAAAATGAATTATAGGAATGATGCATGAGTCTAAAACAAGAATCATCGTACAATATGTTGGGAGACTCTAAATGATATCCTCAGTATATGGAATTGATGATATATGAAAAAATGAATAATCAATTAATAAATGAAGACATGTACATAAAAAATTATGATTTAACAATATAATTTATCACCACTTATGTCTTCTAGTTGAAGTCTATCGGTCATAAGTCTGTAAGAGAGAACATCGTGTCTAGTTGTAACTAAATGTCGATGTGTCTGACTCCACTAATAGATAACATTGATATAGTTATATTTCATAATAAAAATTTATAAATTTAATTTTGACATTAGAATGAAGAAACATCATACCATCATCTATGCAGAGACTCTGGTAAAATATCTGTACACAACAGCGCACATGCATGTGGATCCAAGTGAGGGATATCCTCCCATATCAACATCTATTTAATAATTACACATCCTAGGATTTTCATCTTATTTATGCAGCATGCACTGCATATCACCCTATATATATGTGAGACATTCAAACCCCCAGATAAACTACCATTCCTAGTCCAAGTCCTCTAATAAAGGTAAAAAATCAAATTTACATTTTCAGTTGAATGATCAATGATTATCATGCCACCGATTAGCCCCAAAATGTATGAATGTAAAAATCACAATATGGTGATCTCGTCCACATCATTGTCAAGATGAGTGAATTTATGGTCTATCTATGACATGTATAATATAGTACCAATGATAGAGCTTACATCTCCACGAAACATTTTTAAGTTTCAAGTTGATGGGTTTGAAAGCTTATAAATTATTTTTCATCAACAATTTTTAAAAAATTATTTTTATTTTCAACAATTTCTTATAATGTTAATCCATTTTTTAAATTTTATTTATATTGGTTTTTTATTTTATCTTTTATAGGCTTTCAAAGTCACATAGTTGAGACATTTTTAAGTTTTTAGTTGGTGGTTTTGGATGATTTTAAATTATATTTCATCAATGTTTTTTACATAATTCATTTTATTTTCAATTATATCGTATATGTTTAATTAATCTTATAAGTTTCACTTATATTCGTATTGTAGTTAATATTTTATAGTCTTTCAATGCCATGTACTTGAAAGATATCTAAATTCCAAATTGGAAAAGAAAAATGTTCTAAGCATAAAGGGGAGAACTTGAATCCCACATCAGAAATACATAATGATTCTAGGTCAAGACCTCATATAAAAGGGAGTCATAGATGAGGGTTTCTATCAGAACTCTGACTATTTTATTGTAGTACTTATAGATATTAAATAGCAGAAAAATTCTACTAAATTATATATATATATATATATAAACAAAACAAAAAAATAAAAATAAAAATTTTATAAATACAAAAATATTGATGTAATATATATATATGGAGGTAGATTTAACGTGGTTCACTCTTCATTAAAAAAAATTACACAACACGAATGAAATCCATTCACGGTTATTGGCGAGCGAAAATGTGTGAACGAGGTTCACGCTTCTTATGTCCAATTTTTAAAAAAAATTAGAACCCTACCCATTTAAAAAAAATCATAAAACCCATTAAAAATCCTTCATACTCCCCAAGTATATGTTTATTATAGTACTCATAATCAATGACAGTGTGAGGAGATAGCAGTAAGGGAGGGGTGGACTGATGCCCTCTTCAGATAGATAGGCCCACGAAGGTGATGGCAATGTAAAGATGGGCCAAGTATCCTAAAATCCTTCAAAACAGAGGATATGAGTTCAATAAGATAGACACCAGTGGAAGTAATCCCTCACCAAGACCATCATATCACCTGAAAAACGATTCCCATAATACCGCAACATAATGTCCTCATGCAACTCTCACGCCCACCTTCTGAAATTAAAAATCCCATATTGCAGACGCCATCCATAGCGATGCCAGCATAAGATTTAAAAAAACAACCTTATATACATGGATTTATTAAGGTAGGGTTGGGTGGAGGAGTTACCTTAGGATGGAATGACTAATGAATTTTTATTTTGCAAGATCTGTGTCAGAAACAAGTAGGGTGATGTGGTTGGTCTTACATTTGGACTTGGGTTCTGGGATGGACTGCCATTGTTTGGTTGTGGTTTTGCAGATGACAAGGCTAGAGTGGTGGCAACTGCAAAGTAACACTTGGTTTGATGACGCCAATATCTCCACTGGAGTTGAGATCAAATCCAATGACAGTAGCACTTTAGTCACAATCAGAGAAATATAAGCATAAAGGATGTCGTCAATCCCAATTAAGGTAATGATATAACCCGAAAATGTTTAGTTTCTAAGAGCATAACACTTTGTGAAAATATAATCGTAATTTAGTTGATTCCAACCCTTTAATACCAATAGGGGAGTGAAGATGCACTGAAAAAGTCATGTTTGGATCTCCGTCAGAATATCATCAGGAAACAACGGTTGGTGGACTACAACTGCTGGGATGGTCTCCACTGATGCCAAAGTAAGGAAGATGCATTTGTTTAGAGAACTGACATGTATTTAAATATCCAATTTAAATTGTGGTTTTATGGATACTCCAAGATTATATTTTTTGAAAACATTGAAGTATCTTATATCCAGTGTATCTTTTTAGATCCTTCATCCCAAATTTTATGATTTTGACTTCATTACTTTTCTCCATTTTAATTAATATAATATAGTTCCCATTCAATGATTTTGGATTTTTCTCTTAAACCATTTTTTAAATTTTTTTATATATAAATAAAAATATATATCAAATCATTATATATATAATAAATTATTTTAAAATCACCAATGCATTAGATAAATATTTCACTCAAATTATTGGAATTTGTAAATATCCATCCATATGTTGAAAACATATCTTTTGCAAAATACTAAGAGAATATTTTTCATAATTTATTCCCAAGTAGTAATAGATTTTAGTTATTCCACTATCTATTTATCCCTCAATAAAAAGTTAAATAAATTTGGGCCTAAAAGATCATCAAGCATTTCACTATATCAAAATGTCTCTTAAAATTATGCATTGTTTAACATATGAGCGTTAAAATATTACTTTATCGAGTTACTAAATTGCACCTTATTTTGGATTATTTTTCTTCATCATTAAGGGATTTTGAAATTTTTTTCTTAAATTTTTTTAAAACCATACTTTTCATACCCCCAATAATTTAGGGACGCCCCTAATCAAAGAGAGTACATTTTTGTGTGTGTGTATACATATAAGTTTATGTACATATATATATATATATATGTGTGTGTGTGTTTTTATGAAAACAATATTTTATCTTATACCTCAATGTACGTATAAATTTTCATATCTAAATAAGGAATATATTGAATTCTAATTTTAAAATGGAATATCAAATTTGCTGATCCTCTTTGATTTTTAGTTTATGTCCTAGTTATTGGTATCCAGTGACCTAAATCACATAGTGTGAGGGCTTTATAATTTGTTAATGATATCCAAATAACATTAAAAAATATTTATTAGTTTTATAATTTATATTAAGAAATTATATTTATCGTAATTAGTCCTAAATTTAATTATTTTTTAATATAAAGAATGATTTGATCGAAGGCTTGATTAAGGGAAAACAAGCCATTAAAGTGAAAATCTGAATTACATCCACAAAATCTAGATGTTTTTTAAATTCCACACAGTTAGTCCACGCTATTAGGTCAACCGGGTGCTAACCATACGTTAGTAACTTTCTCAAAACACCCCTCGCATGGTTGGCTCGCATGGTTGGACAAACCGTGTACCAACCGTACTAAACTAAACACCTATGTTCCACTTGGCACAATTTCTCCTAGGTGGCCACATAGTTTTTCCAAAAAATGTTCCTACCCATATGACACTATTTCAATTTCATGGTGGTGTTTTAGGATTTCAATTAACCACACTCAAACTGTGAACCTCCATAGAAGCCCAAATTTTTTTTCAAAACTCCTCCAACCCTCTCGAAAGTTAACTCAATAACTTTATATACTAAAAATTACATATTTAAGGGTTAAGTATCTTAAATCGAGGGTGCTATTAATTTACAAAGAAAATATTTTCAACAAAATATGTAGTTTAATTTTTTAGTGAAAAATCGCTGTAGATACCTAGATTTTTTCTTGTAAGACTTTAAAATATTTTTGCATAAATTTCTAGAGCTATGCACTGAGACAACGAATGATTTAGAGGATCGATGTGTATGAAATTTATTTTATAAAAAATTTAAATATACTTCATATTTTGAAAGTGGTTAATTAAAGAAAATGAGTTAAATCTTAAACAGTTAGTCAGATCATAAATCTGAGACAAAAGTTTAGTCTTGAACATGGTGTTTGCCATAAGCGCTTTATAAAATGGGTTGGTGCGAGACATTTAGACCCCTTTCTCATTGTTGGTGCCTTAAGTGGATTTATTTAATTAAATAATTAATTAAATAATTAATCAAATAATTCATTTATCCTAAATAATATGTCCATAGATATAACATTAAAGGAAATTATCTAGGGTTGGCCTCACAATTTCTCGAATCATCGACAAGCTCTCCCCTCCTCCTCCCTTTGGTGAATTGAGGTGAACGATGATGAATGCTTTGATCATTGTGAATCAAAACATGATGAATGCAGTAGCTCCATCCAATTATTGTGTGAGCATGTTCTTCATTAGAAATCGATCCAAAACAATGGTAGGGCTCATCTTTTGGTGTTTTATGCCTCTTGATTAAATGTTTGAGTAGATTGATAATCATTCTTCGATATAAACCCCTCCATACAGCCTTTGCATGTGCCAACGTACCGATATTTTATTTGATTATATAACCCCGGATCACATTCTTGATCATTTTCCAAGAAATTTTTTCTAAAGATGTTTAAAACATTGGTTTTTGTTACTTTTCTCCCCTTTTCTTTACGTTCTATACTGATTGGACCTATTGGTCCTGGTTCGACATTGCTAAGAGGTACTGAGCCTCGTTTGAACCCCCAGATACACGAAAGATTTATGAAACGAAAATGTATTGATGAAAAACGAATATATCTATGATCATTATGTGTAACACCCAAATGTTCCACAGTATGTTTCTCTTTGAATAATACAATAACATTTGATGTATGCAACATTGAATTCCATCACACCACGACAAATCAAACTAGTCGTTTTAAAAGCAGTTATGAATAGTAATACCCACTTTTTGAAATTTTATAAATATAATTTTTCAATCTGGAATTCATTTTTGGATTTTGAATTTCGAAATTAGCTTAGGGTGAATTTTTTGGCACTTTTATGATAACTTTCATATTTTGATGAATAGTGAAAATACTAAATTTTAATTAAAAAAACATGTTTAATTGAAATAATTTGTAGTGTTAAATTATAAATTTGAGTGGTTTAAAAGTACAATTAGATTATATTTTCATCATTCAATAAAATTTAGGTCCTTATATTTAATTTCACATTTAAATTGTACATAAACACGTGTCAGTCTTTTGATAGTTTTTACTTCTTAAAAAACACGCTTTTTGGTTTCAACAACGGAAATTAATTTTAAATTAATTTCAGAAACTTATTTTTTCTGATTTTGTAAAAATGGATTATATATTTGGAATCAGGAGGTCCAAATTCTGTAAATAGGTAACTTTTATTTTTAGACATTAGGAATAGTTACTTCAGTAAATATTTTATTTACCATGGTAAAAGAGTAAATCCAAAAAATACGGGTGAAAAATAATATTATAATAATATTAAATTACCCTAACACATGTCTTAACCCTATTTTCTGATACATGACCGACCCTGGGCATCCTTGGGTCGATTTTGGGACCCCATAGAGCCACTTAGGAGTGATAATGACATTTTATATTATTTAATTTAAAGTAAAGATAAAAATAACATAAGAATGTATCTTTTAGTTAAACAACTTTTATATGAGGTTATATAATTGATATCTTTGACTATAAATATTCATTAAAAATATAAAATTATTTCCTACATCATTATATTTTATTTTTAATTTTTAGACATAAAATTAATATATTTATTTATGACACAATAATGATGCATTATTTTCCTTATTAATGAACGAATTAAATAAATGATATTATAAATATCAAAATAAATTTAAATCGAGACTTTTGATGACATACACGAATTTCATAGGATAATATGACATGTTAGTATTTATTAAATAAATATTTTTTGAAGTGATAAAGTTGTTATGACTTTAACAAACACAAAATACCAAATAGTGTCAAAATTGACATAAATGAGTTTTTAAAACAATTACTATATTATTAAATGGTTTATTATTCCTAAAAATATAAGGATTGACAAAAGAATTATATAATAATAGATATTTCATTAATTAACCACTTGAGGTTCTCTTGGAATTTTATAGTATGTTTATTAACCATATAATATAAAAATACAACGTGACATGGTAAATGTTAAACTGTTTCACCAAGAATTAAATCTAAACGATAAGGTTAATATGGTATCCAAAACTTGTCTAAAACCTATTGTATGAGAGTATTTCGACCCATAACCACCTAAGGCTTTAAATAAATTCATTTTTAGACATTATAAACTGGTAATTATTTTATAATAAAATAATATTTCAAGATTTTCCTAAAGTGATCCTCACCTCTCTTATAAAAGGATACTTCCCCTTCTCTTAATTTCACACATACAAAGCCATTTGAATCAACCAAAACCTGATAAAATATCCTTATAACTACCCTCAATTCATCCTATAGGATTTACATTGATCAAAAATCCATCTTAAGGATCCCTTTTGATCAAATAAAAAGGAAGCACCCAAAGAAGAGGGAATTATTTCCTCACCTATTTCAAAGTTCTTTTCTTCTTCCACTTCCTCATTCTTTGTTGTTTCCATACCAAAATAATAACTCCAGTACCTTATAAATACTATGATTTTTTATAAATATGGTACAACCATATTCATTATTCTATCCACTCTATGAATTAAAAATTCACCATACGTCCGTACGTACGGCTTACGGTCTCCACGTCGTGGTGAAGTTTGTTATTCAACACTTCATTATTTGGATGTGTTTAATAATGGGTATAATTGATTTAAATAATAAATATAACATGTTAATAATTATATATATATAATATACCATCCAATTATGTATGATTTCACCATCAATAGAATGATATTGTCTCTCGTGTGTACGTACAGCTTACTGTCTCCACAACATGATAAGATTTTGTTCCCCATCATAACCCTTCAAGAAAAATTTACATTTGATGATAAAAAATAATATTTAAGAACATAATATCATTCAATATATGATTCAAATACATTATATCCTTAACAAACATTACTTATGTAACAAAACATTTAATTGAAAATGAATCAGTTAACATCTAGAACAATGATAATACTGAAATATTATTAAGAATACAATATTAAAGGATCATATATGATATCATATTTTTGTATGTGAATCTTGTATAATTTAATACCAATAATTTAACCATTATACATGAGGTTAAAATACCCTCAAAAAAGGAAAAGCACAAGGTAAGTGTTAATTTTACAATCTTTTTATTATCTGAGGTTGTAAATATGTAAGTATCTACTGGGACCTCATTATCATCCAAATCCTTGTTTCTTAAAAAATAACTTCAAAAAAAATTAACTATTTACTAAACTATGGGTAAAATTCATTTATAGATTTTTTTTCTTTTTATAAAAAAAAATTGAAAGAAATCTTTTCGTCATTTTCTAAACATGGTACTTTATGTCCTTTTAAAAAAATTAAGGTAAGAATGTTTTTTAACTTATATAGAGGGTGCTGCTATTTTCTACCATTATTACACCTTCAAAGCTTCTCTTACAAGATTAAAGGAATATTTTCAAAATAAATTTTATATTTTATAATTATTTTACATTTAAATGATTTCAAAATAGAACGATATATTTCTCTCAAATAGAATTGATTTCATCTATGTCAACATCCTTTGATGAATTTTACTCATGTTTGAAGTTGATTTATTATGATAAAATATTCCATATTGTATTGAAGGTTATTTATATACCATTCATGGTTCATGGTTAAAGTATTAACATTTCATAGTCTAGTTTTAATATGAATGTTTATTTTATGTTTCAACCTTTTCATATGAGGAATGCATTGGACTTAGTAAGTGATGGGTGGAGCCCGCTATAGCTACTCGATGCATCGGTAATTCTCATTAAACAAACTAGTGTCTTGGTATAAGACCTTGAAAAAATCTTATTTTTAGTCTTTTCATGAGGCCTTGACTATGTGGTTATGATCTTTGACATTATGCATTCCATCATTATGAAATTAGCTATAGATATTACATGAGATTATTAGACTAGTAGAATATCCTTGTGAATAATTAAATGGGATTATTTGATTTATCTTTTCATATTATTCTGAATTTTAAGTATAAAAGGATTTTGTTTTGGTCTTATACATTGCCTTAAATGTTTATGCTTATTTATGATAGTCTATGCTATATTTTTATCATTACTAAGCATATGAGATCACCCCTATCTTATGTTTTCTTTTTACTAGGATGTGAAGAAGTATATTATGATTAACCTCTAGGGATAGGCCAAAGATATGGGTGTGTTCAAAGGGGACACAATGTTTTGTTTCATGAGGTAATGTAAAACTTATGTATGTATTGAGTACTTCCAAGGCTACTAAACTAATCGGTATTTCAAGATTTGAACTCTTGTGATCATTCCAATGTTATGTAATAATGCACCAACTCTGGGTAACTGGGTTCGGGGCATTACAGTTGGTATCAGAGTAAGTTTAGTACAAACATTAGAAACTGGATTTATAAAAAATATAATTAGAGAACATTACCCTAAGATATACTTTTAGGATTAGTATAGAAGAACTGTATAGAATTTTGGTAATGTATATTTTTTGTGAGTTTTCTAAGAAATACATATATATCTGGATATGATCATGTAGAGGTGGTTCTAGCACTGATGTACCTAGGAGTGAAAACTCTGACAAGTAGATTCGGGCTTGACCTGGGGTATCTTGGTACATGATAATGGGACTTTCTCCACTCTGGGTTATGACCCTCATGAGTGATATGTTTAGGATAATTCACATTTTCTTTACAAACCATTATGAATGATTTATGACTAAATAATTTCTCATTCAAAACATTTTTATGATTATGTATTATATCAAAAGAAAATCAATTTATGTTAAGTTTTTTACAAGTTTGGAAGTATGTATTGTGATTCATAAACTAATAAGTGTGTGTCGTTGTTTATAAATGGAACATATTAGAAGGAATAGAAACTATATCAATGCACATAATCCATTTAGGTATTTCCCTCCTACTCAATATAATTATAGTGGAGCGGGTGATGCAATTGGTGCTGATCAGCTTATCACCATACTGGGACAACTCACTCAGGTTATGAATAATAACCTTACCCGTATGAAGCACCCTGATCCACAATGTGAAGGATCAATGTTAGACCGATTCATGACAAACCAACCACAAACATTCAATGAGACTACAAATCCACTTGTATTTGATCAAAGGATAATTTCCTTAGAGAAAATATCTCATACTTTGGGGTGTAGTGAAAGGGAAAAGGTTTTCATGGGTGTTTATCACCTCACAGGAGATGCATATCAATAGTGTTCATTGATTCAAAACACAAAAGTGGATTAATAAGTATCAAATATGGAATTGAGGGATTTTATAGAGCTTTTCATAGAGAAATACTTTCCTCGTGACCATCAAGCGGATATGGAAAGGCAATTTCTGAGTCTGAGGAAAAAATAGGTTGATAATTTCTTAATATATGTCGCTAACTTTACAAGGATATCAAGGCATATATAACATTATATACATAACCCAAGTAGGAATATTGATTGATTAATTGATGGGTTAAAACCATTTCTCCATTGATCATTAGCCTCTTAATCCTTGTCATCGTATGAAGTTATTTTCACATGTGCTATCAAGAAAGAAAAATATTTCTCTATGTCTTATGACATTAAAGTAAAGAAAGAGAAGAATAGAATTATGGAGAAAGATAAAGGTAAAGGGAAAAAGAAAAATAATTCTTTTCCCTTATGTGATAATAGTGGGAAGAAACACCATGGTACTTGCCTCAAAGGAATTGGAGTTTGTTACAAATGTGGAGAAAAATGTCACCAATCTCGTGATTGCAAGGGAAAGAAATATGTTGTTAATGTTGAATCCTAAAATTGTAGAGAAATGGAGAATAGTGAAATTGAATGTCCTATGTTCCAAGGAAACGTACCTCAAAAAATACCAAGGGATCAAGGCTATACTTATTTTGTTACTATAATTGAAGTGGAAAAATTAATGTATTTGTGTTTTTGGTTTCCAGAATTACATTCTGGTTATAAGAATAATGTGATATATATATATAAGGATTTTACTATAGTAAATTTATTTCATTAAGGTTTTAATATAATGAAGGTAATCATATTTTCAGTATGTGAAAATAAGAGAAACATTATGTTTTTTGGGAAATCTGATATTACATTTGATTTTGGAATTTAGAGACCTTTTAGAAAGAGTTTGGACAGAAGTATTTTGGATAACTATAAAGGTTTGAATGGATTAAGTTGAAATTTTGGATTTTATTTTTTAAGGTTAAAACATTTCTAAATATTATTATTGGAATTTTATAATAATATATTTTAAAAAAAGGGCTACATGAAATTCCGGCGATAACCCGTCGTGTCAAACAAAGCTGCAAGAATCAAACCCACAACCAAAGTGTGACAATGCTTTATCACCTACCACTAGCCTATAGGAAGTCCCTGGTTGTTATAAATTTTTTTTCATATAAATTTTATTTTTTTAAATTTGTAACCCTATACGATTAGGATAAATATAATATTATTCAGTTATATTATGTTTTGGAGTGAAAGATGAGTTTGTGGTTGAAATTTGTTAAAGGATGTAACTCTACATGTCAAGTATTCTTTTATAATTATTATTCTATAGAGATATTAATTATTCAAATTAAGGGAAAGGATCATAAAACCAAAAAAAATTATCCTAATACTTTATGTTTTGTTTAACTTGTCATATTATAAATCATCATATATTATTGGCTTTGAGGCCCTCAATTTTCCATTCACTTATTTATGATTGATGACCTCAACCACTCCCTATAAATATTTACATTTTTTACCAAATTATAATTTCCTCCAATGTTCTCCAATTTTTAATTGTAATTTGGTGGTGACTTCTTCATTTCCCTTTCCCTCCTATTAAGACTAAATTTTATTAACCATATTTTTGATGTGGGTTTCCCCATAGGTATTTTCAATTTTTTAACCTTTTATTTTTTAAGAACAATTTCAAATTTAGAGGAAGAAATTTATTTAAGGGGGGAATAATGTAACACCCCAATATTCCATGGTATATTTCTATTTTAATAATACAATATCATGTGATGTATGCAACTTTGAATTCTACAACACCACAACAAATCAAACTAGTCATTTTAAAAGCAGGTTTGAATAGTAATACCCACTTTTTGAAATTTTATAAATTTTATTTTTCAATTTGGTCTTCATTTTTGGATTTGGAATATCAAAATTAGTAGAGGGTGAATTTTTGGCACTTTTTTGATAACATTCATATTTTGATGAATAGTGAAAAATACAAAATTTTAATTTCTAAAAACATTTTTAATCAAAATAATTAATAGTGTAAAATTATAAATTTGAGTGGTTTTAATGTATAATTAGATTATATTTTTATCATTTAATATAATTTAGGTCATTGGAAGTAATTTTACATTTAAATTGTACATAAACACATGTCAATATTTTGATGGGTTTTACTTCTTCCAAACCCGCTTTTTAGTTTTAACAAAGGGAATTAATTTTAAATTAATTTCTCCAACTTATGTATTTTTAATTTAGAAAAATTAATTCCATATTTTGAATCAGGTGGTTCAAATTGTGAAAATAGGTAACTTTTATTTTTAGACATTATGAATAGTTACTTCAGTAAATATTTTATTTACCGTGGTTAAAGTGTAAATATGGTAAATAAGGGTAAAAATTAATATTATAATAATTTTAAATTATCCTAACACATGCCCTAACCCTATTGGATGATAAATTCCCGACCATAGGCATCCTTGGGTCAATTTTGTGACCCCATGGGGCCACATGGGAGTGATAATGACATTTTATATTAATTAATTTAAAGTAAAGACAAAAATAACATAAACATGTAGATTTTAGTTAAACAATATTTGTATGAGGTTATATAATTTATCTATTCTACTATAAATAGTCATTAAAAATATATAAATATTTCCTACATCATTATATTTTATTTATAATTTTTAGGCATAAAATAAAAATATGAATTTATGACACAATAATGATGGATTATTTTACTTAATAATGAAAGAATCAAATAAATGATATTATAAATATAAAAATAAATGTAAATTGAGAATTTTTATGCCATCCAAGAATTTTATAGTTTAATATGACATGTTAGTATTGATTAAATAAATTTTTATTAATGTCATAAAGTTGTTATGATTTTAACAAAAACAAAATACCAAATAGTGTCAAAATTGACATAAATGAGGTTTTAAAATAAATACTATATTATTAAAGGATATAATATTCCTAAAAGTATATGGTTTTGGAAAAATACTTATATAATAATAGATATGTCATTAATTAACCACTTCAGGTTCTATTGTCATATTATAGTATGTTTATTGACCATATAATATAAAAATACACGGTGACATGGTAAATGTCAAACTATTTAACCATGAGTTAAATTTAAAATATAAGGTTAATATGTTAGCCTAAACATGTATAAAACCTATTGGTTGAGAGGATTTATAACCATAATTATCTATGTCTCTAAATGAATTCATTTTGAGCCCTTAGAAACCAAAAATATTAAAGGATCATATATGATATCCACATCCGTGTTTCCTAAAAACGTATTTAAAAAAATTTACTATTTATTATACAATGGGATAAATTCATTTAAACCATTTTTGAGGTATTATAAAAACCTTTGAAAGAAATATTGACGTCATTTTCCAAAACAAGGTACTTTATGACCTTTTTGACAAATTAAGGTAAGAATTTTTTTAACTTATACGAAGAGTGCGGCTATTTTTTTCCATTATAACACCTTTGTAGCTTCCCTTCCAATATTATAAGAATATTTTTAAAATAAATGTTTTCTTTTTTTTTATGTGACATTTAAATTATTTCAAAATAGAAATAGATATTTCTCTCGAATAGTTTTGATTTCATATATGTCAACATCCTTTGATGGATTTTACTCTTATTTGAATTTGATTTATTATGATACAATCTTCCATATTATATTGAAGGTTTTGTGATATGTTTTATTGTGGATGTTTTATTTTTATACCATTCATGGTTTTTGGTTAAACAATTAACTTTTTATATTCCAGTTTTAATTAAAATTTTTATGTTATGTTTCAACCTTTTCATATGAGGAATGCATTCGACATAGTAAGTGACAAGTAGAGCCCGCTATAACTCCTCAATACATCATTAGGTCTTATGATATAAACTAGTGTCTTGGCACAAGGCCTTGACTAAATCATGTTTTTAGTCTTGGCACGGGGCCTTGACTATGTGGTTATGATGTCCGTCATTATGCATTACATCATTTTGAAATTATCTTTTGATGTTACTTTTAATCATTCGACTAGTATAATATCCATGTGAATAAGTAAATGTAATTACTTGATTTATATTTGATATATTATGTTGAAGTTTATGTTTAAAAGGCTGTTGTTTTAGTCTTATACATTGCTTTAATTTTTTGTGTTTATTTATGATAATCTTCTCTATATTGTTATCGTTGCTGAGCATCTGAGCTCACCCCTTTCTTATGTTTTCTTTTTCCCATGATTTGAAGAAGTATATTATGATTAACCTGAAGGGATAGTCCAAGGATATGAGTGTGTTCAAAGGGGACACAATGTTGTTTTTTTATTTCATAATGTAATGTAAAACTGATGTTTGTATCTAGTATTTCAAAGGCTACAAAACTAATCGATATTTCAAGAATTGATCTCTTGTGATCATGCCAATTTTATGTATTAATGTTCCGACTCTGAGTATCTGGGGTCTGGGCGTTACATTACAAGGTGGGGATGACCTATCCGGTTGTTGAACATCATAATTAGGACGAAAGAAGACATGGTGGCATGTGGTTCAACTGGAGAAACCCCTACACCGAACGATGACTGATTTCAAGTGAACGATGACTGAAAACCATGATTCATGACCAGATCCAAGAGATTTAAGAGGAATTGGGGATGAATCAATGGATGTGGGGCCTCATTAAAAGTCAGAAGGATGGATCTAGAGATCCAGAGTTTTTAGAAAAACCTCGACTATACATTGTGTAAAACTAATAACACACAGTGTGTATCCTCTTTTTGTGGTGGCTGCTAGGGTTTGAGAAAGTTAAAGATGACCCAATGTGTAGTGCTTCCTCACATGTCTTGTACCCTCTCCTAATGGGAGAATTTATGTGGTGAACCACAGTTTCAGGAGTCCGTGTAGAAGTACACATACACGGGTTGAGCACAAGGGAGACATCCTTTGTGGACCGAAAAGTTGTGTACATGAGTACACATACACACGGTTTGAGTAAACAAACATGACTAAAACATAAGGTTTTATCCCATAATAGGTTTGAAACACTATGTTTTCCACCTACTTGGCATGTATCCTTACATGAACAAGGACCTATGTACTGACCAAATACATAGCTAGTTGGTGATATGGGACTGCATGTTGTGTGGGTCCCCTCACACACCGTGTACTCCATGAGATCTTATAAGAGAACTTTGAGCATCTGTATCTCCTTAATTTAAACTCATATTTTTTTCCACGAGTAGCAAATCCTGAGTATTTTACAGGTTGAACGTGATGGTTCCCTTAGTAGTGGATTTCTTGATACGATGTAAAATGTTATGGGATTGGATCACATTGAGAATACACCCAATGGTGACAATGATATTGGAGGATCACGAGAGTTTCTTTGGATTTCCCTTTATCAGGGTTGGGAATTGGTGTTCCCCTATGAAATTTTTGAGTTACCCTCTAATTGGGCTAGGCATTGGAGTTCCTCGACGTTCTAGACATACCCTCTAACAAGGGAGGGTAGTGGAATTCTCTGATGATCTTTCTCAGTTACCCTCTAGTTGGTTCAAGTAGTGGAGTTATTTAATATTCTGGGATTACCCTCTAGAAAGGCTGGGTAGTGGATTTCTTCGATGACTTCTTCCTAGGCATTGACCTTTAGTAGGGATGGGTAGTGGATTTCCCTGATGAGATTTCCAACTAATACCCTCAAGCGGGGCTAGGTAGAAGAGTTCCTTGATGATCATTAGAGTAGGACTATCCTTTCATACTAGGGACTGAGATCATTTCCTATAGTTTTATCACCCTCCACTATGTGGCACAGTGACATGATGTGGTTTGACATAGCTTTGGAATCATGAGGAAGATGGATGTGTTCCTCACCAAGACACATCCTTCTAACAAGACCCAAAATAGTGTGAGAGAGTTAGTGTCGCCCAAAGAAGATAGTATCAAGTTGTGGTGATTGAGTCCCTTAGACTTGTTTGTTTAGGTAAGATGCATGGATTGTTGGACATCAATATTGGATTTCTTCTGGAAATTTTCGCTATAGTTCTCCTTCTTGTGATTAGTTGTGAGATGGATATCCCAATACTCTCTTTTTTGAGATTATTTGGCTGAACATATATATATATATATATATATATATATTCATGCTTCTTTATTCATCCTTTTATTTGGATCCTCTACTTATAAGAGAGGTGAAGACTAACGGGGTATTCCACGTTCTTTCCCCGTCGAGATTATCATGGGTGGAATAATCTACTCTCTAGATCAAGGTGTAAAAGTATTTATGGGTATTTCATATACTCACCGTGTTTTTCCCCTTTTCCTTGGATGAGATTAGTTTCACTCTCTTTGTTTGGTTGAGATGTACTCTTTCATTGTACCTATGACGTCCCAACCTGTCTCAGCTTAGAGATGGCGGTCAGGCCAGTGACTCACTTGACCTAAAGTGTACCTCCCCGTACACTAGAGGTTGTTAACTTGTTGAAAGGGTGTAAGGATAGTCAATGGGGAGACTATACCCTCTTATTAGAGTTACGCAAAATTATAATTGAGTAAATAAAAATTTGTAGTGGAAGAAGTATTACATAATTGAAGAAGTAGTGGAAGAAAGATTTGACGTAACTCAAAAAAATTAGCAAACACCAGTTTATACAAAAGAGTAATGCATGATATTGTATATATACATGTTTAAAAATATTAATTAGTGCAACATTCTATTCAATATGGTACAAAAAGAAGAGACAGAAAATCCCCATGGTTGACCTCCTTGAGCATCTTGAGCTCTAGCATGGTCCTTTTCTCCCAACTCTATGTACAAGGAATACAATAAACATTCGTGGTCCATATACCTATGAACAATAAAGTTCTACTTGGGTACCCAAGTGAAATAGAGTCCCAAGTCAGGTGTGAGATATAAATCTCAGTAGGTCAGAACCATTGGTGTCTAGGCCAGTCCCAACAATGTGATACAAATTAATTAGGGTGAAAGAAAGCTTAAGTTAAGTAAACAGTACCATAAACAAAATACCCAAGTAAATTCTTCATCCCTAGGCTAGTATTTTAACATGTAACTAGTTCATTAATTATGTAATTACCATTTTATATTAATTAGTCATGTGAGGAATATCCAACTCTGACATTACCTCATGATAGTATAAATAGTGAAAGTCCCAGAGTAGCATAGACCTCAGGGATCGCTAACTCTGTACAATCTTAGTCTATAAAAAGGGTAAGTGTGTAATCCAATGATCGTAGTCCAAGTAATTCCATAATGAGATTCCTATAGTGTACAAGGAGTTCATCCAAAGTAAAACGGCTCTAAGAAATGATAGGGCTTGATGGGATCAAAACCATGGAACCTAGTTTTCATGTTGGATCCAGGGAGTGTATTCAAGGAATCCTATGATAATGTATAATGTATCCTACAGTTTCATATCAGAAATCCAAGAAAGTCAAGGGATCGAGTTCTTGGTGGGTTTTAACCAAAGAAATCCAAATCATTGAATTCAGAATGGGGCCCTCGAGTGCTCAAGGCATTCTTTGATCAGAATCCAAGACAAGCTCTAGTTAGGCCATTACTATTTAATATTGAAGTCATGTAATATTCTTTTTTGGTTCAATCCTCTCATTCCATTAGTGTGCAAAGGTCATGTTGCATTGAAACCATTTATTTATTGGTTCAATCCTAGCCTTCCATTAGTTTGGAAAGGTCAAGTAACATTGAAACCATTTATATATTGGTTTAAGCCTTGCCTTATATTAGTGTAGACATGCCAAGTGGCATAAAACCATTAGGTAAAATACATTTATTTAATATGGTTCACTTCTCTACCTTACATCAATATGGTAAGGGGTAATATTTACATTCACCCTATTATCCAATTATATTTAACATGGAAAAATAATCTACTTAAGTGTGTTTTCAAATTTCCATTTCACATTTAATTGTCAAATTCAAATCACTTACCTTTGGTGGGTAAAGGGGTGAGAATACATGGTACTTTTCGTTATGAAATTTACCATATTATTTAAACCCTTTATTTTAGGAAGGATTTCCTTTTGGAAGGTCAAGTGAAGGCACACCAGAATGGTGGCTCAAACGTGTCCAACACTAAAATAAAAATTACAGTAAAACATCATACATGGATAATTCCAATGTGCAAACTAGACTAGGCACTTAGATGATGACTTGGTCATTTAATAATTTAAAATGGGAAACACAATGCTTATAATTTCCTTTGGTCCATGTCCTAAACATTTTGTATCTCAACATAACATTAAGGATTAATAATTTCAAGCATGACAAGTCAATAAAGCAAGGTCTAATCACTAATTTTTAGCTTGAAGGATGTACACCTTTGTTTGAGGGGTTTTATTGTAAAATCATCATATTCTTTATCAAGAATCTCTATTAAAATTCATCATTTAAAATATAGAACACATTGAATATATATTTATGTGTAATTAAATCTATCAACTTTACTGCATCAGTTTAAATCTATGAAAAGTGTAGTAAGTAATTAATTAATGAATTTGTATAATTTTAGAACTTGTAAAGGGAACCTACCTCATGGTGGAACCAAGACACCCACTTCAGATCTTAGATATTTCTAACTAAAGGTTTCTGCTCCCCCACTCAGTATATGCATCTTCGAATATGTGGCAAGACACCTAGTCCATATGTACACATCCACATGGCACATGAACATGTGCAAGGGGATCCTTACAGGTATGATTATATGTATATACCCATCTCCACTCACCTATTAATGCATTTTATATATATACATGGGCACACCTAGCCCCATACATGTTCATTCACCTCCATGGATGAATTTCACATAATGGGAGAACCCACATATACATATATACATACCGATGTGTATGCAGGAAATTATCACTTGACATATCCACTCAAAACCAACAATATGGGACCAATTCACAACACATTAAACACTATGAACCTTAAAATAATTAAATTACACAGTTTAAAAGGTACATGACATAGTAACAATGGAAAACCCTCACCATAGGTGTTGTCAATGAACCAAATCAATGCAAAACAACCTAGAACATATCAACGCCCTACTGATTAAGTAATAGGGAGTCAAATATATATAACGATCATAATTTAAGAGGTTTGAAACGAATAATAAGGTATTAACTTTACCATAAAATGTTTTTAGTGGACCAAAATCACTCGAACTTACTTTCCTTCAGTGGTGATTACCGAAACACGCAGGTACAACACCCAATGAAGCCTTCACATGACCTATCATCGAAGGGAAGAATCAAAAAATAAATTATCCTCAACCTAGGGTTTTACCAAACCATAATTCATGTTGAATAGGCCAAAATATGGCTGGAAATAGGGAGGATAAGGTTTGGAAGACTTTACCTTAATGTTTCATGTGGGAAATCGAAAGAAATCCACGTGGATTTCGTTGTGGATGGATGGTCGACCGAGGGGGGGTGGGTTACGTGTGAGGCTGAGGGAGGGCCCAAGGGGGAATCATGTGGTCTATGAGAGAGAGGGAAGGTGATTTCTTAGTTAGGATTTAGTTTTTAATTTCATTTTATTTTTAAATAATTAAATTTGTTAACAGGTCCTGTCAGCACGGTTTGACCCGCACAATTTTCCAAACCTTGCGCAAACTGTTTGGTCTATACTACCTCGAAGATAAACCCAAAACAAGCTAGGATCATGGTTTAGAAATCCATTCACAACCCATATGCAATTCCACTACCCCTTTTAAATAGGGTGGCATTATTACTTGTTGTGGGCCATATTGTTTTAGCCAAACTGCATGCCCTTTGTAGCTTCTTAAAACAAGACCTTTTTAGGTTTGGTGCTCCAAAAAGTCCTTGAGCCACTTAAAAATTTTCTCAAGCCTTCTCCCATGCCCAAAAAAATCACTTACGAGTGATCCAGCTCTTGTAATCTCATTCATAGTTTTGCTTTTAAAACGGACCCATCCAGCAAATGAAAAATATCAAAAACCTTTATATTTTAGTCTGGTACAATAACAAAGGATTATAAAATCCACCCACCTTAAAAACATCTCATCTTTGAAAATATTTCCAGAATAACATAAACATCATGTGACCTAAAACGTTCATGACGTTTCATTCAAATAGTTTCATTTTATTACCAATGTATGATGCACCCTAAGCATTTCCTATGCATTATGCACTTCAGCCATTATAAGTCGAGACAATGCTCAAAAGTTCAACTTAAATATAGAAATTAATCCTACTTGAGCCTGTTTAGATAGAGACAAGATCACATCATCATCTGGATATACATTCGACAGATGGTTCTCCCCATCGTAGGTATCAACTTAATGGAGAGGTCAAACCCAATTCACAATACCTCTAATGTCGGAATTGACTTATAAGGATCACCCTTGAGTGTTCTTATGATGCTCCAACATGTATTCATAAAATGATAAAAAGTATAATTTTTTTCGACCTAATAGAAATTTTCCACACAATATATCTCAGAAGACACTACTAACCTTGAAACCACACTTTCCTTCACCTGGAAACATGCTTTAAAAACAGTTTCATCACCAAAATACACATTAATCAAATAAGAGTGAAATAGTCAAACCACTTGGCTGACATGCCTCTAAGATGTCTGGATTAGGTGGCTAAAGAAACTCAAAATAAGTGGATGAAGTACTTGATCATGACCAAGGCATTCCTACTTGGGATCCCAAGAATCACTCAAGACATCCCTATCCCCAATAAGGACCACGCTATAACACAGACAAAAATTACCCAACAATCTCAACAACATTTAAAGATTTAGCAAGGTGTATGACCGAAGATCTCCCAGTACATCTAAGATGATAGAAAGATAGGGTACATGCTCATCTATTAAAAAGAGTACACTAAGAGGATTGAAATAGTCTCTAAAAAACACACCTCCCAAATGGAAAGAAGAGAGGTTGAACCACCACTGGTCAAATACAAGAAGGGAATCGAATTCACCTCTTAATGAACCATCGCTACCCGAACACATGCCATTACAACCTGAAGGCATTATATACTTATTCAAACTTTACCACTGATGATCATCCCAATACAACTGTGTTTACCCAATATTTCACACACATCAAAAAAAATCAAAGTCGTGATGTCGAGCAATAACTAACATGATTTAAGACTTTCAAGCCTCAAAAGAATTAAAGTAATAACTTACAATTTACCAATGGTCCTCTTAGGTGTTATTTATACTTGTAAGTGCATGTTTGGTAGACTAGACATGAAACTATCCACCATTGGAGTGTCCTAGCTGAAAAAGGGAAGAAAACTCTCCACTCATTAGCATAATACATCACAAAAACTTAATTGAACATGTGACACTCTATGATCCATGATCACAGTGCCAAAACATGTAGAGAAGGTCAAAGCAATGAGATCGGCATGTCAAAACACCCGAGTCTACTGAAATCCATCTTGATAATTGGGACAAGATGATAATTTAATGCTCAAGTAACTCTACTTGGATATGAGCTGAGGTGATACTCACAAGTACATGAAGTTTATTCTAGAGTCGCAGTGCCTCATACGAGAACATTCCTAAATGATTCCATTACCAATATTCCATTAATAAGAAGAAGAGAGTGTCAAATTACCAACAAAACAACCAACTATGCTCAAGGCATGTCTAACTAGCTGAAAACGAGAACTTCTATATTCTCAATCCCATATCATGGTCAAGAAAGATATGACCACCTTTCTAAACCAGAGTGTCACCATAAAATCAAAATTCCTACTTGGGAAAACAAAACCCAAATGGCACCAATAATTAGAAAAGTCATAGAACTAGCAATGCATTTATGTTTTTAGGGTGCTACTTACCACATACTAGCCCCTTATGTAGAAAAATTGTCAACCCTACCACCACGTCTTGTAAAAAAGATTCAGTAAGCTGAAAATATGATCATACAGTCATTTCTGAGGAAAAGAACACCTACGGAATATACTCACGCTTCCGTTCTAAGGAAACCCAAGAGAAATAATAACTACACATACATGAGGGTTTTAAAAAGAGGACACCATTACAGGTTCTATTTCCAATCCCTTTAGATTTAATCACATTTTATCTTTTAATCATCAAAATATTTAATCAAAACGTCAAAGTACAATTTTCAAAACAAGTCAGAAGGTACTTGATTTTTAGCCAATGACCCAATGGAAAAATAATAAATTCTTATAAAAATCCATTTTAAAACATTTTACATTAGTTTAAATCCCATAATTTTTAGGAAAATTATCAAAATAAATTCATTTTAAGCATGTAATATGACCTATTAGGGTCCCACAATAAAAACTAGGTTCATTATCACACAACCCAATAAAATTTTCTTAAATTATTATGATAAAAATGCCCATACCAGGTTATCTCATAAGGAAAATTCCCAAACTGACCTCCTTGGTTCCAATTTCATTTAAAAATCTAACCATTTGATTTCAAATCAAAATTAAATATCTTTTACATTTATAAACATTTCAAAAAGAATCATAGCATCACATTTACTATGGGTTTCCTTTTTTCAATTCATGAAGCACCTATACACTTCATGGATTAAAAATTGGCTCCCATTAATGGATACCAATGTCAATTTAGAATTTAACATGATAAAATACAATCGTCCAATTTATATGGGTGGCCACCTAAAATCCTACAAAGAACCCACACACTTTACTGTTTGTAATTTGGCTTCCATTAGTAAAAACCAACTTCATTTAATGAATTAATTTAGCAGCCCTTTACAATGGTTTAATTACATGGGGTACCTTTTCCCAACAATAAACAACCCATACACCTTATAATAGAAAACTAGCTCCTATCATAACCACGACCAATAACATATCCCATGAAACCATTTACATATATCAACGTAAGTTAGTATGTCACTATAAAAACTAATACAGAGCAACAAGATGAGATTAAAGAACCATGATAATTTAATCATAGAAGAATTCTATAACAAGCAGTAATAATAGAATTCATGCAAGTTTATTACCTAAATAGGTATAAATATAATCATGGTGTAATAATAAGTCACAGAATCATACTTAGTAGCAAACCTACTAATGAAGCTATATGGCATGGAATATATGCATGTCATGTGAATTTCTATGTGCCTAATATGATAAATGTATGTTTAATACTTTCCATAAGAGGCCAATGGTAATATTCATAATTACATCAATCATAAGTAGATGAATGTACCCCAGACACTCTAGTTAAAATAATATTAATTGTAATAGAGAACATCATAAACAATAATCCTAGCCCAGGCCATAAGGTCATTTCCCATACATGAGCCAGTTAGTCCCAAGAACAGCCATTAAACAAGAGTTGAAACTTTACTAATATCCTATCCACTAACATAAAATAGTAATACAATAGTAAAAATAACCTTTGATACCACTTTGTAACATCTCGACCCAAATCATCTCTAAGATGGTGGCCGAACTAGTGAGTCATAGGACCAAAAGCACGCGTCCCTATATTCCACAGGCTGCCGACTAGAAGTGAGGGTGTAAAAATAGTCAGTGGGAAGGCTATACCCTTTTATCACTGTTGTGTATCATTATAATAGATTAAATAACAATTAACAGCCAAATCAATATTATATAATTATCTATAGAGAAGAAGGAAAATTTGATATAACTGAACAAAAGTATCAAATTCCAGTTTATACAACAGATGAATACATGAAATGGCATTTATACATGTTTGAAAACTATTAATATTACAACATTATTTTAAATAATATATAAAATTAAAGGATAAAAAATGCCCATGGGTGATCTCTATGAGATTATTGAGCTCCATGTCGGTCCCTTTCTCCTAACTCCAAGTAAATGAAATACAACAAACAACCATGTTCCATAGTCCTGCGAACAAGAAAGGACTACTAGGGTATCCTAGATAAATGGAAGCCCAAGTAGGGTGTGAGATATAAGTCTCAATAGGTTGGAACTACTAGTTTCTAGCCCAATCTCGATAGTGTGAAATAAATTAATTAGGGTGAAAGAAATCATAATTTATGTAAATTGTGCCTAAAACTATATACCCACATACTTTCTTCATCCCTCGGCTAGTATTAGAACATGTACCAGTTCATTAATTATGTAATTACCATTTTATATTAATAAGTCACATAAGGCATAGACAATAGTTATATCACTTCATGGTAGTACAAATAGTGAATGTACCGAAGTAGAAAAAACCTCAGGGGTTGAAAACTCAGTAATATCTAATTCCAGCAATGAGGTAAGTTTGTAATCCAAGGAGAGTGGTCCAAGGAATTATACAATCTGATGCCTATAGAGTCAAAGGAGTGAAATCAAGGTAAAACAAGTCTTAGAAATGAAATTTCCCTATGGGATTTAACAATGGAACCTACTTGTCAAGCTAGATCCAAGGAGTGTATCTGAGGAATCCTGTGATAATGTGTATGGGATACTATGGTGTCATACCGGGAATCCAAGAAAGACACAGAATCAGTGTCTTTGTGGGTTTCAACCAAAGAAGTCGTCATCCTTGAATTCAGAATGGGGTCCTCAAGTTCTCATGTAATTCTCTGATCAGAATCCAAGATAAGCTCGAGTCAGGCCATTACTATTTAATCATGAAGTCAGGTAATAATATATTTTGGTTCAATCCTTTCATTTAATTAGTGTAGAAAGTTCATGTAGCATTGCAACAATTTATTTATTTATTTGATCATTTCCTTCCATTAATGTGGAAAGGACAAGTAGCATTGAAACAATTTATATATTGGTTCCAACCTTTCCTTCCATTAGTGTGGATAGGCCAAGTAGCATGCAATAATTTAGTAAATTCCATTAAGACATATTCATTTATTATGATTCACTCTACTACCTTCCATCAACATGTTATGGGGTGCTATGGACATGCAACCAATTATCCGATTACATTTAACACGGAAAAATCATAAACTTAAGTATGTTTTCCAATTTCAATTTCATATTTAATTATCAAATTCAATGCACTTACCTTAGGTGGGTAAAGTGTTGATCATACATGGTACTTGACACTATGCAATTAACCATATTATTTAAACCATTTATTATAGGAAGTCTCACCATTAAGAAGGTCAAGTGAAGGCACACCTGAATGATGGCTCAAACATGGGAAACACTAAAATGAAAATTTTGGTAAATCGTCATACATGGATAATTCCAATCTAAAAAAATGGACCAAGACCTTAGACTATACCTTGCTCCTTTTATAATTTTAAAATGGAAACTCAGCATTTCTAATGCCATTAAGGAAATTTTCTAAATATGATTTATCTCAACATAACATCAATGTATAAGAATTATAAACATGACATGTCAAGTAAAAAAATTCTAGCCACTAATTTTTAGATTGAAGGCAGTGCAACTATATTGAGGGGGTTTTATTAGAAAATCATGACATTTTTTATCAATAATCACTATTTATATTCAGCATTTAAAACATGAACATACTAAATTTATATTTAAGAGGTATTAAATATAAATAATTCACTACATCATGTCAAATCTAACAAAACTGAAGTATGTAATTAAATAATGAATTTATAGAATTAGAGGACTTGGAAAAGGACCCTACCTCAGGGTGGAACCAAGCTGTCCACTTTGGCTCTTGGAGTTTTCAAATAAAAGTTTGTTTCTCCCCCACTAAGAATATCGATATTCACATATGTGCAAGGACACCTAGCCCCTGTGCACACATCAGCATGACCCATGAACATGTGCATGGGGATCCTTAATGGTATTCTTATATGCATGTACCTGTGTCAACTCACATATGAATTCATTATATATATATACATGGTAACTCCTAGCCTCATACATGTTCATTCACAACCATGGATGAATTTCACATAATCGGGGAACCCACATATACATATATAATACCTCTACATATGAAGGTGATTCGGTCATGACTTGGTGACTTGAAACCAACAAAAAGGGACCAACTCACATCACATTAATTCTACTAACTGTAAAATAATTAAAAACACAATTTAAATGGTTCGATACCAAGAAAAAAGAAAATACTCAACTTAGGTGTTGACAACGAACCAAATAGAAGTGAAAACACACAGAACAGCTCAACTCCATACTGAATAATTAAGAGGGAGTCAAAGACACATAAAGATCTTAATTCATGAGGTGATAAACAAAAAATAAGGTATAATAGTTATCCTAAAATGTTGCCCACAGACCGAAATCACCTGAACCACATCTCCTTTGGCAGCGGTTGCCAAAACACTCAAGAATAACACCTGAGAAAGTCTTTGTAGGACTTATCATTGAAAGGAAGAATCGATAAATGTGGTATCCTCAACCTAAGTTTTGAAATAACTTCATCGCATGATTAATAGTCCAAAATCCAACCGAAAACATGGAGGAGATGGTGTGGAGGACCTTACCTTAATAGTTTGTGTGAGTAATTAGAGGAAATTCATTTGGATTTCATTGTTGATGGATTGTCGGCTGAGGGGGTGTTTAGTGCGAGGCTGAGTGAGAGCCTAAGTGGGTGTGTCGTGTGGTCTACAAGAGGGAGGGGAGTTGATTTCTTAGTTAGGTTTTAATTTTTAATTTCATTTTATTTTTAAATAATTTAATTCTTTAACAGGACTCGTCTGCATGGTTTGATCCACACGGTGTGTCAAACCAAGCACAAACCGTGTAGTGTATATTTCCACTAAGATACACCCCACATGGGCTAGGAATAGTATTTTTAAAATTGTGCATATCATGTTTTCAATTCCACTACCTTATTAAATAGGGTCGCATGATTGCCTATAGTGGGCTGTATAGTTTTAGTGAAACCGTGTGCCCTCTGAAGCTTCTTAAAACAAGACCTTTACGAGTCCAGTGCTCTCAAAACTCTTCAACACACTTAGGAAATGTCTCGAGAAATATACAGTGCCCAAAAATATCACTAAGGATTGATCCAACTCTAGGAATCTCATTTTGAGGACTAGTTCTAAAACTGACCCATCTAGCAAATGAAATTGTTCAAAACCATCGTATTTTAGTCTGGTTCAAAAACATAGGATTCTAAATTACCCAATTCTATCCACTAATTTCCTCTTTATTTGTATATCTCAATGCCCCCCCTTCACCCTTTTGAGGCATTATACTAGGTATGTATAAAATCACCCTTGTGTGGCCTTTTCCCACACGTGTCATGTCTTTTGCAGATGGCAAACAGGTTGAACGTGAATTCAAAGGAGCTTAGGGATACTAGGTTTTTGGACCACATAAAATGGTATTAGCCTATGATATAAGTTATGGGATCTCTCGGCTATTTACTCTCTTATAGTTTTTTCAGGTAGGGACATATTTCTGGTGGGGCGTGCATTATCCCCCTTTACATTAATTTTACACTACCGTACTTTTTACTCTCTATGATTCATGCATGTTTGGTTTATTTTATAGCAGTGTTACATCTATTTCTAATTTCCCTATGCACTTTTTCATTAAGTTATCTATGTGCGTGTTTATGGGTTCTTAAGAAAATTCATTGGTTAGTTAGTTATGTCTTCATCTCTTATCGCCACCCCATGACCTAGGAAGGTGGGATTGGGGTAGTTATGGATAAATACCCAACATGGTTCAGCTCATGAATGATTGGTATAAAAGTAAATTCAATCCTTGGAACATTTTTTAGATGTATCCCATTAAGATAATTTGTTGGGATATATGGAAATAGTGTCAAAGTGGCTTGAGTGTGGCTCTTCGGATAAAGAGTCCAGTGATGGTATGGGCTACCAACATATCCATTAAACAAGACCCTGAATACCTTCTTATTGACTTAGAATGATGAGACAATTTTCATAGGGATCAATGGTACATTAATTATTTAGGATTGATTCTTTCAGTACCCTTCATGAGTTAGCTTCCTATTTCTATTTTTATATATGTATTCTCATCTAATTGTGGTAATATTTTGTAACATTCAAGATTCCTTCGCAATGACAACCATCTAGGATACCAGATGAGGTTCGTGAAGATGAACCTATAAGAGACAAGGCCTCAGTTAAAGTTCCATCCCATGATCCCCATCCTCTAGCTGGGAAGGTAGCAGCACCTCCACCAATCGAGTAGCAGATTATCCCTGTTGAGTTGGATAAGGACATGCACAGCCATAGTGCACTTTGTGATTTCCAGCATCAGAGACAACTAAGGTTCCATGAAGAGCTAGATCCTTGGGTAATAAAGGATTGGATAGAGTAAGTGATTCAAGTATTTAGGCTTAATTAGACACTGATAGATAAGGTGGTTGAACTAGAAACTATCCTTTTATATGGAGTAGTTGAGTTTTGGTAGAGCCATTTTACATAGATTCATGATGAGTCGACAATCTTGTGGGATTACTTCCAGCATCTCTTTCATGAAGAGTACTACCCCTTCTTATTACGCTCAGTCAGAATCCACAAGATTATAGGGATTAAGAAGGTAGGGATGATGGTGTATGAGTACATATAGAGTTTCATAGACCATACATGATACTCCCTTGACATGATCTGTGATGACTACTTCCAATTATGGATGTTTGAGAAGGGGATCTACCGATAGATTGAAGCAATCATTGTTCCCTTTTGTATTCACAACTATGCCGGAAAACTGGAGAAGGAACGAGTGATAATGATCTTTCTATCATAGGGACAGTATATAGTTGGTTCTGGTAGTGGGAATCCAAGATTTGAGTCATATTCAGTAGCAAGAAGGCGCCAGTCTATGGAATTTTTGTGTAGGAGACACCTTTTCTGAGCATGCACAGGGACATGCTCGTACAGTGTAAGGGAAGCATAGAGAACTAGAGAAAAATGAGGAGGGATGGTACTATTCCTTTGATGGGTGAGTTCACATGCCATGAAACTACCTAAGCAGATGTGTGGAGCAGTCAAAGCACATAGCTGATTGACCACGGCGATAGAGGCAACAGCGTGATTAGGAATCTCCCAGGCATTGATAGGGTGGTCCCAAGGCAGGTGGATTTGGAAGATGAGTAGGAGGAGATGTCGGTGGAGGATGAAATTATGAGGTCCTTCCACCACCACCACCATTAGGTGGAACATGTCAGGCTTAGGGTGCTTGCAGTTGGGGCTGCAGATAGTTGCAACCCTTGGATGTCTATGATTCAGTAGTGAATGAGATGATACGATGTATAATCTGTCTCTTTTCTTCTCTTTAATCATTGCAATTAGACATAGGTTCCTACCATTTTTTATCTCGAAACTCTTGGTGTGAGATCTGGAGCTCCCGATAGTGGCACCATCACAACAACTTCAACTTGAGATTCTTACTGGGAGGTATTATTCTATATATTCCATCTGCCAGCAGTGTGAGCTATCACATAAGGGATTGAGGTTCACATTGGACCTTTTGGTTTTCATAATGGAACCTAATGATGTCATCTTCAGTATGGATTGGATTTCCATGCTCCAAGCCCAGATTGATTTCTATTGTAGACAAGTCAAATTTCTACGTGCTGATGAGATAACATTCTCCTTATCTTGTGAGAGAGATCTCATGGAAGGGAAATTTGGTTATCGAGTATGAGGATGCAACTCATCAACCATTAGTTGAGAAGTGTATCCCTTGGTGTATTAGGCTCTTCAGGCGTCTAGGTTCTTTTTTTGTGGAGGATTACTGAACATCTTCACTGAGGACGTTCTAGAACTCCCCACGATGTTGGAGATGGAGTATTGCATTGACATGCATCATGGGAATTCCCCGATATCTTTTTCATCATATTAGATGGCACTTACTAAGATTCGAGAGCTATGGTTTTAGTTGGAGGACCTTCGTGTGAAAGGTTTCATATGACCAAGTGTGACCCCCAGGGTTGCTCATGTGCTGTTTATGAAATCGGTGGATGAGAGCTTTTGGATTTTTGTGGATTATCATTGCTTCAATTAGTCCATGATAAAGAATAACTATATCCCAAAGAATTAGAGATTTCAGGGGGAAAATAATTTCATTTCCCATCGCAATCGCCATTAATATGGTTCATTTGGGTTCGGACCATTAACTAAAACCAAATGCATTGAATAAGAAACAATTATCATAATAAGGAACAAAATAATCAAAAATATATATCTTATAAGATTTCTAAATTATGACGTCTTTCTTAATCAATTAATCCTTTTTATTATCCTAGGTTATTCATATCCAACTTCTATTTAAATCCTTCTAGGTGGTTCGTGAGGATTTTGTGAATTCCAAAAGAACATCTCCTAGGAGTTTCAAACTATGTGTGTATAAGGATTATTTTCAAGTACCAGATCACCCTGAGTCAATCCTAAGAGATTTTTTTGGAGATGTTTCCCCTAGGTATATCTATTTTAGAGCCACATATCCTTATAGTATCCAGACAATTATTTATTTCTAGGAAACCACTCACTTAATTCTTTAGAAAAATTCAATGAAATTTTCCTATACTTTTCTTTATCCTTATATGTATCCTTAGACATGTCCATATATTTTCAATAATGTTTTCTCATACTAGTTTACAATGTTTAACTAAAAATTTAATAAGATACCAACTATAGTAAACCTTGCTTTTCATATGTTAACATTATATTACATTTTCAGAATACATAAAACATTATACAAACAGATCCCTGAAAACCGTAATAGTGTGGTGCATTTTTAAACATGGAAATATAAACACTAGTACAAAAATGATTTATACTATCTCCCACAAGGTTCTTATTGACTAGAACCCTTCTTAGACACATCAAACATAATACATATATTCATAACCTGGGGAATGAAACATAAAAAATGTGAGATCAGATGATCAATAAGGGTAAATGAGGGAGATATATAAGAATAATCATGAGCATAAGGGTACAAGAACATGATAAAAATAATATAAGATCATACCCTACATATAAAGTAAGATATACATGAACCATGGCATAAAGAATCATTGTTTATAAGACTTTAATCATAAGGAAATATTGAACACAATCCATCAAAGAATAATAAATGATTAAAACATGTAATTGTGGATGAAACATAAGAATATAATATGTTTTACATATTAGTGAAGGCATCACTGACAATGCCATCTTGGTGGTATGTGTTCACTCTCCATACCATATTGGTAGTCATGGTTCACCCCCATAGCCATCTTAATAGCATGGGATCACGGATCATACCGTCTTGATAGTCATGGATCACTATCAGGCCCATCTTAGTAGTCAAGTTTCCCTCTAAAGACCATATTAGTATATCTCATGAGATATAAATCATTACCCAATGAGTTGGAGGGAGATATAGGTCCCACCCATATCATAGTGAAATCATAAATACATGTTCCACAAGATCATTAAAAATCATAACATAACCCATGAAATGAAATGGGAATGATAAATATGTAATAATATCATACCTTGTGGAAAAATACATGTATTTTATAGTTATTTCATCAAAAGAATAACCTGGGAAAAGAAGTGGTTTCCAATAGAATATAACCCATGAAAGAAAATCAAGTTTCATAAACATCATGCCATTAGAACATAATCCATTCAAGGAGAGAATATGAATGTAATCATTGAATAATTTCCCTATAAAGGCATGAGAAACACCAATGGATTTTATCTAAGATGGAAACTAATTTTGAAATAACTTTTCTAAAAATTTCAGAATGAAAATATGTTTTATACATTGGAAAATTATTTTTAAGACATAAAACATTTTCGAGAACCATTTTATTTGAAAATAGATTTAAAACCTATAAAAGAGATGTCTGAAAATCAGAATAAATTTTTAAAATCATGTTTCCTTGAAAATTATCTTCATGTACCATTTTAAAACATTTTTTTAAAACATGGTTTTTGAAATAAAACTTGTTTCCGATCGAAGGGGGAAATATGGTAAGATTTTTCATTAAAAAAATTATAATTGTATTAAGTCCCAAAGAGTGGGAAAATGGAACTATTGTAGGGAAATATATTGAATAAAAATAAATGGAAACTGCTGGAAATTCTTGAGATAAGTATCATATGATTTCATCAATGTAGGAGAATAATTAACAATCTTGAAAAGCAATGAGATTGTTTTGAAAAACTATTTCTACTTGGTAACATGGGTTCATACTCTCCTTGTATGAAACTAAAATTAAATAAACCTTAAAATATCTTTAAAATAATTATATTAATGATATAAAAAGTAAAATGGATGTATATACACCTTAAAAAATAATACAGGTTCATAAAAAATGTGTGTCTCAAATAAGAAAAATTGAGACAAAACTGTCTTACCAATTTAGTGGAATTTGAAACATTAACCCAATAAAATATAGATAATATAATGGATATGTAAATACACCTAAATTTAATTATAATAATCATATAATACATCCATGGTATGTATACACTCCACACAAAAGCAATGCGTGGTGAATAAAGCATGTATCATAGTGATATAAAAAGTGACATGAAATTCCCTTACCTTGTGTCTCGACTCTCTTAGTACTCATACACGATTCATGTATAATAAATGTATGTTTATTATAAACACTTTAAATAATAATATTATTATATATAATACCATATATGGTTTTATTATTACTTTATATTACCCACTTGTAAACTATTTTATGTTAACGTTTCGCTTAAGGTAACATTTTCTTTGTTTTTCGCATGTGTCTTAATTTTTTAAATATTTGGTTCTTATAATTATATTATTACTTGATTAACTAAGAAATGATATAAAAATACATTATATTCATTATATTTTTATTATAATAATTTATAGAATATAGTGGTATGAAATATGAATACACTGTTCATGGAGATGGTATGTCATACATACGCCTGAACGTTGTTTCTGTTTTTTTGTATTGAAAGAAAGAATGAAAATTGAATATATGTATATATTTATATAATATTATTAAATTATAATTATAATTATATATATATATTATAATTTCACTTAAACCATATTTTATAAATTCTAATTTTTATGTTATCAAATCACATCTCTTTTTTGGAGTTGTACTCCACACTTCCTTATATGAAATTATCCTATTTACACAAAATGTAAAGTATAAAGATATGCATTTTAAGAGAATTAAATATGATTAAATTCATTATAAATATCATATATTATATATAAATATAGTTTTTATCTTAATTCCAACTATGATAGGTGGTAAAGAAAGAACGAACAATCATAATTTTCTGAGGTGGTAGTTCACCACACACATAAAATGTATGTTCACAGCCCATTAGATGGAGGTGTGTGTATTTTTAGATTGAAAATTTATCATAAAAAAATCTCAATACATTTAATATACTATTTTTTTTATAATAATTTATTAAATAGTGTGGAGGGAGTGGATAATGAAAATAAAAGAAAGGATCTTGTGGGAGGATGTTACCACTTCTTTGGGTACCTCCTTTCGATTTTCATTAATGGGATTCCTTTGATTTTTTTATACAAAAAGGAAGGATTTAAGGAATAATGTAGGGATTTTAATGGTATTTTTTGGATTATATTTTCTAATCCTTTGTTTTTTTAGTGGTCTGAAGATGTGGGAGATGTGGTGGGATTTTATAGGGGAGGGAAAGGACTCAATTGGTTTTATTTTAAAAGAAGTGAGGTGTACCCACATTTTTTCCTAAATAAAGACATAAAAACTTTGAATATTCAACAATATAAGTTTAATGTTCATATAATGTCCATAAAGGGGTGTTTTAAAATTGGATAGGTCATTTGGGACTTTGTGTTGAAGGTTTAATCCCCTGTTAAGATTATTTTTACATTAATCGTTGTAATTAATTTTAATTACATTCACTCTTATTTTTTGTAAAAATATATGTTGACATTATTAGAAATTATAAATTATGATGATTACAAATATGAAATCAATTTTTCTAATTTTAATCATAGAAGTGGAAGAAATTAATTTTAATTTAATCCCACTTGCGGGACGATGTTATTGGTTTTAGAACTAAAAAAGATCAAAAAATTTCTAAGTTTTTATATCCAATTTTAATGTGAAATTGGTTCCAATGACTTAAATAAGATTAATTAATAAAAATATAATATATTTAAAATTTTAATCCAATTTAAAGTATAATTTATCCTTAAAAATAAATTATATTAAAAATAATTTTTTATTAAACTCAAGTTGTTTTTCACCATTCATCAAAAAATGATGTTTCTCTGAAATATATGAAAAATTCACCCTAAGATAATTTATACATTATAAATTAAAAAATTAAGTTTATTTTATCAAATTAAAAAACTAAATGTGTCTAAAATTAATTTTATTAATTTTCATTGAAGTAAAGAAAAATAAATTTATTTGTGAAAATAATATTTTTAAACATACAAATACTTTACCAAAAATTAATCTTTTCATTATCAATATGTTAAATTTTTTTGAATAAATTATAAATAATATTTGAAAAGTATTTATTAATATTTATATTACTATGCTTAATGGATATGTTATAATAATTTCATTTAAATTATTGTAACAATAAAATGATGTTTCGTAGAAACTCAGTGGAATGTATGCCAATTCGGTGTTGCATGTAACATACACCTAGTATGTGTTATGTTAAATTAATGTTTGATTTAGTAAATTTAAAGTCATAAAAGGGAATAAATTAATTCGATAAAATGGTCCCTAAAAATTTCAGGTTGTTAAACCATTCCCCTCAAAGTTAAGCATTGATATTGATTTTAAGAATGCCTAGTGGGGGAATAATCAACTAGGTGATACCAGAGATAGAATTAGGGTTCTCTGTATGAGTATTAGGGTTTTTTCCATATCTTTAACCAAGATGGGTCCATTTTGACACATATTGGTTTAATTGATCTGGTTGAAAATAACATGGTAACATCACACCCAGATGAACCATGAAAGTGTACATAAGAATGAAACCCTCTCTATAGGAAGAGTAGATACCCAAGAAACCAACAGCACTATGTGATTGTTCTCCATCTCTAAAAGTAGAGACGTGTTAAGAATGTGTGCAATCCAAACATCCTGCAACTTAGGATAACAAAAACATTTGTCGAGGACTCTAGCTCCGCCATGCAAAATGGAAAAAGTGTATTCTAAAACACATGGTGAAAGTAGAGAGGCTTCATTGATGGTAGGATATTGGCACATGCATGCCACCAAAAATAGTGAACCTTGGGGGGAATATCCAGGCACCATTAAACATTCCATGTTGTCTAGACATCTTGAATCTATGCATCAAGGGCCCAGATGTAGGAATAATTCACTAAAAATGATCATGAAATCTCTTTTCACCAAAAAATACTATCATTCTGCCTATCACAAACAAAAGGTATACTTTAAATGATTTTAATATATCACTTGTTAAACATTTAATAAAGTAAATCGGTTCACCATCCATTACATCCCCCAAAAAAAGGCTTCACATTATTACCTCCTCAAATCCAGTAGTTGCTGGGGAGGTAGCCATGATCCCATGATTTCCAGGAAGCTTGGGATCCTTTCAAATATTTACAATGGATCCATACTCAATCCTCTAGTAAATTCCATGATCGAGAAGATCATGTGATCCCCAAATACTCCTCTATAGGAAACCTGGACAGGGGATTAAATCCACCTTATGTAAACATTAGTGGGGAAAATACATTTCGTTGACAATACGGGCATGCAGAGAGTTAGTGTTTTTAAGAATTCTCTATCCATGTTTTTCTAGGAGAGAATCATTGAATAGGTGAACATCACAAAAACCCATTCCCCAAAATGATATTCGAGTGAAAAGTTTATTCTAGGCCATTGAGTAGATTTTATCTCTCCCAATATTATATCCCCACCAGAAATTGGTAATACGTGCATGAATTTGATCGACAAAAACGACAGGTATTTTAAAGAGATAGATGATATATATTGGAATCACTTGAATGATCAATTTAATAAGGATTTCCAACCCCAAAATAGAAACCCTCTTTCTAGTCCATCCATTTATTTATCCAAATTATATCAAGAATATATGAGAAAATATCTTTTCTTGGTCAACTAAAAATTATAGGATGCATGACGTATTAATTGTGGTTCTCAACCATCTGGATAACCAAAAACTGATAGAGATCTTCTTTCATACAATAAGAAACCCCTGTAATGTAGGAAATTTATGATATAGAAAGGTTTTCAAATTAATTAGAATCCTCCTTATAGATGCAAAGTAGATTATACATTAACATTCGTTCATTATGGGTGGCCCTCGAGATAAGAATTTTGTCATCAGGTAAAAGCAGATATTAAATGGGTTGGATTTGTTTTCATACCTTTTCCCTATGGATAATATTATTTCTTTAATCCTATAAAATATGATGAGCGAAAAAATAATCCATAAAAATAAAAAGGATCGTAGAAAGAGGATCCCCTTGATGAAGGCCCCTAAATGAGGAAAATATTTTACTGTGGTTGCCATTAATCATGATCTTGAATGTGTATGTTGAGACACATTTCATAATAATCCCAATACATTTGAAGAAGAATGCCATTTTGGTCAGGACGCACTGTAGGAAAGACAAATCCACCCAATTGTAAGATTATACATATCAAGATTTGAGGCCATAAAACCTCTATTTTCCACTGATTGGTTTGTTATAGAGTGGAATACCTTCTAAATAGATGCCTAGATAAGAAATCAAAGGGCAACATTGCATTAATAATGGGGGGTTTACTATAGGCCTCACTTAACATTAGTTAGCGCAGGTTTACCTATGCTGGTCCTATCATTGGTCGGTGCGGGTCAGTTAGGAAAGCTAATTTAATGAGTTTTTAGGAGAAAAAATATACCTAAAAAATTATTTTATTTTATTTCTTCAACTTTACGAAACGACACACCAACACTATGATGCGGCGACATAGAGACTCTGCAACACAATGTCGTGGAAAAACTAAAACACATTTAAAGCACTGAAACATGTTAACATGATTTTTCCATTAAATAGAGGTAGGTACCTGTGTTAGAATTCATACTACTGGAGAATTTTCCATGGAGCCCTGAAGGTTAATTAAGGAAAAGAGAATGAATATCTCTCACCAGTGATGATGGTTTGGAGATCAGAGCTCGGATAAAGCATCGAAAAATAATGAACTGCAGCGAATGATGAATCAAGGAAGATCATTGACGGATCACCATCAATGGTGAATTATCTCCTCTGATTGATCCACATTCCATGTAGGGGTTTTATTTCCAAGTGAATGCTCTCCCTATTTGTGTTTCACAATGAAGAATGTGGAACAACCCACAAAAAAGTTGATTTGTGGGTTGATCATTCCTGAGGGGTGGGTTATCTACTGTGGGGTTTTGAATGGGTAAAAACACAGTGTTTATCCTAATTTTCCTTTCCCTTTTCTCCAACTGGACAAAAAAAGGCCAAAATGAACAAGGACTATGTTCATCCCTCAGGTGTTCTTGGTGTCTTTCCTATCCACATCATTGTGTTCTTCACCGACGGACCAATGTGGTCATGCCAGGCTTTACCAAGAGGTTTTGAACATGACCGGACCCCTAGAGCAATGAAAAGGTGATATTGATCCCATGGTAGTGATGGCTATGACCATAGTTTTGTAGCGGTGTTCTTGGTTTAAAGAACAGACCACCATAGCAGTGGTAAAGGCCCACAGAAGAGAGAGATATTGGTAGTGGCATCAGTGGTAGTGTATTTCAGCATGGCCCCACGGTAAGAGGAACCTATTTCACAACGGTAGAGAGGGATACCGGTTCGATTATTGGTGGAAGCCTCGGCTGTATGCAGAAGGAGTCCATGCCATGAGGTAGAGGGTCACAGTTCAACTGGACCATGGTGGGACCTCGTAGTAACTACCATGGAGTGTTCATGCGGCTAACCACTACATTGAACGTGGAATTTGCCACAGGTTGAACATGAAACCCTCCCTATGTTGATCGGGTCAGGACGTGGCACCCACCGTATCCCAAGCGGATGAACTGGATGGCTGAAGCGGGCCAGGCTGGAGCCTATAGGCCGGTTCGAAAGCTGGCTAGGTCGACCTAGCAGGTCAGGTCAGAAAAAGTTGGTCAGGTCAGGAAGGACTCGGGTCAGATTGGTTCAACTAGGTTAGACCGAACCCAGACCCCACCAGTCCCTTTTTACATAAATTTTACTATCATCAAACCATAAGTCCATTGGAAGAGTCATTTGCAGCATTGGGATCCTCAATACAAGACTTTCCTTTTCTGATACTATATGTGACCTTTCATGTAGGTTGTGGGACAACCTATTGACTCGAGGAGTTGGTGCTCTCAGAATGAGGGTGTTATGGATGAAATCTTGTGACTGGTTATGGTAAATACATGAAGTTGGTCTCCTATGATGATGCAAAGTTGGTCTCCTGCAAAGATATTGAGTTTTTCTCTTGTGAGGGTGTAGAGTTGGTCTCCTATAAGGGCACAGAGTTGGTCCCCTATAAGGGTGTGGAGTAGGTATCGTGTGGAGACACGGTGTAGGTCACCTGTGAAGACTAGCTATCTCATTATATTTGGATATGCCTAGACATTCATAGTATATGTTTCCCGGTGTGGGCTAACTCTAGTGACTCTCATTATTGTTCTTCTTAGAGGCTACACTTCGTGTACCACTTTGGTAGTATGCCTTGTGTATAACTTTTTGGTTAACCTTTGTGGTGTGGGGTCCCTACTAAGTATTGTTTTACTCATTTCTACACTGTCTTCACCTGCACGTGCCGTGTCTTCTATAGTCGATCGACACCTTTGATGGAGTCCATGGTGGGATGGAGATAAGTGGTGCTTCAGGGTGACCCGACACACATGGTATGCTTCAGGTAAATTCAGATAGATTAATATACATACCATTGATGTAGGGTTTTCTACGGAAGATATTTAGGAGCTTGTACTTTTGTATTTCAGTTAGTCTTGAATTTTGGCCCGTTAACTTTTCAGATTTTTACTGTTACTCTCAGTGGTTGTCTTAGTGGGATGTATATGTGTTTACTCAGTGTTATTAGTATCAATAATTTTTCTTGGATATGGGTGTGTGTGTGTGTGTACAAGTTCATAAAAAAATTCCTCCCCTTTGTGGTATATGCATACTTGGAACTAGTCTCCATCCCCTGGCCTAGAGGAGTTAGTATTGGGGTAGTCACAACATGGGCCACAGGGACAGGCCGTGACCCAACACTTGTTTTTAAATTATTTTATACCTTTAAGAAGTGTTTTCCGAGTCAAAACATAGAAAAAATTATTTTTAAAATTATGTACAAATATCTATAATTCATTTTTTATGTATAGAAATCAACCACATAACAATCTGGCACAAGACATGGTTGGTTTGACTTGAAATGTGTGTTATCTATATAAAAGTGTCAATTTAGTTTTATTTATGAATGTTATATGTATTCTTTTAAAATGTGTGAATGATCTATGGAATTTAGAATTTACCTCAGTGAGATGATCTATATGGTTGGAAATTCCCCAAGGTATCGTGCTGATCATCCACTAAAATATAGAAACTCAAGCATTTTCCATTTGCGACTGAAACTGATTCGGTGTTTTCCTGTGAGAGTCTTGTTATTGAACTTTTTCTTTCAATATTTCAATTTATATTTGTGGTTCTTGATAAATGGAATTACTCGAGCTCTTACCAGGTGTAGCAGTAGCAGATGACACCGCCCTACCAAAGACAGCTAATGGAGTAGGCCCAAAACCCATCCCCCATACATGTTTCGGAAGCTCCTTCTCTAAAACTACACCAAATACATCATTCTAGGAAACCGATAATGATTGTAAAGGGTTTTCATTTTGAATTTATTGAAATTTAACATTTTCATAAAAAACATTAATAATGATTTTTTAAAATTTATGAACTTCGTAATATTATATAATAAATAATTTTTTTATTTTTATTTATTTTTGTTTCATTACTATAAAAAAATAATGAAAATTATATTATAACCAAAAAATCATTCAACCAAATTAATTGGGACAAGGTAGACATATCAAATGATGCCAAATTGAAATCATTTGATCTTTGTAGTTGGTATCATTTAATTTGGTTTAAGGCCTGTAAATTTTTATAATATATTTTTAATTATTATGATTTTATAGTAATGAAATAATATAAAATAATAATGAAAAGAATTTCCTCCAAGGCCATTGGAAGGTTCTTTTACCAAACTACCATTGGGTTTCTTATGAACATTAAACTAAATCTCTATTCTACCAACAAAGTGTCCTAATTCATTGTCCTTTATGAAAAAATACAAACAAGTTAGAAAAAACATAGAGTTATAATAAAATGATATAAATTATAATGTATATAAGTGAAACCAAAATTATTATTTTTCCCAAAACAATGATACCCATCGATGTGAGGATTGAATTGTGTATCACGATTCAAAGTATTGTTTTAGATAATTCCGACAATAAATAGAAACATTAATTCTATATATAATAATCGTTTTTTTGTGTTATAATGATATAGTAAAATATGCAGTTACCTCATGAGTGTTGGAGTTGGTGCCCTTGAACCAACTTCTATGTACACTATGATAAATTTAATTCATGGTTTCTGAATATTAATTTTCCCATTATCATATCATGATTTTTTCCTATGTAATAAAGTATGTGATAATATCCTAAGAGTAGTTGTCATGCTAAATGTTTATAGTAGTTCCCTGCTATGATGAGAATCCAGAAGTACTATGAAACTATTTTAAATATATGTTATATAACTGGGTGTTATCATTTGGGAGAAACAAATGATATAAACTATTATGGTTGTAGACTCATAGGACTTTGACGCACCTTCTCTTGGTGTACTCCTTTGGTAATATCTAGTAGGATATTATGAGAATGAGACTTGCGAGTATGAAATCCACATTTATATGTAACATCAGATGTTCCATTCTATGGATGTGTGTAAGGATCCTTAGACTTCAAGATTATTATTAATGAGTATTATGAGTTGTGTACTACTATGTATTGGAAAAAATGTGATGACAAATATTCACGTCAATGTAGGATAGGTTTGGTGTGTCATGAGTAATATTTTTTTAATTAATAATTCAATAAAGGATGTTTACTATATGTTCTTTAATAGAAGTTGATATCTTAATACCTTTTATGGAATGAAATAGCCTAAACAAATCCATGGCCATTATGTTCTATAGGAATGTTTAAATTCTAAGAAGTCAAAGAAAGAGACATCGAGCATATAGTTTGGTGAAACCAACATGCAACCTGGTTTATTTGACATATCATGATAAGGGGATTATATTGCACAGTTAGAATTAATATGAGGTTTCATGCCTTTACAGTATTAGCTTATTTCTCTATGGGTTCCTTGGATTGAAATATTTTTAGTGGCTAAGCAATTACTTTTGGATGCTTCGCCTAATGCCACTGAGAAAGAGGCCTGGAGGTTCACACATTAAGTGTATCCAAAATCTTAGTTAAGTAATATTTTGTTGTTTATTATTAAATTAGTTAAATAAATATTAATCCCAAACAAGTTTTAATAATTATTCAAACATTCCTGATTGCATATATTATTTCACCAGTAATTCAAGAGAATATAATATGAGTGAAATATTTAATATTTATTTATTTTTTATTTAGTGAATATCATATTTATTTATTTATTGGTGAATAATGTTGTGATATTTATTTAATAAATAAATAGTCATTATTTAAGGACAAATAAATATTATAGAGGATTGGTGGAACAAGTTTAATGGTCTGGTAAGAAATAATAAATATTGAATGTTATTTGGTAAAATAATATTTAATTTAGTTCACAAGATATGAGTATATCAAGAAGTAATAATATTATTATTATTTCTTGACACGGGGTTCCACTGGGATTAAATAAATAATAAATGTCACTTGTGAAATTATTTTAATTTAACCCTAGAAATATATAAAATCTATTATATTATTTTCTAAGAGATCCAATTCATTTGTACAGTTATGTGAAAAAAAAATATGGAGAATCCACTCAAGCCCTAGAGAATTCCCTTCTCCCAGAATGCTCCCAATAATGGAGAGAAATATTCATCCACCACCCAATCTAAATTCAAGATATTTCAGGGAGAAAATTTTTTAAGTGGTTCTCGTAGAGATCAAAGGTGGAAAACACAAGTGATAAGATCTTCTGTGATAGCACCTAGATCTTACTATAGTGACACTTGGAGATATTTGGAATACAAGTGGATCCCCTCTAGAGAGAATCTTCTCTTGATTCCTACAATGAAACGAAATAGAAAAAATGATCTATTTTCAGATCCATAAATGAACAAATAATCCCAACAAAGTAATTCTATAATTTATTAAATTAATTATATATAATATTTTATGATCCTCCCTCTAGTTTCAATGTGATTTCCATTGTTTATTTTTGTTGATTCAATTATATTGATCACATTTTTTATTATCATATTGATCCCAAATTGATCAATGATCCAGAAAAAAAACAAGGTTTGGCACATCTGATTGCATGCTTCCGTTATGCCTTAAACCTTCTAGTGGTATGAGAGTGGACACAAAATTATTTATAATTTTTTAAAGATCTTTGATTGACAGACACATTGGGGATTCTTTTTTCAATTAATGCTAAATCATTCCATTATTCCAAAATTCAAGATCAACTTCATCCTCATTCATTTCATGTAGATCAAATAAATATGATTAATGTTATAAATAAAATATAATCAAATATATTATCTGAAGGTTCCAATGATTCTGGACGGATAACACATGAGTACACAAAATGTCACTGTAGTTACATGTCATGTACTTTTTTTCAATCCATCATGAATTAATATAGAAATTAATTCAAACCATGTGAATTGATGATAGAGATTTCATTTATTAATTACACCACATGTTGACCAGTATAGGGTGTCACACATTCATTTGAAGTAGACATCTTATAACCCATGTACACAGTGTGTAGTCCCTTTTAGTCAAAAACGGGCTGTGTATTACCATACACTTAAAACCTAACTCGTGACCATATAATTCGAAGACCACACCCCATGTATCCAATTGTACGTGACATGTACTATATTTTTCTAAGGCATAGTTTTCACACTGATTCCCAAGGCATGTTCCTCGGATACACAATGAGAGATTTACATTCCATGTAGCTCATTTTTACACGCCATGTTATTATGCCAAATTATGAAGATTTAAATTTCATTTTTATATTTTCTAAACCTTATCATCATGTACATGGGTGTCGTCATAAAATTGATAGGACAAGAAAATAAAGTCATTTGTAAAACCATTATGTTGATACTTTACATCATGAAAGTATGTGATAAGTCATGTATGTCATATGTCAGACGAGTAAACATTATATGAGTATAATACATATTGGGTAGAATCGGACAGGTATTCACCATATTTTCTCCATGGTACATTTATGCACGTAGTTAATTTTAATTACATTTATTTAATTTGTTTAGAATTATGATGGATGATAATCTCAAGGATATTTAGATGATAATTTTGATAAAATAATTTATTAATTAAAGAAGATAATTATTTGATTTTAGTGTGGTTTACCTTAAGTTAGAACTATTAATAATCAAATGATAGTTTTACTAAATTCCTAATTTTTTGCACACATGTGGATGATCATGATCATAGACTACACCATTGTATGTGATTGGTTTCATTTAATTTAATATCAATTTAAATTTTTGGCATACATGCCTTCTCTCCTCTTATAATGTAAGGGCCTGAATTCCCATGGTTTATTTTATGTAAACTCTTTCCCCTCACTTGTGTGTCTGTAAAACCATATGTAATGGATGGATCTCCCAAGATAGTGGAGGTGTTTTATGTTTGGATTTGAGGATAAACCAATCCAATAGAGATACAAATGTGGGTAGGTGGCAAAGTTATAACATTATCATTAATTTTTTTAAGGTGTTTTCCCCTAGGTCAATGGTTAGTTTATTAAACTCTTTTTAAACTAACCATTAGTAAAATCTCATGATCATACTACTTTATTATTTTATTTCTATCATGTTTTGTGGTCAATTCATTGAAAATGTTTTTCAATGGTCAAATGAATTAATGAGATTAATGAGAATGGAATATAGAACTAAAATACATTGGATTATGCGTAAATATTTTATAAGACAATGTTAATCATGTAAGTAAATATTATTAATATTAACAAGAATATGATAAAGATAATAATTGGAAGTTTAAACATAAAAGGATAAAATACCTCTATTATATATTAAGTTGGTATATTCGTCAACTAAATTAGTTAAAATCGAACCATAGTTCAAAGTGCTTGACCATCCAGAGTTTGGGTGCTTTCAATTATTATGGAATTATATGTTGATGTTTTTTGTTGACATAATCTAGTTCACATATAGGGTTTAATACTTTTGTAGGAAATGGTATAACTATTAGTCAGGGGTGAGGAAATCTAATTTAATGATTTCAGGATTGAGTAATCCACTCAAAAGATTAATGATCTATGAGTTGATGCAATTGGTATTTGGAATGCCTACCTAAAATCATTCAAGATTCTTGACCAACCAATTTTGGGGTAATGAGAAGGGGAATACAAATCCTTACTATTATAATGTATATGAAACATGACATTATGAAGACAATGTAGAGGGATATTGTGTTTTGAAAAAATAGTGGGAGACTAATAAATATAATATTTATTTATTTGTATAAATTTTATCAAATAATGTACTAAAATTATTCTCTTCTTATTTGTATAAACTTCATTGAAATGAATTCGAATATATCACTATGATCTATATATGAGAAGGATAATATTCTCACCAACACAAATTTCTATGTGTGGAAAAGCCTCTTATTCATTATCCTTCACCCTAAATAGAAATTATATATGTTCAAAGAAACTATTATTGATGGACTTGTTAATGAGGAAAGTGATTAGGAGCTATATATCTATGAGAAACATATAAATTATTCTACATACAATAATTGTTTCATGATATCATCAATAATCAATGAGATATTGAAGCCACATGTGGACATGGATGCATATAGAATGATGTCTTACCTTCAGGATCCTTATAAAGAGAAGGTGATACAAGAGAGGTATGAGATATCTGATTTTTTTTACAACTATTATTTGAGAGTCAATAGTAGTTGGACCTCGTGTAGTCAATATTATTGGATACATCGAATGATTAGACATAATTGGGATTATATTCCCAAATGATTTAGGTACAAATCTCATACTTTCATCACTACCCAAGACCATCTCCATTTTTATTATTAACATCAATATGAGAAGTAATGAAAAGTATTTTTAAACTTTTTCCCTCAATTCACCAAGTGGATAAGGACATGGGGTGTGATAAACCCATGGGCCTTATGGTGAACAAGAAAATGATGAAAAAATAAAATGGTAACATGAATCAAATCTAGTCTAGATCTATAGAGAAACTTCCTTCTAAAAAGAGGAAGATCCAAAGGTAGGGAAAGGAAATGGTGGATGTATGTTATGAATGTGTTATGTGACGATACTAAAAGAGGAACTACAAAAATTTCAAAGGGGAAGCTAAAGGTTTGTTCATTACTTAGTGTAGTCTTTCAATATCTAAACATTAGGTATTGGAAATAGATTATGGTTCTCACATTTTTATCCAAATGTAGGGATCAATTAGATTCTGAGGAGAGGTCGATCTGATAGCTGTAAATGGTGTGAGGATAGATTCCCTAGCCATTGGTGAATACCACATTTCATTATTGAAGTGAATTATTTTGTTTTTAAAAGATTATTATTATGTACAGACAGCTACTATGAACATAATTTATATATCATGCCAAGATACAATTGGTTTTATTTTCATGTTTGAAATTAAAAATTTTTATTTTATAAGGATACCATATTTTATTGTATGGAACATTTAAATAATTTCCATTATGTTTAAAATTATGAAATCAATGTGTTGGAAATTGATGAAAAATATTTTTCACATGAATCATAGAACACCCACCTACGGCATCACCATCTTGGTCATATAAATGATAAATGTATGAAAATGAATTTCATGATGGTTATTTAGAGTCTTATGAGATAAAACCACTTGAAAGATGTCATTATTGTTTACAAGGTAAAATTACTAACCAACTATTTGGTGGATAGGGTGAAAGGGCCACAGATCTTCTCAGATTGGTACAGACTGATGTGTGTATACCATTTCTAGTAGAATATAAAGTTTTATATTTTTACTTAATAAAATTTACTGATAATTTAAGTATATGTGGAAATATCTATTTGATTAGGTACAAGTATCAATCCTTTGAGAAATTCAAAGAATTCAAGAATTAAGTAGATAATTAACTTGGAAGGAAGATAAAGAAGGTTCAATCAGATTGAGGTGGTGAATATTATAACCTATAATTCATTTACATTCTATGGGAGTTTGGGATTCTATATCAACTCACTCTACCTTACACACCATAATGGAATATTTTTAGTGAAAGGAGTAGTCATACCTCTTTAGACATGGTAAGGTCGATGATGATTCTTACTCATATTCGATTATCTTGTTGGAGATATACATTACAAACGGTGACATAAAACTTAATCCTTTACCAAATATAGGTGAAAATGGAATTTCCTTCGAGTTATGGAGTTGAATGAATTTTTTTATCACATACAACTGTATGGGATTGGGAGGAATTTTTTAAAGATTTTTGAGGAAAAAACTAGCACCTTAGATAATTAATTATATCATTTTTGGTTATCCCAAGGAAACAAAGGGATACTACCTATACAATTCCCCGGACGAGAAAGTGTTTGTCCCCAAACAATCTGTCTTTATTGAGAGGGAGAAAATACTTAAAATATATAGTTGGAGAAAGATTGAACTTGATGGTGTTGATGCTCAAGATACAAAAGTGTTGGTATAGGAATAAGTTTTATAAGTCCCCATAGAAGAAGCAGTTCTTGAAAAAAAAGTACTGCATGGGAGCACATGATAGGTAAGAGAACCAGAGAGATATGGTTTTCTAGACATCGACGATGGTGACTGATTGTTGATTGACAATGATGAACCTTTATCTAATAAAGACAAAGTAGAGATCTTAAATGCTATAAGATGGAAAGAATATATGAATTATGAAATTGATTCCATGTATCAGAACCATATTTGGTTTCTTTTTAATAAACAAATTGATGTAAATATCATGGGATGAAATTGGGTATTCAAAAAGAAACATGGAATGGAAGGTAATGTAAATGACTCAACAGAAAGGATAGTGGATAAAGGGTTTAAATAGAATAAAGTAATTGACTATGATGAAACCATTTAACCAGTTTCTATATTTAAGTCCATCATAATTCTACATTCTATAATAACTTAACAAGACTATGTGATTTGGATTATAGATATCAAAACGGAATTCCTTAATGCGAACATTCTGGAAGATGTCTATATGACACGACCAGATGTGTTTGAGACTCCAGGTGATTCAAAAATAATTTTGAAGTTGAATAGATCCATTTATGGATTGATGTACGAATCCTGGTGAGGGAACATTTGATTCAATGAGGACATAAAAGAATTTTGTTTCATTAACAAGCAATGTGAGATGGGTGTTTACAAAAGGTTTATTGGGAATGAGGTCATTATCTTAGTAGTAAATGTTGATGACATATTAATTATTGTAAATGAAATAAAATTATTACTTCATGTTAAGGACTCATTAAACAAATTTTTCTCCATGATGTAATTGGGCGAGTCATCCTATATTCTAGAGAACATGATTATTCATGCTTGATCCAATATGTTATTTTGACTATTTCAAAGTACATATATTGATCGGATACTAAAGATATTTAATATCGATCAATTAAATATTGTTTTGGATCTAGTTTCACATGTTTTACATCATTCTAAGAAATTTTTTCCTTTTAAGCAACATGAGAATGTGAGAATGAGTAAGATCCCATATGATTCTATGATAGGATCAATCATGTATGACATATTATGTACTTGACATGATATTGACTTTTCACTAATCATGGTAGGAAGATATTAAGTAGATCCTATAGAACATCATTGGTTTTATGATAAGGATATCCTTAAGTATCTGAGAAGAACTAAGGATATGTTCCCGGCTTATGGAGGATATGAGGAGCTAGTCATTGGGGGTTATACTAATACTATTTTTAGACATATCATAATGATCTCAAGTAGCATTCATGATATGTTTTCTATCTCAGCAGATGATCAGTGATCTAGAAGAGTTCAAAGTTTCCAGTTGTTCCTGATTATACAATGGACTTCGAACATATAGAATCTTTTAATGTTTCCAAGGAATTCATTTGTATATGGAACATTTTCTAAGAGTTTTATGTGGTGAATATCAGTAAATACACTATCGAAATATATTTTTATAACACTGTAGTGGAGGATATTGAAAAAAGTGTCAAGGTCACACCAACAGACAAAGCACATACTCTGAAAGTATCACCTCTTGAGGTATTTTTATTAGTGGGGTAAAGTTACTATTAGAAGAGTTCCCACAGAACAAAATGTGGATGACCCCTTGACTAAGGGATTATCTCATAAGATGCATGAGTATCAGGTGAGTGCTAGCAGACTGAAGGTTTTTGGTAGTTGGATCTAGTGAATGTGAGTGTTTTTTGGAGTTGGTTCCCTAAAACCAACACATGTTTACATTATAATAACATGTATTCATGGGTTTTTTAATATTAATGAACTCTTTATCACATCATGATTTGTCTTATACATTAAATTTTATATGATAATATTTGTAGAGTATCTATCATGATAAAATTTCATCTGAGTTCCTCGCTATGATGAGAACCCATAATTGTTATGAAACTAGTTTGAAATATATTATATATAGCTGAATGATATCATTTAAGGGACATAAATGATAAATATTATCTGGGGTGGAAGGTTATAGGAATTTGATACCCCTTCTCATGGTGTACTCCCTTAGTAATATATAGTAGGATGTTATGAGAATGAGACCTACTAGAATGAAATACACATTTAGATTTTTCATTGGATGTTCCTATCTGTAAATTTTTGCAACGATCCTTAGACATTATGATTATTATTAAGTAGTATTATGAGTCAAATACTTTGATGTGTTTATGAAAACTGTGATTGTATATGTTTGCTGCCAAGTAGGATATGTTGGGTGTGTCACGAGTAATATTTCATTAATGAATAATGTGAGAAAGGATTTTTTTCCCATCTATTATTTAATGAATTTTGATATCTCAGGCTCTTTTATGAAAATGATATAGCCTAAATAAATCTCCATCCATGGTGTTCTATAGGAAAGTTCAAATTCCATGAATTTAATGTAAGAGATATCGTTTACATTAGTTGATGACACAAACATACAAATTTCTTGATTTGAGATATCAAAATAAATGGATTATATTACATATTAAGTTTTCATTTGAGTTATCACATTGTTATGACATTAACTACATTCTCTATTTGTTACTTTTCATGTTTCTAGATACTAACCTTGGACTTTGGGATTCTTCTCCTAATACCATTGAGAAAGAGGCCTTGAGGGCTGCACATTATGTGTATCTATAATCTCATTTAAATAATATATTATGTTATATTATTTAACAAGTTGAATAAATATTAATTCCACAAGTTGTTTAATAAATATTCATGTATTCTTCGTCACATATATTCTATCTTTAGTTATTTGAGAGAATATAATGTGATTGGAATATTTAATAAATATTTTTTTTCTATATAGTGAACATAATATATATTTATTTATTGGTGAATATTGTAGTAATATTTATTTAATAAATAAAATTTAATTAGTCAATGACTGATAAATATTGTTGAGGAATGGAGGACCGAGTATAATGGTCTGGTGATAAATAATAAATATTGAATATTATTTGATTAAATAATATTTAATTTAATTTGCAAGTTAAGTGCATGTTGGTAAATAATATTATTATTATTATTATTATTTGACATTGGGTTATAGGGGGATTAAATAAATAATATAGTGAACTTGTCCATTTTTTTTATTTTAACCCAACCAATATATAAACCCAATTGTATTTTTTCCTATGAAATCCAATTCATTTGTTTGGTTGTGCAGAAAAAATTTGGAAAATCATCTTAAACCCTAAAGGTAATACTTCCCTAGGAACACTCCTTAAAAAGTTGTGCAATCTTCCTCCACCACACACTCTCATGTTAAGATAGATCAAGTATAATTCCTTGGAAGTGGTTCTTGGGGTGATCAAAGGTGGATGACACAAGCAATTGGATCTATCGTACTATAACCCAGAGATTCCTACAGCGATATACAGGTATTTGTGAAACATGTTTGGATCAATACTAGAGAGAATCTAAAATTGATCCCTTCAACCCAATGATGGTGAACTATACGTCTTTTTTCAAATCAAAAATAATAATAATTAGTAAAAGGTAATTCTTTAATTAATTAAATTAATTAAAAATAACATGTGTTGTGCCTCCATCTGGCCCTGACATGATTTCCATTGTCTTTTATATTTGACTCAATTCGATTAATCATGGAATTTTTCATCTTATAAATCTAATATTTATCATCAATCAGAAAAAAAACTAATGTTGGGAACATCAAATTGCGCAATTATGGTGTGCTCGGAACCTACAATGGGATGCTTCTCTATTGATATCGACAAAGTGCTTCCATTTCTCATGAGAAATCACTTCAAGAACAATATCATACATTAATATTGAGTTATGAAATGTTTTATTAAACTCATTTCACAATCTCAATTTAAATTCTATCAATTTATTGCCCAAATTTTTGAAGGTACGTGGCAGTGAGATGGACTGAAGAACATGAAAATGAAAAAATATCATGAAATGATAAAAATAAAATTTTATATGTATGTTACCAAATTTTTCCCATGTATTTTAAATTAGTTATCAAGGAATATTAAAATACTATTTCCATTACATGAGTATCAAATACCCTATTTTTCAAAGTTGTAGAAATATGCCTCTAAAATTTATAATTAATGGGAAGGATCACTATCTCGTAAGAAAGATGCCCAAGAATATGCCCATAGATTCTAGCAGCTTCATCAGTAGTAACCCTTAACACATCAAATAGAATGATAATATTGATGAAAATCAGTTCACATATATCTATTGTATTCATATTTGTATCCCTTATATAGTTTCCTTTATTTTTTTAAAAAATAAATTAAATAATTACTAAAATGTTATGTTTTTTTTTGAAAAATGAAATTCATTCTAGTAACAGTACCTTGAAAATATCCCCTAGATGGAGGGGTGACCAACTGCTCCATCCCCATTGGTGAATTAGGCGGTGGGATACCAACAACATCTGGGGAAATATCTAGCTCAATAGTAGTTTATGGTATAATGAATTCACTAGGATCCATATAAGATTGCAATAGTGGTTCCATGCTCCAAGATGCTGATTAGATTGTATCTTGAAAAAAAATCCCATCATTATTGCATTTCAAATGGTTATGTTATATTAAGTGTATAAAAATAGAAATCTAAAACCTTTTTACAAAAAAAAACGTAAAACATGAATAATTTATATATGTTTGAAACACTTATCAAAGAGGTTTAAGGTATACATCAATGTCATTTGTAGGAATTTTTATTCCAATAATAACCATTCAATTAATTAAATAAGTGTTCTTAATACAAATCCATGGTGGTAGATTATTGGGGATCTAATCAACTGGGAAAATTATATATGTAGTACTTAATGTACCAAATGGGTTAAAACCATCAGATGTAAATCTGAAACACATATTCCTAGGATCTGAAAAAAAAATCTAGATATGGTGAATCAAACATCTTCTGTGACGATGAATATTTTGGATGTCTCATCAATCCATCATTACTATCCTAATCATTCCAATTCATGTCGAATGAAGTCCTAGAGGACATGAAAAATATTTTCTTGCATGGTTTCAAAGGAATGTAATGCAATACTTTTTTAGGAGTTTTCATATTCTATTTCTTTCAAGGGTTCTATTGATTTATAATATCATTTTTGTTCATTAATTTCTATATTTTGTAATGAAATATTATCCATTCTTCTTTATCAATCTAATCTCTACATATAGATTCTTGTATCTTTTTATAATCAAGTCCATGCTTTTTATGACTTTTTCATCCCATATAATGATTCTATAATCACAACCTCACTAAATTAATTGAGAAGAAACACTAAAACCATAGAAAATTATTTATAAATAATTCCACAGAGACACTTGATATGATACAACTTATGTAGAAAACAAATTTTAATACTGTTCATGATGTATGTATTCAATTAATTCATAAAAATAATTTTTTGTCAACTAATGTTCTAAGAAACATTAACCTTACAAGATCAAATGGTTGTTTATTTATTTAATAAAATCATATACATTGTATTCAATAAGACCAAATGATCATTTAACAAATTTTGAAATGAATTCTCCACTACTGTGTCACTATGTATTTAATTGAGAATATTTTCATTGTTTTGAATTTCTATAAATTTGATTCATTTTTCTAAATCCAACATAAATATCATGAAGTAAACTATTTCAATTTCAGATAATCATATAATTCATTTCTATTCAACCATTGATTGAATTTACAATTAGGAAAATAACAATTTACTCAACCACCCACTGATCAACTTTCAATTGCATAATCTAAGAATTCTTCCAAACCCTTGGAAAACAAAAGTTTGATTTGAGTTCAATTATTCCAAATATTATCCATATATATTGTACTGTATTATACATGTAAATTCATATATAAAGATTTAAATGTTTAATCAAACAATTACAAGGAAAATTAAATATCACCCAACTTCTCTATTGATTCTTTCATGACACCTATAAAGGAAAATGATATGAATCAAATAATGAAATATTTCTTAATAAACATCTAATATAAATAAATTAATCAAATAAATTATTATTTCTCACAAACATATATGAATAATGACATATGTTAGGTTCCAATAAAATTTTATCACAAAAGAATCCCATTAACATTCAAATAGATATCAAATAAATCTTCCAAAATTTTGAGCTGCTAGATAAAGTGTCAGTATTATAAAGATAAAATTATTATTTTTAGGTTAAATAATGATCGATAAGGTTTATAATAAGACAAAATATCATGGTATTTGATTTTAGATACATTATTGAAATAATTAATGTTTAATTATGGAAGTGTTGAAAATAGCCTTTACATTAAGGATAATAAAGAAGTATCAATTTTTTAAATTTTATATATAAGTGATATTATTTTTATGGGGGAATGCTAAATATGACATCCAAAATAGGAATAATGGAAGATCGGGTATTATTATCTTTGTTTAAAATTTAGTGGAATAAATTTAAGATATAAAAAATTTCCCACAGGGCAACCTGGAAGATATTTTGACAAAATCGATTAATTATGATAATTTTTTATGGTGAAAATCCCCAAAAAACCAAAATAAGACATAAGAATCATAACATTATAACATAAAACGAATATGGAAATGTTTTTGATTCTTAATAAATCATCCAAGTGAAATAAATAACAATATATTAAAATAATATTCTTAATGGATTATAACAACAACATTCAACAATGCGGGATGTCAATAGAACAAAATATAGGGGAAGTGTCCGTTGACACTAGTATTCTATTTTGAATTTCACCCATTAAAATTAATTGTTATAAATTTTATGTCTAAACCTCACCTATGAATATATATTCCCCTCCATGATTAATAAATATTCCAGAACGTCATCCTCTAATTATTTTTTTATTTTTTTGAATATATTTTGAGATAATTTATTCTTTATTTATGAGATGTGTTTGTGTAAATATATTGTAATATTGAAAATGTGTACATAAATTTACATGTTGTTAAATCATTACACTACTATATATGGTATTTTATCCCATGTTATTTTTCATGGTTTTTCCAAGAAATTTTTTTTATCCCAATTTCATCTTCAATTTCTTAATTTATTTCTCAATTTTCCACCCCAATCCAAGCATAACTTGGTATTTAATTTGAAACAATTACTCCTAAAATAACAATAGATAACTCAAAAATAATGAATTCATAAATTTCCCTTAAAATAATCTTCAATGGAAAATTAATAATAAATATAAATATTAAATAAAACAAATCAAACTAGAACTAACAAGTCTATGTGTCATGGCAGTAGCTAGTAGGGGGTGACCAAAAACGAGGGGAGAGGGATAGTGATGATAGAGGGGATTTAGGGTCGCCAAAAAGGGGGATCAAGGGAGAGGGAGGTCTGGGTTATGGGTCACCAATGAGGTGTGGGAGTGGGGTTCAGCATCACCGATGAAGGGGGATTCGAGATGGGAGAGGAAGGTTGGAGGGGGTCATGGGGGTGAGAGTCTCCACTTAGGATGACAGAGGAGTAAGTCACGGGATGGGAGAATAGGGGTCGGGGTTGTACATAGGGAGTGGGGGAGGGGAGTAATTATGGATTTTTTTATTATATTTAGCGGTGATTTAATTGAAACCACCACTAATTGTAAGAATAAAAAATATATAGCATCTGTTTGAATAAACTGCCACTATATTATATATTTTTTAATCAGATTTATTTTGTGATAGTTACTATACCACCTCTAATAAACCTCCACTAAGGAGTTATTTTTTTATAGTGTGTGGGTTCCATAAAAATAAAAAAATACCTATCATTTGTTTCTTATGTGGACACATTGTCCACACTGAGGTAGATTTTGTCTCCAAGTCATAGGATGAAGATGATAATATCATAATGCACATTGGCCCTTGGTTACATGTTAAACATCACTGGATACTATTTGATCTATAATTGGAAAGATCCCAAGATATATTCACGCTCATCAAAGCTTTCATTGTGCATCCAAACATTGGTAACAATAACATCATAATGTTGGGGCCACCAAATGCATGTCTAGACAACAATGAGTTAGTTCATATGGTTGATAGTTTGAAGCATTTTCCAATAAATATACCCAAACCATCAAGAGATATAATTTTGGGCATTAACATATCTTATAAAATAAAGACACCAGCTCCTGGATGGATGAACATAGGGCTGGTGGATTACCCTTACCATCCTCTATGAAGAAACAAATTTCTTCTGATCCCCCGGATCCTGTCATCCTGCCACACATGGATCCTATCATGTTTCATTCTGAGGATGGTTATGATATGTTATGATTTAATGCATTATGTCCCAAAAACCATCGGAAATAGAAGAGGATACCCATAGGGGGTACCCAATATGAAATCCTAGATTTGGTCTGGAATGGATCTAAACAAGGTGTGTATGCCACTCTCTCAGGGAATCATATCCCTAATAGATATGAACTAGTTGGAAAAGGATATATTCTTGAATTATCATAGGTGAAAGTTGGTTTGAACTATCCCCATCGAGGTAAATGAAAAAATTTTGTAGTAACTCTCATGATCTTGTCAACCCACACTCAGTTATCATGCTTCACCAAGGGAGCTATAAGTTCAACCCCGACATGTTCTTCTTTTCTAATACCATGTTGTAAAGTAAGGACATGAGAGGAATTTCATCAAATGTTGGGTTTCAGAACTTATTTTCATTTGGATGTCTTGTCTATGTTGGTGGCCTTTTCCTTTTATTGATAGGGAATCTAGCTAGTTCAGTGGATTTCTATAATCAGAACAACTTCACCTTTTCATTTTGGCATATTAGGAATCAAGAATAGAACTTTGTGGGTATTTATGGCATGATGCGTTCTGGAAAAAATAGATATCATGAGATTTGATTAAATATGTTAAAAAATTTATTCAAGGTCCCATTATTTTATGTGATTATTTCAAGTAAAGTCTTTACCATAATGAGAAGACCTAGGAAACCGGATAGAATGCTTCATCTATGCAGTAATTCTGGGATTGCCTACTCTATTCGGCCTCTTAGATATGGGATTATCAGGGAGTCTATATATATGGTTTCATGGAACTGATTTTACCTCTAAAATTTCTGAAAACATTGACAAGGTTGTGTAATCTGGTGATTGGATGACGTCATTCTCAAGGTATAGGATTCCCACATGCCTCTAGTTTCATCATATCACCTCTCTATTTTTCTCAATAGGTAGGTGGTATCTTCTGGTGAAAGACCTATATAGGGATTTTTTTTTAATATATGTGGTTCCATAATAAAAAAATGTAGGGAGGTGGTCAAATATTCATAGTCTTCCTCTCGTGATAATGTTTTGTATAGAACTATGTTTTTGGATTTATAGTTGGAGAACTGGATTCGACAGTACTATATGAATTTCGAAAAGAATATTCTTAAGCTTGACAAATCTATTTGGATATTCTATAAGGATAGAAATACATGAAATTAATATAAAGATGAAATTTATTTAGAAAAGAAACTCGATTAGGATTTGAGGGATAAAGAGAGGTACTGGTTTTCTAGATCTAGAGAGTCCTTCGTCAAAAAAACAGACCAAAATAAAAGGTTCTTCCATTAAACAATCCTTATAAAGAATAAAAAAATAATTTCAAAATTATATATTGGGTATGTAACATTTTACTCTGATGGGGTTATAATTTGGGGGTACATTGGGTTCTTCAAAAATGACGAGTTACGTTCCATGGGTGGTGCCAACTGGGGGGAACTTATGATTTGTGTGTAGCCAAAAGTCACTACAACCATGTCCTTAGAACTAGAGTCAGACATCTCGAGGGATAAAATCGGTACCTCCTTGAAGAGTATTCAGTCTTCAAAAATGATTGGACCATATTATTTTCATTATTTACTCTTTCTGATTTATTATAATATTGTGGTTTTGGATATTATCACATTGATGAAGGGAATATGGGAACACTCTATTATTATGAAAAAAGTTAATTAAACCCTTATTGTACTGATTCCAAAATGTTCTGGTCCAGTTAGAATTTCTGATATTAGGCTTATCTACTTCTGAAATGTTTCCTACCAAAATTTATTCTAATGTCTTGTCCCACTTCTTAGGTATGGTCCTTCCTTCTATTATTTCTGAAAATTAGAGTGCCTTTGTTCCCTAGAGACTTTTCAATGAAAATGATATCATGGCTCATGAAATATTTCTTTCTATGAACTTATGTTCTTCATCTAAGAGGGGGATTTTGGTATTGAAATTGGTAATGTCTAAGGCTTATGATAGGGTGTAATGGTATTTTTTAAGAGGGGTTATGAGTAATCTATGTTTTGGCCAAAACTTTATGAGATAAATTATATTTTGTGTGAAGAAAATTTACTTTAACATAAAATTCAATGGTTTTCTCACAAAACACATCAAACCATCCAGAGGCCTTCGGCAGGGTGACCCCTATCACCTTATTTAATTCTCATTGTCACTGATGTTTTTCTCCTCTTTTATCAAATAAATCATTGGAATGTCATATCAATGGGGTGAGCATTTTTCAACATAGTATCTCTATTAATCATTATTTTTTTTCTGATTAATGCCTCCTCTTCACAAGAGAAACATTCCTGGAAATATTGGAGGTCCTTATAATTATCAAATATTTCACTAATAAATTATTCCAGTGCATTAACTTTGACATGTTAGAGATTTATTTTAGTTGGGGTGTTCATGATGAAATGAGAACATTGTTTGTGCATGTGCATATTTCCTTTAATTTGATATCATATGATTTTTTTTTTGATTACTTTTATTATGTATTTTGATGATATCTTAATTTATGTTATTTGTATTTTTGTGATTTTTATCACGTTGGAAATATAATATATTTATCTATATTTTAATAGTTAATGAGGAAGTTTGAAAATGATTATCTATTTCTCAAAAAATTCAATGAAGTTTCTACTATGTTTTTAGAAACTCTACATCTCACTATTTTAAAACATTTATGTTTTTATTTTACTACAACTTATAAATTTGACTGATTTGCATGAAACTTGATTCTTTGGAAAGATAAAATTTTTATCTTGATTTCATTAGTTTACATCAAAGTCTAAAAATATCGTTTGAATGTACTTTTAACTACATGAAGTTATGATATTCTGTTTTGAAGTAGCAATTTCCCAGAATTGTTTTTCTTCTATTTTTTAATGATTTAGGGACCTATAGATATTTGTTTTAATTTATTATTTTTTTGTTGGAAATATAATGAGTTTTTCTACAAATTATTAGTTTTGACAAAAGCCTGAATCTGCTGTTAAGAGCCCTTATAAATTCGTTGAAGTTTTTCACAACATTCTGTCTAGATTTCTATAAAAAGTATAGTTCATTTTTTATCAAAAGTATGGTTCATATTTTATCAAAAGTATGGTGCATTTTTTATCAAAATAATGGTTCATTTTTTTATCAAAAGTATGGTTCATTTTTTATCAAATGTAAGGATCATTTTTTATCAAAAGTATGGTTCATTCTTTATCAAATGTATGGTTCATTTTTTATCAATAGTATGGTCTATTTTTTATCAAAAGTATGGTTCATTTTTTATCAAAAGTATGGTTCATTTTTTATCAAAATTATGGTTCATTTTTTATCAAAAGTACGGTTTATTTTTTTATCAAAAGTAAGGTTCATTTTTTTGGTTCATTTTTTATCTCAAAAGTATGGTTCATATCCTATGTTACTGTTCATACCCTACGTTACTGTTCATGCCCTACGTTACGATTTTGTTCACTCTGAAGTTACTATTCACTCCAAAGTTACTATTCACTCTGAAGTTACTATTCACTCTGAAGTTACTATTCACTCTGAAGTTACTATTCACTCTGAAGTTACTATTCACTTCGAAGTTACTGTTCACTTCGAAGTTACTGTTCATTCTGAAGTTACTGTTCACTCCGAAGTTACTGTTCATTCTGAAGTTATTGTTCATTCCGTGCAATTTTTTAAAAATTGATTTTTTTCAAATATATGGATTATTTTTTAACGATTTTTTTGTAAAATCCCCATTAATTATAAGGATCGTAACGAAAGTGATTTTAATTTTTTTTGGTGCTCTATTGAGAGAGAGAAATTAATAACGTTCTTCAACATCTTTTACAAATAAATTTGGACGTTTCAAGATCGTTTAAATTTAAATGTTTGAATTTAATTTCAGAATTTGCTGCAAGTTTTTGGGAACTGTTTTGTCTTCGTTTAAATCATTTCAAATGGATTTAAAATTTTCTTTTGAATCATTCAATGCTTTTATTATTCTGGAGATTTTATTGGAAGACTTATTCAAAATATTTTGAATTCCTTTATTAGATATTTATTCTATGGGAATAAAAAGGTAACAGTTCTGCTATTTTCAGGGAGATATTTATGGGATCTCTTAACTTAATTAATTTTGAATATCCTAAGGAAGTAGAGTTGCTACACCTGTTTGATATTTTTATTCTCTATATATATAGTTCTCTCTTGCAGGATATACTACACAATAAAAAAAGAGATAGTGTTGTGAACTCTGAATCTGTTGTGCATTTGCAACATCCTGTGACACTCTACTTCACCACCTGCTCGGTCTCTCAAGCGCTGAATTAATTCTGCTTTGGCTACAATTTCATTGACGAGACGTGCTGAAATAAACCCCAACAACCCGTACCTGTGCTTTAATTTTTATCTTCTCTTTCATCTGGTTTTGAGTCTGTAACACTACTTCCCATCTCTCACATGCACTCTTATTTTTCTTTTTATGCTTTTTCACACAAAAGCATTATTTGTTATTCATTTTCCTCGGGTTGTGACTCCCGGATTCTAAATTCAGGAGCTTAGGGTTGTGACTACCTGTATCTAAAGTCAATACTGCTTGGGATCTGACTCCCGGTATCTAAATTAAGGTTGTAAGGGTTGTGACTCCCCATACAAAATCAGTGTTGTGGTTATCCTTCCACTAGAAAAGGATTTTGTAATTGGGTTATGACTCCCCTTTAAAAATCATTTTTAGTGCACACGTATCTCTCACCGAGTAGAGAGGTATAAGAGTAGAGTAGGCCCACTTTGGACTGAACTACTATAAAAAACATCCTTGTGTTATTTAATTTTTATGCTGCTAATTAAATTTAATAATTAACTTTTATGATTAATTTATTTGATTAAAATTTTTAATCTGGTCTATTCACCCCCATCCCCCTCTAGACCATCTGCCATTACCCTGTCTGACATAACAATTGGTATCAGAGGGTAACCTTCTTAAGAATAGTTTTTCTCTACCTTTATATTTAATTTTACTTGGTTGTTCCTTCAGGAATTTACCCAATCATTTCTTTTATCTGCTTTTATATTTTATTGTGCTTACCTATTCCTAGACCTCACAGTCTAAGGATAAAGATCTTATAAGATGGAAGGATTAAACCTGAATGATGCTTGGATTCCTTAGAAGACACCACATTTTGATGGAAATGATTATGGATACTGGAGATCCCAAATGGAGGCATACCTCAAACAGTTGACCATTGAGCACTAGTCTATCATGTCAAAACAATACAAACTACATGAAGCTGATCCATATACTCTTATAGAAATTGACACTACTAAATATGTCTTAAATTACAAAGTCGTTAATATTTTATATTTTGCTATTAAGAGAAGTGTTTTTGGTCATGTTTCTTCATGCAAGACAGCTCATGAGATTTGGATGATTTTGCAATTTACTCACCTTGGCTCTGACAAATTGATCTAAACCAAACTTGGATTGCTTCGTGCTGAGTATCCATACTTCAAGATGGGTGAAGATGAAACTGTAAATCAAATGTTCCATAGATTAAAAATCATTGTGAATGGAATGAATTCACTTGGAAAATCTCTGAAAAAACCTATACTTTTTGAAAGAGTCCTGCAAGAATTACCAATGAAATGGTATTCAAAGAAGGTTTACATTGATGAAAGTAAGAACTTCAACAAATACACACTTGATGAACTGATTGGATCACTAATCCAATATGAACTAGAATTGAAGAACATAGCTGACGAGGAGACAACAAAAAGAAAAGGTGTTTCTTTTAAGTCTATAAATTTTATGTCTAATAATTCTCATTATTCTGATCTACAGGGTATTGAAAAGGAATACATGGCTCAGATTGTAACTGGAGTCTACAAAAGAATGAAAAAGAAAGGGTTCAAAACCTAGTTTAGTAGAAATACTCAAAAAGAAAAATATAAGGGAGATAGTAAAAGTGATACAAATTACAATGATTTAGATGTAACTTTTTATGAGTGCAGGAAGAAAGGTCACATCAAAACCGATTTCCCTAAACTAAAGAATAAAGACAAATACAAAAACAAGGATAGAAAGGCATTAGCAACCAGCTGGAGTTGTACTGAAGAATCTGATTCTAGTGAACAATATAGAAATGACAAAGAATCTACTAACTTGTGCTTCATGTCATTACTGGATAAGGTTTTTAATTCTAGTTATTATTCTGAATGTTCTGATTTTGAATATGAATCTGAAAACCCCAATGTTTTTGAATTAAATAAAGAAATTAAACGATTAAAAAAAGATATTTTCAAAGCTGCTGATTTTTATAATAAAATTAAAGAAGATAATGAAAAACTTATTTATGAAAATAAATTAATTTTGCAAGAAAATAAAAGGTTAATAAGTACTGCTTTTGCTTCTCATTCAACAGTTTATGATAATTTGAAAACTGATCAAGATCTGAATGAGAAATTGAAAAAGAAAGTTGAATGTCTTAAAAAAATTTATCCGCTTTTATTCAAGGTCGTGAAAAATATCATGAGATGATGTCTTTGATTAAAACTGATAAAAATAAATATGGTTTTTCTTATGATACAAGATTACCTCAAATGTATAAAACTTGTTTTGTTAAAAGTAAAAATGGCTATAATTCATCAGTTACTTGTTTTAAATGTGGCATGAATGGTCACTATGACAATGACCACTCACTTAGATTCAAACAATATTTGTGATTTATAAAAAATAATATTTCTAAATCCTTGTCATCGAGAGTACCTTAAAAAACATGTTTAAATTCTGTATTGGTACCTAAAAATTTTATTACTAATCCTATTGGATCCAAAGTAGCGTGGGTGCCAAAATTTTCAATTAATTGATTTTTGTAGGAAAAATTCCTTGGATGTCTCAAGAATGAAATATGGTACATGGAAAGTGGATGCTCTAGGAATATGACCGGAGTCCCACCAAATTTCACATCATACAACACATGTGATGGAGGTACAGTTACTTTTGGAGACAATTTCAAAGGAAAAGTAAAAGATTTTGGTAAAGTTGGTATTTCAAATTCTACATTTATTTCCAAAGTTTTATATGTTGAAGGTTTAAAACATAATTTAATTAGTATATCACAATTAGGTGATGATGGAATGAAATTAAAATTTCAAAATGATAAATGTTTCTTTTATAAAGATGATTCTTTAATATTTTATGCTAATCGAACAGATAATATTTATACTATTAATTTTGTTGAACTAATTGTTCAACATGTAAAGTGTTTGAATGTTGTACAGAATGACAACATCCTTTGGCACTAACATTTAGGATATGTTAATTTAAGAATGTTACCTAAGCTCTCAAAGCAAGAGAATGTTTTTCAGCTTCCTTCTTTGAAGAAAGAACAACATCATGTTTGTGACACTTGCATGAAAGGGAAGGAACACAAAATTTCCTTTAGACATATCAATCATATAAGTACTAATAAGCCTTTATAGTTAGTACATATTGATTTATTTGGTACAACTCAAATTTCTTGCCTTGGTGGAAAGAAATATACTTTATTTATTGCAGATTATTATAGTATATTTACATGGGTATATTTTCTAGCTCATAAAAATGATACTGTATCTAAATTCACTACTTTCTATAAATTAGTTCAAAATGAAAAAGGGTGTATGATTATTTCTATTCGTAGTGATAAAGGAGGTGAATTTAATAATTTTTAATTTGAAAAATTCTATGAAAGGAATGTATATTTTTATAATTTCTATGCTCCTAGAACACCACAACAAAATGTTGTTGTAGAACAGAAAAATATAACTCTTATTGAAATGGTTCGAACTATGTTAAGTGAATATAATCTGCCTAGATATTTTAGGCCTAAGGTTGTTTTTGCTGCATATTATATTTCAAATAGAATTCTTATTAGAACTTTTCTAAAGAAAACTCCTTATGAATTATTCAAAAATAAAAATCCTAATGTTGGTTATTTTAGAGTTTTTGGATGCAAAGTTTTTATTTTAAATTCAAAGGATAATTTAGATAAATTTGATGCTAAAAGTGATGAAGGTATTTTTCTTAGTTATTCTAATAATAGTAAATCTTATAGAGTTTATAATAAAAGAATGATTGTTATTGAAGAATCTGTTCATTTTATGTTTGATGAAACTAATGTTAAAATAAATTCTGATTCTAATGTTATTGATGATGAGTTTAGAGATTTTAATTTTGGTGAAGATATTCCTCAAGATAAGAATAAATTAATTGAGGGGGAGCATACTCCTCAACCTGATCCAAGATCATGGATGATTCACAAAGATCATCTTGTTGAAAATGTATTTGGAAATGTTGATTCTAGTGTCAAAACCAGAAATTCTATTTTAAATTATTGTCCCAATTCTACTTTTATTTCTGATTTTGTTCCGGTTAATATTAATGATTCTTTAAAAGATGCAAACTGGATTGTTGCTATGCAAGATTAATTAAATCAGTTTGTTAGAAATAATGTTTGGAATTTAGTAGAATTTCCTGAAGATAAACAGGTAATTGGAATAATGTGGATCTTTATAAACAAGCTGGATGAATCTAGATAGATTGTCAAAAACAAAGACAGAATTGTTGCTCAAGGATACTCTCAAGAAGAAGGTATAGACATTGAAGATCCATTTCCACCTGTTTCCAGGTTAGAGGCAATTAGAATTTTATTAGCGTTTGTGTGTTTTTAAGGTTTTAAATTCTATCAAATGGATATAAAAAAACACTTTCTTAAATGGTTTTATTACTAAAGAAGTTTATGTTTCTCAACCCCCTGGTTTCAAAAATGAAGAATTTCCCAACCACGTTTTTAAATTTTCTAAAGCCTTACACGGTCTCAAACAAGCACCTCGTGCTTGGTATGAAAGAGTTTCTTGATTTTTATTAAAAAATAGTTTCAAGAAAGGCAATTTTGATCCAACTCTTTTTATTAAAATATCTTCTAATGATATTTTAATTTTTCAGATCTATGTTGATGATATCATTTTTGGATCATCTAGTGAAATACTTTGTAATGATTTTTCTTTATTAATGTCTTCTGAATTTGACATGAGTTTAATGGGAGAATTAAAGTTCTTTCTTGGACTTCAAATTTCTCAAAGCAAAGATGGAATTTTTCTTAATTAATCTAAGTATGCTAAAGATTTAATTAAACAATTTGGTATGGATTCCTCTAAATCCATGAAAAACCCTATGGGTACTAATTGTAAATTAGATAGTGATGCATCTGGTAAAACATTTGATTTTATAGTTTATAGAGGTATGATAGGTAGATTGATATATTTAACAGCATCTAGACCTGATATCATTTTTAGTGTTTATTTATATGCTAGATTTCAATATGATCCTAAAGAAAGTCATATTAAAGATGTTAAAAGAATAATTAGATATGTTAAAGGAACTATTGATTCTGGTTTATTTTATCCAAAAGATAACTGTTTTGATTTAACATCTTATTCTAATTCTGATTTTGGAGGCTGTTGAATTGACCAAAAAAGTACATCAGGTATGCGTCATTTTTTTGGAAAATTTTAATATCTTGGTCATCTAAGAAACAATAATCTCTTGCTTTATCTACTGAAGAAGCCAAGTATATCTCTGCTACTAGTAGTTGTGCTCAAAGTTTATGGATTAAGAAACCTTTATGTGATTTTGGTGTTTATCTTGATAAACTACCTATTTATTGTGATAATACATCTGCAATTTCAATTTCTAAAAACCCCTTAAAACATTCTAGAACAAAACATATAGATCTTAGATTTCATTTCATTCGAGATCATGTAAAAAAGGGTGATATTGTTTTAGAATTTATTCCTTCTGAAAATCATCTTGCAGATAATTTTACAAAGCCTTTAGACTCTGTTCAGTTTGAGAAAATTAAATTTTCTCTTGGTATGTTGGAATTTAAAAAAAAAATTGGCATTTGTTTAGGGGGAGCATCTTTTCACTTTTTGTTTATTTACAAAAAGGGGGAGAAGTTTGGAGAGATGTTTTGGTGAAAAATAATTTGGTTTTAATCATTTTAAAAATTCATTTATGGTTTAAATGTTTTTGGTTTTGTAATCAAACAAAAAGGGAGATATTGTTTGTGCATGTGCATATTTCCTTTAATTTGATTTCTTATGATTTTGTTTGATTACTTTTATTATGTATTTTGATGATATCTTAATTTATGTTATTTGGATTTTTGTGATTTTTATCACATTGTAAATATAATATATTTATCTATATTTTATTTTTTAATGAGGAAGTTTGAAAATTATTATCTATTTCTCAAAAAATTCAATGAAGTTGCTACAATGTTTTTAGAAACTCTATATTTCACTATTTTAAAACATTTATGTATTTATTTTACTACAACTTCTATAGTTGACCGATTTTCATGAAACTTGATTATATGGAAAGATAAAATGTTTATCTTTATTTCATTAGTTTATATCAAAGTCTAAAAATATCGTTTGAATGGACTTTTAATTACATGAAATTATGATATACAGTTTTGAATTGTAGTTTTACCAGAATTTTGCTTCTGTTTTTTAATGATTTTGAGACCTGTAGATATCATTTTTAATTGATTCATTTTTTTTTTGTAATGATAATGAGTTTTTCTACAAATTATTAGTTTTGACAAAAGTCTTAATCTACTGTTAAGAGCCCTTAAAAATTCATTGATGTTTGTCACCACATTCTTTCCATATTTCTATCAAAAGTATGGTTCATTTTTTATCAAAAGTATGGTTCATTTTTTATCAAAAGTATGGTTCATTTTTTTATAAAAAGTATGGTTCATTTTTTATCAAAAGTATGGTTTAGTTTTTATCAAAAGTATGGTTTATTTTTTATCAAAAGTATGGTTCATTTTTTGTCAAAAGTACGGTTCATTTTTTATCAAAAGTATGGTTTATTTTTTATCAAAAGTATAGTTTGTTTTTTATCAAAAGTATGGTTCATTTTTTTATCAAAAGTATGGTTCATTTTTTTGGTTCATTTATTATCTCAAAAGTATGGTTCATACCCTACGTTACTCTTCATACCCTACATTATGATTTTGTTCACTTCAATGTTACTATTCACTCCGAAGTTACTGTTCACTCCGAAGTTACTGTTCACTCCGAAGTTACTATTCACTCTAAAGATACTGTTCACTTCGAAGTTACTATTCACTTTGAAGTTACTGTTCATTCCAAAGTTATTGTTCACTTCAAAGTTACTGTTCATTCCGAAGATACTGTTCATTCCATGCAATTTTTTAAAAATTGATTTTCTGCAAATATATGGATTATTTTTTAACGATTATTTTTGTAAAATCCTCATTAATTATGAGGATCGTAACGAAAGAGTTTTTAATGTTTTGGTGCTATATTGAGAGAGATAAATTAATAACGTTCTTCAACGTCTTTTACAAATTTATTTGAATGTTTCAATATTGTTTAAATTTAAATGTTTGAATTTAATTTCAGAATTTGCTGCTAGTTTTCAAGAACTATTTTGACTTCATTTAAATAATTTTTTATGGATTTAAAATTCTGTTTTGAATCATTCAATGATATTATTGTTCTGAATATTTTATTGGAAGACTTATTCAAAATATTTTGAATTCCTTTATTAGATATTTATTCTACAGGAATAAAAAGGTAAAGGTTCTGCTATTTTTAGGAAGATATTTATGGCATCTCTTAACTTAATTAATTTTGAATATCATAAGGAAGTGGAGTTGCTGAACCTGTTTGATTTTTTTATTCTCTATATATATAGTTCTCTCTTGCAGGATATACTACACAATAAAAAATAGAATGTGCTGTGAACTTTGAATCTATTGTGCACTTGCAACGTCCGGTGACACTCTGCTTCACCACCTGCTTGGTCTCTCAAGCGCTGAATTAATTCTGATTCAACTACAATTTCATTGACGAGACGTGCTGAACTAAACCACAAGAACCCGTACATGTGCTTTAATTTTTATCTTCTCTTTAATCTAGTTCTGAGTCTGTAACACTACTTCTCATCTCTCACACACACTCTTGTTTTTCTGTTTATGCTTTTACACACAAAAGCATTATTTGTTTTTTTTTCCTCGGGTTGTGAATCCTAGATTCTAAAGTCTGGATCTTTGGGTTGTAACTCCCTGTATCTAAAGTCAAGAATTTTTGGGTTGTGACTCCTGGTATCTAAAGTCAGGTTGTAAGGGTTGTGACTCCCCACACAAAAGTCAGTGTCGTGGTTATCCCTCCACTAGAAAAGGATTTTGTAATTGGGTTAGGATTCCCCTTTAAAAATCATTTTTAGTGCACACATATCTCTCACCGAGTAGAGAGGTATAAGAGTAGAGTAGACCAATTTGGACCGAACTACTATAAAAAACATCCTTGCGTTATTTAATTTTTCTGCTGCTATTTAAATTTAATAATTAACTTTGATAATTAATTTATTTGATTAAATTTTTTAATCTGGTCTATTCACCCCCCCTCTAGACCATCTTCCATTACCCTGTCTGACCTAACAAACATCCATTTTCGGTTTTTATGGCATCAAAGTGGAGGATAAGCATAAAAAATATTTGGCCCTCACGATAGTATTTGGGAGCTCTAAAAGAGATTCCTTATCTTTCATTCTTGATAATGTCCAATGAAATATTTAGGGATGGTCTAGAAATAATCTCTCAAGGTATGTGAAGGAGGTTCTTATCAAAACAGTGTCCCAAAAAGTCCCGTAAAATGTGATACCCTTATTCAAACTCCCAGGTTATTTTATTCACTATATTCATTCAACCTTCACAAATTTTTAGCGGTGTCTTCCTAATAGAAAAAAAAACAACCTTTTCTGTGAGTTAAGCTTCGTAACCCAAAGGATTTCAATGGACTGGTTTTCAGGGGTTTGATAATTTTTATCAATTCCCTGCACTCCAAACAAGGATGGTGCTTACTACGGGACCGGGACAAATTGTGCGCAAATGTTACACTACCACAGATTTAAGAAAGGGATGCACCGAATTTTATCAGTGCTAAGCAGAAAGTGCTAATAAAAGAATCACCTTTAACGGTGTTATTTAATAGTGCTAGTGAATGTTATCCTTTATTAGCACTGTTATTAGTGTCAATAAGATAATTTAAAAAATATATTACTTATATATATAATTATTATATTTACATTCAAAAATAATTTTTTTGTATATACATTAACTAAAAAACATTTGTTTATAATTAATATAAATATGATATGTTATAATATATATTTTTTAATAATTCAAATATATATAAATTTTTAAAAAAAGTTATTTATAAGTTTATTAATAAATAGATATATATCTAGATAATTATAATATTATAATAAATTTTTTAAATGATAAATGTATTTATTTTATTTATAATTATATATGAATACTATTTATATACATTTTTATTACTATAAATATATATATATATATATATATATATGTCTATAGTGAATTTGATGTGTGAGTACAATTGACGCTATATGATCATAATGTTTATGTGTGGACATGATTGTGAGTTATGTTCCAATTGTTAAGAATACCTATATTATGATGACGCACATGAATAAGTTATGTATTCATCATTAGGAATGTTCATTTATAATTTGACACACATATGATTCATTCAAGTTATACCCATGAAATTATTATGTTTTCATAAATACTTATAAATTTACAATAAATATATTTAAATAATAAATATATTTATTCTATTTATCATTATAAATATTTAATTATATATAAATATATTTTAAATATATTTAATTATAATTATTATTTTAACAATATATATATATATAGATATAAATATTTAAATAATTATAAAATTACACTAAATAAATTTCTTATAATTTTGTAAATATATATATTTATATATATAATTATATAGAAATAATTATAACTACATTTATTTATAAATATATTTATATAATTATATATTTAAATAATTATACAATAATAATAAATATTTTTATAATATTTATAAATTTATAAATATATATATTTAAATAAAAAAATTAAAAATATATACCAATATTTATAAATATATAAAAATATTTACAATTATAATTATAAATTCTATATATATATATATAATTATAAAATTATAATAAATATATTCATTATATATAATTATAAATAATATATTATAAATATATTTATTATAATTTTATCCAAAAATATTTAGGAGATAAGAAAGCTTGCTCCTAAAAAATTTATTTGTAATGAAAATTTGAGAGAATGATAAAGAAAGATGGTGGGGTCAAACAGAGGCAGTCCCTCATCCATAATGGAAAACCTAAAATCAAGGGTAGGATCAATCTTCTAATCTTTGTTAGGGTGCTCATCATCATCAGTAGTTTCCCACTCTGACTGTGAGTTCCTTTGGTTAAAAATTACATTACATTTCTCCTTAATACTTTCCTACTCTATAGTGAGGTTTTATCCTCTCCCTTGACTGAAACCACATCCATGACCCTGAGTGTAATACTCAGAAGTATAGGGACCCATATCCCCTAGGAGTTAATTGTCCTTCTTAGCATCCCAATGAGCACGACCAGCCTCCTCCGTGATTTTTGGAATGATATCCCCTTCTCCAAGTTTTTCTTTTCTGTCAAATCCAAAATCCCTTCTATCTCATCATCCCTGACCTGCAACTTGTAATTTCTCATTACAATATATTTGATCACCACCACATCAATCACGTTTGGATTATCATACCTCATTAGTGGTTGCCAATTTGTTGATGCTTGTGAATCCCCAGGTAGAGTTTATATTGGACTATTGTTGAAGAAAACATGTTCTTCCAGAGTTGTAATAACACCACCACATGTGTCTGGATCTAATGGAATTTCGTATTTAGTATTCCCATTTCCATTCACTATAACAATTTCCATCTTATCATCCTTATAAGCACTATCAAATATAAGAGTTGAAAGATCTGACCCTTCAATGGGGTTTGAAGTATAAATCTATGGTTTGGTACATGAGATGGGGAAAGTATGGGTCTTTGGGACCAATTTACCAGCACTCTATCCTTTTCTTTCCACTAAGTCCCCATGTGTCCCTCTATCTTCTCCTTTGGATTCACTGATCAAAAATGTGAATCACCCAGCAGCTGGATAAGGAGCATAATTTGTTGGTGTTTTTAAACCAGCATCCTCTAATTTGTAACTATTGCTAACATATTCTTTGTAATTACGAGGATCACCATCATATCACATCAAATATGGAGTATAATTTAGCATAGGTTTGGTCAATCTAGAAACAAGTTTCATGTTATTTGAACAACCATTAGAGTGGTCATGTTGAGGGAACAAAACCATGTTGGCCCAGTCTAGATCTGTAGAATTTTTTTTACAATCTTATATGCCTTCCTCCTAGATGAGACCATTTGAAACCATTCCTCATTAAATATGAACATAGAAGAGTATTTTATTTTGTTCATCATGTCATATCCAACCCGTTACATCTAAGGGTAGGCCACCTCTATCTTTTCATTTACATTCCTTTGGATGTGTAGAGAACTCTTTCCTGAAAAAGTTCATTATCCACCTCCCTCTGTATTTTAGTCTTGGAGTCCTTTATATCATCATCAGTAAGAGAACCCATCAACTTGTTCCACTGTATCTATATCAACATGAGAACATTTGGGTACAAAGGAGTTATTAGAATAGAATTAAATGCCTCTAATATCCTCACAACATTAGGGGAAGCCATAAAACATTTAGAAGCATCAAAGTCATTAAAATAAACTATCATCAAGCAATTTGGTTTAGATTGACCATCCAATCATGGTGATTTCACTTGTTTTGCATCATTCTCAGTTCCACTTTCATAGAATTTATTCAAATCTTATTGATTCAATGTGACCCCATTCGTATGTAAATTTCCAAAATTTTTGGAATGACTTATCTTGTTGAGTTAGGTCTTCTTGTAACAAGTTATATCTTCATGGCCACGAGATGAGAAGGATCCAAAGACCACTACCCTTTTTTAGTTAGCTAAATCATGTAAAATATCATTTCAATCCATATAGATAGGGGGTTTTCATTCATATTCAATTCTCACCTTGATTTCTTCTAAATCAGAAGAAATAAATGCCTTGTCAACAGAGTATTTCCATGATCCACCTTGACCATGAAACATGAAAAATTCCCAAATCTAGATAATTCTATTTCATTTTCCATATTAATGAGTAATCCAATTGGAACTGAAATATAATAAAGTATATTTGGGTTGTACAAAATCTAATTTAACCCAAAACCATAACCCATAATTTTAAAGAAGTTTTTTTGATCTATTCTAGGTTCAAATTTATATCCCATTCTTGAATCTGTATGACCCTTGGATTGAGGGAGGTCGATCCATACCCCCAATCTCTTGACTTAAAATCATCGAAGGTGAATAGGATGTGATAAAACACTCTACCCATCAAATTGAATTTCCACTATTCAAAACACCAAATTTTAGATAGTCGACCATCTTTATCGACTAATTTCCATGGTTTAGAGGCCTTCAGTAAAACAATTATAGCTATAATGGGTGCATACCCATTTTCATCGACTCAAAAATTGAATCTTTTTCATCTTCAGAATGAAAAAACACTTCCCCTGTAGATAATCGAACATGAAAATGAATCCATGTATAGTGAAAAGAAATGTTCACCAACTACATCAAGGTTTCATTCCATCAGGGTATATCTATTATGATGTTTCCTTGCATGTTTGGATCCATTGGAAGTATTCTAATACGATTCAAATTGTGCAACCTAAAGAAATCTGTCTTCCTTTTGAAGATCAAAAGAAGACACAAGGATATATCCACCATCTGGTTTTAGAAAGAGAATATTTCTAGAAACCATTCATTTTTATGATTTTATAATTATTTAAATTGATATTTATTTATTTATTCGAAAAAAGTCTAAGTATAAATTGGATAGATAACACATACCCATCAAATTAATTAGAAAATAGTAAATCAAATGAAAAGATAGGATGGGGAAAGGAATGAATTCCTTCCCTCCATCATGGTATAAGAACTATGGTTCAAATGGATCATGGTCTTCCCTATAGTTATACTCAGAGTCATCGACATCATCTGTGGTTTCCCACTCAGTCTTTGACATATTTTGATTGAAGATCACGAAGTATTTATCCATGAACATTTCCTACTTTGGAATGAGATGATTCTGAGTACCCTTTATTGATGACCTAGTAGGCTGAGTTTGACCACACCCACATTTAGTAGGCCAATCATATTTTCCACTCCCTTGTCCACAACCATTTGGATGATGACCTCCTCTCTAAGATTTATGTTTTTTCCCAGTCTATTCCAATTTCTCTAAAGGAGTCTAATCCTTATTAGGGATTTCAATGCACATAGAAGAAGAAAACTCCTACCATGTCATCGTATTTTGGGAATGAAAAAAAAGTGGTTGAGGTGGGAACATTTATGATCACCAAACTTTTCTTAGAAAGATATTTTGATTTCTTATAAGATACGCATTAAAAACCTTCACTATCCAAATGTTTCATCCCTTTTGAAGACCTCATGTTATAAGCTTCCCCTTTGAAAATATCGGAGTCAATATATAATATATTTTTGTCGCTTCTGTTTCTTGAGGAAAGCCTTTTCTCCTGGAAAAATGTTCATCAACCATAGCTTGAGTTTCAACTTCCTTAACATCAACCAAGGAATCCCACTATATTCTCTCATCACATGGGTAAATATTCCCTTGAATAGAATCTAGTTTCTATGCTGCATTATTATCCCGAGAATGATTTTGAAGAGGAGGAGAATGATTAGCAATCTCCATCGATAGATTCCTACTATCTGAACTAACAAAACTTTCAAACTACTCTCTAAGATATGGAGAGCCACCCAATGTGGTACTCCATGATAGAGTATCATCATCAAGATTTATACCGTCATGGGAAGCATCATTCATAGTATGTAGATTCTTATTGTAGTGGGATGAATCATTCCCATGATCTGAACATAATAAGCAAGAGACAATACTTCTATAGCTCGAATGATCATGACTAATAATCCTACAATCTGTGAAAAGAATCAAAACCTTTTCACAAATAACATTTTTTTCAAGATGATTAGAGTCATTGGATAGAATTATTTTATCCACCATTGTGGAATCAAGATCAATCTCCAAAAAAATCATAATTCCCTAATCGTGCAAGATCAGTTTCCATATCCAATATAATCAGTACCCAAATAACAAGAATTCCATCTTACAAGATTTTTACGTACCAATATAGATAGTTTAAGCTAATGAATTTCTCCCAAACATGGATAGATGAATTGAAAACCTACAGTAGTTTAATGGTATAATCTATTTCACTAATATGAAGGACACATGGATTGGGGGAGATTAATCCAATCCCCCACGCACGCCGCTTCAAAATAATAGTGGGAAAGATGATTTAGAGAAATCCTCATCCCAATGAACTGGACCTCTAGTTGCAGAATCCCAAAACCCCAGACAACCACGCAACAAGGTCTTCCACCTTTATCAGCTTGGATACCCTAGGAGTAATAAATCTAGAAATAATCGAGTGATTACCTAGAATAAGACACTCTAAAACTGCAATCACATCAACTTTATCATGCACAATGGTCCCTTTCTGATGAATCAAACTAGAAACATACTTTTTATAGAGAGATAAGATATTCACAACAATAGATTCATCCTGTTTGGAAAATATTGAATCAACATTACTGTCTTTTGATTTAGTAATGCTGAACATATGAGAATCAAAACACTTCTGATCAAGGAAGTAATATGTCGAAGTAGAGACACACGTCAGCATCGTTAAAGTAGACTAGTCGAAGATCCTGACTAGATATATAGAAATGATTTCATTGGACACCTCAATATCTGATTGGATACCACTTGAAAGAAATGTTGGGAACAACCCAACAAGCCCTAGAAGTACCTTCAAAGACAAGAATCATCACACTAGGCACCTTGAGATAGATCTATCGCTGGAAGATCCGTGTGACCCGCAAAAGCCAAAGAAAACCCTATATTGGCACCACGTGTCACCTACCGCCATGTGATCTGATGAACATATTTATCCCAAAATGACCAGAAGATTGCAACGTAGCTATCTAAACCTAAGGCCGATGCCGATGAAGTAAAAAGATTAGAGAAAACCTAAGCGCCATATATATTTATTTATAATTATAGCTATAAATAAATATTTATTTATTTATAATTATAAAAACATTATAAATATATTTATTATATTTATAATTTTATAATGAAATATATTTTTAGAAATATATATCAAAATATTTGGTACAACCGTGAATATGACACACAACACCAAGAAAAAAACACATTTAAATCGATGGTCTGGGGACTTGACCATGCGACCACGCCCCAATCCCCTCCTCACACCCTTAACACCAAATCCATGCATGGGGGCATATTTTTATTAATATAAATAATTATATAAAAATATAAAAATATTTATAAAAATATGTTTATTATATATATAATTATAATTAATATATTTATTTATTTATAGTTATAATTATAAATGAATATATATATATATATTTAAATAATTAAGAAATTATAATAAATATATTTATTATATTAATAATTTTAAAATTATATATTATTTATTTATTTATCATATATAATAATAAAATTACAACAAATAAATATTTATTTATACATACTCAAAAGGATTAGTGGATAGTCAAGCATGGTCCTAAAATATTTGTTAGAATGGTGAAGATGAAAAGGGGAAGAGGATGGATGGGGTCAAACATGTAACACCAAGATGTTTTTATGAAATAATTTATTTAAATTATTTTTATTCTCAAATAGCTTGATTTTCTTGCAATCATGAGTTTAAATGAACCGCGAGGTGCCCTTAATATAAAATTACCATTATAACCAATCCTTTTCGTTAGCAGAAATAATTATAACTATCTTATTAAAATGGATTATGAATTCATTAGCTATTAATTACTTATAAAAAATATAAATCAATTAGATATTTGTATTTTTGGGTGAGATACATTTGGTAACGAGATTAATGAGATTTATGTGTTATAAACTTAATAAAATATTTTTTATATTCATCCAATTTATATTTTAGTCATAGGGTATTAATAAAACCCTATTCTATGTATAAGAACTTATTTTTATTAAAAGGTTAATTTTTCACCATTGAATGGTGAATCCATTTTAAATTAAGCTTTTGACACATTAATAATTTCTATATGAAAACATAAACATATTTTTTTGAAGAAGGTTATAAAAATTTCGTTGGATAAATTTCTGATATTTTTCTGATAACTTTCTTATTTTGATGAACAGTAAAAATACGCCAAATGTTAATTTAAAACAACTTTTTTCATCAAGATAATTTATATGGTTAAACTATAATATTGAATGGTTTTAAAGTATAAATAGAATATATTTTTTCCATTTAATATAATTTATGTCATTATCATTAATTTTACATTGAATTAATAGGTAAAAACATTTCAATCTTTTGAAATGTTTTAACTTTTAAAACCCAAATTCTAATTTCAACAGTGGGATTAATTTTAAATAAATTAATTCTAATTATGTGTTTTGAATTTAGAAAAATGGATTCCATATTTGGAATCATATGGTCCAAATTGTGTGAATATGTACCGTTTATTTTTTGACATTATGAATAGTAATTTCAGTAATTATTTTATTTACCATTGTTAAATGGTATATCTGGTAAATAAGGGTAAAAAATTATAATTTAATAATATAAAACCACCCAAAAACGTGTCCTAATCCTATTGGATGAAATATTTCCAACCATGGGAGTCCTTGTGTCTATTTTTTGGACCTCATGGATTTACATGGATGTGAAAATGCCATTTTATAAGAATTAATTTAAAGTAAAGAAAATTATAACCTAAACATATATCTTTTACTAAATCGATTTTAATATAGGGTTATATAACTGATATTTTTGCTTATAAATATTCATTAGAAATTTATAAATATTTCCTACATCATGGTATTTTATATTTAATTTTTAGAGATTATATAAATAGTTTTATTTATGAAACAGATATGATATAGTGATTACCTCATTAATGGAAGATTTAAACAAATGAATTTATATATATTAAAATAAATTTAATTTGGTTATTTTGATGTCGTAAACGAATTTTATGGATGATATTGACATATTATTTTTGAGTTAATGCATTATTTTTTAAGGAATAAAGTTTTTATGAATTTTTAAAAAATTCAAGCATGAATAGTGTCTATAATTGACATAATTCATGACTTAAAACATAAAATAGTTTATTACATGATATTAAATTTTTAAAAATATAGGATTTCAAAAAATGGTTAATATATGTCCAAATGTGTCATAAATAATTTTTTGGGCCGTTTTCCATGATATGGTAATTACATTAACCCACAATGTGTAAATAACATAATATCACGGTAAGATTAAAAAGGGTAAAATAAGTGTTAAACAAAATAGATAAGGATAAAAAAATATTCTAAACTTGTCTAAAAAATAATTGGATGATGGGTATTCCAACCAAAATCATCTTATCCTTGAATTAAATAAATTTTAGACCATTTTTAGTTGAAATTAAATTTGTAAAAAATTAATATTTTGAGAGTTTCCTAAAGTTCCCCTCTCCACTCTTATAAAAGGGCACATCATCCCTCTCCTCTTTACACCATTTTGAGACTTCATGCTCGACCAAACTCTTCCCATTTTTCTTATAAACTTCCTTAGATACATTCTAGATGTGCTAGTCTTCTCAAAAGACCAACTCTACTACCATAAGAAGAAATTTAAAGGAGGCACGCCAAGGAAGAGGAGGTTCGGATACATACGAAGAATATCATACCCAAGGTAAGGGATAACTTTTCCAAATCTCATTTTATCCAAGATTGATTATTCATAAGTATCTACTAGGGAAATATTTACCATCCATGTCCATGTCTTCTTAAAATATTCTCATAAAATCTTTACTATTACTCAATTAATGTTTAATTTCATTTTTACCCATTTTGACTTTTACTACATGTTTATAAGGAATCTTTCTTTTGTTTACCATATGTGGTAATTTTGGTCTTTTCCAGAAAAATTAGAAGGATATTTTTTTTAATTATATGACATGAATGAGTTTCTACATATTTATAATTTCTTATTTCCATGAAGCTTCCTCTACACATTTATAAGTTAATTTTCAACTAAATCCTTACCTTTTAAAATTGCATGGCATTTTAAGAAAAGAAAATGTTTTTGAAAAAGAAAGGATATTTTCCTCAAGAATTAATTTCAAGTGTTTTACCAAAATTATTTTCCATCTAAGATGATTCTCTTTAAATAGATTTATATTGTGTTAGTTTTGGAATGATTTATTATGTGGATTATGTTATGATGAAATGATGTTTAAGAAACCCATTTTATTTCATGGGTTATCCTATACTGAATTTTTTTATGTTTTTTGTGGAAAATCTAAGAATGGTTTCATAATGAGATGGGTGGGACCTATATCCCCTCCAATTCATTGGATAAGGATTTATATCTCATGAGATAGACATGGCGATAACAATAGGTAAATCTAGTTCAGTGATACAGGGCTGGAATGAGGAAAGAACTCAGTTCAGTAATGGACATTGTCTACTATGATGGTCTTGGAAATGAGACCTCACTAATATGAAATGATTTTCTATACTTATTTCTGTATTCTACAAAGTTTCGTGTCTTATTTTATGATTTTTGGGATTACATTTCACTTCTATGATTTATCCCATGAAATGATATTATAATCTCTTATATACAAGATAAGATTTTCAAATGTTATGTCCTTATGAACATGATATGATTGATATTTACTTTGTTTACCCATATTGAGCATTTTGTCTCACCTGTTTATATGTTACTTTTTCGCAAGACATTAATAAGGTAATTAAGTATGATATTCCCAAAAAGGAGTCAAGTTATGATTAAATAAACGGGAGACAATGTAGATGTTCCATGAACCAGTTGTTTATGATTCCCAGTTTATAAAGACACTATACCTATATGTTCTTGTCATGGTTTTATTATATGTTGTAATAAATATACTTCAATTTTGTAGTAATATCAATTTATGTAAATAACGGGTCTCTATAAAAGAAAGAGGCATTCCCTCATCCATAAAAGAAAACTAAGAATCAATAATAGGGTCATTCTATTTATCATAGTCAAAGTCATCCTCATCAGCAGCAGTTTCCCACTCTGGCTATGAGTTCCCTTTATTGAAGATCACCTATTACTTATCATTGATATTTTCTTTCTCCCAAGTGATCTATCTCTTCAATTACATAGAAGAATCCTTGGTAGTAACATTTCTGCCATTCTCTTAGGCAGTAGCCCAATCATCTCGGTCACATCCTCAGCCACAGCCTGTTTAATGCCTACCATGTCTTGATGATTTTTAATGAAAATTTCCCTCAGTTTCTTACACCTTAATATCCATATTTTCTATCACTAAGGGTATATTACCACCCTACATAATATCTTTATCCCTATCTGTGTTCATTAATGCCTCAAACATATCTTCATCAGTCACATTCAACCCACATGGATCAATATGCATAGGAGTAACATTCCCAAGAATACCAATTCATTCTGAATCTATCCTAGCCAAGGCAAGAACGTTCACCCCATATTTAATGGAGAGACAGATTGAATAGATTTTTAAAATGAAACTAGTTTAAAACAATCATTTTCAGTATTAAATATCATTCCTCCTTCATTTAAACCTTAACATCCAATGAGGGAATCTTTAAAAGAGACTCTACCATATTCAGATTTTTTATTACCAGCCTTCCTTGGATGATGGATTAAATCAGACACATTAGATTAAATCAAGTGATAAACCATCCTAGAAGGAGTGGTAGAGTGTGCTTCCAATGGTTTCTGGGTCGGCTCTTGTGTGTCAATCCTCTTCCCCTTCGGATCAGCATCACTCGATACCTCTTTCTTCACACATGAGGTGGCAGAAGTTTTCTTACCAGAAGTCTATGAGATAGTAACTACAAGAATTATTTGAATAGTTTGGACATTTTTACAATTAGAGACATCATACCCCACAATTGTGCAAAAGTTATTGAATGATGGTCTAAAATCATTTCGAAATTGAACATCAAATTTACCACTGTTTAACACCAGAGTGGGTTGAGCATGTTAGAATCCCCAAAAACACTAAAAAAGTACCTTAATTCCTCTTCAACAGTGTTCTAATCTATCTAAATGGGAACACCATTATAGGAGAAATGATGATTAATAATAATACCAAGCAATAGAAAACAAATTAGACAGTGAATTATAGCAAATCTTTGCATTGATGTGTGTTTCTGTTTATGTGGACAGAAGTTTAAATCTGAGGAAGAAAAGAAAATGGCCCCATGATTCAGAGTATAGAAATTGGAACCCCAAACACAAGTGTGATCAACTACATTAAAAAATATTAGAGGAATATAACCTGCCAATGGGGACAATCTGTCACATAGTCATCCCCAATTATGGGAGAACCATGAATTAACCTCAGTATTCATTGACTTGTCACCCTTGAAAAGAATAAAATGCCCAATTAGAGTGTGCGTACAGGTATCTAGTCACTCCTTGAGTGAATATGGGTTTTCAATGACCATGAAAACTCTATTTTTAGATTTTAGAAAATGAGGTTCAAGGACATCATGGTGTATTTCACCAATGAGAACCTCCAATTTTTTAAGGCTTTCATATAGGACAAGACATTACGCAGGGGATTCCAATGACACGAGGCCACATCCTTAGATTTGAGCAACCCTGGATCATAGACTGTTAAATGTTTTAATTCTTGAAAGAGATCGACAGATTTAACTTGATCCACAATTTTCAATGTGAACACATGTAGATCTGACACGCCCGAGTGTAACCTTCAGCTATCTCCAATGCGAATAGTACCTATTGGATTCAAACCCCATTTTACAAGATCCTTCACACTTTCTGAGGATCCCTGTGCACCTGATACCTTCCCTCTATAGACACCGACACAATCACCCTAAATGGATTCATCACACTGCGATGAAGAAACAACTACAACTGAGGTCATCTTTGCTAGATCGCCAGTACAGCCGCCATCTGCAAATCCTCTATGATATTCCCTCCATTCATCCATTATAAATCTGTATTTATACTCATAACTATAAATAAATATACATTTATTTATATAATTATAATATTATAAATATAATTATATATATTTATTATAATTTAATAATTATTTAAATAAATAAATATATATTTATACTTATAACTATAAATAAATTTAAATTTATTTAAACAATTAAAAAATTAAATTAAATATATGTATTTAAAATATTTAAACAATTATATTTTGAGTTCAGATGACTATGCACGATGTGTGGTGCATCCCATGGAGGATGTGGGGAGAAATAGTAGTGGAGACACGATGGCTCGACGGGGGGGCACAACCTCCTGCGAGCGGTGTGAAAGATTTGGTGTGGGTTAGATTTGCTTCTAGTGATGATATTATGCCTACAGATCCTACGGGTGCGGGACCCTATTGGCACACCACGATGGCGGGGTCCTCTGAATGACACACTTGGCTGCCAAAAGGCCGGTGATGTCACCCCTTATTCCTGCATCAAACATGAGTTCAAATCTAGGTGGGAGAAAATTTCCATAGGCAGGTAGTGATGCAAGCATGATACGGGTGGGTGGTGACACAAGAATGAACCACACCTAATGATGCAGTTAGTATGATGCAGGCATGACGCTACACTAGGCCTTTGAGCCATGTACTAAATAAATATGACTTGATGGGTGAGATATCCCTAAGGTGGGCTATGGTCTACCCTTCCAGCCTATGTATGTGGTGTGTGTGTGTGTGTGTTTAATGTAATTGTACCCCTAGGAACCAAATATATATAAATATAATTATAAATAAATATTTATATATTTAAAAATATTAAAATTATCCTAAATATATATAACTAATATATTTATTATAAATTCATAATTATTTAATTAATTATATATTTATTATTATTTATAACAATAAATATTTATTCATTTATTTAAAATTATAAGTATTAATATTATAAATATATTTATTATGATTTTATAATTATAAATAATTCATTAACATAGGTCTTTATAAATGATTTTTATCACGGATAAAACATTTCTTTATCATCGCTAAAAAACACTGATAATGGTCAGTTTTATAAGTGATTTATAATTAACCCTGATAAAATTCTTTTCTGTTTTTATCAATGGAACCCTATCAGAACCATGCTGATGTTAATGGATCAAGGTTTCGTAGAACCGGAGCTCTGTTTCTACCTTCGATGCCCCCCGCTCTGGCCTCCTCCTTTGCCACACCTGCCATCAGACCCGACTACTACTGCAAGACCTCCAAATCTAAGATATTATCTTGTTTGTGCCTATTTTTTCTGTTATCTCCCCTGCTCTCATTTCACCTTCTCTTGAAGAACCAAACTCTCATCCTTTGTGTGTATCTTACACCTTATCTTTTCTTCAATTTTATAGAACCCTTGCTTCAAATCCAGTGGAATTAGTCAATATTAATTCATTCAGATTCCCTATAATAAATTTTTTCCTTCTCATGTAGAGTGAAACAAACTAGAGGATGAAGTATTAACAGAGTAAATTCAAGTGAGTTCTAAAGATTTCTTATATTGTCGATGAAATTTGATTGAGGCTAACAGTTGAATGATTAATATGTTGGGGAGCCTCCTCATTTGACCCTGAGATATATTTGATATATTTGATGAGATATTTCTGATATCTTTGAGGAGATATATTTGACATCATTGATGAGTGATATTTGACCTCATTGGGGAGATATGAGATATCTTTCAGGTGATACATGAGTTATAATGTGATGACTCTCCTTTATATATGAGACATGTAACTCTTCTCTCTTTAGTTTTTTGAGGCAGTTTAGTTGTGATTTCAAGGAGTGGTTTTCAAATCTGTGGCTGGTGGAACTACTCTGATCTGATTGGATTTCATCTATGGTGGTTTTTTATCCGATCCTGATTCTTTTTCATCTACACCTTTTCTTCGGAAAATGATCTCCCCCTTTCATGGTACGATTTATCTGGGTTTCTTTATCAGTCTGTATTCTTCATTTTAGGTTGTCATCATACATCATATGCTCTCGGCCTTTGATCTAATATTTTATCTGAGTAATATTTTTTTGATCTCATTCTTCTTTGAGAGTCTCTACTTTTTACTTTTTATTATTAGTGGATCCCTATTTTTGGACTTGGTCCCATGGTTTTTCCCTTTTTGGTTTTTCCACATTAAAAATATGTGGTGTCAAATTTTATTTTTTAGCACTCATATCATTGGTCGTTGTACATCCGCATTATATTTATGCCTTGTATAAAGGGAATGAAATATTTCCTACTGTGCATTTTCTTTGGTATTTTTTTGTGTGTTCCTCGGTTTCCATCTTTCCTAACATCTCGTATCGAAGTATTTGGTTTTTATTTCATATTTATTATTGAATAAAATTATCGTTGGATGATTTTAGGGAATGTTCTAATTACCATAGGTGGTGACTAAAAATGAAGGTTGCACTTTTTCTCAAGAAAATAAATCATTCGGTGTTTAGTACTCTAAATATAGAAAAATTTCTTATAAAGAATGGGAGTTTGAGCATGAGATAGTTTGTGGATTAATTCACCAATGGGTCAAAGATAATCTGATAAACCATATTGTCAGCATCTCTCATGCCAAAACATTATGGCAGAAGCTTGATACTAACAAGGATTCAAAGAAAAGAAACAATAAATTGTTTTTTCTCAAGAAAATGATGAATTTAAGGTATAGAGAAAGTACATCTATTTCGGATTATTTGATTGAATATCAGGGATGTTTTGATTACTTGTCTAGTATAGGTGTTGGATTTGATGAAAAGGTTTTGGTACTATTATTTTTTTAACACATTACCCAATTCATGTAAGAATTTATCTGTAACTCTCACCGGTTCTACTCTAAATGGAGCTGTGACATTTATCTTTATTAAGTCTGCTATTTTGTATGAATAAATCTGGAGACATACTTAAGACACGTCTTATTCAGATCTTTTAGTCACAAAGAATAGGGGGAGAAGCCAGGAATAAAATCAAGGATAGAGAAGTCAAGCTAAGAGGAAAGGAAAAAATAAAAACCCATTTTAAATAGATAGATTTTTAATGTTGTCATTATTGTTATAAAGTAAATGTTAAAAATTTCATTATCAGTTGAAAATAAAAAATATAATGAAGGAAAATTAACAGAAGAAAATGGTGATGGATATTATTGTTTCTCCCCCACTACATGGGGTGCTCTCCTAATTGTTTATGAATCCATTAACATTGCTTCTAATTATTCTTAATGGGATGTTGATTTTGGTGCCTGATTTCAAATGACATTGAGGAAGGAGCTCATTACATCTTACAACGCATGTAATTTTGGGATTTTGAAGATGGGTAATTATGGTCATGCTGATGTTGTATGTATTGGAACTACTTGTTTTGAGACTAGTACCAGAAGGAAGCTTATCTTGAAAGATATTTGGCATTCACCTGAGGTTCTCTTGAATCTTAATTCTACCAAAATTCTTTATGATGAAGGTATTATAAGTACTTTTGGTGATTTTTAATGGAATATTTCCAAGGGTTCTTTGATTGTGGATCAAGGGAAGAAGCAATTAAGTATGTACTAGACTGGAGAATCTGTTTCTTATGATAGTTTTTTTGTTACTGAGTGTAGTGTTTCATCCTAGTTATGGAATAAGAGGCTCAATTGCATTAGTGAGAAAGGGAATGGATATTTTGACATGTGAAATCTTTATCCATATTTTAATAGTGTCAAATTGGACACATGTGATCATTGTATGTATGGAAAACATAGCAGAGTGAGTTTCAACTGTCATCCTTGGCACATGAAGTCACAGGTAATTGAATTATTAAATTCTGATGTTTGGGGTCCTCATAAATCTAATACCATTATTGTATTACTTTATTTTTTGAAATTTATTGATGAATACTCAAAAAATATTTGGGTTTATGTTTTTAGTTCCAAAATTTAGGTGATCAGTGTATTTAAGCAATTTCTTGGTTTTCCTGAGAGGGAATCTAGTAAGAAATTTAAATGTATTTACACTAACAATGGGGGTGAGAATTGTGGTCCATTTGATTAGTATTGTTGGATGGAAGGAATTTAGAATCATTATATTCCTCCTAATAAATCTCATCTAAATGGTGTTGCTAATCAGATGAACAATAATTTCTTAGAAAGAGTTCATTGTTTTCATTCTAAGGCAATGTTGCCTAGTCATTTTTAGGTTGAGGCTTTATCTACTACTAATTATATTAAAAATTTATCACATATGGTTGCTTTGAAAATAGACACTCTGAACAAGTTATGAGATGGAAAAGAGATTAGGTATGACCACTTTTGTTTATCGGGATTAAAGGATTTTGTTCATGTTTCAAGAGATGAGAGACCCAAGATGGATGGTAAGACATGATAGTTTATTTTTTTGGCTATGGACATGATGAGTTTGGGTACAGGTTTTATGATCCCACTTTGAGGAAACTTGTCAAAATTTGTGATATAATTTTTATGGAGGATCATACAATTGCAGATATTGGTAAAGGAGAAAAATATACTTCTCCACATTATGATGGCTTTATGAGTCTTGATATAGGTTATGAAACACATTTAACTCATACTGTTGATTTTGATGATTGTTTTGATGTGTTAAATAATGTTCTAGGTGAACAGGTTGGAGTTGATGTTTCTTATGCACCTTTTGTTTCTAATGATTATTTTTCATGGGTTATTAATGAACTGGTAGTTCTACTCCAGAGTTCATCTCAACATTGTACTGAATCTACATGGTATTCACCTGATGAGTATGTTCTCATTGATGAACAGGAAAACTAGAATCTTTTTATGAGGCACTAGAGAGTTATAAAAAAGATAGATTAGTTGCATAAATGGATGATGAGTTGACATCATTTCAAAAAAACCATACGTTTTAGAAGGTGAAGTTACTGATGGGTAAGAGAGAGTTGCCAAATCGGTGGATTTATCATACTAAAAATGAAGAATCGTATTTTGATCCATGATACAAGGAAATGTTAGTTATTAAAGGATTTAGTAAGAAAAAAGATATTTATTTTTATGGGATTTTTTCACCTGTTGTCAAGATGTCTTCAATTCAGGTTGTTCTTGGTTTAACTGCTAGTTTGGATCTATAGATTTAGAAAATAGAAGTGAAGTTGGATTTCCTTGATGAATATTTAGAGGATGAGATTTATATAGAGTAACCAGAGGGTTTTTTTGAAATGGTTAATGAAAATAATGTCTATAGGTTAAATAAGGGTTTGTATGGATTGAAGAAATCTCTGATTTTGTTATATAAGAGGTTTGAATCTATCAGTTTTCATCATGGTTTCAGTAATACATCGTTTGATCATTGTGTTTTTGTTCTGAGATTTACTAATGATGGTTTTATTATATTGTTTATTTATTTTGATGATTGGCTCATTTTTGTCCATGATGCTTCTAGAATTGACATATTGAAGAAGGATCTTTTTTAAACTTTTGCAATGAAAAACTTGGGGCCAACACAATAGATTCTTGGTATGTCGATCTCCCATGACTTAAATGACAAGAAATTTTGGTTATCTCATGATAGGTATATTGATAAGATTGTTTAGATATTTTTATGGATAGAGAAAAAGTGGTTAATACGTCTCTTCCTTTACATTTTAAGCTCATTACCAGTCAGTCACCTTCTATTGGTAATGATAAAGAGGAGATGCAACACATACCTTATTCATCTATCATTGGCTATTTGATGTATGTGATGGTATGCATTATACCTGATATATCTCTTGTAGTTGGTGTGGTCAGTCATTTTATATCTAATCAACATAAATATAATTGGATAGTGGTGAAGTATATGTTGAGTTATCTTTGTGGTACTTCTGATCTGAGATTGTGTATTGATAGTGGGAAACCTATGATTTTTTATTTTACTGATTCAGATATAGTAAGATATATTGATTCAAGGATGTCTACTTTAGTCAATTTGATAACTTTTTTAGGGGAGCTATATCATTGTAGTCTTGATTGCATAGATATGTTTCCTTATCTACTATAGATTCTATGTTTATTGTATCTATAGAGACTTGAAAAGAATTATTATGGATGAAAACATTTATTCGAGATCTAAATTTAAATAAAGGTACAAATTTTATATTTTTTGATAGTCAAAGTGATATTTGTTTGGGAATGAATTCAAATTTTTATGGAAAGCTGATACATATCGATGTTCAGTACCATTGGATATCTAACATCCTTGACTCGAGACAGATAGAGCTTCAGAAGTTCCACACAGATGACAATGGGTCAGACATGTTGAGAAAGAGTATACCCAAAGGAAAATTTGGTACTTGCCGAATGATTTCAGGGTTGAAAGTGATTCCCAGTTCAGTCGGAGGGGGACTTTTTAGGTAGAGCCTCCTCATCTAGCCTAGAGATATATTTGATATATTTGATGAGGTATTTCTGATATCATTGAAGCGATATATTTGATATATTTTATGAGATATATTTGATATCATTGAGGAGATATGAGATATATATCAAGAGATATATGAGGTATTATGTGAATACTCTCCTTTATGTATGAGACATGCAACTCTTGTCTCCTTAGTTTTTTTGGGTAGTGTAACTGTGATTTTAAGTAGCGGTTTTTTGACCTGTAACCGGTGAAACTACTCTGATTTGATCAGCTTTCATCTGCGGTGATTTTTTGATCTGATATCGGTTCTTTTTCCTTTACACCTTTTTTTTAAAATAGTGATCTCCAACATTCATGGTCAGATTTATCTGGGTTTCTTTATCAGGATTCATTTTTTATTTTAGGCTACCTTCAGACTTCATATTCTCTCCACCTTTGATCCATTATTTTATATGAGTATTATTTTTGAGATATCATTCATCATTGGGAGTCTATTATTTGTAATTTTTATTATTAGTGGATCACTCTCTCAGGACTAGGTCTTGGGGTTTTTCCTTTTTTGGGTTTTCCATGTTAAACATTTCTGGTGTATACTTTTAATTTTAAGCACTCATATATTTGCTTGATGTACATCTACTTTTTTTTGGTATTGTTTAAATGGAAAAAAAATATTGTTCCGCAGCACATTGACTTTGGTATTTGTTTAAGTGTTCCTCTATTTCCATCTTTTCCAACCTAATACAATGGAACCCCAAACTAGTTTAATGGATTTAGGATAGAAGCATAGAAGGAAAGAGGAAGCCCTCAAATAAGAGATGGAACACTAACTATGATTGAACAATTACTAGCTTTCACGATTTTAGGTTGGTGAGAAATCGTCCTGGACTCGCTGAACTGAGAGCCACATGGTGACCAGTGGAGATGACCCAACATGAGTGTAGGACCACCAGACCATGCATGAAGAGGCACTAGCATGGGTATAATGGGTCTGGTATGCCCGACCCAACCCAAAAGGCATACCCCTTATCCCCAACATGCTATATTTTATGCCTAGGGGTTCCACGAGGCTATTTATTTTCTTATTTGATGGATGTTTCCTTATTTTCATATATGTTTTCCATATGTTATTTGAGAAATAATTTTTTTTATAGTGAAATGTTCCATAGAGGATAATATTTGAAATATTGTTAATTTCAGGTTATATTTTTATTACTTAAATATCATTTCTGAAAATAATTTATTCGGTCATTATCTATTAATGGGGGTTTGGCTTAATTTTCTTATTTATAATACTCAATTTTTCTGATTTTTTTGTATTAAATTGAAAATTTAATTTTTATTCGTTTTTAAAGTGATCAGGTCTTTGAAATTATTTTCTCAATGTCTTATTATCAAATTATATTTATATATTGTGCAATAAAATATTCTCTGTTGTTTGATTTTTTTTGACAATTTCATGAAATCAAAAAATTCCCATTATATCTGTGAGTGCTTCATTTTCATACTCCTTTTCCTTATCATTTTCCTTGTAGTATTTCTGGAATCCTTTTACTTCATTTCCATATTGTATTCATTTTATAGTATCATTTTTGTTTTATAGGATATTCTTTCATTAGAATTTATTGATAATCTTAAGAACCCCCTCCCCCCCCCCCAACACTTTTGAAATCATTAATAACTCTCCAAAAAAAGTTCATCTTGAACGTTTGTATCCAATTACAATAATTAAATTCAATTTTATACCAAAAAATATATTTTTATTAACTCTTGTTAATTTTTTTTTTCAATTATAATTTTTCAATTATTCTTGAATGATTATGGATGTTGTTCTTCTATTGTTAATAAATGATTTTTTCTTATGATTTTAGTCAATTATATTTAATTATTATATTATTTCATATATGGTAAAATGAATTTTTATTTAAATGAAGTGTTTTATAGTCACTTTTATGTGATGGATCATGAATTTCATGGTTCCATATGCATTATATTTAGTTTTAGGAAAACAATTATTGTGTTGCATTTAGAAAAGAATGTTTTTGAATTGAAAAGAGATTTTTTTGAGTGAGTTGATTTTAAATCCAAAGTTACAAGGGAATTAAAATTATTTTAATGGTTTTTAAATGTTCTAAATTTGGATTCCCTTCACTTTTTATTTTTATATTTAATTTTTGGTATTTAAATTAAAAAGGGATTTTGTGAAATGCATTAATTGTTGAAACCATGTGTGATGATTTTCTTATAAAAAGAATTTTTTTAATTAGAAATTTTTTGAGATGTTATTGATTTAATTATGAAAAATAAAATATTTTTTTTGGAATGAGTGGAAATTATTTAATATGAAAAACAAGATATCTTGTTTAATAATTTGGATCTTTTTCAAAATGTGAATATATTTGAAAAATGATTTCAACCCTCCTTGTACAGGGGAGTTTTTTTTAATGTAAATGAAAATTTTGAGAATGTTTTGTTGTGTTTTTTTTTTCTCATGTGGATTGTGCTTTTGGATATCAACCCTTGGTTTCTATTGAGACTATGTGATTTGAGTGTCTTTTAAAACATGAATGAGACAAATTCATGTTTCATGTAGCTTTATTTCACCTCCATGAAATGACTTGATATGGTGTAGAAAGTTCATTATGGGGATATGACTTAGGGAAAATCCTCTTATAATAGTAATGTATTTTTTCTAGTGATTGGATCTCCCAAAAATCTAAAAGGTGTGGTAGGGAATGATATTTTTTACCTTAGGAATTATTGAGTCATCATCCTTTTTTTAATGGTGACCAAGATGCTCATGAAGTTGTTGAATGGTTTTCCCATCTTTAGAAAGTCCGGAAGTTGGAAACTCCAAAGTGGTTTGAGGTGATTATTATTTTTGGGTGGTGTGTGGGATGAGAATAGAGTCATCTGGGGATTTTTAGGTGATTTATATTATAGTGAGTTCATGGTAAAAATAAATTTTATTTTCCTACAATATCCTTCATTATCCTACATCCAAATGAAATCTCACAAAAATTTGTATAATAATCTCAAAGAAAGTCTATTTTTGTGCAATTATTTTGATATATATATCATTAATGAAGTGTATATCTATAAAAGTCTCTACTCATCCACTTCTGTAGATAATGACTTTTGCACGTGCTTCTTCTCAAAATATTGAGGAACAACATGTCTATCAACCTTCTTCTACTCGTTGTGCAGAGGAACAACCACATTCTGGACATGCTAGTGCTTCCAATCCCATGGAAAAACTGGTTTCTCAACCAGCTTCTTCTCCCAGTGCATAGATATAATGACTTTTTGCTGATGTTGATGCTACCACACCAGAGGAACAATATATTGATGATTTTGAATCTGATGAAATGGTAGGTGATGTAGGACTGATGATGCTATCAAAATAGGAGCACTGTAGTTTTTTAGTCTTAGAAAAAATATTTATGGTGTAGAGAAAATGCATCAAATATGAGGTCTGATAGAAGGTACAGGTCTTGCATGTTAACCCCATAAAGGCCTTGATCATTATATACGTTGGAGTCATCACTCGAAAATGTGTGCTGATTGTTATTGATTTTTGGAACTATATTGTTCCAACACTTAAGACATTTATTTGAGAAGATATTATGATAACATTTTGATATCATTTTTTTATTTTACTAAAAAATAAAAAAAAATAAACATTGACTTACTCTTCATTATCCCCTACATAGTGCATTTATAGTAGATGGATCCCACAAGAAATATGTATTAGTGATTTTCAGAAGGATTCATAGAGGCTTTCACAAAATTATTATTGAGATATCATCTTAAAGATGTTAAAGATAAAATAAACTTGTACGCACCACTTATGTATTCACACAGGATAACCCAATAAGTATGGGACACATTTACTATAAGTATTGTGGAAGTGTATTTTAGGTACATTTTGGATGGTAAAACATTGTTTGACAATAAGTTTATTCACCACTTTTATTTGGATTTTTTATTTATGAAACAGAAATATAGTACTAAGAATAAGGAATAGGTAAAAAACCAATGTATCCCTACTGTAAAGAAAAGATGGGGTATGCTTCACCTGAAAAAAAATAGTATGTATTTTAAATCTACAACAATACTTTTAAGTAACATGAAACTATAACATGATTATGTTTCTTTTTTTTAGATATAGATTCATAAATCCAAATCCAAATCCACATCTATCCTTTACCATATGCTATAAAAGAAGGTATGTGTAAATAAATATGGGATACTAATTGTTCAAAACATACAAAATGTGTGGAAAAAATATCTACATATTCAATAATATAAATTTATTTTTATTTAAATCGCTATTACAAAACAATGATAACATATTTTCAAATATTTTCAATCTGACATAGTTATAGGAATCATCAACACTTTTACAAGATGAAAACCTATTATCGGTGGTGTCACACCCACCTATTTTAAATTTATTTAATTTGTTAATTTTTCTGGGCATTGGGTAGTTCGGGGTGAAGTCCGACATAAAATTTTTGGGTTATTATTTAAAAACATGCATTTTGGCCTTGACAGCATTCAACGCACCGCGGTTGAAGTTGCGCAGCTTTGCCAAGTCACCACGTGACTTCGTCCGATTCACCGCTTGGCCTGCCTGATGTTCATTTAGTTAAATAGAATAAAATAATTATAAAGAAATAAAATTAATGGAGTGAAGAAAAGTAAATGAAAAAAAAGGTGATAAAACTTTAATTGAATTGTTTTAATGGTGATAATAATATAATTATTTTTAGAATATAATTATTATTATTATTATTATCATCATTAGTGTTATAAATAAAATTATTAATATTGGTTTTAAGAATGTTAATATTATTATAACTCTTAACCTTTTATTTTATATATATATATATATATATTATTGTTATAATTTATTATTACATTATTATTATTTTAATTATATAAGAAAATGAAAATGAATACCCCGACACCGGCAATTTTTGTTGGATGGGTTTTTTTTTAATGGGTCTAGGTTTAGAATAATTAGGGAAAAGGGTTTGTTGAGTGCCACTTCAAGTGGCGCTCAACAACTCGGGTGGCTAGCGCCACTTCAAGTGGCGCTTTGCCACCCTTTTATTTTTTTTTCTGGTTTTGTTTTATTTCTTTTTTTTAATTGTTTTTCACCTCATCTCTTTTTAATAATTAATTTCAAAATAAATAAATAAAATTTTGTTTTATTTTTTTTTTGTTTTAGTTTTTTTCCACCTCATCTCTTTTTAATAAATAATTTCAAAATAAATAAATAAAATTTTAAAAATAATCTTATAAATATGTATTTAAAAATGCTAAATTAATTATTATTATATTTATAATTATATAATTATGACATTATATTTATGTATATATATAATTATATGTGTGTGTATAAATATAATTATGTATATATATAATTAAAAATAAATATTTATAAATATAAATCTATTTATATATATTTTTTAAATAAAAAATATATTTGTAATTATATAATTATAAACTAATCTTTAAATATAAATATTTATAATTATATGAATATGAATATATTTAAAATATATAATTATGAAAATATTGTTACATATATATTTAAAATTTATTTATAAATATATTTAATATTCATATATAAATATATATGTGTGTGTGTGTGTGTATGTGTGTGTGTAGAATTATATTTATAATTATATTTAGAATTATATTGTAATTATAGTTATACTTGTATATGTATAATTATATATTTATACATGTATATATTTACATAGTTATAAGTAACTATTTATAAAAAAAATTGAAATATTGTTAAACATATAGTATTTCAATACCACCTACTTGAAACTTAAAAATGTTTCAAGTATGTGACTTTGAAATCCTATAAAATATAATCTAAATGACCAATATGAATGAAACTTAAAACATGTATTAACATAATTCATATGACCAATATGAATGAAACTTAAAACTTGGATTAAACATATACTGAATAGATAAAAATAAAAAAATTACGTAAAAAATGTCGATAGAAAATATTTTATAGGCTTTCAAAACCACCTAGTTGTAACTTAAAAATGTTTCAACTATGTGACTTTGAACGTCTATAAAACATAATCCATATGACCAATATGAATGAAACTTGAAACTTGGATTAAACATATACTGAATAGATGAAAATAAAAAAATTACGTAAAAAATGTCGATAGAAAATATTTTATAGGCTTTCAAAACCACCTAGTTGTAACTTAAAAATGTTTCAACTATGTGACTTTAAACGTCTATAAAACATAATACATATGACCAATATGAATTAAACTTGAAACTTGGATTAAACATATACTGAATAGATGAAAATAAAAAAATTACGTAAAAAATGTCGATAGAAAATATTTTATAGGCTTTCAAAACCACCTAGTTGTAACTTAAAAATGTTTCAACTATGTGAATTTAAACGTCTATAAAACATAATCCATATGACCAATATGAATGAAACTTGAAACTTGGATTAAACATATACTGAATAGATGAAAATAAAAAAATTACGTAAAAAATGTCGATAGAAAATATTTTATAGGCTTTCAAAACCACCTAGTTGTAACTTAAAAATGTTTCAACTATGTGACTTTAAACGTCTATAAAACATAATCCATATGACCAATATTAATGAAACTTGAAACTTGGATTAAACATATACTGAATAGATGAAAATAAAAAAATTACGTAAAAAATGTCGATAGAAAATATTTTATAGGCTTTCAAAACCACCTAGTTGTAACTTAAAAATGTTTCAACTATGTGACTTTAAACGTCAATAAAACATAATCCATATGACCAATATGAATGAAACTTGAAACATGGATTAAACATATACTGAATAGATGAAAAAAAAAATTACGTAAAAAATGTCGATAGAAAATATTTTATAGGCTTTCAAAACCACCTAGTTGTAACTTAAAAATGTTTCAACTATGTGACTTTAAACGTCTATAAAACATAATCCATATGACCAATATGAATGAAACTTGAAACTTGGATTAAACATATACTGAATAGATGAAAATAAAAAAATTACGTAAAAAATGTCGATAGAAAATATTTTATAGGCTTTCAAAACCACCTAGTTGTAACTTAAAAATGTTTCAACTATGTGACTTTAAACGTCTATAAAACATAATCCATATGACCAATATGAATGAAACTTGAAACTTGGATTAAACATATACTGAATAGATGAAAATAAAAAAATTACGTAAAAAATGTCGATAGAAAATATTTTATAGGCTTTCAAAACCACCTAGTTGTAACTTAAAAATGTTTCAACTATGTGACTTTAAACGTCTATAAAATATTATTATTTTATATACAATAATTAATTAGTTAGTAATATAATTATTGATTATTATTTGTCATTATAATTATTAATTATTAATGGTTAACTCGCTGTGACAAATTTTATTTATATTGTACCTGTACTTTATTATTTAATAGTTAATTGAAATAAGTTTGTATTTAATAGATTTTTGATTTTCTTGTTATTTGACTTAAACAACAGTTACTTATCATAGTGGATGTAGGAAGCTGTGGTGGTGTGACATTTCCTTTTTTTGAAAAACTACTTCTATAGGAGTTACCGAAGTTGGTTGAATGGGTGGAAGGGGTGGGCCTGGGGGTTGATGTTTCCTTGTCATCCCCATTATCCTTCAAAATGGATTGGAATCTTGCTATTGGGTACTTACACTATTTGTATCATTCTTACGTTAAGGGGTATTTCAGTGAACATGAGATTAGTAGTTTTTCTTGCAAAATGATGATTTTATATGTTCATGGTAATGTGCATATTCAAAGGAATGAGGTTTTACTTCCCCATAAAGTAAACAAATTGGTTGAAGTGTTTGACATTAATCCATGGAAGACATAAGGCTATGTGACACTTATGGTGGATTATCTCCAGCCTGAAAATTTTGAAGAAACATGCACATCTAGTGGGGAACTGACACATTTCATCTAAAGGTTTGTCATAACATTGCAAATTTCTAGAATCTCTCTTCCTGATGGTATAATACCTCCCTTCAAATGGTTTTGTTTTCTTATACAGGTACATTCCTTTTTTTTTGAGTTGGTGTTGTTTGTTTAAAGCTACTCATGTAATGTTGATCGTTCGACAAAAAATGTCACGTGAAATCGTGGTACATTTTCAAAAAATTACCCTATTTACAAGTAAGAAAAATATGATTAAAAATGGTGAAATGATAAAAATAATTACATGTACAAAGTTTTACAGTAACTGATAGAGTACATGATTCATTTTAACCATTAGATGATTGCCCTATGTGTCTAGGGCAACGTGTCTTCGTATGACCTTCCTGGCGGCATATGCTGCACCGCCATCCAGCTGGATGTTCACTAGGCCAATCCATCTCATTCCGAATATGAGTCGACTTTGGCCTCCCTTTAGGTCGAAGTCTGTTGATGTTCGGTAGAAGCGTGGGTGCACCATCAGGCAGCTGAAAATTCTGATATTCCCCGATTGGCATCCACGGAGTATTGTAGCAGGAGTTGATGCTCTCAAGTCGATAAGCTGGATCAACGAACTGCTCCCAAGATACGTGTACGTAAGCACATGCAGCAATCACATGGCCGCAGGGATATCTCAGTGCTTGAAAGTTGGCACAATCACAGTAACGCTTCTCTAATAAAACAACTCACACAGGACCATTGCTACATGCCATATCATCACCGGGCTCAGCGACCTCAAATCGTTGCTCTGGACGATTAAATGCAGTTACACGGTAAGTTGCGGCTTCCTGAAGAACTGTATCTAGCTCGCGTTGGAAATGGTGTCCATAGCGCATCCCTCTATTCAAGCCCTCTTCAGCTTGCTTTCCTCGTTCCAGAAAGTACTTTACACTACGATAGAAGGTCTCTTGTACAAACCCTGAAATTTAGATTTACGACATTATACAAATATTATATTATAATAGTAACTCTTCTGAGTAACGTATATTGAAATATTCGTATTTACCTGTGATAGGTAGTTTTCGAACACCCTTGAAAACTCCATTTATACATTCTACGATGTTGGTCGTCATATGACCATATCTCCTCCCATCATCATATGCCAACGACCATTTCTGCTTTGGAATTTGCATCATGTAATCATACACTTCTGGATTCCTGGAAATTCTGAACTGGGAGTGATAACTGAATAATCAAATTCTGGCAAGCGATTCATGCCTTCAGTCGACCAGGAAGCCAATAGTGGAGGATGGTTCAATGGTCGGTTGAACCTCGCATGAGTTGGTACAGACTGATCTTCCGCATGCTCTTCTTCTTCTTCAACTTCCTCTTCATCTTGTTCAAAATTGTCATCATCCTCAAATTCATCAACCAATGCATCTAAAGTATGTGGAGGACTATCCATTGAAACTGTGGCTGATGGAAATGATGGAATAACTACTGATGCTGATGGAACGTCTTGATGTGAAGGAGAATATGACATAGTTTCATGAATTTGAGATGGGTCAACTTCCAATGTCGATGGAACCTCCATTGTAGCTATAGTGACATACAACTCCATCATTTGATTCTCAGGTATATACTTAACCAATGAAAGTATATATTCCCAATCATCATCATCATTTACCGGATAGGGCACATGCCAAAACCTATCTATAAATTGAAGATGTCTGAATGTAATGGACTCTATTACTTGATTCCTCGCGAGTTTTAACCTCCGATGAATTTTCCTTTGCACAGCTTCCAAAGTAGTACATCCTCCAAGCATTACAACAGCTTCTGGATGTATACTATAACTGCATCCTTGTTCTGTCTCAATTATTTGACCGTTGCAATAAATATAAGCGGTGACCATCTTTTTTATCTAAAAGAAACCACTGTTATTAATTAAATCTGATTAAAGAATCAATTTATGTATGCATGCTTCTAGTAATTTAGGTTGGAATCCTAATCCCTCCACCAAATCAATATGTTCAAACCATATTGATGTGTAACTATTTACACAACCCACAAGTTTGTGTTACTTACCCAAAAATAGAAGTCAAATATATTTATACATATCCACATGCATTATATGCATGAGGTACACGAACATGCCATGTAAAAGCATAGAGTTATATGAAATTGAAAGTCTCCACATGAGTAAGCCCGGAGCGACAGATAGCCAACCCCATTCACTTTCCTAGACAAGGCAAGCCTCCAGGAAAGTAGGTGGTCCGGCCCAAAGCCCCTCTACCCGGGGATACTTTACTCAAGAGAGCAATCATTTCATGATAACTCTAACACTTAATATGCAAAAAATATATTGAACTACTAAATTCAAGTTCATAACTTCAATTACAAACCGAGGTCAAGGTATATTGAAAACTAAATTCATTATCATTCCTAGAATGCAATGCAAAGGTATATTCCATAGGCAATTTACTACTACTTGGCTAATTAATATAACTACTTCGCTAATTAATATAACTACTTCGCTGATTAATATAACTACTTCGCTGAATAATATAACTACTTCGCTAATAACATAATTATGATAAATTAATTACCTAATTATGGTTAACTAATTACCTAATTATGGTTAACTAATTACCTAATTATGCTTATCTAATTACCTAATTATGGTTAACTAATTACCAAATTATGGTTAACTAATTACCTAATTATGGTTAACTAATTATCTAATTATGGTTAACTAATTACCTAATTATGGGTAACTAATTACCTAATTATGGTTAACTAATTACCTAATTATGGTTAACTAATTACCTAATTATGGTTAAGTAATTACCTAATTATTATTACTTAATTAACTAATTATGATTAATTAATTAACTAATTATGATTAATTAATTAACTAATTATGCTTAATTAATTAACTAATTATGATTAATTAATTAGCTAATTATGATTACTTAATTAGCTAATTATGATTACTTAATTAACTAATTATTATTGATTAATTAACTAATTATGATTAATTAATAACCTAATTACAATTATTTAATTACCTAATTATGATTAATTAATTACCTAATTATGATTAATTAACTAACTAATTATGTTTCATTAATTACCTAATTATGATTAATTAATTAGCTAATTATGATTAATTAATAACCTATTATGTTTCATTAATAACCTAATTATGATTTATTAATTACCTAATTAGGATTAATTAATAACCTAATTATGATTAATTAATAACCTAATTAGGATTAATTAATAACCTAATTATGATTAATTAATAACCTAATTAGGATATATTAATAACCTAATTATGATTAATTAATAACCTAATTATGATTAATTAATAACCTAATTATGATTAATTAATAACCTAATTATGATTAATTAATAACCTAATTATGATTAATTAATTAACTAATTATGATTAATTAATAACCTAAATAGGATTAATTAATAACCTAATTATGATTAATTAATTAACTATTAATGATTAATTAATTAACTAATTATGATTAATTAATTAACTAATTATGATTACTTAATTACCTAATTATGATTACTTAATTAACTAATTATGCTTAATTAATTACCTAATTATGATTATTTAATTACCTAATTATGATTAATTAATTACCTAATTATGATTGATTAATTAACTAATTATGTTTCATTAATTACCTAATGATGATTAATTAATTAGCGAATTATGATTAATTAATAACCTATTATGTTTCATTAATTACCTAATTAGGATTAATTAATTACCTAATTATGATTAATTAATAACCTAATTATGATTAATTAATAACCTAATTAGGATTAATTAATTACCTAATTATGACTAATTAATTACCTAATTATGATTAATTAATAACCTAATTATGATTAATTAATAACCTATTTAGGATTAATTAATTACCTAATTATGACTAATTAATAACCTAATTATGATTAATTAATAACCTAATTAGGATTAATTAATATCCTAATTAGGATTAATTAATTACCTAATTATGATTAATTAATTACCTAATTATGATTAATTAATTAACTAATTAGGATTAATTAATAACCTAATTAAGGTTAATTAATAACCTAATTATGATTATTTAATTAACTACTAATGATTAATTAATTAACTAATTATGATTAATTAATAACCTAATTATGATTAATTAATAACCTAATTATGATTAATTAATTTACTAATTATGATTAATTACTTAACTAATTGTGATTAATTACTTAACTAATTATGATTAATTAATTTACTAATACTGATTAATTACTTAACTAATTATGATTAATTAATTAACTAATTACGATGATTAATTAATTAACTAATTACGATTAATTACTTCACTAATTATGATTAATTAATTAACGAATTATGATTAATTAATTAACTAGTTATGATTAATTAATTAATTAGTTATGATATTAACTAATTATGATTATTTAATTAACTAATTATGATTATTTATTACCTACTTACCATTAATTAATAACCTAATTATAATGAATTAATTAACTAATTATGATTCATTAATTAAATAATTATGATTAATTAATTTGCTAATTATGATTAATTAATTAGCTAATAATCATTAATTAATAATCTAATTACATTTAACTATTTACCTAATTATGATTAATTAATAACTTAATTATCATTGATTAATCAACTAATTATGATTAATTATTTAACTAACTAATCATTTCATTATCTAATTACATTTAAAAAAACTATACTATTTATAAAATACAAACATTATATACTAATTCTATAAATTAAACAACTAAATTATTAAATAAAACTATTAAATAAATTTAAAGAAAGATTTACCTCAAATTTGTGACGACGTAGGTACACAGGCAGAGCAACCGAAGAGGCAAGGCTTCACCGCAACCGAAGAACGCAAGAAAAAAATTTGAGAGAGAAAGAGAGGAAGGGATAGGGAGGGAGGAATGGGGGTGGGTGAGTTAGGAAGTGAAGTGAGGAATGGGGTGGGGGGAGAGGTCCTATTTATAGGATGGGGGAGTGTTTCGGCGCCACTTGAAGTGGCGCCGAATTGATTTGGAAGAAGGGTGCAGCGCCACTTCAAGTGGCGCTGCACGGTTTGCATATATTTTTTCAGCGCCACTTGAAGTGGCGCTGAACTCTATTTCCGCCAAATTGGTGGAGCGCCACTTGAAGTGGCGCTCCAATTCCGAAACCCTTGAGCGCCACTTGGTCTGGCGCTCAAGAGACCCACTTACCTAATTAATTCAACGTTTGACCCATTAAAATAAAATAAAAAAAACCCATCCGGCAAAATTAGTCCCCCGACACCCCTCTTCTCTTCCCCCATGAGACGTGACCCCCACCCCCTGAAACCCTACCCGAACTACTCACCAGCAGCGTCGCACCTCATCCCATATATGGTCAGCCACCAGCCTTCTTTCCCCCTTTCGGCATCACCCCCAACTCTTGCTCCCTCCTTTCGTTGAGTGACCCAACCCCCCTTGAACCCCCCATGCCCCGCTTCCTCTCTAGCCCGATGCGTGCTTCCCGCCAGCCTCCCACCGCCCCCCCCCCCCCCAACGCAATGCTAGCGCAGCTCCCCCTGGCCTCTCCTCGGTCCATCACACCCCACCTTAGCGGCACCTATCCTTTCTGCTGGTGAGCCCCGTACTGCCCAGACTTGCACCACCTCCCCAACCTCCCATCCATCCATCACACAACCTCATTCTACCCCGCGGATTCCCTACTCCCCTCCGGCATCGGCATCCGGCCTCTCCCCCAGACACCCACCGTTGCGCCCAGCTTCACCCCACTCACAGCCTTCGGCCTGCCTTCTGTCCGGTAGTAGCTTGCACCGCACCCCCTTGCTTAGCGGCTTCCTCTCGTGCATCCACCCCATTCCTCATTCATCATGCTCGCCGCCACCTGCTCTATCCGTCTGGTCGCCCTGCACCCCTGCTACATGTGCACAACCCCCTGGCCGCACCCTCTTCCCTTCTGATAAGACCCTAGTCAGATTTTTGTAGTGCAACTCACTTCTGGAACCCCTTGTTTTTCTCAGACAGCCCCCCAATATCCCGGCCGCAGGTGCGTTTTATGTTGAATAGTTCTTTCTTTATTTTGGGGGTTGTGGGGTTAGGTTTTTAGGTTGCCATCATTTCGATTTTGATGAAAAGGGTTTTATATTTTGATTTTTGGACTTACACATGTTTTTTGAGCTATGTGTGATGTGCAGTGGTCTTTGCGCACTAATTTTGTGGAGTTTCTACACACCGGTAGGTGGTTCCATGCCCTATCATCATTTAATAAATTTATTATGATTATTTGAGTTTATAAATGTGTTCTTTGGTTTCATTTTGTTGTACGAATTATTTTTTAAAATGGTTTGGGTGTTTGTTAGTTAGAATTTAAATTTTGATTAAGTAAATGACTATGTTTTTTGTTTCTTTGGTGAAATTTTTTCAAAATGGATTTTAGAGATTTTTTGGGTGGTGCGAACATTGTTTTCAAGGGTATTTGAAAGGTGTATGTTTCAATGTGGATTTTCAGTGAGTAGCGAATCATTTTGGGCAAGTCGGTCTTATTATTCAATTGTGTAAATAATTTTCTAGATTTTTATGTTATGCGAAAACTACGCTTTATAAATGTTTTGATATGGTTACTTTATATATTTGGTATTAAAGTAATTTTTTTACATGGAATCGCGTGGTTTTGGTGTAAATTCTTCATGGGTTTTCTTAAAATGATTTAATAAATAGTTCAAATTATTTATTGATTTATTTAGATGGTGCGAAAGCAGTATTTTGGAAGAGTTGAATATGAGTTTGTTTTTAAAGTAGAGTGTTTATATAAAATGAGACACTTTTTTGTGTAAACCCTACTTCTGTCACTTGGTGGTGTTTTATAAGTGGTACAAAAGGATCATTTAATTGTCCAAGTGGTGCGGAACTAGTTTTAAGAAGAATTTGTTGAGCAAGTTTCTTGAAAATGGTTTTCCCTACTTGTAATTGGGTATGTTTATTCTGTAAGCCCTTATAGTGTTATTTAATAATGTTTTCTAAGTTGTGAGAATTGATTATTTTCTTCTTTGAGTGTTTCCAAATAGGGATTTTTTACATCATTAAGCAACGAAAAATGTATATTGGAAAGGTATTTTGATGTGCATGTGTTTTTAAAATGGTGTTGGGTATACAAGTGGTGGATTTTGTACGTAATGTCTTTTTTGTTTTGTGATATGTGAAAGTGATAGATTATGTGAATGTGAAACTTTATTGAGCACAGGGGAAAACCCCAGGTATCTAGTTGGGCGGACTCGAACTAGTGTGCTAGTGATCCGGAGGGGTATCGTCCCTGTTTCACTTAGCTGAATTAACGATTGCAACACTAACTAAACATATGAATGACTGAGGGTAGTGGTTTCTAATCCGTGTTTACTAAGGGTTGTGTTTTCTATCCCACGTTTACTGAGGGTTGTGTTTTCTAATCCACATTTCACCGAGACACAAGGTTCTAGGGTCCCACACGTGCATGATGAGCCTTAGGGGATTTATCCACAGTGCTCTACTATTCATGACGTGGTACATTTTATTGGTATATGGAGGACCACTTGAGTATGTGAATGTTCTTCATGAATCCACTCTTCTTTTTTAAAGTAGTATTTTTGAAATGGTTTTTCTTCCAGTGCTCTTTTTTTTTACTTTCATCCTTTAAATATTTTCCATAAAATAATTTTAAAAGTATAGTTTTAAATAATCATGTTAAATTATCCTTTTCACTAAGGGAAATGAAAATAGAGTTTGGTTATTGGTCTCAGTGAGCTCGAAGGTTCTGGAAAGCCATGTGGAGCCGGGGACGTTGTCCTAGGACATTTTCTGTGGCAGTGGCGTGATTGGCGTATGGCAGCCAACAATATGTCCCAATCACCCGCTGGCACTAGTCTCCTCTTGCATCGTTCCTCATATCTTTGTTTTGAATTTGTGGAAATCTGGTTTTTAAGTAAAAATGATTTGGTGTTTTAATAATCGGTGGTTTTGTGGTGTGTCCTTGTATTTTGGAAATGTTGGATGTGAGGCGTTTTGAGCTGAGAATCCTTTTTGAATGATTTGTGTCCTGATTTTGAAATCTTATTTTTAATTTGGTGTGAAAGCATGTTGTTAGTGGTTTATTTTGAAAAGTGCTTCGTAATTCCCTTGTAGTGGTTCCCCATGCATGTTTAGTGTTCTTTTGCGGTATGTCTTGTCCATTGGACCAGTTTTACTGGGTCCATGGTTTTCTTTCTTAACTAGTGTACACCCTCTATAAAGCATTAGCATGCGATTGAAGTGTGGCCACATGCAATTCACCACTGGTCGGCCCTCTAGTTGGTCAAATGACTCTCTTCATGAATTGTAAAATTGAACACACCTATTATTTTTATAACTAAGTGGATCCTATCATAGTAGGAAGATAGATGTGAGGGGAGTTGAAAATAGTTTTTGTCTCTTTGAGTTGCCTGAGTCGTCGGGTATGATGTTTGACACTATTGTGTTTGAAGGGCCCCCTGGAATTGGTGAAAGGAAATCCTGCAGGGAATGGTGAAAGAAGTTCAAGTTTATTGGTGTGGATCAATATCTTAAAAGTCTTGTAATGCTTTCATCGGCCACAAGGGTCAGGTTTGGTGATCTCTCATAGTGTGAGTTCTCCTTGAAGAGCAAGGGTGGATTTCATAGAATCCATTAGGAATCCCGGATTTCATAGTGTTGTGTCCTCTTAAGGAGTTCTAATTTTCCTATTCAAAGGTGGATGTGTCTCGTGTGTCCTTCCATCTTAAGTTTTGTTGGTTAAGGTGAAGAGTTGGTTCATGTGTATCATTTAAACCTTGTTCTGATGAACGTGCTACGAGGGAGTAGATGGATGTTGGAGTGTGTTTTCTCTGGTGTTGTTGTCTCAACTGCAGTATAGTTTCTTGAGGAACTAGGAAAATGAGAAGCTTCATTCGGGAGTCGTCGATGCTTGACTGTGAGGCATGCGATGCGTCAAACATCAAGGCTCTAGCCATAGGCCTCGGAGTGAAGCTGGAAAGTGGTCAGGAACCCGAGTTTGTATGAGACCCCGTCCGTATTTCTATCATCGGTACTGAAGGTGAAGATAACTTAAATTGTTTTTTTGGTTATCCATTCCAAATGACCCATTTGGGTGCGTCTGTGGCTATGAGGAAGTGTGTTTGTCTCATTACCTTAACGTATCGGTGGTTTTGTCCCCTTAGATGTAATCACTTTTAGTGGTCCTTATGGGTTCTATTTGGTAAATTGGTCTCAAATTTGAAGGGTGCTCATCTCGGGATGTGGAGGTGTAGGTTTGTCTTCGGCTGTGGTTTTGATGCCCTAGTAGTTGGGCCCTTCCTTTCCTGCCCTTTGTGGTGGGGTGGTTTGTCACTGTCTAGATATTTTTTTTATGTTTCTGTATCTTTCATTAGTTTTAATGGTGAAGTGACCCATGGTGGGTCTCACTCAAATTTCTCTAGAATAAGTCTTTGTTGGCCTTTTTCATAATGGCGGGGAGTCCACCTGGGCCTCCCCGTGTCATTTTTTTCAGTCTCGTCTCGGGCGTTGGTAGGTTTCTAATGGTGTGGAGACCCTCCGGGATTTACCATGTTGGATATTAGTTATGTTCCTAGAGACGACTTGGTGGTAGGCAATAATAGTATTCCTTGTACGTGTTTGGTCTTGTTGTTCACTCCAGTCAAACAATGGGGCTTTCATTTAATTGTGCATGAGGTGTTTGGTTTGTGATGTGGCTTCGGTGGGTGCGAGAGTTCCTTTCCGTGATCAGTCAACTAGAGGTGTTCTAGCCCTTTGAGGCGGCGACACATATTAGAAAGTCTTTTTACGGGTTTCTTGAGGTTGTCATTTAAGTCACTTTCTCTGAGCACGGTACATTTGTCTCTTTTCACGTGCTTTTCGTAGGGATCATTGTTGAACACCAAGGGGGTATCAGTGACTGCTTTGAGGTTCAGTCTTAGTTGTGGATTTTCGGGGATGGAAAGTGCAATGGTGGGGAGAATTCCCACACCCGCCTCTTTTAAATTAATTTAATTTATTAATTTTTCTGGGCATCGGGTAGTTCTGGTTGAAGCCTGACATAAAATTTTTGGTTTCTTATTTAAAAACATGCATTTTGGCCTTGACAACGTTTACCGCACCGTGGTCGAAATTGTGTGGCTTTGCCAAGTCACCGTGAGACTTTTCCTGGTTCACCGCATGGCTTGCCCGATGTTCAATTAATTAAATTGAATAAACTAATAATAAATAAATAAAATTAAAGGAGTGAAAAAAATGTAAATGAAAAAAGGGTGATAAAAATTTAAATGAATTGTTTTAATGGTAATAATAATAAAATTATTTGAGATTATTATTATTATTATTATTTTCATTAGTGTTAGGAATATAAATATTAATATTAGTATAATTATTAACCTTTTATAATATATATATATATATATATATATTATTGTTATCATTTATTATTACATTATTCTGAATTTAATTATGTAAAAAAAATAAAAATGAAGACCCCCACACCTCCTTCTCTTCCCCCACGAGAGGCGACCCCCACCCCCGGAAACCCTACCCGGACTCCTCACCAGCCATGCCACCCCTCATCCCCTCCATGGCCAGCCACCAGCATTCTTTCCCCCTTTCGGCATCTCCCCCAGCTCTTGGTCCCTCCTTTCGTCAAGCGACCCAGCCCCCCTTGAACCCCTCAAACACTGCTTCCTCTGTAGCCCGCTGCGTGCTGCCCGCCAGCCTCACGCCGCACCACCCCCTAGCATCGTGCTCACGCAGCTCCCTCTTGGCCTCTCCTCGGAATGTCGTACCCCACCTCAGTGGCCCCTCTCCTTCCGTCCGGCAAGCCCAGTGCCGCCCTGGCTTGCATCGCCGCCCCAACCTCCCAACCAGCCACCGCACAACCCCCTTCTACCCAGCTGACATCCTGCTGCCCTCTAGCTTTGTCGTCCGGCCTCTCCCCCGGACACCTGCTGTTGCGCCCAGCTTCTCCCCGCACGCGGCCTTCGACCTGCCTTCCATCTTGAGGCACCAGCTTGCGCTGCACCCGCTTGCTCAGCGGAGTCCTCCCGTCCGGCCACCCCCTTCCTCATTCAGCCTGCTCGTCGCCTCCTTCTCTATCTATCTGCTCTCCCCACACCCATGCTACCCACGCAAAGCCCCTTGGTCACGCCCTATTACCTTCTGGCAAGTCCCCAGTCAGATTTTTCGGGTGCGACACACTTTTGGAACCACTCGTCTTGCCCAGACAGCCCCCAGTAGGTGGTTCTGGCAATTCCCCAGTCAGTTTGATATTTCTATTTTAGGACTTACACATGTTTTTTGAGATACACCTGACGTGCAGTGGTCTTTGCACACTAATTTTGCAGAGTTTCTGCACACCGGTAGGTGGTCATTTGATAAATTTTTATGCTTATTTGAGTTTATAAATGTGTTTTTTAGTTTCATTTTGTGGTGCAAATGATATTTTTTTAAAATGATTTGTGTGTTTGTTAGTTAGAATTGAAATTTTTATTAAGCAAATGACAATGTATTGTGTTTCTTTGGTACAATGTTTTCAAAATGGATTTTAGAGATTGTTTGGGTGCTCTGAACTATGTTTTCAAGGGTATTTGAAAGGTGTATGTTTCAATGGGGATTTTCAGTGAGTAGCGAATCATTTTTGGTGTGTCGGTCTTGTTTTTCAATTGTGTAAATAATTTGATAGATTGTTTTTGTTATGCAAATTATATTTTAAAGGTTATAATGTGCATTTGATTTTTAAGAACCATGTTTACATAAAATGTGGCATGTTTTTTATATATAATCTTATTGCGTCACTTGGTATTTCTTATTAGGTTGTGCAAAATTCTCTTTACAAATTTTTTGATACGGTTAACTTGTGTATTTGGTATTAATGTAACATTTCTACATGGAATAAAGTGGTTTTGGTGTGAATACTTCTTGCTTTTTCTTGAAATGATATAATAAATAATTCAAATGATTTATTAATTTATTTAAATGGCACGAAAGCAGTATTTTGGAAGAGTTGAATATGAATTTGTTTTTAATGTAGAGTGTTTATATAAAATGAGACTGGTTTTTGGTGTAAACCCTCCTTGCGTCACTTGGTGGTGTTTTATAAGCAGTACAAATGGTTCATTTAATTGTGCAAGTGGTGCAGAACTAGTTTTAAAAATAATTTGTTGGGAAAGTGGCTTGAAAATTGTTTTCCCTACTTGTAATTAGGTATGTTTATTTTGTAATCCCTTGTTGTGTTATTTAATAATGTTTTCAATGATGGGAAAATTGATTATGTTCTTCTTTGAATGTTTCCAAAAGGGTATTTGTGAAATGATTAAGTAATGTTATATGTATCTTGTAAAGGTATTTTGGTATGCGTGTGTATTTAAAATGGCATTGGGTATGCAAGTGGTGGATTTTTGCGTAATGTCTTGTTTGGTTTGTGATATGTGAAAGTGATATATTATGTGAATGTGAAACTTGATTGATCACAACGGAAAGCCCTGGGTATCTAGGTGGGCGGACTAGAACTAGTGTGCTAGGGATCCAGAGGGGTATCGTCCATGTTTCACTTAGCTGGATTGACAATTGCAACACTAACTAAACATATGAATGACTGAGGGTCGTGGTTTCTAAGACACATTTTCGGAGGGTCATGATATCTAAGCCACATTTACTGATGGTCATGGTTTCTAAGCCACGTTTCACCAAGACACGAGGTTCTAGGGTCCCACAAGAGCTAGATGAACCTTAGGGGATTTACCCACAGTGTTTTACTATTCATGACGTGGTGCCCTCTATCGGCATTTGGAGGACCACTTGAGTATGTGAATGTTATTTATGAATTTTCTCTACTATTTTATTGTAGTATTTGTGAAATGGTTTTCCTTCCGGTACTCTTTTTATTTTTTTACTTCCAGCCTTTAAATGTTTTCCTTAAAAGCATTTTAAAATTGTGGTTTTAAATAAGCATGTTAAATTATACTTTTGATGTTGTGGTAGGGAAACATTTTACTGGGTGGTATCCTATAGGGAATTTGTCTCACACCGTATATACACCTTTGGGAGTATGTAGATCTTGTCATTTGTGTATTCTAGGTTGAGGCATCATGCTTAGTGATGGTGGTTCGGGTTATAGATGGTTTTTCTGTGCAGGTCTGGCGACGGTGGGTTAAGGAGGTGGCTCCCCATGTTGCATGATGGTGAGAATAGATGTGTTAGTTTTATTTTCATTATAGTCTTCTTAATGTTTTGTGTTGAATTTTAAACTTTGCGTTTGGTCCAATCTTAAGGGTTTGTTCGGTTTGGTTTTACAGAGTTTGTTTAATTGTCTAGTTAGTTGTTTTTTCTATCTATTATTTTGGGTAAATCGTTCCTATATGTTAATCTAAATACCCAGACACTTGTACCAGACCTTTGGGATTGGGAACGCCCTTCAGGATATGTCGCGGACCAAGTTAGTCACAGGGTCAGATAGGGACCTGGCTTGGTTTGTGATAGGTGTCCTTGAAGCGGCTAGAACAGTTTGGATGTGTCAAATGTGTGAGTATTGGGGTGATACCCCAAACATATTTAAAAAAAAAGTAGGACAAAGATATCAAAATGAAAGAGATGAAGATATGATTAGCTTCCCTTGAAGAACAATTTCATTGGCAGACTGAGTTTCTAGAAACTATTATAGGGGGAATAAAAGAGAAGAAACAACTCAAGAACAACCATTGAGTGAAGTTCCCCTCCCCCCCACCAGCTTTAAGGAATTCCATTCCCCTAAAAGAGTTTTCTTAGTCGAGTAAATAAATATTCTAAAAATTGTTCTTGTGAAATGTGAATCAGACTAAAACTTGTACCTTTCCAGTAATTATATTCTACGGGGTGAAAATGAATGTGATTTATATCTATCAACACCCATCACCACCTTGTAGTTAGGGATATAGTGCTCAATATCCAAAAACTGTTGTCTACATAATAGACCACTTCCAACAGGACATGTGAGAGTGTCGATTAGCATAGCCCATGAGATGGGCATCGTGATACCTGTTCCATATGATGGAGAAGATATTAATATGGTCAACCAAACTATTGGAACATTCATCGCATTGCATCCAAATCTTGTAAAAATACATCTCGATGATGAGGTATTCATTTCTAATTAATTTTACATGCAAAACCATTTAAATTTAATGAATTTTTTTTAAACCAATTAATTTTATTATAGAAAAACAAAGGTAAGAGGGTGGAATGAATGATCAAATAAAACCCACTTAAATGATTGACCAACAGATTAAAAATATATTCTGAAATCACCTTTACCCTTCCTATTCAAAATTCACATTTACTAACATTGAAGGTTCATGAAGACACAAAGTTACAAACTCATAGCTATCCCATTATTGATTTTGACGAAAATATTTATAGATATGAATGTATGGACTACATTTCTTTTGAGAATGTAAATGAAATCCTTAATTAGGAATGGCTAGGAGCCTTAGTTGTGAATGTATACTTGAGGTATGTTTTCAGGATTTTATTTTTTGAAAGATGATATACTATGTTAATTATGACTACATACATTTCATATTTTTTGCATATATATATATCAATACCAATTGAAGGGATTTCTTGAAAAAAAATTCTGACTCATTAGTCCTCATGCCACCTCCATAAATCAAAAAAAATTCAAAAAATGAATGAAAAACTGGAAAACCTGACCAAATCATTTGAAAGAAAACTAAAGGATGGTAGAATATTATTAATACTAACATTACAAGGGTATAAATATACAATTTAATCATATCAAATCAAACTTCATTCCTTTCATTACTTATTTCTTTCTATGTTTTTAGGCAACATTTGATGCTCATTACGGTTAATTTGGATACTCCAAATATTTTTTTTTCAGGATTCACTACATGGAAACACAAAAAAATGACCACAGGTGATGAAAATTTTCAATTGGTAACACACCAAATCCATAATTTTGGAACTAAAAATCACATTATATAATTTATAATATTTTTAATGAGGATTCTGTAATGATAGGGTGGTGTATAAATATCATTAACAATAATAAATGAGGATAGGGGTTAAAGATAGGGATCCTGACAAGGTCTACAATTGGAAAAGTATCTAGGAATATATAAAAATACTTCACTATCCAAACACATATCAAAACAAATTAATTATTATTTTCAATGTTTATTTAGTGTACGAAACAAAAAATGAAAATGATTACGGTTATTATGTTAGTAAATTTATGAGAGGAATCATATTCCATTAACAAACTACAATCCATAAAGATGTATTTTTGAAGATAATTACTATTTAATTTTAAATATCAATTAATCCATTGTGTATTTATATTTCTACAGAACTATTATGTCTATAGAAAATAATCACTTTCACAAGTTGATATTGATTTTCTTAGAAAAAAATGGGCAGCATACTTGATGATATAATGAACAAAAATAGTATAATGAAGTGACTTTCATAGAAGTAGTGGATTGTTTCAAATTTATGTTTAATTTTTTTAGTAATAATCATATATGAATTGTTTTTTTATATAGGTTGATTTCATTGTCTGAGTTAGGTCAGTTTGTTCGATGATTTTTATGTTCGTGAGAGATTGGACTTTGTGGCTACAGCTAAGATAATGATAATAAAGAAATGGGTCAAGAATCTATACAACCATCATAAAAAGTGAATTCCTACAACTTATTTAATTAATATTCTCATCATTTTATCTAATATATGTAAGTTATTTTCACGATCATTTTAATCTAATAATTATTTAGTTGTTTTAATATATCTGTTGGGAGGTCATATTTTTCTGTCAACTATCTACAATATGCCGTAGAAGAGATAACATATTCTTTTCTATCAATGTTACCTTGATTTCTATTGCCTTTCAATATCGAGTTTCTAAGAAATCATACTGATTCGATGTTGTTATACCGAAAACCATTCTCATTGTTGAAACTTATATGAGTGGATTAAACTCTTATGCCCACTGTGGTGTCTTATCATGATATAATGGGATTAAGAGATTCCTATACACTTATGGTTTTCAATAAAGAGAATGGTTTTTTTCGCTAAGAACATCGAATCAATATGAAATGATGGAAGTTCAAAAAATAAAGGAAATGATAATCATGGTTACATTGGTAGATATATTTTTTATGAGACGTTGGGATGTGTAGGAATCAGGTACACCTTAATCTAACACAATGTGTGACTGGTATTTCTCCAGATGTTTCTTTTTATTTAAAATTGTCATTAATTGTTGAAAAATAGACAACTGACATACTCAAAACCAAAAAGCCCACATTTATAATGTTTTGAAACTTTAGTAAAATGATCCATTTGTCATTTGAGATGTGTTGAAATTAGCTGCACCTCAATATGATAGACAGTGTGAATGGTATGACTCTAGGTGTCTGTTATTAGTTTAAAATTGACATTTTAGTTCAAAATATGTCAGTCACTAAAAACCAAGAATGCTTACATAGATTTTATTGATAATTTAGGAAATTTATTTATGATGTGTAAGAATCAGTCCCATTTAAAACTAATACCCAATGTGACCAATATGAGTCAATGTGTATGTTTCCAGTTAAAATTGACATTTTAATAAAAAAGACATGTGATGTACTAAAAACCAAATAAATGCATTCAGATTATTTTGATACTTTAGAAAAATGATCTATGAGTCATTTTATATGTTTCAAAATATCCCCCAACTCAATCTGATGCATGGTGTTACTGGTATGACTCCGAGTGTGTGTTTTTATTTAACTTTGATGTAAATTTTAGTAATGAGGAAAACTAACATACTCAAAACTAAGAAAAAACATTTTTATTGTTTTGATAAATTAGAGAAAAGACCCTGAATTAAATTCAGACATATAGGGATACACCATACCTCAATCTGATGCACAGTGTGACCGTTATGACTCCAAGTGTGTCTTTTTATTTAAAATTGACATCAATTTTAGTAAAAAGGACAAGTGACCTACTCAAATCCAAACAAAAACATTAGCATTTTTTTTGATACTTTACGGAAATTATCCATACATCATTTGAGATTTTTAGAAATCAGATTCTCATCAATATGATGCATGGTGTAACTATCACGAACCAAGTCGGGATGCCATCTGAACCGACACCCGACCCCGCCCGCGACAATGCCTAAAGGGCGTTCCCGATCCCCATGGGATGGCACAAGTTCTCGGGTATCAAAATAAACCTTGGGAACACTTTTACCCGAACAAACAAATATAAAGCAAAAAAAACCCCAACCAAAATTAAGAGTCACATCCAAACAAACCTCTAACCAAAACCATATTTTTTTGAAACATGTAAAACCAAAACCCAAACAACACTCAAAGTATGGTGACCAAAAACCAACCCAAAAACTGTCACCCAGTGAGTGGGCACCACACTCAAGCAATCACCACAATGCAATTCCAATAGGTCTTCTAACACCCTTAACCACCTCTCCCAAACGCTGGACCCTTAACTGTATCCGACATAAACAAATCTAATTATACCCAAAGGTGTAAGTAGGGTGTGATCAATTTCCAAATAGGATGTCACCATGAAAAGATTCCACATATAGGAATTAAAAGAAAATTACATTTTCAATGATATATAAAATAATGTAAGAAATTATTAACAATGTTAGTGAAAACCATTTTTCATAAAGCAACCTTAAAGGAAAAAAACAGTTTAAAGAAAACACATGATTGGGTAGTAACTCAAGTGGCACGTCATGTATCGTTGGTGTGCGCAAAGTAACTGGGAGCACCAAAAGATGGGAGAGGCCATGTGGGTACCAGAATGAGTGGGACCCTAGAACGTCATGTCTCAGTGGAATGTGGCATAAAAACTATGACCCTCAGAAAATGTGTCTTAGAACACCACGACCCTTAGAATACGTGGCTTAGAAGACCACGACCCTCTGTCACCATATATTTAGTTAGTGTTGTAATCGTCAATCCTGCCAATGAAACCGGGCCAAGCCATCTCTAGAGGAATAGCTCACTAGTCCTAGTTCCCCCACCTAATACCCCAAGCTACCCTCTTTGTGCTCATTTAAGTCCCAAGTTCACATCACACATTACATTATTACATAAGATCCAAATAGGGTGCCTGTGCACGAAAACACACCATTTGCACACTGAAATACACTTTTAAATCCATACGCACTCGAAAATATTTTTTAAACTTAATCTACACCACTTAAAAATTAAATTAAACTAGATGCATAGTTTAATAAAAACAATTTGATAATTAAGAAAATCCCAAGGAGAATTTATTAAATAGTTTTCAAACATATCGCAAAACATTTAAATGGAAAAAAGTAATTCAAAACCCCTTTCCAAAATAATAGATATTATGAAACATGAGAAAATATAAACGGCATCATCTACACTTCCTAACTCACACACTACACAGTTTACAAAACAATAAAAAACAATTCAAAGTGGGTTTTCACAATAAAAATGGACTAAAATTTCATAAATATACTTCCAAAAAATTAAATTCACATTTAAAACATAATCAAAACTAAATTTTCAGCATGGAAAATAATTATCAAGGTGTTGAATTAATTAAACAAACATGAAAATGGTCACCAGATAATAATTGTGTGCGGAATCACCTACCAACGTGTAGCAAATTTCACAAACTCGATGCGTAAAGGTCATTTCACGCCCACCACACCTCAAGTAGACCTCAAGAAACCTTAAAATAAGATATCTCACAAATGAATAACAAATATTACAAGAAAAAACTAGACCCTAACCGAAACACCCTCAGAAATGAATAAAACACAACTAAGTTACTCCGCAGATAAGGCGAGAGGTCTGAGAGGCTGGTCAGAGCTCAATGAAGGTAGCAGAGGGATTGCGGCACTAGAAAAGAGGGGGTTTCTAGAAGTTTTTCTGGAAAAAGAAAACAAAGGAGGAGGCTATGTGAGAGGGGAGGTGCGGCCTAGAGGAGTTGTGGGAGAAGGGAGGTGTGGCGTGGTCAGGGCGGCTGGGCAGAAACGGAGGGGCGGACTGCCGGTTCCAGATCCATCCGAGGAGAAGTCAGCTGGTCTAATGGAGAGGCTGTGCGGTAGGGCTTTGGCGCAAGGTTGGGTAGTGGGTGAGGAGGTGCGTTTCGGATGCTGGGGCTATCAGAGAGGGCTGTCACGGTGATCTAGTATAGAAGGGGGCAGTCTCATGGAGGCAGCAAGGAGGGATGGCGGTGCGGCCTGGCACGGAGGAGAAGCGAGGAGGGAAAAGAGGTGTGGCACTAGGTTTGGCCCATGCAAACCAGGGGAGAAGGGGATACGGGCGCAACAGGAGAAGAGTGTGGGTGAGGGAGAGAAAGAAAAAAAAGAAAAAAAAGAAAAAAATGATAAATGAAATAAAATGGGGGGAAATAAAAAGGATAATAATAAAAAAAGGAATTTAGACTATCCTAAAAGAGAAAAACATTTAATCTAATTCAAAAATAATAATAACAAGATAATATCAATATTAATAATAAAAAGCTAAAGAATGTTAAAATCTTAAAAGATAACAACTAAATTAAAATATTAATTATAATAATTTTAATAATAACAATAATAACAACAACAATAATAATAATGATAATAATAATTTTATTTTAATTAGGTTAGTTAACCACCCACGCGTCGGGTAGGGTGCACGTTAAACTGGAGAAGCAACATGGGTTCGCCCGTGCCCTGTCTGCGCGTCGTGCATTACTAATCCAATGCTCACTTATCAGCGCGAAAGCGCCAAACTCGTGTCGGGCTCAGCCTGCATTTCAACAAAGAATTTATAATAAGGCAAATAAAATTATGGGAAAAAATAAAAAATAAAAAACACACCTAAAAAAAATCCAGGTTTGAAAATTCTCCCCACTATGAAATCTTTCTGCCCTCATAAAGTGAATTCGAAGCCTGGTCAGAGAATAGAAATGGGTCCTATTCAATCTAAGAAATCAGCTCCCAAGTCTCATGATAGTCATTATCATGATGCCAAAGAATGCGAAACAAGGGAATTGACTTTCCATGAATCACCTTCCCCTGAGAATCCACTATCCGCACATGCCTCTCAAACACTGATAATTATGGCTCAATCTCCAACTCCTCCAAATTCAACACATGAGACAGATTGGGATTATACATTTTCAGTTGGGAGACTTGGAATAGTTCATGAATTGATGTTAACTGAGAAAGAGAATCTAAACTATATGCCACCTTTCCAATCCATTTAGTAATCTCGAAAGGCCCAACATACCTCAGTGTCAGCTTTCCTTGCTTTCCCAAGCGGCAACGACCCAATCGAGGGGCCACCTACAAGAACACTCTACCCCCACTGAAAAATCAAGATCCCGACTCCTCTGATTTGCATAAGATTTGTGGTGACTCTGAGCTATCAACAACCACTGTCTAATCAACTGGACCTTTTCAGACGTCTCCTGAATGAGGCTTGGTCCCAAGAGTGAGGTCTCACTAGCCTCATCCCAACACAAAGGAGGCCGACAAGGAAGACCGTAGAGGGCCTCAAAAGGTGTGATTCTAATTAAGTATTGGTAACTATTATTATAAGCAAACTCGACCAATACCAAATTTCTATCCCATGATCCTCTGAAATCCAACACACACGTGCGAAGAATGTCCTCTAGAATCTGATTTTCCTGCTCCATCTGGACATCCGTCTGAGGATTGTATATCGTTTTCATCTTAATCTACGACCCCAAAGTCTTCTGGAGGCCTCCCCAAAACCGAGAGGTAAAGCGTGGGTCCTTTTCAAAAAAACTTCTAATGACACGCCATGAAGTCTAACCACTTACTAAACATACAAACGGCCCAGCTCAACCACCTTCGTTGTATCTCTCATCGGGGTAAAGTGAGATGACTTAGTCAAACAGTCAATCACTACCAAAATAGCATTACTCCCTGAAGGTTTACGAGGCAGGCCAACAATGAAGTCCAGGATGACATCATCCCACTTCTATGTAGGAATGGGTAATGGTTGAAGTAGGCCATATGGTCTCTGATTCTCTGCTTTCACCTGCTGATAAGTGTAGCATCTCGATAAAAAGTCGGTTTTGTCAAGTCTCATACCTGGCCACCAGAACTGGCGAAGAACATCATAATACATCTAGGTAGCAACAGGATGGACGACCCACTAAGATTGGTGGCAATCCTACATCACCACCTTCTGTAGAGACAATGACACCACTATACGGCCCTTGAAGCACAAGATCCTCTCGGGAGACAAAGACAAATCAGAAGGGGTCTCCCCACCGTGAAGTATAGAAACCCCACCTTTTCTTACATTACTATTACATCATTTTAATGGTAAAAAACATAATATAATTACACATATAGGAACCACAGGTTTAGTGTCTTGGGAAAACTAGGACCATACATAATAATTACAACATCAAGCATAAACATTTCTTGAATTTCTTCTTCTCTAGCTTCTTATTGGAACTTGTCCTCTCCTTAGTACATGTAGCCAACTGAGGATATACATCAAAAGGGGTGAGCTAAAATCTCAGTAATAGGATAGATAAGAACAATATAGCATGGGGTGAGCATAATCATAACATGAGAAAAAGATCATAAACATGAGAGGAAGCATAAATATAAGACTTGAAATGTGGCAATGCATAAAAATGAAACATCATATCTTAGTGGTTAACTACCACACATACCTGTGAACAAATAGGACATCTAGTCCACATAATTTCACATTTACTCATGAGATTCATCACTTTACCCAATGCATTGGAGCACTGTATAATTCTGGGTTCACCCATCACATTCAAACATTCATATTACGCTATATAATTCTGGGCGCACCTGTCACCTCATAATATTATCATTATCATGCATGCCACATAGAACATATATAAATAATGAACATAACTAACCCATGTTAAGGAATGGGTTTTATCTCATAAGAATAAATTCACAAACATTGGGTTCCCAAAAGAAATAGGGAACAACATACTTGATATAAGAACCATCAACCATGAATGAGAGGTAAAAGTTGAGTTCTTAAAAGAAGAGTTCTTTTGGAAAACATTTTGTTTGACCTAAAATTAAGTAGAAAAAATTTATATCCTGGAAAGGTAATATAATAATGAAAAAATGATTTTTATGAAGTTACCATACCAAATTGGAGTGAAAGAGGGAGAACCTAAAGAAAGAAAATTGGGTTTGAGATTTTCCCCTTACCTGGTATCCGAACACTTCCTTCTCTTTAATATCTTGTATACTGACATTATATTCATTAATTATAAATTAAATAACCTTTTATACATTAATAGGGTTATTTATGGTTTCATTGTGTCATTTTATGTTCTTTTGGATGACTTATAGAGTTTAAAAACATTGTTCGGGGATGTTCGTTTTTATGGTTTTTCATGGGTGGTTCACTGGTATTCATAAATTGATGTTTGGGTAGAACATGGGTAAACATATAGAACTAATATTACATGTTATTAATGACATTCCATAATTTAAAATGATCTTATAATGAGTTATATTATATACCATTTTGATGAATCATTAGATAAAAATTAAATGATGATTGTTTGGGTTATTTTGGGCGGTTTGTCGATCACAACGAACATGTTTTAATTTATCACTTAGTAATATGTACATAAGTTAGTTACATAACATTAAATAGGAAATAATACTTATAAAATATTCTTTTTCAACCATAAAAATAGTTTCATGACCAGATTTGAAGGTAGATATGGAAGAAGAAAACATGTTGTTCTTGAAGGTGATAAATTAACACCTCACGAACAACGTTCTCTTTAAAAAAATAAAAGGAAGATGGAAAGGTTTTTGGATGATATAATATCCCATTAGCATCATAAAATTACAATACATGTATAATAATGAAGTAAAAAAACCATTTGTATGAAGATAGGTGGGTAGAGATCAAGAAATGAACTTGAAATTGAAAGGAAATTAAAGGAGAAGAGGGAGAGAAATTACCTCTTAAATTCACCACTTGAGATCCTCCTTAAGGAAGCTAGGATTGGAATTTTGATGAGACCAGCAGATTATGGACATTGTAGAGGGTCTAGGTAAGATGTTTGGGATGAGTTTAGAGAAGTCTTCGAGCTTGATAGGTGTGAGGAAATGAGGGTGTGAAGGGTTGTATTTATAGTGGAGGGGAGAGGAGTATCCTTAATACAAAATTCATTAGTTTATTATTTCCCCAAAAGACAAGGAATAGTGAGTCTTTCATGACCAAGAATATTAATTTCACCCCAACCATTTTTGGACATGTATAATCCAAAAATGAAGTTCATCTTTCAAAATTAATTTTCTAAATATGATTAATTTAATGTTTAATTAAAATCATTGTTTATTACTAAAAATAGTTTTAAAAAATCATTTACTTATTCTAAAATATTGGTACATCATACATTCACTTGAATATTATTTTGATACTATAATAGGTAAGGTTACTATTAATTAGTGTATTTCACTATTCATAAGGGTATGTTACTATTCATAAGGGTAGGTTACTATTCACAAAAAAATATTTGTTTTATTAGACTCCAAAAAACAACTTGAACACAACCATGTATGTCAGATTTTCAAAATTCCAAACATAGAAGTGACAAACTTATGTTTAAAGGTCACATAGCACTTAGTAGTTCATTATGTTGTGTTTTCATGTGATTTTATGACATAATTATAAGAAAGTAATTTCCATTGAAAAACTTTGGGTCGTTACACGACAAAACTAAATAGATCGCTGATACAACTCATCACCGGGCTGCTCCCACTAAATCAACTCCAGATGAGCAGGAGTCAACTAAATGCTATCTAAGAACGTAACTCTATTGTGCTCCTTTCTCTACAAGTGCATCTGGGAGAAGCACCCCATCAAAGTCCACTCATCGCTGGACTTCCTCAATGCCTGCACTGGTACCTTTCTTCTCTAAGCGTCATCCACCACATTAACCTTCCTCGGGGTATAGACAATGTCAAAATCAAATCCCTACAGATACTCGATCCAGTGGTGCTACCTCAGATTGAGATACTTCTGAGAGAAAATGTAGGCTAGGCTCTTATGGTAAGAATAGACCACAAATTTCTCCCCAAAGAGGTAGTGATGCCAAGTCTTTAAGGTGTGCAGCATGGCTAACAACTCCATGTCATGAGTCAGATAATTCATCTCGTGCGGCCGAAGCTGGCGAGAACCATAAGCTACCACATGATTATCCTACATGATTACACACACAAGGCCCGCACCTGACGCATCACAATAAACCACATATACCTTCCCAGACTCTGGTAAGATCAACACAGGTGTGGTTTTCAACTTCCACTTCAACTCCTCAAAGGATTCCTAGCACTGTGGGCTCCATTCAAAACTCACCCCTTTCCGGGTGAGTGCGGTCATGGAGGAGGCAGGCCACGAGAAATATCGAACAAAACACCTTTAATAACCTACCAGGCCAAGAACACTCATGATCTCAAACACATTCCTCAGTTGTTCCCACGACATAACCGCACTGATCTTTTCGGGATCCACTGAAACCCCTTGTTCTAAGACGACATGCCCCATAAATATTACTTCCCTAATTCAGAATGTGCACATTGAGAGTTTGGCATACAGGTAGTGGTCCCTCAAAGTGCCCAAAACAATCTGCAGGTGATGCTCATGCTCCTCCTCAGATCCAGAATAAACCAGAATGTCGTCCTCAAATACAACAACAAATGAGTCTAGATATTGGTAGAACACCCTATTCATGATTTGCATGAAATTTTATAGGGAATTAGTTAATCTAAAAGGCATGACTAGATACTTGAAGTGACCACACCTAATTCGGAAAGAAGTCTTCAGAATGTCATCTTCTCTCACCCTGAGCTGGTGGAATCCCAAACTCTAGTCAATTTTGGAGAACCACTTCTCCCTCTTCAGATGGTCGAACAAATCGTCAATCTGAGGAAAGTGGTACTTATTCTTCATGGTTACCTTATTCAATTTCCGGTAATCGATGGACAAATGGAGGGTTCCATCGGCCTTCTTCGCGAATAAAACTTGGGCGACCCAAGGAGAGATGCTCAGGCGAATGAATCCTTTGGATTCCAAATCGTCCAGATGTATCTTTAATTCCCTCAATTCGGTGGGGGACATGCGATATAAGGGAAGAGATATAGGTTGTGTTCCAGATTCCAACTCAATTGAGAACTCCACATCCCTCTTTGGGGGTAAGCATGAAAAATCATTTGGGAAGATCTTTGGGAACTCATCCACTACACGTGGTAACTTGCCCTGAGAAACACCACCATCGTCCTCCAATGAGATCGATGACAACTGATAAGAAAGATTCCCCAACTCAGGGAGTGGAGGTCCCGCGCGACCCGACCGAGGATCCCATTCTCCATAAAATAACCGAGGACTCCCATCTGGTTCCATAAAGCTGACTCGACACCAATAACAGTCAATATGTGCATGGAAGCACACCAGCTAGTCCATGCCGAGGATCACATCAAATAGGTCCATATCAAGAACCATGAAATCCCACACCATCTCGAATCATGATACAGAGAGCGTGCATGATGGACTCCTAAGGCCCTGCTCCCTCTTTTCCCCCAACGGTGTTTCCAACTCCATGGAAAAAGATAATAGTTTGGTTGCTAGGTTCTGCAGGTTAACAAGACGGGCAGATATAAAATAAACTGAAGCACCAGTATCAAATAAAACTGCAGCTATATAAGATGAAATCATAATGGTACCTCGAACAGTCGATAGTCCTACATCAGATCACGCTGGTGCCTGATCCACAACATGGAAATGTCTGGTCCCTGCCCGAGAAAAACCACTCACCTGAGGCTCTTCCCTGATCTGGCTCTGCCTTGAAAACGATCTGGTCCTACCAGCACGGCCACCGAACCGAGATCTTGTCGTCCGGGTCGGCCCTGACTGAACTGATACCCCTCTGGAAGCCACAGATCCAGTCCCACTCTAGTAAGGGTGTGTAGTCTTGTAGAAGAGTTGTAGATATCCCACAACTCCACACCCATGGAATGGTATGGGAGGGTGTGGACAAGCAGGTCAGATGATCCCTACCCTTCCACACTTATGGCACACCATAGACCCTACACCAGAAGCCCCAGATGAAGTCTTCCTGGGAGGATGACCTGAGCTGCCGCCACTCTTCTTCCATTGCTTATCACACTTCCTCTTATTCTCAGATAAACAACCGCTGCCAAACCCAGACACTGATCCAGAAAACCCTTACTTCCCTCTCTAGTCAATCTCGACCATGCAAGCATGATTAACCACCTTAGAATAAGTTCTCATCTTGAATAAGAAAACCTGAGAGTGGATTTCTAGTTGAAGTACCTTCTCGAACTTCTGAGATTTCAAATATTCACTTGAAACAATCTCAGGCGCGTACCTCACAAGCTTAGAAAAGTGGTTTTCATAATCAATCTCTATCTGACCCCCTTGTGAATGATCCATGAACTCCTGGGTTCTGGTGTAGGCCAGGAACTCAGGACAGTACTACTCGTTAAATATAGCTTTAAAATCCTTCCAACTCATCTTCTCATGATTCCCAGCCTGAATAAAAAATTCCCACCACTTGCGACTGGAACCCTCTAGCTAGAATGAGGCACACTTTACCATGACTTCCTCCAGTGTGTAAAGGAACTCGAACATACACTCTATCCTTTCAAGAAATTCCTCTACCTCTTGAGGTTCTGAACTACCTCGGAATGAAAGAGGTATATTATTCAAAAAATCCTGAGCTTTATCCTTCATGGATCCAGACTCGTCTTCTCTAGCTAGAAAAAGGGCGGGGGTAGGAATCTCCTCTTTTCCTAAAGCCTGAATAGCTTGGACCACGACATATAACAATATATGGTCAAGCGGCGAAGGAGAACTCTCTCCGGATTCCTCTCGGGGTGTGTGTAAGCTCTCTGAGGAGGCATCTTGCTAAAAATAGCAATAGTCATAAAAGAACATCATCAATATATCATATCTAAAGTAAAATCAAATTTCCAGCAAGATAAGTAATCATCAGTAAACCAAACATGAAAAAGTAACATCGTGTCCAAATTCTTCTTCCCCACCAGATTTCCACACACAGTTTTCATCTTGCATGCCCCACATGGAATATAATTCAAACAAGCATCCGGATATCCCATGGTGATTTAGGGTCTGTAATGAGGTGTGCTGTCCAACCACCCTACACACAACCAGAATTCTGAGCCCCAGCAATCCTAACTCTTGACTAACCAAACTCATCCCAAATAAAATAACCAAATAGATTAAACCAAGGCTTATGATACCATTTCATCACGAACCAAGTCAGGTCGCCATCTGAACCGATGCCCGACCTGGCCCGCGGTAAGGCCCAAAGGGCGTTCCCAATCCCCATGGGCTGACAAAAGTGCCCGGGTATCAAAATAAACCTTGGGAACGATTTTACCCGAACAAACAAATATAAAGCAACCAACAAAATAAACCCAACCAAAAGTAAGAGTCGATGCCAAACAAGCCTCTAACCAAAACCATATTTTTGAGTCACATGTAAAACCACAATCCAAATAACACTCAAAGTATGGTGACCAAAAACCAACCAAAAAACTATTACTCGGTGAGAGGACACTACCCTCAAGATGCCACCACAACACCACACCAAGAGGTCTGCTAACACCCTGAACCACCACTCCCAAATGCTGGACCCTTATCTATATTAGACATAAACAAATCTAATTACACCCAAAGGTGTAATTAGGGTGTAAGAAATCTCCCAACAGGATGTCACCAAGAAAAGATTCCACTCAAAATCATTAAAAGAAAATTACATTTTCATGGATAAATAAAAGAATGTATGAAATTCTGAACAACATTAGTGAAAACCGTTTTTCATAAAGCGACCTTAAAAGAAAAAAACATTTTAATGAGAACAGATGTTTGGGTAGTAACTCAAGTGGCACCTCATGTATCGTCGGTGTGCACAAAGTAAACAAGAGCACCAAATGATGGGAAATTCCATTTGGGTACCAGAATGAGTGGAACCCTCAAACATCGTGTCTCAGTGAAATGTGTCTTTGAAACCACGACCCTCAGAAAATGTGGCTTAATAAGACCACGACCCTCAATCACCATATATTTAGTTAGTGTTGTAATCGTCAATCCTGCCAGGGAAATTGGGCCAAGCCAACTCTAGAACACTAGCTCACTAGTCTAGTCCCCCCACCTAATACCCCAAGCATCCCTCTTTGTGCTCATTTAAGTTCCAATATCACATCACATGTCACATTATTACATAAGAGACAAATAGGGTGCCTACGCACAAAAACACACTATTTGAACACCACAATAAACTTTTAAAGCCATACGCACACCAAAATATTTTTAAAACTTAATATGCACCTCTTACACATTAAATTAAACTATATGAATGTTTTAACAAAAACACTTTAATAATTAAGTAAACCCCTAAGATAATTTATTAAACATTTTTCAAACATGTCGCAAAACTTTTTAATGGAAAAAAGTCATTCAAAACCCCTTTCCAAAATAAAACATATTATGACACATGCCAAAATATAAACCGCATCATCCACACTTCCTAACTCACACACAGCAAAGTTTAAAAAAATAATAAACAATCCAATGTGGGTTTTCATAATAAAAATGGACTAACATTACTTAAATATACATTCAAAAAAAATGAATGAACATTTAAAACATAATAAAAACTAATTTTTCTACATGGAAACTAATTCGCAAGGTGCTTAATCAATTAAACAAACATGAAAATGATCACTATATAATAATTGTGTGTGAATCACCTACCAATGTGTAGTAGATTTCACAAACTCGATGTGCAAAGGTCGTTGCACACCCACGACACCACAAGTAGACCACAAGAAACATTAAAATAAGATATCACACAAATGAATAACAAATATTCCATGCACAAACATGACCCTAACTACAACACCCTTAAAAGGAAATAAAACACAACTATGTTACTCCGCACCTAAGGCGAGAGGTTCGAGAGGCTGGTCGGAGCTCGATGGAGGTATCCGGAGGAGTACAGCTCTGGAAAAAAGAGGGGGTCGCCAGAATTTTGGCTGGAAAAAGAAAAGAAAGGAGGAAGCTATGTGAGAGGGAAGGTGTGGCCGAGAGGAGGTGTGGGAGGAGGGAGGTGCCGCGAGGTCAGCGCGACTGGGAAAAAACAGAGGGGTGGATCTCCGGTGCTAGTTCCGGCCTAGGAGAAGTCAGCTGGTCCGGTGGGGAAGTTGTGCGGCAGGGCTTCAGGGCAATGATGGGTAGGGGGGGAAGAGGTGTGTCACGGATGCTGGGGGTAGAAGGGAGGGGTTGTTGCGGGGAGGTAGTATAGAAGGAGGGAGGTCGCATGGAAGCAGCAAGAAGGGATGGTGGTGCAGCCCGACATGAAGGAGAAGGGAGGAGGGAAAAGAGGTGCGGCGCTAGGGTTGGCCCGCACGAACCAGGGAGATGGGGATATGGGCGCGGGGAGAGAAGAGTGTGGGTGTGGGAAAGAATAAAAAGGAATCAAATGAAAAAATATAAATGATAAATGAAATAAAATGGGGGGAATTAAAAAAGAATAATAAAAAAATTGATTTTAGACTATCGCGAACGAGAAAAACACTAAAACTAATTCAAAAATAAAAATAATAAGATAATATCAATATTGATAATAAAAAGCTAATTAATTTTGAAATTTTAAATGATAACAACTAAATTAATATATGAATTATAATAATGTTAATAATAATAATAATAATTATTATTATTATTTTATTTTATTTTAATTATGTTAGTTAACCATGCATGCGTCTGGCAGGGAACACATTAAACTGGAGAAGCTACTTGGGTTTGCCCATGCCCTGTCCGCGTGTCGCGCATTACCAAGCCAACACTCACTTATCAATGCGAAAACAAAAAAATCGTGTCGATCTTGGGCCGCATTTCAACAATGAAATTATAAGACGGCAAATAAAATTATGGGAAAAAAATAAAAATTAAAAACATACCTCAAGCGAAGTCCAGGAATGAAAGTGACAATTATTACTCAACGTGCTTCTTTTTATTTCAAATTGAAATTAATTTTATAAAAAGGAAAAAAGTGACATATTGAAAACCAATAAAATGAATTAAAATTGATTTTATACTTTATGAAAACAATTCATACATCATTTATGATATTTAGGAATCATCCACACCTCAATCTGGCGTACGGTGTGACTAGTATGACTCCAAGGGTGTATATATATTTAAAATTTACATCAATTTTAGTTAAAAGGACAATTGAACTACTAAAAACTGATAAAACACATTCATATTTGTTGATATATTTGGAAAATGATCCTATGTCATTTTATATGTGTAGGAATCATCTGATCTTAAATTTGACACATGGTGTGACCGGTATGACTCCATGTGCATCTTTTTATTTAAAATAGGCATCAATTTTAGTTAAAATGACAGCTGACGTACTCAAAACTGAGAAAACACATTATCGTTATTTTGATATTTTAGGTAAATGATCAATAATTCATTTCATATTTGTATAAGGCATCCTCACAAGAATCCGATGCATGGTGTGATCTGTACAGCTCCAAGTGTTTCTTTTTATTTTAAATTGACATTAATTTTAGCAAAATGAATAAGTGAGGTACTAAAAAATATGAAAAACATTAATATTGTTTGATACAATAGGGAAAAGATACATAAGTTATTTGGGATGTGTATGAATTAGTTTAATCTCAATTTGATGCACACTATGGACGATATGTCTTCAAGTGCGTCTTTTTATTTAAAATTGACATCAATTTTAGTAAAAGAAAAATTGACATATTCAATGCTGAGAAAATAGATTCCATTTATTTTGATACTTTAGGGAATTGATTCATATGTAATTTATTATATATAAGAATCAACCATACCTTAATCCAACACATTTCATGTCCAATATTACCCAATTTGTGTTTTTTATTTTAAATTAACGTTAATTTTAGCAAAAGGAATAAGTGACGCACATAAAACTGAGAAGACACATTCGTATTATTTTTATAATTTAGTAAAATTATACATGAGTTATTTTTGATCTTTAAGAATAATCTTAATCTCAATCTGACTAACTGTATGATAGGTATGACTCCAAGTGCATATTCTTATTTAAAATTGGTATAAATTTAATTAAAAAAGAATAACTGAACAACTCAAAACCGATAAAACACATTAATATTATTTTGATACTTTATGAAAATTATCCATAAGTCATTTTAGATATTTAAAAATCAACCACACTTTAATATTATGCAAGTTGTGACCAGTATAAACCCAAGTGAATATTTGTATATAAAATTGACATTAATTTTAGAAAAAGGGAGAACTAACTTACTCAAAACTGAGAAAATGAATTCAGATTGTTTTCACTCTTGGAAAATGATCCAAATTTCATTATTGATGTGTATTAATCATCCAAACCTAAATATAATGCACGATTTGATTGATATGACTCCAAATGTGTATTTTTTATTTTAAATTGACTTTAATTTTAGAAAAAGGAACAAGTTACATACTGAAAACCGATAACACACAAATGTATTTGTTTGACACTTTAAGAAAACTATCCATGAATCATTTTTGATGTGTATAAATCACCCACACCTCAATATGATGCACGGTGTGACCAATATGACTCAAAGTACCCATTATCAGTTTAAAATTGACATTTTTGTTTGAAACTTGTATCACTCACTAAAAACAAATAAAATGTACTTTGATTGTCTTGATAATTTAGGATTGTAATTAATAAGTAATTTTTGACATGTAGGAAGTAGTCTCAAATAAAAATGACACACGATGTGACCAGTATAACTCAAAATACATGTTTCCATTTTAAAATGACATTTTAGTAAAAAAACAGATGTCACATACTGAAAACTGAGCAAATGCATTCATATAGTTATGATACTTTAGTAAAATGATCCTTATGTAATTTATTACATCTAGGAATAAGCCACACCTCAATCCCACGTATGGTGTAGCCAGTATAACTCCATGTGATTCTTTATTTAGAATTGACATTAATTTCATTAAAAGAACCATTAACATACTCAAAACTGAGAAAATGCACTATAATTGTTTTGTTGCATTAGAAAAATGATTCATACCTCATTTTTGACATGTTGGAATCAACCACTCATCAATAAAATGAACAGTGTGACCGATATAAATCCAATTGTTTCTTTTTATTTTTATTTATTTTTATTTTCTCGAAATCTCGACTTTTCTAAATGGTTCTTGGTTTCAAAATGTTTTCGCCTCTTTTTGAGACACATCGAACTTGTTTAAAAAGAAATCTACGAAGATATGCCCGTTTGGCCCTTTACTTAATACAAAAACAGTGTTTAGAGTTATTTAAAATGATACTGTGAAATATTCGTGTAAAGCTGTTTGTTTTTGAAAAACCAAGTGCTCGCTTGACAACTCCAGGTATTTTATAAAATAGTTTTGATAATCAAATGTCGTGAAGGCCCGGTTGGCACTTTATTAATTGTGAAGTGATTGTACATATACATATATATATGCGTACTTGTGAGGGCATCTCTACAGGGGGACTTCCCTTCGAGGGTTGTCGTGTAGCGATGTCCGTGTAAGGGGTTGGCAAGTGCGGTGAGATGAGTCACGCGTGCGTGGGCCTCCCACTTACACAGTGTTACTAAAACCACCATGGGTTCCTGGGCATCTTGTAGATTATCGAGTGACGGTTGCTTGCTAACCCTTATTAGACGGGTTGGTACCCTCTGGAGTTGTGGACAGGCCAGGTGGGATGTGCCACTGGTTGGCTATTAGGGCGGCCAGTTGGTTATTGACTGTGGAGTACCATGCCGACAGGTAGTCTGAACCCGAGTACGTCCAGGGGTTTTCTAGGGATGTTTAGGATCACCCATGGTTACTTGTTCACCTTGATTGTTTACTTTCAGTTATTCTTTACAGCTTATAGTGTTACTTGTGTCCTTTTGCACTGCTATCATCTTGCATTACTTGGTTACTTTCTGTTTCACTGGTTTGCTTTCAGCCTGTACTGTTTACCTGTTCCTTTTTAGCACAGTCGTAGTATCATTTGTATTTGGTTTTGTTTATAAAAAAATGAAATGGTTTTGAAAGTGATTTATAGTGTGCGTTGGGTTTTCAAATGGGGAAAACATGTTGTTTATTTTTAAATGTGAAAAATCTATTTTATAATTGTATTTTTCAAACCTGTGTCAACGGATTGCTTGGGAAAGGAAACTTTTGGATTCAGTGGTTTACTTTGGCTTACCTACTGGGCATTTTTAATGCTCACGCCTATATTATCATTTCAGTTGCAGGTCTTCCCTTGCTCAGGTCTTCTGTTTTGAGTTGCTCAGTGTTGGAGCGAGGTTGCTCTCTAGTTGGGTGGTGACCTGAGAGGTCACATGGAGGTACGTGGTCGTGTGGCTTTTATTTTATTTTCCGCTGTTAGTGTTTGCTCGCTCTGTTCTATTTACTTTTGTTGGGCTAAAATCATTCCCACCTGCTTAATTTTGATGCCCGGCACTAGTTGCCATCCCGGGGGGATCGGGAATGCTCCTCGGGACTTGCCGCGGACCGGCTCGGGTGCCCGGTTCAGAGTCGACCCGGGCTGGTTCGTGACAGTTTTCACTCTTGGAAAATGATCCAAATTTCATTATTGATGTGTATTAATCATCCAAACCTAAATATAATGCACGATTTGATTGATATGACTCCAAATGTGTATTTTTTATTTTAAATTGACTTTAATTTTAGAAAAAGGAACAAGTTACATACTGAAAACCGATAACACACAAATGTATTTGTTTGACACTTTAAGAAAACTATCCATGAATCATTTTTGATGTGTATAAATCACCCACACCTCAATATGATGCACGGTGTGACCAATATGACTCAAAGTACCCATTATCAGTTTAAAATTGACATTTTTGTTTGAAACTTGTATCACTCACTAAAAACAAATAAAATGTACTTTGATTGTCTTGATAATTTAGGATTGTAATTAATAAGTAATTTTTGACATGCAGGAAGTAGTCTCAAATAAAAATGACACACGATGTGACCAGTATAACTCAAAATACATGTTTCCATTTTAAAATGACATTTTAGTAAAAAAACAGATGTCACATACTGAAAACTGAGCAAATGCATTCATATAGTTATGATACTTTAGTAAAATGATCCTTATGTAATTTATTACATCTAGGAATAAGCCACACCTCAATCCCACGTATGGTGTAGCCAGTATAACTCCATGTGATTCTTTATTTAGAATTGACATTAATTTCATTAAAAGAACCATTAACATACTCAAAACTGAGAAAATGCACTATAATTGTTTTGTTTCATTAGAAAAATGATTCATACCTCATTTTTGACATGTTGGAATCAACCACTCATCAATAAAATGAACAGTGTGACCGATATAAATCCAATTGTTTCTTTTTATTTAAATTTGACATTTTCTAAATGTAGTCATTAATATTAATGTTTCACTTATTTCTTTATAATACAACTAACATAAGACTTGTTTTCTTATATAGGTGGATTCATTCTCTTGGGTTGGGGTTACTTTTTCGGCAAAAGATACCATGTGGGAACCTTTGTTTTAAGGGATCACATGTGCCAAAGATGATGAAACATTAATTTTTTAAAATGTTTGTGGATAATAATTTTAAATTTAATTATACAAAATATTTTTTGAAATTTATATCATAGTGTTTTTTTGTATCCATGATATAAAATTTAATTCAATAAAATAATATATTTTCTGCATAGGTTACACATTGGGGTTTCTGTAGGGTGTTATTATACAAATAGAAAATTGCAGCAGGTGGGACCTTTATGAGTGAACAACTAGTGCTAATAAAGGCCCCCCTTTGTCATTAATTTTTTATCACTAATAAAGGGGACCCCACCCCAACCCCACTTTAATAGAACTGAGGTTAATAACACTTTTTTAGCATTATTAATATCCATTTTTCACATTATTAAAAGGAATATTTGTAGTAGTGTTATCAAAGCCATGTATTACCCTCATAACAATTTTTTGTCACCTAGTTTGGGTCCTAGACCAAGTTTTTTTTGGGGAAGTATTTGTGGATCAAAATATGTACTCAATATTGGACTTTATTGAAGAGTTACCAAAGATAAATTGGTTAATTTATGGAATGATCCATGACGCTCTATCCTTGATTTTATGAATCCTTGATCCTATCCTCTACCTAGCTTCAAACATGATTTTTTGAGGGATATTATGACAAATGATCTTTGAGAATGGGACCCTCAGAATCTTGATAGCTATTTCTCTGAGATGGAACAAAAAGTTATTTATGAAGTCCCAGTGGATCCTAGTTTTAGTCTGGATACGTTGTGTTGGAATCCAAAAATCTCGGGCTATTATTCAATCCATTTGGGTTATATTATCCATCTTGATCATAGAGATTCTTCTGGGCACCCATTATGGAAACATCTCCAAAATAATGGCACTCTTTCGAAGGCCAAACTAAATATTTGAAAAATGTGAAGTGGTTTCCTCCCTAACATTGCACATAGTGTTGATAGAAACATGTTTGAGATCTGTATTTTCACTCTCTATGAGTGTTCTGCAGAAACCAAGCTGCATGCAATTTTCTCCTACCCCTGGGTTTCAGGGATGTGGTTGTAAAGTTCTAGTAAGGATCTTGATTTGTGGTTTAATCTCTGAGACATCATACTCATTGTGGGGGAATGGTTTATTTTTATTTCGGATCAGAAGATTGTGAGGATCTGTATCGGCACATGGTTTAAATGGTGTCCCCAAAACGCCTTTGTATTTACACATTCTTTTGATGTTGACAAGATTTGGCCTACCAGAATGGCCAATTTGGGGTCTCTATAGAATAATGTTTGGGGGTTCCTCCCTAGAATCCAGTTCAACCATCCATGGAGAGATGACTACCTCCACCTTTTAGTGTCTTCAGGATCAATAACAACCTCACACTTCTTGGAAATCGCATTGTTGGTCTTGGAAATATTGTTCGTGACCACACAGGTTCTCTTATTGAGGATCATCATTCTTTGGTTGATTCATGTTAGGATCCTTATATGGATGAGTCTATGGATATTTTTTATGGTGTGGAGTTCTCCTCTTATCGTGGTTGGAGAAATATTGATGTGAAATCTGACTTCCTTTTTATTATCAATGCTCTAATGGAGGATGAAGGTGGTCATTAGCCTTTTGGGTATATTATTCATAATACCAGATCTTTGGATCCCTTTATTTGTGTCTTGTATTTTCTCATATTTCATAAGGTATGGAAATCATCTAGCACACTTTATGGCTTCATGTAGGGGATACCCAGGATTTTTTTTTAGTTTTATTCTTTTCCCACAGATCTGTGTTCTTTGGCTTCTGCAAATTTATAGTAGTTGGATATCTATCATTAAAAAAATATAATTATATGTAATATTTTTAATGCATAAAATTAATAAAGTATGAAGAATTATATTAATGTAATTATACATTAAATAATAAGAGTCCAATAATTCTATTAATAATAAAAGATAGTATAATTAAATAATAATAATAATATTATTAATGATACGAGATGGACACCTGGATCAAAATTTATGCTTGTTTGAAGTTCAAGTCATGTTTTCAAAATATCTTATGAAATTAATTAATTAATTAATTTTTTCACCACTAAAATATTTTTAAATTTCTATTACTCAATACAAATTATTCAATCTTTAATTATTTTATAAACCATTTTTCAATAAATTTATTACACAACATGTGTAAATACACATTTAATATGAATCAAATATATTATATTTATATAAACTAATTATTATTTTAAAAAAAATTGCTAATAAATTACTTATTGTAAACACCCTATCCATTGTTTTCGAAAAACAAAGTATTATGTATATTTTTATGAAAAAAATTGATATTCAAATTTATTTGTTAAATTATTATAAAAAAATTGGACACCAAAATTCAAAGCTTGACCCCGCTTGTGTTATAAAATTAGGATGAGTCAATTTTTGAGTAATGGATGTAACATATATTTGATAAAATTATAGAAATATAAAATTGAGGAGCACAATGGTAAATTGTTTACAAAACACTCATATCTATTTTTTATGAACTTAAAATTCATCCAATCAGATCGAAACTCAAAGGTGTTCCCTCAATACATCTCATAAGATAATTCCAATTTCACAGTCTCTTGGGTGACAAGATTAAACCACTAATGGTTACAATGCATACAGTTAAACATAAGAACTTTGGAATCATGGAACCCCACCACAAATATTCACATATTGGCATCATTCATTATTCATGTTTCTTGATTCTTCCAATCCACCATTTTCTTCCCCCCATTGTCTCTCCACACTCAATGCATCAGGATATTTAGTTATCCCTTCAATTGTTGTGCGATCAGGAAAAGGATGCCTTGATACTCCACTAGGATCCATGTAGTATAGGGGTCATAATCAAGTATCATGTTCGAAGATGACATGAAGTGAGGGGTGGTCCAACAAAGCTCCATATGGATGGGAAGCAGAGGTAATGGTAGTGGAATGATGGTCCAACACTCTCAGAACCCATCAAAAGATAGGATATGAGTTTGATCAGTTAGAAACCAGTGGAAGGACCCCCTCTCAATCATCCATGGCTCATGTATCTTGATCATTCCATAATATTACAAATTAGTGACCTCATTCTTCTCCCATTCCCACCTTATGGAATGGAAAATATCATATCGTATTTTCCATCCATGGACAAGCCCCCTTAAGTTAAAAACTATTTATAGAAATGAATTGATTAAGGTATGATTGGGTGGAGGGGATACCCTATGAAGGATAGGGTAATGATTTTGTAGTGCGTAGGGTCAGTGCCAGTAACTAGAAGGGAAATGTTGTTGGTATTACATTTGGGCTTGGGTTCTAGGATGTGCTTATATTGGTTGGCTATGTGTTTGCAGATGACAAGGAAAGAGTGGTTGAGGAAGCACATTAACCATTGGATTGACGATGTCAGTATCTCGAATGAAGGTGATATGAAATCCATGGATAATAACTCTTCGGTTAGAAAGGTTGAACCATAAGAATAAAGGATGTTGTCACTTCTAATGAGGGGAATGATATATCATGAAAATGGTCAGTTTCTGAGAGAGTGACACTTTGGAAAAGTCAAATAGTGTGACATGTGATTCCAATCCTTGCATACCAATTAGAGAGTCAGAATGTGTAGTGGAACTCATCGTAGGATATCCATTAGAATATCATCAGGAAACTTCTAGTGAGTACATTCCTACTCCTTGCCAACCATAGGGATGGCCTCCATTGACACCCAAATAAAAAAGGTCGTATTTGAATGGAGAACTGATGTGAATACAATGATAGGAAGGGGGATGATTATATTATTTTTCTATTGAAGTATATTATAACATTAAATTTTCTTATCTAATTAAAATTATGGTTTTAAGGAAACTAAAAGATTAGACTTTTTGGCAAGATTATCGTATCATAAATCTATTGGTGGATCTTTTGTAGTGGCTAACACAATAGCACCTGCAGATCACTTGATGTGATCAAAAAACAAAAACATAAAATAAATATTGGTATTTATTTCATCACTCGTAATTGTATTATAGAAAACAAAAACCTCCCTATTTATAGGGATATAATCATACATCCAACAAATGATCAAAACAAAGATAAATAAAAAAGTACAGAAATTTTTGCAGTAGGTGCCACCCAATCCTTCAATGCAATACATGTGAAAGCAGCCTTCATTGAAAATCTCCAATCCTCCATCACTACAATGGCTATATAGTACTATACATGGAATATTGTTTTATTATCCCACAATATCTATCTAATTTTTTAGATACTTTATCCCCACTTTTACACTTTTTACTTCATTACTTTTCTCTATTTTAATTTATTTGATTTAGTTTCCAAACTAAAAGTTTTGATTCATCTCTTAAACAACATTTTTTAATCATATTATATATATAAAAGTATATATCAAATATTTATACATATCAAAATTATTTTTAAAAGTATAATAAATTTGATAAATATTTCACTCAAATTATTAGAATTTGTGAATATCCATCCATATATCAAAAAACAATTTTTAGGAAAATACTAAGAGATAATATTTATCACAATTGCTTCCCATGTAATAACAAGTCTTCATAGAATCTATTTATTCCACTCTATCTTTTAATTCATTAACAAAAAGTGAAATAAAATTGGGTATATAAAATCATCAGACATTTCAATATATTGAAATTTCTATTAATGTTCAGAATTGTTTATAATGTAGGAGACCTCCATTTGGCGATATATATTTACCACATTAGTGACAACCTAGTGGAATTAATTGTACATTTTAACCCCCACCCTAAATTTTTCTCATATAGTGACCTTCCTCCTCCTGTGACAATGTTCCCTTGTTCACCCTCTCATCACCCCATGACCCTGCGACCCAACCTCCACACAACATCATCCCTTGTCCTACCGCTGTCAAACAGTCTTGACCCTGTTGCTCCCCATCATCGAGCCCTCTTACCTCCATCGAGGCCCCCCTCTATATCGATCCATCCCGCCCCTATTAGGCTCAGCAGTTAATCCGTCCCACCACTATCAAGCCCCCATCCTCATGTCCCACTATGAAAGCTTCCCGCCACATTGACCCCCCATCATCAAGCCCCCTATCTCATATCACCAATCTTGTCGCCCCCATTTACACACAATCGAGGCCCCTCTATGTGATTTTTTCAAATTTTTGTTTAATATTATGTATCCAATTTGAAAATTAGGTGATTATTACAAGAGTACTTAATCTTTCAATAAATCCATTATCTCTTTGTAATTTCATAATCATGTAATCTCTTTTTTAACTACAGGTATTGCATTTGATGTCTATAGAAGGAGTAGGAAATGGGATTTAGTTTATATTCAGTGTTTACTGTTGTATGGGTAGGACTAATTAATTGGGTTTTTCATGTTTTATTTTACACCAAATTTGGTCACTCAATCATAATATCATTAATAAAAAAATTATTTGATTTACAAGTAATTTGTATATTATAGTGTAGCTATAACTTTTCTTAGGATAGATTGAATGGGACTATCTAATTTTATTTTTCTATCATTGTTCATTTAATTAACAAGTTTAGATGTTATTCACTTTTCCCAATAATCCAAATGAATCTGCCATTTTTTTGAATTGTTTTCCTGTAGATTTATTTCACAATGTTCTAAAATTAATCACATCATTAGTTTTTTATTCTATTTTTTATATATCCTTACTTTCTTCAACAATTTTCTTCTGGTTATAATCATTCAATATTATCATATTCATTTATTTTTTACTTAAGTTTGTTGAATTGTTACAATTTTTAAGTAATGAATTTTAATTACTTTGAAATGAACATATTGTTTTTAATTATGTACTAAATTTATATGAAACATCATTTAAATCACAAATCACCACAATACTTTTTTCTTTTTTTATTCTATTTGATATCTAGTTAGTGGTATCATGGTACACCCCTATGTGCCATCGAAAATGCCTCTTCCTTTACACTATTAATATTTACTAGGCACTTTCATACATTAGTGAAAATTCCTAAATCTTATTATTTGGGATTACAATGTGATTTGGAATTTCTTTTATATAACTAAGCATTTTAATTTTAAATCCTAAAAGAACAAGTGTTTACTTTTTTCTATCTTTCCTGGTTCTATGAATTACTAATTATTTTAGTTATCTTACTTTATATATGAGGTAGGGATTATGGTTTTAATTCAACATAAAATAGGTATGTTTAGGAAATATATATTAATGTATAAGGTTCTTATTTTATATCTTCTACATAATAGTGGTTATGTTGATGTTTTTAATTGGGAGATTAAGAATGATTTTTAAAATGTGGATCAATCAAGTAGAAATGATTGGAGTTTGAAATATAATACCACTTTAATGTCCTAAGGATTAATATTTAAGACATCTATAGGAAAAATCATTGTATTCACATAAATATAAAATACTATCATTTTCTTGTCGAACTTTAGTATGGTACTTATTTCATTTTAATTATCTCATTATCAGTTTTTTGATATAAGGTATAGATAAACATTCATTTTCCAAAACATGGGTAGATAAAGCGGAATGAATATTAGATTAAAAGATTATATAAAGAAAAGGCAATGTTTTTCATGGTTGGTAAATTGTAATGAAGATTTTTAATGTTGTTGATAACTATTTATTTTTTACATATAGAATTATGTTACACCAAGGAAAATTATATTCTCTTTGGAGCAGTCTATTTACTATCACTAATATATATCCTTTTGGTTTCACATAGGGATGAAATAACTATAAGCTATTTAAATTCACAATTAATGGTTATAGATTGAAGTAAAAATAATTTATAAGACTCTAATAGTAGTATGATTGTGACTTTTTAGGGTATATCACGACTATAGATTTTACAAATACATAAGAATATTTCATAATGATTTGATTCATGGATTGTTCTCACAAGGAGGTGGTGTTATATCATCACACTATTAAAAATCCTTTTTTATAAATGTATAAGTGTTTTTAAAGTGATAAAAAATCAATGTTGAGTGATGATAAATGAAATAAATATAAATTCACAATATGAGGAATATAGTGATTGAAATGTAAATTAGTTAGAATGAACTTGATCAAGTGAAATTCACTAAAAAGATATTTATCATTGTTCTTATTATTAAATATCACTCTCTAAAATACACATTAATTTTAGAAAGAAATGTATTTAATCACTCAACCAATTTAACATTATAGAATAATGAAAACTCCTCACTAAAATGGATTTCTGTATAAATTATTTTCATTCGAGAAGTGCAGTGGTAACACTTAGATGTATCCATGAAGAAACCACATCACTTATTCATTTCAAAACCCATGTAGTGTGAGGTATAATGGAGCTGATACCCTAATATATTATTTTAAATAAATCATGTAATAATTATTGATTCATTAGATTGGGTTTTCCTGTCTAGCCAATTCTAGGATAGTATTCTTTGTTTATCTATTTGGAGAAAAACATTTTTCAAGTGATTTATGTTTTAAAGAATTTTTTTATTTAAAATTAATCATTCCTAAAAATATCATAAATTCATGTTATTGGTATAAAATATAATTTTTTTTCATGGAGTTTAGAATATATTTTTTGGTTTTACTCCTATACAACCATCGAATATTTTTTTTGATGTTTTACCCCTCATTCTTGTTTGAATCAATTATTTATAGAATTTATGTGTGTGTGGGTGCATACACACATATGCACATTTAATTTGTTTAAGATATTTCATTATAATCTATATGTGTAAATTCTTTGAACAATATAATTTATAGGCTCTACATTATGATTTTTGAATAGGTACTCATAGGGTTGAATCAAATGTTCATTATTGTTCATAATTGTGTTTTCATATATTATTTTTCTTGATTTGATAACATCCCCAAGTGTCTTGTTAACATTGAGTATCTTTTTCACCTCCTTCAAAAATTTCTTAGATAGTGGAATCATTGGTTCGTAAGTTTTATTGAGATGAGTTTTTTTATAATTTAAAAAATATATTCTAATTATTTTATTTCTATTAAATACTTATATGGATAAGATGTGGATTGATATATTAGATTGGTTTTATTCTAAATATCATGATAGTATTAAGAAATTTGTGTTGAGGCCTCTCATTTGAAGTCCTAAAGCTTTGGTAAATTAAAAAGTGAAGTAGATCCCATTGAAATATGTCATTAAGAGACCACTTGAAAATGAGATAGATTTCACTTCACTTATTAAGTCAGGCTCATCTCATCCAAACTCTATTCTGTTAAAAAATTTCAAGGTATTTCTTGTATGTTTTAATGAAACAATATGTTATTTAATGGATTTTATCTTTTCCTTTTAAATTAACATGATCATATTTATCATTTTAATGTCGAGAAATAAATTTATTTGATTCTTTCACTTCTTTTTAACTCACTTTGGAAAACAATCTATAACTTATTTTCAAAAAAAAATTAGAAAATGAAGACAAAATGTTTATATATATAAATATATATAAAACCATAAATTACAAAACACCCTTTCAATGGTAAAACCATATCTAAAACCACATTATAAATATTATTTAAAAAACATAAAGAAATGACCTTTTTTGGTAAGAAACAATTAATAAAACAATGGGAATAGACATGTTATGTCTTACAATCTACCCATTATAACATTCTGCTATCCATAACATTATATTTTCAATTTATATTTAAGAGTAATTTCATTTTTATATATAGAGGAGGAGGATACTATGATTCTCACTAAGTAGTATAATCATGTTTGACATGACATGCTAGTAGGACATGAGGTTTGTCAGATCAGGGTGCGTAGACCACACCATTATCATCACATTCCTCCTCCTCTTGCCATTATACCATACCTACACCATAATAAATTTTATGTAATTTTTTTATATGATTTTAAATTAATTTATCATCACGTCAATGTGGAACTCACAAAAAGATAGATACCTAAGACAGACACATTCCACTTGCCAACATAAGATATAACCATCACCCTTGAGGATGTCACCATTTTTCTAAGTCTTCTTATCTAGGGGATGATATTATAGGACCCACCCAGGGAGACTGAATAGAGATTTTATTGTGATTCATAGATATCAACATTGTCGGAACTAATGAGGCTATATATGGAGGGATGATATCTATGAGGTTTCTAGATATGCACATTATATAGATACCCATTGATGTAGATAATAATATTCTCTTGCATTACACCAATGCATATATCTTGTAGATCATTGGAGGGTTACTATGATCTTATCACTCTGGTATGCATGTACACATGATATATCAAGGGATAATGGAGGACATTGATCAGGATAGAAGATACAAGTGAGGATTTTCATCCATGGATCACACTTATAGAGAATTATGCATGACATTATAATCAGATCACATTGATCTCAAGGGATGTTCCATCTTTATTCAGTAATGGGGATGGGACCGTATCCCTCCCCTCTCCCCTATTGTTCCATACCAAGATCATGATATAGATGTCAGTTATCATGATCCAAATGGACATTGGTATTATCACTCATTTTTATTTTTTGCTGATTCTACTATTAGTTATTAAATTTAATTTCTTATTATTTATAACTTTTTATTTTGTACATTATAGGTGGAGTCAGGAACACCACATTTTCAGGAAGCTGAGGCACAACATGGTTGAATATCGTCTCACCTTAGATATTCTATTACCCACTGATGTAGGTATATACATACTTTACTTGACTAATAAATTTCATAATATTATATTTTACTGTTTTTGTTAACAATTTTTTTAAAATGTCACATGTCATTTCAGATTTCATGGATTCCATATTGGACTCTATTAGACTATCTTCCCACATAATACACTAGTGGGATTCATGATTCCATGTATGTAGTGCCTCTCATTAACTTTCACATTGTTGATTGGAACCAGCTAGATAGATTCATGAACCAATTTGGATCTTTTTATTATTTTCGCTTTCCACAGATATAGTCAGTAGTGCTTCATTCCATGAAGCTGACAGGGAGGTATTATAGGACCCAAGAGCACCCTCAGATGGGATGGGTGAATCATGGTGTCAAAATTTTTATTTTAATGTGATAGATCGTGTTACCATATGGTACGTAACATGTTAATCCTATATAATGGAATCAATTTGTAATAAAACATTCACATGATGAGAGACAACATAATAGTTTTACTTGGTTCAACAATAAGGTCCAGTCTAAGGAGATTATGCCAATAGTGTGTCAGACATACCTAAATCCATTAATTTTTATAATTTTTGGAATATAAAATTTTAGAAATAGTCAATAAGATCTAGGAACAATGGCATTGCAATATTGTAGGGATAGAATATTTCCTCCCTCATAACACTTCTACTGACTCCCCCTACGTTACTACATTTGGTTAAGTCTTACTATATTTAATGTCCTGATGTTCACTTTAGTAGATTGGAATTTATGTCTTTATCTATGATTAGCATGATAATATACTTTCACCGTAGTCATGAGTTGATGTACCTAAAAGTAATATTTACTTAAATAATATGTTTAACATTGTTTTTCACGAAGATCAGAACTTTCATGAAGCAAACTACCTTCACAAAACACTAACTCAATGTAGAATTACCAATCATCATGAATTTTTTTTCTAAGATACATAAGAACTGGTCATGACTAGGATAGTATTTATATGATGATCAGGCTCACAATGAATACCTAATTAGTGAATTCCCAATACTTCACAAATTTAGATTGATTCCACCTTTTCTCCAATTATTTTCATGTGACATGAAGTGGGGGTTGCCATTGATTTATCGTCTTATCATTTCATTAAGATCCCATAATTTCATAAGATTATTCATGAAAAACCAAGAACCTATTCAGGATGATCTTCTATTCATGAAGCTCCAGTGAAATTTAACCTACTTGTGAAGCTTCTCGTAATCACAAATAATCACTATCAACCCATCACACATTCAAAATTCTTATCATTTTTTATAAGAACACTTTAAACCCATCATTCACTCACATTGATTTTTGTAGTTTTGAAGAACACTATTTTTCCATCGTGCGTTAGTGAAGCTACATATTTTCTTGAAGCCTATCCTTTTACGATACCATGTCTTTGCGAAACCTATTCATCAAAAAAATTTATCCATTTACCAAATTTGAGAAGATTCAATTATAGAAAACTACCTTTACTGGATTTTTCTCCATCCTTTTGATTTTGATCCAAAGAATTTGTAAAACACTAGGAAATGACACTAGCATCAACACTAGAGTAAGCTTGTGTTATAAGACAAATTCTCTTGGAAAATCTCGGATCACCCCAGTGTAGATTTTAAATAAATAGAAACTAGACTCCCTATACTTCAATGAAAATCCGTTGTTCCAGAAACAACCCCCATTGGGTTTTTTGCAATATGTAGATAAATTTAATAATTCACCAGCTTCTATGAAAATTTTATAAGTGAGAAACAACTCATCCAACACTCTAAGTCTATGTGTATAATTCTCGGTTTGGAAAAAATATGGGAAGCATGAATTAGGTCCTTGTGAATTTTAACTCTAGAGTATGTCCAATCTATGCTATTATAAAATTTAATTTTATCCTACTAATATCTAATTCCCATCATGTCATAGAAGCATTCCATGGTTTTTTAAAATCCTATAACCAAAAAACTTCTGTAATGTTGATTTTCAAAATTTTACTACTTTGGAAATAAACCTAAAGAACCAATATTTTCACTTATAGAAATTAAAAATAACTCTTAGATCATATCTCTTCCATAAACCTACATCACTTATTAAAATAGATTAAATTAGATAACACATATGGGGAGATGGGACCAACCGTAACCTCCTCATGCACTGAGAGGAGGATGAACAATGAGCTTCAACTAACGTTTCTCATACACATGTTCAGTGACCAGATTATTTAGTATGTCATCCAGTTGGTCATCAATTTTAACATGCTAAATTTTAATCACAACATATGAAACATTTTCATCAATGAAATGATATCTGATCTCAATATGTTTTGCGTGATATTTTTGAACTATGTTCTTTGTAATATCATTGAACACTTGTTGTCACAATAAATCACCATCGGTTGTTTTACCTCATCACCAATCTCATGTAGTTGTTACTTCATTGAAAATAGATGAGTGCAATCCATTTCCGCATAGATATACTCTACTTCAGAAATACTAAGAGAAGTGATTTCTTGTATCTTTCTAAACCAGCAGACCCATTTATATCCAATGAAGAAAGGTCCACCACTTGTGGAATTTCTATCCCCCACATCTCCAACCCAGGAAACATCACAAAATGCTAACAATTATGAATTATTTTCAATGACAATGTATTAGAAAAAATTTATAGTTCCTTGAATATATCTCATTATTCTTTTAGCGGATACTAAATTCTCTTCCTTTAGATTACTTTCAAACTTATCCCGTATGAATGTTGCAAAGATAATATCTGGCTATGTTTTAGTCATGTATAATAAGCTTCTAATGATTATCATGTATATGGTGGGATTTAGAGAAGTATCGTCCTCATGATTTTCATGTTCTTCCAAAACCAAAATGGGATTAAAAATGGGTTTGGAGTCATAAAAGTTGAATTTATTTAGAATCTATATTGCATATATTACCTAAGAAATGAATGTGTGATCATTATTTTGAATCAGATAAATCCCCAATAAGTATGTCAGTTCACCAATTATTGACATTTAAAAATATAATTTCATATGATTAGTAAATTCTTCCACTAATCCATTCCATCTTACACAAAAAATAATATCACCCACATAAACATGATCAATAAATTAATCTTTCTATGAATTATTCATATATAGATTTTGGTCAACATCTTGTCTTTTAAATTCAATATTCATCATATAAGAATACAATCGATATTACAATAATCATGGTGCCTACTTCAAACCATAAAGAGATTTATGTGAGGTTCAGATAATATTTCATTGGTAATTGTTTCTAATTCCAATTCTTCATCTGAATCATATTCTTTGGGTGATCACAGAATATTTTTCAAGCCTTAAACTATTTAAGCATCTAAATCTATCCCTTTATCACTGATCAGGATACCTAATTATATTATAACACCTATAATTTTATTCAAGTTTCATTCACATTGATTCTAGGTTCAAGATACTAAATGTGATAAGAATCTTTTATCTATAATCAACCCAAAAATAATTTTCCAATGAGATATTATTCAAGAAATTTCCTGAATAATCAAGTTTGATAATAATTGAAATATTGATTTTGGAATCATCTTTATCATTCCTCATCCCCACTCAAGAGAAACACTTCTCAAAATCTTCATATGGGTGGATCTCATCATGAATGGATTTCACAAAATACCAATATAGAAATACACTAGAATGGATCTTCAACTTATCACTATCCACATTGTACAAAATTCAGAACCTCACCAAGGATAATATTCATGAATAATTGTTCTCTAGAATACCATTAATAAGATCAATCCAATATGGTACCTTCTTTACCCTAGTTGTTATAAATATATCATATTAAGCTACATAAAAAATGATAAAACATCATGTTTCTATTTGAATACAAAATTGAGGAATCATTCAAAGATGGTGACTTCTTTAGCTCGTATTATCAAAAAAATAACATCCCACACTACTTATCAGGATCTCATCCTAAGAAATTTATTCAGATTTAAATTATGTTTATTATAAGCACAAATACAATAACCAAAGATTAAGAGAATAAGGTGGATCCTTTAATCTTCATCAATATGAAAAACATGATTGAGATGTTCTAACCAACCCATGTTGCTCCATTTTCACCCATCTTCATGCTTTCACATATAAACATATTTTATTATTTATGTTTTGGTAGAATGGATATCTTCACAATATATTCTTTTTTGTGTGGATAATTTTTCTTCTAAATAACTTAATGGATGAAATTTTTTACTCATGTTAAGAAATTCTTATTATTCCAGTAGTAAGGTTAAAAACCTTTTTCAATGTAATTATATTTATTACATCTCTCACATAGAAGTTGTTTATCATAAGAGTTTACTTTTATTTCCAAACTCTCATGCACTTTTTCTTCGTCATGTGGAATCTTTTTTTTATTTTCCATCATCCTCAGCTTTTGCATCTTAATGTTTCCACATTATTTCTAAATATTTTTTTCAAATAACTAAAATTTTATTACAAACTATTGAATCATGTTTGGATCTTAAACATGGGATATTCTAAGTGTAATTACTCACAGTTTCAAATTTGGATACACTACCATTCAAATTCTTTGATTTATAATCTTGGGTCTTCTCATCTTCCTTACATGAGATCTTATTGGGAGATTTTTTGTTCACAATATTCTTCTGATTTCTTCCAAATGTGGCATCTTCATACATAGAATGATTTTATGGTCTTTATTTCTTATCAACTTTGAATTCATATTATGATAAGAATGTACTGACCTTGTGACCAGTTACATTTCATACATCACAGATGTTATCAAGAATCCCAATTTTTTTTGTATTATTAATATTTTTCTAGTCCTGTGGATGTTTCTTATTATTCTCTGATTTTCACCCCATGAAATATTCTTCCATTATTATTTTTAATTAAGAGGATTGTACCAAGAATCTAGTGCACAATTCTCAAATCTGTTTCATCTGAAACATTGATAAAAAACATTGATCTCTTAGTATCTTTTGTATAAGGTTGTTGTATCTTCTTAAAAAAAATTTCTGGTCTTTTTGTGAAACTGACACTCACACTATTTTTCCTATCCACCCTAGTTATGTTGGTAGGTTTATTATTTTGGGGATATTATTTCAAGTTCCCTCTTTATTTCATCAAAGTTTCCAAAATCCATAGAGAGCTTTAAACTCTGTATAATTTTTCCTTGTAATCCATTTTCCAAAGCATCATATTCTCTATCAAGTTATTTGATCTCTAACAACATACATTGAAAAACTCTACAAACAAATGAGGATAATTATTTAAGAATATCAAAAAGAAAATTTATTATTATATTAACTGAAAATTAGTGTGAGGTTCAAGATTAATCATCATCAACACTTGTACTAGGATCCTTATTATGAGGAAAACTTTAAATAGTTCTAACACATACCTCCTGGTCACTTTAATATTTTGATTTACATGAGTTTGAATGGGTTTCCTTCTCTCTGGTGGAAAATTTATCCATATTCTATTTAAATTATAAGCCTAATATATTAACATTTTCATAAAGGCAGGGAGAACCAGATACAACCTTTTCATTGGATAAAAGGGAATTCATAAAATTTTTCTTATCTTTTTTCCTTTTCATCATGGTCTTGGTGGGTATAGACTGTTTCTTATAGATAATTAAATATTCATCAAAATGGAACATCATTATTGAATTAGGAAAGAAACTAAAATATTTAAAATAGAATAGATTTATAATGGAGAATCCAACGTTGGTGATCCCTGGCTCAGGTACCATATATAGGACCCCAGATCACCCTGAGAGGGGAGAGATGAATCCGAGTGTCAAATTTTTTCTTTAAAAGGTAAAAATATTATTCCCTCATAGGTAAAAACTTTTTAAACCTATCTGATCAAATATTATAGTAATAAACCATTCTCATCTATAGAGACAAAACAATTGTTTTACCCAGTTCACTAATAATGTTTAGTCTAAGGAGCATATGACGAAAGTGTTTTTTTAGTACCTAAATACACTAATTTTCAATAGTTGTTGATTATAGAAGTTTATACACAATCACTCTATGTCAGGAAAACTGCATTTATAATATTTTAGAGATAGTTCACTACCTCCCTAGAATCCCTTCCTTCAACTCCCCAAGCTCACTTATTTGGATAAAGTATTACTCAGTTTAATGAATTAAATGTTTCTTCAGTTGATTGATACTTAAGTAACTATTCCTAGATATAATGAGACTCTTCTTGCACCGTAGTCCTGAGTTGATTCACATGAAATCATTTTTCACTAAAACCAGGTGCTCAACACTGCAGTTTGAAAATCTACTTCACAAAGCTCACAACCTCTATGAAGAATAATTCTATTAGGGAACAATATTTCATTGTGGTATAACAATTCATCATGAAACTACTTTTTCCATGATTCCTAATAATTAGTAATGTGTAAGAAAATATTCTGGTGATGCTCAGGCTCACAATGAATGCCTGATTCATGAAGCTCTCAGAATTCTCGAATTCAAATCCATTCATCATTTTCTCCAATTACTGTCATGTAAAATGAAGTGGGGTTAGCCTCTAATTTTTAGGCTCATCGATTCATGTAGATCCAAGTATCTCAATTTATTTTTCATGGAACTCGCAAAACATGATCATAGAGCTCTTCAATTAGCAATGCTTTGGTAAAATTTCACCCATTCGCGAATTTTCTCATTGTTGTGAAGAATCGTCATCAACCCATTTCACACTTGAGATTATTTTTATTGTCATGAAGAAAATCATTAATCCATCGTACACTCACGATGCCTGTAATTGTTTTAAAGAACAACATCTTCTCACCATGCATTCATTAAGATCTATTCCTCCATAAAGATCAAACATTTTTGAAACCCAATATTAGAGAAACACATCCATCACAAAACTTATTCCATTACCATATTTGAGAAGATTCCATTCTAGAAAACTGCATGTCATGAAGAATTATCCATCCTCCTAATTTTGATCCCAAAAGTTTGGAAAACATTGGATAGTGACACCACCATCAAAAGTGTAGTCATTTTTTACTGTTATATCACTTTCCATGAAAACTCCCTAATCAACCTACTGTTTATTGTGACTCTATTTAGAACAATGAAAATCCATGGTTCCAACAACTAGAAAGATGATTGGTGATAAGGAAACGTAGAGTATCTAGGCCACTAGCATAGAAAAGTGTCATTTCATATCAAGATAATGTTTACTATGTGATTCCCTCTACTATAGAAAATAAATTATGATCCATGGTATAGACTGATTTATATATAGTATCTTAATCCTCACTACAGAGAGATATATGATATATAATGTTAATAAATTATCATTAGTTTATTAGTTTTTTATTTTTTTATTTAATTTATTTTGAATCTATTTACAAAATACTCAACTATATCATATTATATACATGTCTGATCCAAAAGTGGAGGAGGTTTTTAGCCAGACAGCATAACATGGTGTAGTGCATGGGATAATGCAATCATATTGTGTTTTACATAATTGTATCATTGATTTTACACACTATGGAGAAAGAATTCCTACCCAATGAGAGGATGTTCTACTTAAGAACCTCCTCCGGTAGATGCTGATGTTGAGGAACCATGATGATGGAGCATAGACTGTGTCATGCTACATGTGAGGCCTCACCTATTCTAAAATTCTAGGTCATCCCTCTATCAGTACAAACTCATCTGATGTGCATGGGGAGGCAAGGGATCCATCTGGGTTATCAGTATATCCATAGTTTTCTATGGGTATAGATGATCCGGGCTTCTATCAGGGGTCATTTCCCATGCCTGCACATTTTGTGCCCAATACATCTCAAGATTTATGGTTCCCCATGCAATGATGGAAGGTCATGCTACTCATGCAGTGGGAGAAGGTTTGGGTGCACATGGAATCATGTAACTGACACCCCCTCTTGATGAGTCATATATTGATCATTCGACATTCGGGGTTCCAACGCCTGAGGGAGATCCCTCTCCATCTCATCATACTCTACCCCCATGTATAGGTCAACGATCTTTATACATGCAACCCATTCACACACCAGAATGTGGGACAAGACATCATCATAGATAGTAATTGTACTCATTTATTTATATCTATGTTATTATCTTGAAGGATTTGAAAAAACAATGTATTATATCCTCTATATGATTTTGTTTTTATTAAAATTATGAAATTGTTTTTACTATCATCCATTTTTATACGCTTATCCACTATTTAAATTATCATTTATATTTTTCATGCAGTATATATTTTATAAGATTTCAAATTTTACTACATGAAGCAAAAGAAAAATTATTAAATTTTAATTTGGTATCTTTAAAATATTATCAAATATAAACTATAAAAACAGTCCAAATAAAACAATAAACATACCTAAAACATCTTATAATGTGTTGAAAACAAAAAAAATGAAAAATATATTAAGAAAATATAATTTAAATGGAGCAAATATTATTAATTAGAAACATAATATTTATAGTGTAAAAAATAGATTCTCCAAAAATATAGTATAATTAAAATCAAAATAAAATTTAGAAAATTGACTAAAATAAACATGTAATAAATAATTGAGAATATAAGGAATGTAAAAAAATTTAGAAATAAAAATGTAATGGTTTAAAACTATAATATATTGTTCCACTAAAATTTCTTTTCATTAATTATTTATTTTAAAAGAAAATTTACTTTCAATTACTTTTTATATGTTTAGTAAGTTTTCCAAATTTTATTTAGATTTTATTTCTAATTTATTATTTTTATAATTTAAAATCCACCAACATGAAACATTATTATGTTTCATGTAGATGACTTTGAATGCATATAAATTATTAAAATTAAATACATTCTAAATGATACTTGAAAATGTTACTCAAAATATAAAACATCATTGATAAAAAAACATAAATATAATAAATAAATGATAATTTAAATGTCAGAAAATTCAACGCTTAAAAACATAACATTTCCACTTTCAAATATTAATAGACTTAATTATAAAAAAAAATGAAAATAAATACAATATATATATTTACAAATATAGAAACATATTTATTTTAAAAATTTAAATTGTTTTTAAATAAATTTCAACAAGGTAAGCATCAACCTTGCGGCCTTTGGACTAAAATCCAAAAGAGGCAGTGCCGATGCCACATTTTTACATTATAAAAAAATTAACCTAGTATTATTTAAATAAATATTTTCAAAAAAAATTATTATAAAAAAAGTATGCAGTGAAACCTCCTATGCCTTCATCTTTTCCTTTGAATCCCATAGCAATTCTAGTGATCAAAATAACCACGAACCAAACATGGGAACCCCTTTTGACCTAGGTTACCTTCCCAAGAGGTTTGTTGAAATGGTGGAGCCCAATATGCTTCTCTATAAGGTAGTGGGGCCTCAGATCCTTAGTTTTACATCTATAAGACTTCCACATGGGAGTGGCACAAGCCATCAGACCCTATAATGTCTTTTCCTACTATAGACATGGCCATGGTGTGCTCCTATCTATCCCACCCACTATAAAGTCATTCGGCTCTCAAATACCCCACTATAATCTCATGATGTATAGCCTAGTTTTTTTTACAATACCTTCACTAGGAAGTCATAGAATCACATGACTGGTCATGGAGGAGATTCTAGGGCAAGTTACGACTTTCCCGGGATGTTTTTATCATCTGAGGAGACTAGCTAGCCATCTATTATGGTGGTGTACTGTATTGGCTCCTCACTAACACACAAGTCATGGATTTTGACGCTAGAAGATGGTAGAAATCATTGACCAAGGAGGAGGTAGAATAAGACGTGGTTGTCTATTAGTGGATCTTTGAATTGTCACTCTTGGTGAGGTAAACGCGAAATAATTGGGCACTAGATAAACTAGTGGTGTATGGGTGAGGATGGGTGTTCTGTGTGAATAGGGGGGGGGATTCCATGTGTGGGTTATGAAAGATAGATAAGTGAAGGATTGGGTCGGGGTGTGGCAGGTTATCAAAGTCCCACCAATGGAATTCTCAAGGACAGAGATAGCCGTCTATAAGGAATGCATTGATGTTGGGTGTTGATATCTTATGAACCAAATGCATTGGGTTCTCATTCTATGTTGGGGAGTTTCACTATGAAAGGTATTCCCCATTATAATCGCCATGATCTGTTGTGTATAAAATTGGTTCTCCTATTACCAAAATACAAAATAAAAAAAATTTATTTTTACTATTCTTGTGTTATAGAAAATAAGATTATAAACAGAAAATTATTTCATCTAAGAAATTCCAATAAACAAAATTATAAAATGATTTAATGGAGATAATATCACCAATGAGAAGAAAATACATCTAGACTCATCATATTAGTTTTCTGAAAAAAAACCCAATTCATGCACTTGCAGAATCTCAACGAAAATTTAAAAATATAGGTGGAATTATGCAGAGAATAATCCAAGAAAAAAAATTTCATTATAGATTATAATTAAACAAATAAATACAAAACTAGATTAGAATTAAATCCAATAAGAATATGTTCACCATTAACAAGGTCGACCAAAAAATGAGGAAAGCAGTAAAAGGGACACAAAGATTTATATGCTTTGGTCACGTGTCCTACGTGAATGGGTCAGAGTCATTAGGGGGATTTCACTATGAAATAATAATGATGTATAAGAACAGATAAATAATATGAAAAAACATCAACAGTAATTCAAAAAGATAAACACCAATAAAAAACATTTAAACTAGGTTGAGACCTCTATTACTAGGGGATCATCCTCACCTTAGTAGAACCCTCTTACTAATGTCGAATACACCGAGTTCATCCTCAAGTTGATCCGTATTGATCTGGTCTGTCCTCCCTAGACCATGGATCAAGAATTCCTATTGTCTAGGTTCTCCAACTTCACCTTAGTCCGCTATTTCTATCCACGTTTGAGTCATGAATCCTCTAAGAGAAATCTACATGGACAATTTAAGAGCCTGATGCATACATGAGGGACATCCATTACCATATACACTCATCACCAAGAATCAAGAGCTAGAAACTGAAGACTCTATCATCACCACACTCGAGGTTTGCGAACTAGAGATAGATTCAAGATCCGTCTTCAATCTCTAATATTGAATCATGACCCTTGTAGCTAGTCTAGATCCACGAAACCACCACGTCACACAAAATAACTATATTTCAGAACCTCACAGTTAGCTAAAACCACTTAAAATCAATGATCCAGCATTGAGGATGCTGTCAGAAACTCTGAACCTACTCACTGATTCACCGCCTCCACGCATCGGTTGACGATGACCATGAAGGAGACCTCATCCCTACACTGCAAGCTCTGTTGGTAGGCCCCCTCTTTGTGAGGCTGTGATCTCTCTCTCATCCAAGGAAAATTTCTCCTCCAGTGAAAATCTCCAAATCCAGGGGTCTGTGCTGCTATGATCAGAGAATCCATTTCAATAATGAAATAGAGAAGCAATAGAGGGGAGCATCCAATAGGACATGTGTATAGTGGGAAGAGAATTGGTGATTACACTTTTCCATTATGTAACCGACTCAAACAATAAATCATATTAAATAAATCAATTTAATTACCAAAAAATGGTGAATTAAAAATTCATAATTCTCCACCTTGGTAATTAAAATGCATGAACAAAATTAATATGAAAAAATGTTACACATAAACTCCACCATTCAAATTAGAACTCTAACCAAATGATGATTCTAAACCACATATCATCATCAATTTGGGCATATCCTATATAGGAAAAACATGTGGGGTATGACCGAAATAGTACCCCCCACTATGTATCATAATGTCACATGTTCCTTGAATCTAAACGATATTCTAATGTCTCCAAACATGCTCAGAATTAAGAAACACCAAACATAAACAAAACACATACATATACTTAGCAGAGTCAACCTCTGAGATCATGCCAATGAGAAATCCCTATAATATTCACCAATACCTGCAACCCAAGTCAGAACATATCTGTACAAATCCTCTAAAAATTAAAAATAAAACTCAGATAATTCACAAAAAAATAACTCAAAAAACTAGTGAAATAATACAATATATCCAATAAAATAAAAATTGAGAAATATAGAATAGTAAATTAAAAACCAATCTCCACTTGAACCCATCACAGACTTAGAAGACTCTCCATACTTAGGAAAAACACTACAAAGAACCAAACCAACTGATGAAGCTCCTTAATTACTGGTTACCAATGAAAATCCCATGCAGCCCCAAGAGTTCTAAGCAAATATTCTAAACCCATGAGGACACCGATGATCCTTGGTAATCCAACTACCAACTATGAAATAGACTAATTTTTTAGCTTCCTAATGATATCCTAGAACAACCTGACATCACTAAAGAGGTCATAATAGAACCTCCATGAAGCCCAATCATCATTGAAACCATTCACATGACACTTCTACTATAAACACAGCCCAAGAACAATCACCACTCATAACAGGTCAACACCTAGAGAAAACATCCTTATCTAGGATACAAAGTAATGGAAAAAACATGAACTAATTACCAGCACACTCTCTTAAGAAAAAAATAAAGAACTAGAAGACCAAAAAAACTGACACTACCACACACCTCCCAGCTAACCGATACCATCTCACCCAGGAAAACCTCAAAAAAAACCTCCTAAACTCAGAAAAAGAGACACACATAGGTAGAAACTACCAAAAGGAATATATAGGACTCTGACATGAAAATATTCAATGGAAAACCAAGCAAGGAAATTGAAATCAACAACATATTGAAAATTACATCCAAAGGTTGAACACAACCTAGCTGAAAAAATCATCAAAGAATTTTGTAGAGTAAAATCCATTAAAAACATTTAAAGAAATCAGTAATCATGTATGAATTTGATGAAACTAAATTATACCCAATTTGGATTTGATACCACTTCTTGGGGGAATTCCCTATGCAAGGAAGTCCCTATTCTAATAGCTAGGATATATTGGGTATAAAATTGGTTCACATATTTTCAAAATAATAAATCAAACAACTAATGTTTATTATTATGGTACTATAATAAATAGTTCAATAAACAGAAACCTAATTCATCTAACAAATTCTAATAACCATAATTATAAAATGGCTTAATGTTGAACATATCAAAAACCAATGAAAAATACATCCAGACTCATCATATGTGTTTTCCAGAACAAAACTCAGTTCTTGCACATACAAAATCAAAGTAGAATGCTAAAAATATAGGGAATTACATGTAGTGATAAATAAAAACAAGACAATTCTTAATAGATTATAATTAAAAAGAATAGGTAAAAAAAAGGTTTGAATTAAATCCCAGAAGTGGACATTCAATAGTAACCAGGTCGACAAGAAAAAGTTGGAAAGAAGTAAACGTGAAACAAATATTTACACGCTTCGTCCAATTAGACATCATACATGGGGAACAACCATCATGGTGCTTTCACTACGAATGAATAATGGAGTACAATAATAAAGAAACATTAGGACAAAACATAATGAAAAATTCAAAAAAAATAAACACCAATAAGGAACATTTAAACTAGGATGAGACCCCCTTACCAGGGACTCAGCCTCACCATAGTACAAGCCTCAAGCTAACATTGAATCCAATAAATTCATCCTCATGTTATTACTTGTTAACTAGGTCCTTGTTCCCTACACCATGGATAGATAGCCCTGGTTGTCCTGGTTCTGCAAAACTGTATGAGTCTAATGTCACTATCCATATATAAGTCATGGATCCTCTAAGGTATCTCCACAAAATCTAGGAAATTTCCTACTATGTACACCAATTATTTCCATTAACACTTACTCTCATTCCAAATAATAAAGATCCATAAACTATTCACTCCATTGTCACTACTATCTAGGTCCAAGAACCAGTGATAGATTAAATATCCATCTTCAATCATAGATCACAAATCATGCCCCTTGCTGTCAGTCTAGATCTCCTGAACCACCAAATCGCACCAAAGAATCATAGATCCAAGCCCCACCATCACCTAAAACCAACACAATAAATGATCCACCATTGAGGATTCCATCCATATCTCTAACCCTACTCACTAATTTGCCTCCTCCTTGTTCTAGTTGAAGACGACCATGAAGCCGAGCTCATCCATCTGTCATGAGGTATCCCAATAGTCTCCCTCTTGTTGTGGTCAATCTCTCTATCTCAGCCAATCTAAGCTTCAACTCGGGTGAACTTTCTAAATACTGGGGTCCGCACTACTATGATCAAGGAATCCCCAACAATAAAGAAATAGAGGATCAATGGGGGGAGTGGCCAACGAGCCACCTATAGGGTGCGGAATTAATTGGAAGTTCCACTTTACATTTATGTAACTGACACATAGAATAAATCATATTAAATAAATAAATTTAATTAACAAAAAATTGTCAATAAAAACACAGTCTTGGATTCCTTAACATTGGTGTCCAGTTTTTTTCATCTGCATGTTTGATTTAGATCCATACAAGCTGTGATGTTGAGTTGTTTTTGAACGTGGGTTTTGGGATGGGGTACCATTTATTGGTTGTGGGCTTATAGATTCCAATACTATTGGATTCCATAGTGGTCGACGCACCACAATAAACCATCATTTGATTTCTCTAATTTTGACTATTTTAATTCATTTAATTTAATTCTAAAACCAAAAATTTGGATTTCTCTTCAACCGAAATATTTAATAATTTCTTATATATGTATATATATATATATTGAAATAATTATATTTGTTTGATGAAGAAAAGGAGAAACTCATATTTTAAGAGATCGAAGATCTGATAAAATAAGTGACGACAACCAACTAGGGAATGAATCCAACCTAGCTTGTGATTCATTAGAGAGACCTTGAGTAGCTAAATAGAAAGACTCTATACTAACATATCATTTGGTATTGTTGAATAAGAAATCCAAAAATTAGTTATGTAAATATAGGATCATCAAGATAAGAAAGACATCAGGATGAAGGCCCACTTCCAAAGCAAATATAGTACAAATTACAGTGACACAATCTGATTACTGAATGATAGACTCCCACCCTTGTCTAAAAGTGAAACCCATGGAAAGAATGATAGATTGTGATTCTGTGACCCTGGGTAAGAGAGACACCTTGAGGGGGGAGTGAAAAGATACCACAATCCACCCATGAGAATCATAAGAAATAACACTGAAGAATTTGATGCCTTTTGTAATGTCCTAGCTTCGGGTGCCGCCCAAAAGTTCCTCATACCTGGTTGGTCACATGGCCTCAAGTGTGTTCCCCAAATTCCAGAGGGTTCCGACTAGTAGTGAGGGCCTTGGGTGTGATAGTGTTGAATCGATGCCCTCATAGGCAATGTAACAAAATGAAAAAAATAGTAAACAATAGCAGAAGAAAAATACCATACAATGAGTAAACATTGGAAGACTGAATGTAAATAGCAACTGGAGCACATATATAAAATATTCATATCGCATATGTCAAGGAAATCATCCAAACAAGATAATATGCTAGAAATATAGTACTAAACCAAAGAAAAAATAAAACAATAAACTCTTACAACATTGCAAGCCCCATCTTGCTCCCATTCTCTCCATCTCCACAATAATCAAGTTCCTGATAAAGAAGGGTGCTTTCCATTATCTATACCTGAAACCATATAATCTGTTGGGGTCCAAAATCATAACCTAAAAAGTGTGTGAGATGAATCCCAGTAGGAAACCACCACAATATCTATGATAAACTTTTAGTGAGTATATATAGCAGGTAAATAAATAGAAATTCGACAAAGAAACTATTGGTACAGAAAAGTAACCAATCTTACAGTTTCCATTTACATTCACTAGAATATAATGTTCAACATTTAATCAATAAAGTATCACAAATAGGTATATCAGAAGAATACCTAACTGGACCAAATCCATGCTCGTTGTTTGGCTTGGCAGGCGTGTCACAAACATTCATTATTTATATTAACCCTTTGGGTAGCTCACACAGTCAAACCCCTCTGGCCATGTAATGCAACAAAAAGGAAAGGACAGTCTAAGGAAGCACTCACTATCAATTCCCCTTGTGGTATTTCCACAACAACTACAGACTCTCTAGGGAAGCACTCAACGTCAATTCCCCATGTGGTAACTTAACGTAAAGAATAGACACTCTGAGGGATCACTCACCATCAATACCCCCTATGGTCTTGTAGTGTGAAATATAATAAACACTCTAAGGAAGCACTCAATGTCAATTCCACATGTTATATAACTACACCAGGTTCTCATATCCTTGTACAATTCAATCGAGCATATAAGATATCATGTAGCCCAATTTAATCTCAACTACTACATGGATAAAAAATTTCAATGCTTATCACAAGCATAAAAAGGCAATAAGTTTTGTCCTATCAAGCAAGGCAATGAAACAAGGCTTGCCTCATAGGAAATCTGGACCAAATGGCCTTAAATATCCAAAAAAAGAAGCACACCCATGGGGTGTTCCTTAAACATAAAACTTCACATAATATCTCAACAACAATCCCTTAATCCAACAATCATTCTATGTTAGATAAAATAGGGTTGAATTTATTTATCCCAAAATACCCAAAACATGGGTAATCAAAACTTTGGAATATAAAATCAAATACAAACAATGAAAGGCAAAAAACCACCTACCTCGATGTAGTATACTGAACACTCTCGAACATCAGCCTTTGAATCAGCCTAAAACTTCGTAGATCTACAAAAACATCAAAATCACTCAACCTCGAATAACTCATGAAAGAAGATAAATCAGGAGGAGATGCTCTAGAAGAAGGAAGGACTCACCGAGGGGATTCCAACACACCTTCCGAAGATCTAATTGGACCTTCTATAGAGATATGGAGGCTTGGAGAAGATTCATCGCTCTCAGTCACTCCTAGATGAACCAAGACTGGAAGAAGATAAAACTGGAGATTAGACGAGACCACAGTCTAATTAATCAAATAAAAAGAAAAGTACACAACATGTAATATTAATGAAAATGCTGTGTATTTTCTTAAACTGGACCCTAAAATTAGTGGTCTTCTATGTCACCCTACACAGTCATGTCTCAGCCATTACACGCCCAAGACACGGATGGGTGTGGTAATAGGGTACACTGCATGTACTCAGAAGTACATGGCGTGCACCTAGAAAATTTCCAAGTCTTCCCTTTTCCCTAAAAAACATGAATATTGATCCATACCTAAAAAATAATATTGGCGTTCTTACAAACTTTCCCCCCTCCCTTAATGAAATTTATCCCCAAATTTATCTAACAATGCAGTGAAGAAGAATCCTCGAACAGTTCTGATCGCTGCGATTGCACATCAGTTACCCTCTCTCAAGTCTCATCCTATACTCACCCGTGTTGCCATATCACCCATACCAGAGAAACAGACTAGCCATGGAGAACCTTATTACTGCGATCAACAATATGGATAAGATTCTCCTTGAATGATGTGTCCACCTCCAACTCAACCTCATCAAGTTAAATAACATGAGATGGGTCTGAGAAGTAACTTCGTAGCTGAGAGACATGGTAGACGTCATGCATAGCCTTGTACCTCTGAGGTAACTGCAACCCATAGACAACCATCCTGACTCTCTCTAAATTCTCAAATGACCCAACATAATTCAGTGAAAGCTTTCCCTATCTCATAATCCTCATATTCCCCAACCTCAGTTTGACATTTTGGTAAACCTGATCTCTGACCTCGAATTCCAGAGGTCATCTCTGTCGATCAGCATAAGACTTATTCCATGACTATGCAGTATACATACTCTTCTAAATCAGACCCACCTACTCTGTGGTACTCTGGACAAGACAAGGTCCCAACATAGCTGCCTTTCCTGCCTCAAGATAACATAGGGGTGATCGGCATGGACTACCGTACAAAGCCTCATAAGAATCCATCTGAATAGTTTCCTGAAAAATATTATTGTAGGAAAACTCCACCAGAGCTATGTTATTCTCTGAAGATCCTCAAAAATCTAGGACGCATGATCAAAGCATGTCATCCAACACCTGAATCATGTGGTCAAACTTTCCATCTTTCTAGGGATGATAAGCTATACTCAGAAATACCTGTGTACCCAAAGCCCTCTGTAGTCCCTGCCAGACCCATGAAACGAGCATCTTTGTCTGAAATGATGTAATGAAGAACCCCATATAAACATACAATCTCTTGGACATAAAACTTTCTATGACCATAAACACTAATGGTCTCCCTGATCAGTAAGAAGTGTACAACCTTTGTGAGTCTATCAATGACAACCAAAACTACATAATTTCATCGAGGTAACCTCTGAAACCCTATCATGAAATCCATAGAAACATCATTCAACATCCACTTAGGAATGGGTAACTCCTATAAAAGTCATGATGGTCATTGATGCTCCGCCTTCACCGACTGAAAGGTGGAAAATCTCATAAAAAAACTAGAAACATCCCTCTTTATAACTGGCCACCAATACTAATGGTGTAGATCTCAATATATATTGGTGAAACCAAGATGAACTGGCCAAATTGATGAATGAAAATCCCACATCAGCTCATCACATATGTCTTATGGAACCCATACATGCCCATTAAAACACAAGATCTAATCCTTACCTATGGTCAATATAGAAGTGGGGTTCTCACCTGGCACACTCTCTTGTAAGACAAGGCCTTTAGAATCTGATAGCTTTCTCATTCGCACTCGATCAAGTTGAGTAGAGGTAACAACTACAGAAAAAAGAAACATTTTCCTCTGTCTGTTGTGCATCTCCAAATGCATCTCAGAGAATAGAGACTTAATCTTCCATTCACTATTGGCCTCTTGATATTTATGTATCTGAGTCCTCCTTCTCAACACATCAGCCACTGCGTTGCCTTTCCCTGGCGTGTAGGAAATCTCAATGTCAAAGGACTGAAGGTACTCAACCAACCTTCACTATCTCCAATTTAGGTCATGATGAGTAAAGATATACTTGAGACATTTGTGGTTAGTTTACACCACAAAATGATCTCCCAGAAGGTAATGTTTCTAACAGAAAAAGGCATGAACAACTGTTGGCAACTTGAGATCGTGCGTTTGGTAATTCGTCTCATGTGGACTCAACTGCCGAGACCCGTATGCAACGACTCTTTTAACCTACATAAGCAATGCTCCCATTTCAATACATGATGCATCATATTAAATTGTATAAATCTTTCCTGGATCTAGAAAAACTAGTATCGGTGCTGAATTCAACCTCCCTTTCAGCTCCTAAAAGGCAGAATCATAGGAATTTTTCCACAAGTATTTTGCACCCTTCTTAGTAATCCCTGTCAATAGCGTTTCTAATCATGAAAAGTCCATTATAAAACCTCTATAGTAACCAGGCATCCCTAAAAACTTCATACCTCAAAGGCGTTCTTCGGCTGCTTCTAGGAAACAATTGGTCTCAATTTCTCTAGGTCTACTGATACTCCTGTCTCAAAGATAACATGACCCAAAAAGTGAATCTGGTCCATCCAAAAGTGGAATTTTGAGATATTATCATATAAATGATTCTCTCTTGGTGTACTCAAAACGATCTCAATATGGGTAGCATGGTTGCGTCGAGTGTGAGAATATGCCAATATATCATCCATGAAAACCACACAAAGGAGTCCATGTATGGATGGAACACTCAATTCATCAGTACCATAAAAACTACAGGCACATTCGTGAGACCGAACGACACAAAGACATACTCATATAGACCATACCTACTCTGAAAGCCTATAATAGGTATATATGATGGTTTAACATGCAACTGATGATAACCAGATCATAATTCAATATTTGAGAAAAACCAAGCTCCTCAAAGCTATCAACGAGATCATCAATCCTTGGTAAAGGGATATCGGTTCTTGATCATCAACTCGTTAGCTTCTGATAATCCACACAAAGGATGAGGGTACCATCCACCTTCTTCGAAAATAGGATAGGTGAACCCCAAGGAGAAGTACTGGGTTGGATGAAACTATTTGCATGTAACTCTGCTAAAAGCTTCCTGAGATCCTATAACTCTTGTGTATACATCCTATAAGGAGTAATGGACAATGATGCCACTCCTAGAACAAATTTAATATAAAAATAAACCTCTCTCTACATAGGTAAACCTAAAAAGTCATCTAGAAAGACATCCCTGAAACAATCGACCACTAGAGGAAAGTCCATCTGTGAAGTCCCCTAGTCATCCAGATATAAACTAGAAATCTAGACTATAACTCCTCCCAACCCATGAATCTTGGGTCTCACTGTTCTCACCTGGACATCCCATTCTCCCTTATGTAGAAACAATCCACCCTCTGGTGACGTGAAACTCACCCTACGGTGATAGCAATCGACAACATCCTGGAAGGGAACTAATCAGTCCATTTTGAGAATGATGTCATAGACCATAATCTCTATGAAATAAATGTCCCATATAAAGTGACACCCACAAACCTCAAGAGGGAACTCCATGAACTGACTTACACTAGCCGTTCTAGTCCCCAACGGAGTGTCCAGCATCATAATATCAGCAGAAGTAAAGATACAGAGCCCAAGGCTATCCATAATAGGAACATATATAAAGATATATGAATCCCCTGTATCAAAAAGAGAAGAAGGTAAAATTGAGGCAACCAAAATCATGCATATTACCATAGAGGTTTCGGGACCCTTCTCTTGCTGGATCTTCTCCAGCGCAAAATCCTGACCTACGTCATGACCTTGTGAAGCAGTCTATGATCCCCGAGCTGATCCACCCTATGGATTTCAAAAAACCTATGTTTGAATACCATGAACACAACCACCACCTCTTCCTGAACGTTTTAAAGAACTCTATCCCCCAGTCTGATGTCGGACTAGTGGTCCTACGTCATTACATGGAGTCATAACAGATCCTCCCTCACTAGCTGCTGGAAGGATGGTGTTGCAAAAATGCTACAGATGTCCCATCTTTCTGCAAGATCAACACTCAACATGGTCTCTTAGGAACTAAGTATTCTTATGTCCGCCCTACCAGTACTAGTAGCACACCACCTAGATACCTGAAGGAAAATCCCATAGACTCGGATCTCCATGCATAGACTCCTTACAATACTTCATGATATCAGTCGGAAGGGTACCAACTATGGATGTTGAACCGCCCTAGCCCACATCTCTAGAATCCCTCATGTTGCACTTGGTGATCAGTGCCTAGATGACTATAGAAGATAAGGAATTCATCCTAAAGATGTTCACCTGGGATGAGATGTCATGCCTGAGATCATCCCCAAAATCCCTCACCTGAAATAACTCATCACCTCCTAGAATGGGTGTGAAGCGCTACAACTCCGTGAAGCGAGAAGAATACTCCATGAATGAGAGTGCAACATACCCCAAACTCCTAAACTCTTGGGCTTAGTCGGACATTAAATTCTCTGGGTAAAAGTAGTCATAGAAGGTATGCTGGAACACGTCCCAAGCCATAACCCGCTGGCATCCCACATGTGATATCACATCCCACCATCTCTTGGAATAATCCAAAATAATTTACCTAGAGAGATTAACGCTCCTCTCTGGATGTGTCTCGAGATGCTCGAAGATAGATAGCATGGATTCTAACCATGAATATACATCCTGAGGTCCTCCATTCCCTGAGAAAGTGGGAGGATGCTGCTACTGTAAAACCCACATCAACTCTTCCATAGAAAGGGTAGGATGCGGTGCTCCCTAGAAGGTCTGCATTATCCTCATAAATCCTTCACAGAACTGTGCCTCAACACATGTGTTCTGTATAAAAACTGGTGCCAAGGAAGACACGCCGAGTGGGTCCACTGGTAGTCCCTAATCTACTGTTTCCGGTGTCTGATCGTTGCCCAGTATGTGGCATACAACCAAAGGACATCTTGGAGGCCTGACTCTACAAGGTCAAGTGCACACCTCAGTTAAAGATTACCAAGGATTGAAATATAGATGTTCAAGAAATGTACTATAGAAATAAAACATTCAAGGCTTTTAAAACATGGATACACAGTGTGTGTAAACTCTACATGGCATGTCCCCTAAAGCTTTTAACATGGCACGTACCTCTGCCAAAACAGGTTCTGTAACACCCCTACACATATCGTGTTCCTCCTCAATACTTGATTTGTACTTGAATTTTTTCTCATGCCCAACTTCTTCTACCTAGATAAAACACACAGTTCTCTCCTGGGTATCACTATAAGACGTGTTCACCCTAGACACAACATGTACTCCCTAAGGCTTCATCTAGCCATGTAGTTAGTCACATGGCTGGATACGTGGTCTCTACAAAACATAGTGTACTCCCAGTACATAGCAGGTTCCACCAAACATTTCCCAACCCCGTGTCTCTGCCCACACATTCAGTCACACGGCTAAGGACTACACAGTGTGTGCTGAAAGTACACAACGTGTACTTATGAAAAGTTTTTTCTTCCAGAACAGAAGAACACATGGCATGTGATTATAACACCACATATTGTTTCATCTAGTTTTCCAGACAGTAGACCTCGGAAACTCTTCCAGAACCCTTAAAAACATAGAATCTTGTCGAAGGAATGAAAAATTCCGAACTGTGAGAGCCCACACACCCACAAATCAATGATTGGAATCCTTATTCAAATCATAACTTGACAAAATTAAATTAAAATTCAATCATGATCTACCAAATTCTTATCCAAGAGGGCTCATAACACCTCAGGGACCAAAATTTGTCATCCATAAAAATAAAACATTAAATAACATGATACCTATCAAATAGTACTTATTGTTCCAAGGCATCTATAACAACATCATGCATATCTAGAAGAACATCTATTACAGCAACATGCAATTAGGAATTCACCCTAAATGGCGTGACAAGAATGTGTGGCATGTGATCTCTAAAAAGTGCATATATGACGCATGATATTTCATACCCTCATATCATCAGGTTTCAATAGAAATAGAATTTCAATGATATAAATCATAAAATCAAAAATCATGTGAATCACCCAATGGTAAAATTAAATCAACTGTAACAATTGAAAAACCAGAAAAAATGCAATATTTGAGGCAACTTGTATTTTTCCATTTACACGAGTTAGATACTCCTGGGAACATCTTATTATCAACTACCTATTCCTTCCTATCCCTCTCTATAAGCTCTGAACAGTAAGTCAAAGAAGAAAAGAATCCCTCTGATACAACATTGTAAAATCCCGGTTCTGGGTGTCGCCTAAAAGTGCTCTGTACTTGGTTGGTCACATGGCCTAATGCACATTTCTCCAAATGCCAGAGGCTGCCGACTAGCAGTGAGGGTATTGGGTGTAATAGTGGGGAATCTATGACCTCATAGGTAGTGTAACACAAAAAAAACAATAGTAGAATAAAAATACTATACAATGAGTAAATAGCATAAGACTGAATGTAAATAATAGCTGGACCACATATATAAAGGTTTCATGTACCATATATCTTGGAAAGAAGCCAAACAATACAATATACTGAACATGGTTTACTAAACCAAAGTACAAAAAAAATAAGTAAACTCATGCAGCATCACAAGCCTTATCTTTGTCACTTGCTCTCCATCTCCACAATAATCAAGCACTTGATGAAGAACGTTTCTTTACCATATCTATACCTATAACCATATAATCTGTTTGAGTCTAAAATCATGACCCAAATAGGGTGTGAGATGAATCCTAGTATAAAAACACCACAAGATTTGTTTCTAACTATTAGTGATTATATATTGAAGGTAAAAAAAATGGAAATGTAGTAAAGAGACTAGGAGTACACAAAATTAACCAATCCTACAGTTTCAATTTACATTCATTAGATTTTAGTGTTCAAAATTTAATCAAGAAAGTATCAAAAATTGGTATCTCAAAAAACTACATAACTAGACCAAAATCCAAGATTGTGATTTTTCTTGGAAAACTTGTCACAAACATTCAATATTTCTATTAACCCTCTTGGAATCTAACATAGTCTAACCCCTTCATCCAAGTAATGTAATAAAAAGGAAAGACACTCTGAGGAATCACTCACCATCAATTTTCCCTATGGTTTTTCCAAAACAACTATGGACTATATAGGGAATAAATCAATGTTAATTCCCTTTGTGGTCTTGTAATATAAAGTATAGACACTCTGAGGCAGTATTCACCATCAATCCCCCCCCTATGGCCTTGTAGCGTAAAATATAACATACACTCTAAGGAAGAACTCAACGTCAATGCCCCCTATGGTCTAACTAAACTAGGTTCTCATAGCCCTATGCAATTCAATCATGTATATAAGATATCAAGCTACCAAACATAATCTCAACTACTATATGGATAAAGAATTCCAATGCTTATCACAAGCATTTAAAAATCATAAAAAGACAATCAGTTCCATCTTATCAAGCAAGGCAAGGAAATAAGGTCCACCTCATAGGAAAACTGAACCAAATGACCCTAAATAGTCAAAGAAGGAAACAAACCCATGGGATGTTCCTTGAATATAAATATTAACATAATATATCATCCACAAAACCTTAACCCAACAATCATTCTAAGAAAGATAAAATTTTGTTCGATTTACTTAACTAGAAATTCGCGAAACATGGGTAATAGAAACTTTGGCATATAAACTCAAAGACAAACAATGAAAGGAAACAAACCACATACCTCGATGTAGAATGGTGAAAACTCTCGAACTTAGGCCCTTGAATCGGCCTAGAATGTCGTAGATCTATAAAAATGTTAAAAACACTCAACCTTGAATAACTCACTAAGGAAGAGAAATAAGGAGGAGAGGATCTAGAAGAAGTAAGGAATCACCAATGAGATTCAAATGAACCTGCTAGAGATCAAATCGGACCTTGGATATAGAGAAGGTGGATCATAGAATATTTGTTCTTCTCGATCACTCTTGGATAAACCAATTCCAGAAAAAGATGAAACTTGAGGTTAGACTTGATCCCAGTCAAGTTAATCAAATAAAAAGAAAAGTACACGACGTGTACTATTAATGAACATGTTGTGTATTTTCCTAAATTATACCTGACATTATTGGTCTACCACGTCACCCCACACAACCATGTCTTCTCCGTTACATTCCCAAGACATGGCTAGATGCAGTAACAGGTCACACGATGTCTACTCAGAAGTACACGGCATGTACTTAGAAAATTTCCTTATCTTCTATATTCCATAAAAAACAACCCAAAGATAGATCCAGACCTGAAAATAAGATCAAGGTTCCTACACTTTTACATAAGAGTGATGCATCAAAGTTAATTTTTAGGGTTCCTGGGATGGTGGGGCTTAGGAAAAATGAGCAGGATTGATCATGGGGTTGTCAAGAAAATGATTGTTGTGGTTCCACGTTGATAACCTATGTAACAAATGCTCGACCCAAATGATTCATGGTTTGGATATTTGGTTAAATATTATGTTTTTTTCATCCAAATGATCAATTCCATTGTTCACCAAGAATCCATGTTCTCTATGGTGATATGATAACACCAATTTGTGAGAAGAGCTGTGAAATTTGGTGCCATGTCTATGAGGTTCTTTACAAAATACTTGAAAGTGTGTCAAAAATTCCTTGATCTAGAGAAATGGAAAATATAATTCATGGGTGTTTTATCCATGGACATGCATATATGGTAGGTTCAGTTATCTGAATCATGGTGAGAGGCAAGGAATTATAGATAATGGAGGATCTTGGTGCAATATTTACACAAAAAGTATCTTGTTTTGGGTGGGATTCATAAGCACTATATAGATTTACAAAGAATATTTTCCTTTGGAGAAGGTGTGGCAGAGGAAAAAGAATACCCAGATTCCATAGAGTAGGTTCCAGAGCATTCCCTACTGCAACATAATAGATTTGGTCTCATATCACACACCATCGAGATGCTAAGAATAGTCTTCCTACCTATCTCATCGAACCGAGAGGATATTTTCCAAGTGCACCACTTAATTACTTCCCATTGAAAAGGTAGAGAACCTTTGAATCATCAAGGCCCTACATAGAGGGGAGAAGTATCTTTTTTCTCATTTCTATTGACTAGCCTTGGGTCTGTCCAAACATTTATGGAAAACCATTACCAATTCTCCAGTAAAGTCTCTAAGGAGGGTATCACACGCTCCCCACATACTATGCCAGAAGAATGTGGGGATAAGGCCTTGTGTAGTGTTGTAAAAATAATTATGGAGGAAGTATTTAACCTTCATGAACATAATTTATAGAGAATTAGGGTGTTGGGTTAACCATTACCCTTTTTGGTAATAAGTGTTTCATTGAAGAGATGTAGGTCCTTCAATCCCATTCTTACAGGGAGCTCAGGTTTACGTATTTTATCCCATGAAATCCTGTGATCCTTTTTGTTTTCCTTCATTTATTCCCCACAAAAAATTGGGGAAACATGAGTGGAGATGATCTATGATGGTGTTGGGGAGTTTAAAGAGTTTTATAAATTATGAGGGGATTTACTGGGAGACCAATTTAATGAGGATTTCATTTCCCAATTTGGATACTCTTTTATAACTCTAGACTTGTATTTTTTATCCACCCCCTCTAGGATATTGAAGACAAATTATTTTTTAGTGAGATCAAATACAATCGGGAGACCAAGAAACTTACTATGCATTTCAAAAACATATAATCCAGACACTTATTGGACCTTGTCATTCTTATTCGAGCACACACCCACACTGAAATAAATTTTCGATTTAGAGGGGTTTAAATCTTTACTTGAAGCATTCTCATAGAGGTGGACCAGATGTAAAATTTACTTATACTCTTCTATTGTGTCCTTTTAGAAAAGGATACAATCATCGGTGAAGAAAATGTGGGAAAGGGGAGGCCCCCGACATTAGGTATTCACACTCTGAAAAAAATTATATTATGATACTGCTAAAACGTGATTATTGAAAACATAATCCATTAAAATAAATATGGAAGGGTAAAGGAGGTATCACTGGTGAAGTACCCTACAGGGGGTTATGTTCTATGAAATTCATCTATTAATGTAGATCTTGAAGGTGATTTAGGAAATGCAACACATGACAATGTCAAACCATCTTAAGAAGATGCCCATTTCATCTCAAAACAAACCAGATGATGGGCTATTCCACCCTATCAATAACATTATACAAATCCGTTTTCTAAGCCATGATGCCTTGTTTTTTCACATTACAGGTCTTAATATTGTGATAGGTTTTGTGGGAAATATTTTTTTGTATGAGATAAGCCTGCTGGGGATAAATGAGATTTGATATTCAGAGAAAATTGATAGAAGAAAGGTACAGAGGTGGTTATCCAGAATCTTGGAGAAAATTTTATAGGTGACATTACAAAGGCTAATGGGTTAGAATATGGAGTCCTAAGAGGGTTTTTTTATTTTAAGAATAATAGTGGTGAGGTATTAATTAATGGAGGTGATATTGTCCTTCACTTTCCAAGGGTCTCTTATTATATTTGGCACATCAGGTCCCATAATATGCTATAATTTTTTTAAAGAAGAGGGCATGGAATATTTCAGGTATCAGGTCTTAGGTGGAGAGGATTTGTTTGAAGGGAAAAATTGTTTCCTCATTTTTAATATCTTGTGTGAGCTTGTTTCACATAATATCTTTAATAATAGGCTTAATACATAAGGAAACCGCGGTGGGTATGGACAACTCACCAGCTATGTTGAGGTCCTAAAATAATGTAAGATAAGTTGATAGATATCTTCCTATTTTGATGTAATACTTCTATACATCATGGTAAGATAAGAAATAAGGTTCTTGAAACACCTTCCAGATGATTTCTTGTGAATGTAATGCATATTTAATTCCTTCTCTTTGATGTGAATACCACAGGTACACATATCCCAATAGAATTATTTTATTTTTAGTTTTATGTTGAGTTATGTCTTCATCTCTTCAATCATGGAAAGATTATTAGATGAAGGTGGGAGATATTGGAGCTTAGAGAATCTTTTTTCAATAGCGACACACTACCGATCTAGTTTGCAGAACCTTCTACCACTCAATTTTTTGAGTTTGGACGTGACATGATGAATTTTACTATGATCATTAGGTCCATTAATATACGATATTAATATAATCACCTCTTCACAGTCCCTTTCCAACATCTAGTAGCTTTTGAAAATAAAGGTCTCGCACACCTCAGATTTGTGTGGCTGGTAATATGGTTAATGAGAATTGTTCAATGGTCTGACATGGCTAGGGTGGGGTGTTAGACTTGAAAGAGATTGAAGATGGTGAGATGGTAAGAAGAGTCCCATAATATTTCCCTCCATTACACGATGCAGTCATTCTCTGAGCCAATGTACCATGTAAAGGGGACACCAATGTGACCCATGTTAGTGAGACCCATGCATTGAGTTTCTGATAATAAGTCTCTCATATGGGATGAGGGCCTACTAGTTCCCATCCCTTTTCTATTTGGAAGATGATCCCATAAAAATTCCATACCATGGGAAGAATTTTTGGGGTTCTACTCCAAATCATTTCAAGGAGGTCTCATGTGTTTTGTTTATCATTTTGTGATGGCCACCGATAGAAAACTACAAATGACAACAGAGGTGCATCGGGCCGATGAACAGATGAGGAAATATGATACAGATGGAATCTATTAATTCTAATGTCCACATCCTCCATCCATGGGAGGAAAATCACACTAGCATAGAGTCGGTGTGTGATAAGTAAGCCTCTTTCAATCCCCACTTTAGTGGAAATGTCGAGCATGTCCTTATTTTCAATCATGGTTTATAACAAAAACCTCACTATGGCTACTTGTGGCGCACCTACACCAGGGCATATGAACTATTTATGGGTTTCCATTCCCATGATAGTTACAACATATGATTTTATCTATTCTAGGTGGGTTTGGGTTAGTCCACCCTACACCTCTGAAATTTTGGAAAAATAATTCATTATCTACTACTTTCCATCTTTTTGGGGGGCTCTCGCTTCAAATAGGTGAGTCCATGATTCACTTGTGGGTCCAGTGTTCTACATCAGTGTGGGGGGAATTCTCAAATTCCATATATTAACAATTCTACACATCCTATGTTTCATGCCACTAGTAAACGTAATCCCTTTCATGTCATCACCAGCATTGTAGGCAGTCTAAAGATGTTTGATTCTCGGGGAACTAGGTTTGGAGGGTCTGTGTAGATGTGTTTTGGGATGGATTTCCTTAAAAGAGTATCCTCTGGCCATTGGGGAAAGTATTATTTCTCTTGGATGAGAAATGTTCCCTTTTAGTTTTGTGGTCCACTATGGGAGGCTGGATTCCACACTTCTTATAGTTTCACTGCATCGTCATATTCCACAGGGAAACATGTCAGTCCGAGTAAAATAATTATTTCATGGTCATTGGTTATATGCTTTCTTGGGGCCTTGGTGTTGGATCGATTGTAAGATTGATATGATATTGATTATAGTATCAAACTATGGTTTAGATAATCAATATAAAATAGGGGGGGGGGGGTAAATTGTATACTTAACAAAACCTTAAGGAAGTTTTGTATAAACAATATTCACAACACCTCTAAGATCTTCTAATTTTCTTGATTCAGGAAAAGTGATTCCGAAAAAGATATTTCAGAAATTAAACTTAACAAAAGTTTACAACAACACAGATTCTACCTTAACATGTATAGAATCCTATATAATCAGAGTAAAACTCTAAGGAATTGTAAGATAGTTATACATTCCTCAAAAATCAAAATTACAGAAGAAAAAAAATTTGAAACACTACAAGTAATAGGTATTAAATCTTTTAACCCAAAGAGAAGGGTATCTAACATCCTTGGATAAAGGTCCCTTGATTTATACTTTCAAGAAAGTCTGTCTTAACCAAATCCTGTTAAGCCCTCAATAAGAAGATCTGGATTTGTCTTATTATCCTCGCAAGCCTTCGATTTGTAAGGAAATCGGCACCTATGACTTCACAACCTGATGACAATGATTTTAAGGAAATCACACCTCTGTACAGAGCAATTATGAATGAAGAAAAGTTGGAAGAGGCCGTTAAAACATTATACACGGATACTGAGAGTTTATAAGAGCCTCTCTCTCAAGAAATCACTTCAATAGCATGTAAGTGAGTTCTTCCAAAAGTTAGTCTACAAAATTAAAAGTTCTGAGCTCGTTCAAATGAGCTCTTATTTATAGGCACGACTTCAACATTCATCTCCCTCCTCCAATAGTCATATTTTTCCTTGAATTTCAGAGGGACCTATACATGTGTCACTCAAGAAGTGGTTAGTTAGTAACTGAATGTATGGCATCATTTTATAACCAAAACATGAGTAAAAAATATGGTGACTTAAGAAAATTCATTTTTTCAGAGTGTAAGAAGTAAATGAATGTTAAAAGTCTAACAAAAAACAATTAGGGGTCTATAATACATGTATATTTGGATTCTGTTTATCATAAGAATTCAGACATAAAATTCTATAGAATTTCAAAGTCTGAATTTCAAGGAAATTCGGAGTCTTGAATTCAGTAGAATTTGGAGTCTAAATTCATAAGATTTCGGAGTCTGAACATAAAAAAGTTTGAATTTTGAATTCATAAGAGTTCGGAGTCTGAACATAGATACTTCAGAGTCTGAATTCAGAGAACTCGGAGTCAGAACTCAGAAAATCTTGGAACCATAATTCAGAGAACTCAGAGTCAGTACTCAGAATGGTTCAGAGTCTGAATTCAGAAAACTCAGAGTCAGAACTCTGAAGAGTTCAGAGTCTGAATTCAGAGAACTTGGTGTCAAAACTCATAAATTTTGGAACCTGAATTTGGATCCAGAAAAAAGAATGCTTTATATATATGTATATATATGATTCTAAGGTTTTGTATACGAAACTGAATTATATATTTAATGAAAAAATGATCTATGAAAAACATGGTAGGTATAAATTTCCTTGGGGAAGGAAATTTTCCTTATGAAAGCAAAGTATAGGGTAAAATGAAATTTTCCTTAAGATAACGTGTTTGTGATATTAAAAACAAGAATGAATGGTAAAGTCATAATTAAACCTTATTGACTCAACAATCTCTCCCTTTTTGGAAATCACAAACAACCTTTTGAAAAATAATACGAGGTCTTAGAAAATATTTTTCTAGACTTTGAAAATAAAACTTATCTCCCTTAATACATGGGAAAATATGAATATGACTAACTCCCCCTGACGCTTTGGAACACTAAGGATCATATTCTAGATTTCTGGAATGAGATTTTTCATTATCTTGAATACGAAAATCTTTGTAATGAAAATTCCCCTTTGATAAACTCCCCCTTACATAGGAACATTTCATCTTTACTCAGTATTCTTTTTCCTTTCTCCCCATTTGTGATTTTCAAAAAGGAATTTGAGGGAATGGAAAAGAAATTATGTTACTTGAAATATTAGTACAATACATCCAAAAGACAAGCAACCATACATGTCATTATTATAGAAAAAATCTGTACAAGGAATGGAATACAACAAATGATCGAATTTAAACAAGATAATCCTTCCTTTTCCTTGGGCATCGACTTCTTCACAACTGTTTTGAGCTTATTAAGATCCTTGTGGTCTTCCTTTTCTCGCTTAAGAATCTGATCTTGATCCTCAGCTTTCTTATCTAATGATTTGATTCTATCATCCTGATCCTTGAGAACTTCTGCTTGATTTTTCAGGACTTCTTCCTTCTTGAAAATCTTTTCTTCAATCTCAATCTGAATATCTCTTTCTCTCTTCCAGCTTTGAGCCATTGAATACAGTTTCCCATTCAAATCCTTTACATATTGAATTTGAGAATTATATTCCGGATTCATATTTTCTTCAAAACTACTTGTGAGATCCTTGATCTTACCATCTTCAATGTCCAAGGCCTCCTTGACACCATCTTGTAACTCATCAAGTTCTCTCATGTCTTCAACTGTATTCTTTGACCAACTAACCATTTTATTTTAAGATATTTTTTGGGCATCATAGTTAACGAAAAAATTCTTGAAATCAGCCTCAAGCATTACACACTTATCCATCACCATGGATACTAAATCTGATTTCTAATTTAGTGTGTGTTCAAGCATCTGGAATATGGAGTCTACGCTTAAAAAATCGGAATGGTTCCAACAAGATTCTTCAATGATTGAACAACTAAATCATGTCCAAGGGATGATGATTCCAATTAAGATACTTTACTTGGTGAGGGATCTTTTTCTATCTCATCAAGTTTCCTTTTTGAAGATCCACCAACTTCCTTTTTCTTCACAATAGCTTTAGTAAGTGTATCAACAACCACATGTTTACCCTTATCAGTTCTTGGAATAGCTTCCTCATCCAAATATTTATGTCCACTATCAGACAACTGAACAATTTTATCTTCATCTATCTCTTCTTTCTCATCGCTTGCCTTAACATTCTCTAGGTGTATGAAATCATGATTACAACTTTCTTCCTCAGAGAGTTTATTCACTTCATCTTCAGCCTTGCCATCTTCTCCTTTCTCATCTTTCCTGGGTGTAGCTATATTTTAAGATTTTACTACTGAAGTTCGGATTGAGAGATTCTCGGATAGGATTTATTTCTCATGAAAATATTCTACATGCTTTATCAAATCTTTAGTATAGCCACTTACTTCTTCTTCACTTTATTCTTCCATTTCTTTTTTTACTTCTTTTTCCTAAACAAGCTTTTATTGGACTTTTTTCAGAGTTACGAATTTCTTACCCAGAGTTTCAGTTAAAGCTTCTACCAAGAAGGATTCTGGTACCGAAATATTTTCGGATTCTTTCTCGGTATCCCTCAGAAGGAATTGAACAATCTCTGCTTCATTTATCTTCTTCTTTTGCTTCTTTTATTTAGCTTTCTTTTCAAGCTCATCAGTTGTCTTCTCTTTTAAGGCTTTTTCTTCAGCAGGATCCAAACCAAAACTTGGCTCCCCTGCTTTCCGGTTTTTCTTATCTTCCATCCACTTTTCAACTACCTCATCTAGATATAATTTTTTCTTCTTAGGTTTTGGAGGTGCGGATTGAGTTTCCTTTTCTTTTTTGGTTTTTTCTTCCTCTTATTCGTCCTTCAAATTCTTCTTCTTTCCAACCTTTTTTGATGGTTCAACCACTTCTTGTTTTTTTGGAAAACCTTCAAATTTTTCTTCAGGTAGGTCATAAAAATCTCCAGATTCCATAGAAAAACCATTGTTAATTTCATTTAGTGTATCATCACTGACCAACATGACTTTGGAATTCCTTGGCTTCGAGCTGCAGGGAATTTTAAAAGATTCTAAGCACCGAACAATTAACTTAGAAAGAATGGATGGATACCTGATTATCTAAGCCTTCAAGTTTTCATTCTTAATATTCTCAATCATAATGAGAATATGCTTAACCAAATTGATATTCCTTAGATTCACCAAGAAATCCAAGATATACATGTCACTCTTCTTCAATGTGTCATTGTCCCCTTTTCTTGCAATTATGAAACCTTGAACCCATAATTCGAGAATCTGATAGTTTGTAGTGAGATGAGAAATATTCAGAGTCTTGACATCAGTAAGACCGAATAAATCCTTAGATTTCACCTTAACAAAGCTTCCTTTGACATCTGGAAACTTATGAGAACAGAACTCAGCTTCCCCTTCATATGGAATACCAACCAAACTAGCTTCCTTAGTATATGAAAGAGCATATGTATTTCCATACCTCTTAAATGAAAATTTCTCTCTGACTTCTTACTTAAAGAAATTTACTGATTCATAAAACTCAATTAACAGATCTGGATACACCAAATCTTGAGCACCTATCTTTGATACAGAAACACTCTCCCATCCATTCAGCTTAATGTTCTTTGAGATTATAGAATCATACTTGTTGAAGAATTTTGGATGCACCAACCTTTCGATATAGACCTGAAACTCCAAGATTGGCTTTTCAGTAGACATATCTCTATAAGAGGATTCTTTTACAGACATCAGAAGTTGAGAAAACTTTGAAAATATGGAATGAGATTATGTAGTTGAGCATAACTTCTTGTCATGAGAGCTTGATATTCTACATGGGAAAACCACCAGAGGTCTTTTTTATAGGTGTTTGATGTGACAGTTTATCTTCTAAACTCAATCTAATGGATGAAAATCATTCTGATAAAATATGACGGTTGATATGATAGTAGTAATGAAATCTTGAATCCGATCTTTTAAGTATTTTTTTAAAAAAAAATTCAGATTTAAGGAAAATAGAATCCAAAAAAATTTAAAAAAATCTACCAAAAAGTAAAGGATGATTATGAAAATTCAGGAAATGAATCATACCTTTTATATTTCTAGGAAGATTATTTATATTTGGAAAAATTATTCTTGATGAACATTAGATTCTGAAAATTTTTTATTACGAAAAAAAATTTCAAAACAAAAAACTCCATTATGAAAATTTTGAGTACAAAAATCTTAATTACGATAATTTTATGTAAAAAAATATTTATTAAAAAAATTTTGAGTATGGAAATCTACATTACGAAAATTTTGAGTACGAAACTTTTCATTACGAAAAATATGAGTACAAAAATCTTCATTACGAAAATTTTGAGTACAAAAATCTTTATTATGAAAATTTTGATTACAGAAATCTTCATTAAGAAAATTTTGAGTACAAAAAACTTTATTACGAATATTTTGAAATAATATGACTACCAGAATTTCAATTAGGAATGATTTGAAAAAAAACTAACAAGAAAATGTACTCCCCCTATGAAAAGCAGTTTATTACTATAAGTAGATTGGTTTCAGTAGAATGTTAAAAAGGAAGATTACCTTATGGTTATCATTCCTAATTTCTGTTTAATGTATTAAAATCTATCAGATAACAAATATTTTGTGAAAATATCTACAAGATGATCTTGTGTTTCGATAAATTGAAGAATGATATCCCCGATTTGTGTGTGATCCCTAAACAAGTGATTCCTAATATCTATGTGTTTTGCACGGGAGTGGTGTGCAAGTTTTTTACATAGGGAAATGGCACTAGTATTATCACATAAAATTTTTGTTTTGGTAAAACTCATACCATAATCTGTTAGTGTGTGTTGCATCCACCACACTTGAGCACAACAACTTCTAGCTGTTACATGTTTAGCTTTCACAGTGGAAAGTGCTACTGAGTTTTTCTTCTTGCATGACCAAGAAACTAATGAATCTCCTAGGAAATGACATGTCCCAAATGTACTCATTCTATCCATTCTACATCCACCAGAGTCAGCATCCCAAAAACACTTTAAAATAAAATAATTCCCAAAAATATAAAAGAGTCCTAAATCCATAGTTCCATTTAAGTGAAGAAAAATTCTTTTTACTGCCTTTAAATTATATTCCTTAGGATTGGATTGATATCTTGCACATAAGCATACTGAATACATTAAGTCTGGATGACTAGCCATCAAGTAATGTAAAATTCCAATCATACCTCTAAAAGATGTTTGATCTACTGGTTTCCCAAATTCATCCAGATCAAGTGTGTTTGAGGTACCAATGGGAGTACTAATATTCTTAGTGTTTCCATATCCATACATTATAAAAAGATATTTAATATACATACGTTCGGATATATATATTCATTCGTGTTTTTGAGAAATTCAAAAACCAAGGAAAAATGTTAACTCACCCATCATACTCATTTCAAACTCATATTTCATTAGATCCTCAAAGGAATCAGTTAAATATTGATGAGTTGAACCAAATAAAATGTCATCAACATAAATTTGAACAATCAAAACATTTTTCTTATCTTTCTTTATAAATATGGTTGGATCTTCATTTACCTTAACATAATAATTTTGAATCAAAAATATGGTTAGTCTATCATACCAAGCTCGAGGGGCTTGCTTAAGTCCATAAAAATTGTTGGTAAGTTTATAAACATGTTCCAAATGTTTTGTATCTTTAAAACTAGGACGTTCTTCAACAAAAACTTCCTCTTGAACAAAACCATTAAACAAATCTCATTTCGCATACATTTGAAAAAGTTTGAAGTTGATGAATGCAGCAAAGGCAAGTAGAATATGAATATATTCATATCTAGCTACTGGAGAATAGGTTTATTCATACTCTATTCCTACTTGTTTATTATATCCTTGTGCAACCAATAAAGATTTATTTTTTACTATGATTCCATTTTCATCACAATTATTTCTAAAGACCCATTTTACTCCAATAACAGAAGTTTCCTTAGGTATTTCAACCAAGGTCCAGACTTTATTCTTTTCGTATTCATTTATCTCATCTTCCATATATTTTATCAAATCATCATCACCTAAATCTTCATCAGTGCTGTTTGGTTCTAATTGGAAAAGGAATGATATATGTTCTATTTCATTCCATAAAGAAATTATAGCCCTTATAGGTTGATTTACATCACCAATGATACTATCACTGAGATGATTCTTTAGAAACAACTGATTTGGGTTTTGTAAAGCCTTTTCATCAACACAGGGTTGGAAATATTCTAGGGTAAATGCTTTAGAAACTTCTTCTTAGACATTTTCCTTATTAGAAGGATCTTCTAAAAAAGGTTGATAATCAGTTTTTGAGAACACATCCGAAGATGTAGGTTGGGGTTGTTTAAAAACAAAAGGACCAGTTTCATAAAATTTGACATGTAATGTCTCTTCAACAGTACAAGTGTTTTTATTGAAAAATCGATAATCCTTAGAAGTTGTGGCATAGCCTAAAAAAAATCCTTCATCAGATTTTGGTGCGAATTTGTGTAAATTATCTTTAGTATTAAAAATGAATTACTTGCAAACAAAAACCTTGAAGTAGGAAAGTATAGCTTTTCTACCATTCCATAACTCATAAGAAGTTTTATTAAGAAAAGGCCTAACAAAAACACAATTTATAGTATAACAAGAAGTACTTATAACTTCAGCCCAAAAATTCTTGGCTATTGAATATTCACTCAACATGGTTATTGTTATCTATTGAAAAATTATATTTCTTCTTTCAACAACACCATTTTTATGAGGTGTTTTAGGTGTTGAGAAGTTATGAGTAATTCCTTTTCTACTACAAAATGTTTCCAAATCAGAATTTTGAAATTCTCCTCCATGATCACTATGAATAGTTATGAAAGGAAGTTTTTTCTCATTTTTAACTTGGGCTCTAAAAATTTTTAAATAAGAAAAATAATCAGATTTCTTTGCTAGAAAATAGACCCATGTAAATATATAGTAATCATAAACTAAGACAAATACATAATATTTTCCTCCAATGCTTCCATTTTGTGTTGGTACAAAAAGATCCTTATGCACTAACTGTAATGAATCAGTGGTTGAGACTTCACCGACTGATTTAAAACTTGATTTTTGTTGCTTGACATATTGACATGGATCACAAACTTTTGAAGAATAAAATATATGCTCCGGTAGATCCTTAACTAGTCTTTTATTAGAATGTTTTCATAGGTTCCTAAGGTTAAAATGTCTTAACCTTATATTCCATAACCATGAATGATCTTCCATTGCCCTAAGGAAAGGTAGATCTTGGCTCCTAAGGTCTTTTAAGTCTAATGTGTTAACATTCTCATGCCTATTAGAAGAAAAAATAAACTCTTCCTTATAATTGTGTACTAAGAATTTATCATTCCTAAAATTCACAAGGAAACCTTAATCACATAATCGAATTATGATAATGAGTTTGTTCTTAAGACCCTTAAAAAATAAAACATTTGAAATAATTGTTTTTCTAAGAGGAATGATGTTACTTATACCAATAATTTCTCCTTTAGCATTATCTTCAAAAGTTAATTTTCCTCCTTTGGTCATGATAGTATTTTAAAAATAGTTTTTGTTACTAGTCATATGCCAAGAACATCCACTATCCATGTACCATGTATTGCTATTGGTACATTCTTTATTTTTCTGAAAATAAGAATGTTAGACTTTAAGAATCCAATGATTCTTGATCTGGAATTGTTAGACAATAAAATTTTGCGTATCCACATTTTTTAGAAAAATAAGCTTTATGAAACCCAAGAGATTTAACATTATTCAAAGAAATTTTTTTCTTCTAATGCTAACCACTTTTACATTTAGTACTAAAAGGGTCTATGGATGGAATAAAATAGTAGTTTATTAAAACAGGTTTTCTGTGAGTATAACCTACTCTAGTAGTATTTCCTTGAGGTTTGATTTGAGAATACATCTTGTAAAAATTTTCTTTACCAGAAGTAAATTTTGCAAGAAGTTTCTTAAGAGAATATATTTCAGATTTTAGTCTTATTACTAAATTCCTAACCTCCAGAATTATTTTCTTAGAGTTAGATTTTTCCTCAAAAAAATTTATTTTTAAAATAGAAATCTTAAGATATTTAGAATGTTTTTTCTTTTCAGAAATTACTTCCTTAATGTCTTTAGAATGTATTCTTATAAGCTCATCTTTATCTTTAAGATCTCTAGAGAGGTCTGAAATCTTTTTTGTAAGAACTTCTTCCCTAGTATTTACCTTGTCTAATTTCTTATGAATTTTTCAATTTCTTGCTCTTAAGAACATGGAAAATCTAGATACTTCTTCATATGAAGGTATTTCTTCATTATCTGAAGATGAAGTATCTTCATTAGAATTAATATCTTCATAATAGTAATTCATATCAAGAGATAAATTTGTTAAAGCCTTGGCAGATCTTACCTTGGACATAAGACATGTATTTGGGAAAGAAGTAGTAGCAATGAATCCATTATTTTTCTATGCTGATGATTCATATTCAGAAGATTCACTTCCTGGAGAGTCTCCACAGCTAACACTCCAAGTGTCATTTGCTTTAATACTTTTCTTGTGCTTCGAATGATAGAACTTATTCTTGTTTCTCTCTAAATTATTTTCCTTATTTTCCTTCTTTTTCAATAGAGGGAAATCAGGTCTGATATGACCTATTATTCTACATTAATAACAAGTAACTTTCCCATTTTTCTTATCTTTTTAGTATCTCTTATTGAACTTATTTTGATAGTTCTTCGGAGATACTATCTTGTTCATTATCTGAGCAATATTATCTAATTCATTCTCAGACTTTTCTATACCACTAGATTCTGATTGAATAGTAACTTTCTTTGACTTTGATCAAGTTATTCTTTCTGGAGTCTTGGCTTTCATATGTTTTGAAGTAGTTGTAAAAGAAACACCTCCATTTCCATTCTTATTTTTAACATTATCAGTATCTCTCTTCATTCTAGTCTCATACTAAAGAAGAGTTCCAAACATCTCATCTACGGAAATCTGCATGACTTTCCTGTTCTCATAAATTTCTATCCTCTTGGACTCCCACTCATTTGGCATGATGTCTATGATATTATCTACAAGGGCCTCATCATCCAAACCTTTTCCCCCCATAGATTGTAAGCTATTCACAATAGTCATGAACCTTTTCTGAACTTTTCTTATACGTTCTCTATAAGGAAAGTTAAATCCATGGTATTCAGCTCTCAACATAGCTCTTCTTGTCTCTATAAATTTAGAAGTACCAAAATGTGTAACTTAAAGTTTTTTCCAGATACTATTTGTATCTTCAGATGAGGATATTTGAATATATATGTTCCTAGTCATAGAACATAGCAATGTATTTCTGACTCTGAAATTTTCTTGATATTCTAATTTCTCCGGATTAGTAAATGTTCTCAATTTCTTATTAAGAATCTTATAGTCTCCTATCAGCATCAGGTACTTATCAACTCCGGTGTTAATTACGAATGTTTTTATCCTATCTCTCTAGTACTCATAATCATTTCCATAAAAAATACAAGGTCTGGTAGGATTTCGATTTTCGATAGAACTAACATTTAAACATGCCATCTTAAAGAAAATATTTCCACACAAAATTGTTAGTAATAAAAGTTTGTAAACAAGAAAAAAATATCATATGCAAGGAAAATAGAACTATAGTATCGCAAAGAAACATATGAATCCAAACTTTTTGAGTCTGAAAATCTAATTCTAAAAAAATGTAGAAGAAGTTTTCTCTTCTGAATCTAATCGTGGGATTAATTTAGATTTAACCAACCATTTGATACCAATTTTTGAATTTGTTCAGGGTACATGGTCACCTCTTCTAATTTTAATTGTTGGATCAATTGTAATATAGATATGATACTGATTGTAGTATCAAACTATGGTGTAGATACTCAATATACAAGAGGGGGTGAATTTTATACTTAAAAATCCATAAGTAAATTTTGTATAAACAAAATTCACAACACCTCTTAGCTCTACTAATTTTCTTGATTCCAAAAAATTGATTCTGAAAAATATATTCCAGAAATTAAACTTAACAAAAGTTTACAAAAACTAAGATCCTAACATAAATCCTATAGAATCCAATTTAATCAGAGTACAAGTCTAAGGAAGTATAAGATAGTTATACTTTCTTCAACAAACAAAATTACATCGGAAAAACAAATTGAAATACTACAAGTAATTAGTTGTAAATCTTTTAAACCAAAGTGAAGGGTATACAACAACCTTGGATAAAGGTCCCTTGATTTATACTTTCATGAAAGTATATCTTACCCCAAACCAGGTAAGCCCTCAATCCAAAGATCGGTATCTATATTGCTATCCTAGAAAGCCCTCTATTTTTTAGGAAATCGTCACCTCTGACTTCACAACCTGAAGTCTATGATTTTAAGAAAATTGCACCTCTGCACAAAGCAATTCTGCACGAATCAAAGTTTGAACAAGTTGTTCACACTTTTTGCATGAATCATAAGAGTTTATAAGAGCCTCTCTCTCTCTAGAAATCACATCAATAGCATGTAAGTAAGTTCTTCCAAAATTTAGTCTAAAAAAGTAAAAGTTCTGATCTTCTATTTATAAACATGACTTCAACGGTCGACTCCCTTCTCCAACGGTCATATTTTTCCTTGAATTTCAGAGGGACCTATACATGTGTCACCCAAATATTGGTTAGTTAGTAACTGAATGCAAAACATAGTTTTATAAACAAAACATTAGTAAACCAAAATATGGTTACTTAAGAAAATTCATTTTTCAGAGTATAAGAAAAAATGAAAGTTTGGAGTTTAACCAAAAACTATTCGGAATCTATAATATATGTATATTCAGATTTAGATTATCAGAAGAATTCAGAGATAGAATTCTATAAAATTTTTTATTTTGAATTTCAAGGAAATTCGAAGTTTGAATTCAGTAGAATTCAGAGTCTGAATTCAGAAGAGTTCGGAGTCTGAACTTACAAAAGTTTGGAGTCTAAATTCATAAGAGTTAGGAGTCTGAACGTAGAAAGTTTGGAGTCTAAATTTAGAGAACACAGAGTCAAAACTCAGAAAAGTTCAGAACCTGAATTTAGAGAAATCAGATTCAGAACAAAGAAGAGTTCGGACTCTGAATTTAGAAAACTCGAAGTCTGAACTCAGAAGAGTTCGAAGTATAAATACAGAAAACTTGATGTCAGAACTCATAAAGTTCAGAACCTGAATTCGAATACTGAAAATAGAATGCTTTATATCTAAGTATATATATATAATTCTGAGGTTTTGGATACAAAACCAAATTTTATATTTAGAGACAAAATGATCAATGAAAAACATGGTAAGGATAAATTTCCTTGGGGAAGGAAATTTTCCTTATTAAAGCAAAGCATAGGGTAAAATGAAAATTTCCTTAAGATAAGGTGTATGTGATTTTAAAAACAAGAAGGAATGGTAAAGTCATAAGGAAACCTTATTGACCCAACACTTGGCTAGTTTCTCTCTATCATTATGTTTTTCATACTCCAGAAAAAATTCCTTTCCTGGATTTTTAGCGTGTAGTCAGGGGCCATAATTCATGAAAACATTTCCGTCACCATCTGCTATCTTTTAGGTGAACTCATTCTATATGTGTCATACACATCAATATAAGAAACATTAGACTAACATCTTTTCATACTAAAAACTAATCCATGTTTTTGATTTCTCAATTGATAGAAAGGTTCCCCTATGGGGAGGACAATAAAAATAGAACAAGACTCTAATCCACAAGTAAGGCTCCCATAGGATAGGTTCTGATCGATTCATTCCATAAATACATTGATATAGGATACGATCTCTCTCATGATGCATTCATATCTACCCTAGTATGGAATTACAAAACACAACACCCAATAGGGTGATTTAGACAATAAAACATTCAATGCAATCTCATTATTTTCCAGATCCTCTCTTAGGATCTTTTGGTTGTCGAATGACCAAGGTATTTCGAGAAAGACCTTATGTTTGTCTTCCTCATTGAAGAACTCAAAAATGAAACATAAAAATAAAATCTCATTTATGGAGAATACTTCATATAATCTCCATATGTATTGTAGTGTGTTCTTAAGTTCATGAAAATTAAAGGGTTGGTTAGATAATAATTTTCCCATCGAAATCAGAATCATCCGGTGAATCAAAAAGTAGTGTACATTTTTTATTGTTGTATATGGTAGATTTTTTTTTCAAAAGAGACATGAATTATGTCCGGGATATCTATTTATTCTACATCATCAACATGAGGATGATAAATAACAGATGAACCACTTATGACGTCCATGAGTATAGCAGCGCCAACAAGGAGGAGTAAACTCAGGAGAGGCCATGACTAAAAACCACACTCGTCGATGATGTTAGATTAGAATAAAACGAAATCCCCAGACACAAATTGAGAAACAACCATCAATATCAATATCACCATGAAACAAAAGAAAAATAAATCATCAGAAATCAAGGTAGAGACACAAAAAATCTAGATGGCCAAATCTGCTGAGGACAGAAGAATCAGAACACCACCAAACCTAGGAGAAAACCTAAGAAACACCAAAGCTAGAGAAACCTAGGACAGTTCTATGCAGTGGATATAATCTATATATATATATATATAACAATATATATTTATCTATATCACAATGTATTTCAAGAGATTTCACTCCTTACATATTCAATTAGAGAGTGAGCTTGTGTAGTGGAACTCGAGTTAGGATATCCATCAAAATATCATCATTGAATGGAGGCTGGTGAAGTGGGTGCTAATTATATGGTATTCTATATATCAATATTTATATTAATTTTATGTATTTATAATTATATATAATTTTTTTTAAACCTTAAAAAATATTATAGTATGATATAAAATAAGGATGTGATTTTTTTTGGTTTAAAATTGAATAACATGTATTTTGAGAAAAATGTAAATTCTATTTTATGTGTTTTCATTTAAAATATAATATTTATTAGTAGTAAATGTATTTTAATGAAATGAATAATTTTTTTGAATAATAAACTCAATAATTAAGGATAATTATTTGGTTAAAATTAAAAAAAACAAAATGTAACATCAAGTAGCAAACATTACAAAAAACTATAGTTAGTGGTGGTTTTCAAAAATGTTTCTAATTATTTTGGATTAATTAATTTAGCATAAGGTTTATAAAATTAATTTTAATTCACAAAACATTATTAAAAATCCCAATGATTTAGAATTTTTTTACAGTTTTAGTTAGTGGCGGTTCATTTCATGGCAGTTTAAATCCCCACTAAAAATTTAGCAATGATTTTTTATTTTATTTTTATTTAATTTATTTATAATTCTCTTTATTTTTTATTTATATTTATTAATTATTATCATTATTATTGATTATTTATTGTTTATTATTTATAATTATTTATAATTTAATAATTAGTGTTAATTATTTGTTTTCTATTTTCTAAAATTAAAAATAATTATGGGTGGTTAATTAATTAATTAATTATTATTTAATATATATATATATATTAATATGTATTTTCCTATATTTATATATATTAATATATATATTATGTTGTTATATACATAGATTTAGATAATTATATGCACACACACACACACATATATAATATTACATTTTTTATTTTTTATTTTTTATTATTAGTATTATTATATATTATTACATGATATTTATTATCTAATATTTAATAATAATTATTTGTTATTATTTATTTTTTATTATTTAAAAGTTTAAATAATTATGGATTGTTGATAATTAATTATTAATTAATTATTGACTACTAATATATATTTATATATATTTGTTTATATTTATATATATTAGGCAGGTTTATATCTATATAATTATAGTTATATGTATATATGTGTATATTTATTTATGTGTGGGTATATATTTATGTTTATATGTAATTATATACAATTGTGTGTGTATTTATTTAAATGTATTTATGTAAATTAATTTATATTTATATATGTGTGTTTATGTATATTTATGTATATTTGAGAATATTTTTGTATATTTATGTATATTTATATATGTTTATGTATTTATATATATATTTACTTATTTAAATATATTATGGGGTTGTGTGTGTGTGTGTGTGTATATATATATATATCTTTGTGTGTGTGTCTTTATGTATCTTTATATGTGTTTTTATATATATTTAAATTTATATTTAAATGTCATCATCTTTAATTATATATGCATATACGTATTTATATATATTTATGATTATTTATTCATAATGATATATATTTATTGATATTAATATGTATTTATTTATATTTTTATATATTTTTATATGTATATATATATATATATTTAAATGTATATATATATATATATCAAAAGAAGAATAATCTATAAAAGGTTGATCGAAGCTCTGACATAACAATGGAGTTTATTCAAATAGAGAAATCAGCCAACCATACATGTGATTCACCCGAGAGAATATGAGTTGTCAAGAGGCATGCCTTCCTTTTTTTTCTCTACATGTGATTTACATCATGCCATTCATTCAACTATTTTTATCCATTAAAAATCATCCCAATGTTCAACCAAAGAATTTTATTACATAAAAATGAAGTGTTATTTAAAAAATCTATTTTTTTCTCAATTACTTTATATTACAAGGAAAACATTTTTGTAAAACATGTGGTTTTTTGGCTTGTATGATGTGATAAAATATGGCACAATGAATAACATGTGATTATCGAGGCACACTTGTTTTATTTTATTATTATCTTTTTCCTATTTCAATTTTTCATAGTCATTTTTTGAACCTATTAATATTGTATTACTTTCTACATTTTCAAAATAATGTTTTTTATATTTGTAGTGTTAGATGGATCACATGGGTAATAATTTTTGTTGGCATATTCAATTGTAATTTCTTGCACTTTTTATACATTTTTTGCTTTAGGCATTTTCAAACCCATGTTTTTATGATGTTTGAAGTGGTATGTGCATCATGTGGGCATTCTTATATTGATAATGATAATTAATGGTGGATGATGTGGGCACACAATGTAATGATATGGTGTGTTAATTGAATTTAACATTTTAGGTTTTCTTTTTATTTATGAATGCTAGAAAGGCTTGCATAAGTGCCTAAATTAAATGTATTTTTTGGTATTAATTTATATGGAAAATGAATATGTAAAACATGTGTTTTTACCAATTGTGGGCTATGAGAAAATGTGGCACAATTAATAACATTTTATCATTGAGGCACTGATATTTTTTTTGTCTATCCATTGTTTGTAGTCATTTTCTACACATATTATAATTTATGTAACATTCCTATTATAGACCAAATAAAGTATGAATTCTTCACCCATTGTGATACTCACCAATTTAAGTCCTTGAGTGAGGTAACATTATCCTTCATGTTTTTTTCGTTCAAAACCCTCACTAATATTTTTATCCTACCTTACATCTCTATCTCAATTCATTGATGCTATCCCCTTAATCATATAATTGGTTATCATTGGTGTCTGATTTCCTATTTTATAGAAAATTCAACTTCTCTATATGTGTATCTCTTAATTTTCATTGATGATATAATTTAGACAGTTCCTCTATCTCAAATTAACTTAACATTACCAATCTATCAACTGTTTTATGTAAACCTTCATATTATATCTTTGAATATTTAAAATGTTCTCTTCTATGCAGTTTTATTTAAGAAATTTTATTCAAAGAAATCATATATTTATTAATTATTTCATTTATTAATCATTTTAACATATCATATAATTCCTTTAAACCATAGGTTTTTTAAACTATCCTATATATTTCTTTCATTCTAAATTATTTCAATGTGCAATTATAGATATTTTGTTTCTTATTAAATAAAAGTGGTATCAATAATTGGGAATGCATATTATACAATTACTTTTTGATATATTAGAAATTCATATTTTATAGTTTTAGATTCCTTTTATGTTGTTGAAGAAGTCCTCTACTAGTAGTTTTCTTCCACTCGAAATCAAAAACATAATCTGAAAAAATGATCAATGTTTCTTCCTTTCTAGAAATTTTTTCACATTTTTCCCATCTTTTATATATTTTCTACCTCATACAATGAAGATATTCTACTCTACTAAATTTTTAATGTTTTATATTCATTTTAAGAATAACCATATTGTATATCCACCTATCATATTGTACAATCATATTAAGTTTCCATATTCTATATGCATTTATTATAAATTCATTTTAACTCATTAGTATAACAAATATTATATATTAATATTATTTATTCATTTCAATTATGCATTACCTGTATGCATTTACATAGTCTCTATGCATTTATTATATGAAATCCTTATCTATTATATATACTATAGTCTATTAATTTTCCCGATATGTGTTGTTACCACAACCTTTCTCCTTACATGGAAACCTCTCTGTGGTTTCTGATTTCCTCTAATTTTCGACAATTATTTTATCCACAATTCCTCATCTGTCTCCACCACATCCCCCTCTACCTCCCCCTCCAACTATGACTACGCATCATCTGTGTTCTTCTTCTCCACCTATAACTCTTACACCACCTCTGTCTACACCTCCTCTTTGACCTCTATCTACACCTCCATATTCTTTTTCTCCACCTATAACTCCTCCTCCACCTAAGTCTACACCTCCACTTATACCTCCATCAACACATTATACTCCACCTCCACCTCTATCTACACCTCTTACCCCACATTGGAATCTAAAACTCCGCAAAAACCTTCCCTTTAAAAATCTTTTCCTCCTAATCTACTGGATTCTACATCCTTTCCTCGACCACTACCTCCACATCCACGTCCCTACCTCCACCTCCAAACCTCCATTAACGACTCTGTCTCCACCTTAGATCCCTCACCTACTAACCTCCAACTAAACATCTCTTCCTCCCCATATCTGGCTCCCTTTCCAGACACTGTTCATCATCATACACTCATTTGTACATACTTTATTCACCTATATATTTGAATGTCCCAGGTGAAACCCCAAATCCATTTCCAAATTTTTCCATGATTATTTCCTTCAAAATGGTGAAGAAGTATTTTTTATGAGTATAAAGTGGTTGATATTTCTAAAAAGGTTTACCTTTATCGATTCTCCCTACCATATGAAAATTTTAATTTCATTATTATATTATCTTTCCTCTTCTATTTTTATATATGACGTTGATTTTAGGAGACCTAAATATTCGGGTTAGTTTTTCCCTTTTTTGTAATTTCCCCACATCATCCAATTTCACTACCTCCATTATCAAATTTCATGGATCCTCCACCATGTTTTTTTCACTGACATAAAATCTGACCACTTATATTACATGTATAAATTTCAAGAAATTGAAAGTCCCACAAGATTAATATTATCCTCTTCTATTTTCTCCCCATTCTCTTCATCTCATTTCTTCAAAATACCATTAGTGTATAATTTTACCTACTTCTTCTTATGAAAATAAAATTTCATAAAAAAAAAGTTCATTTGAAAATCATATGTCTTTTGAGACTTATTTTTTATATGTTTATAAAAACTAAAACATATATTGAATGAATATAATCTACATCCACAAATGATATCGTTTACAATGAGATTTTCCATAACTTACTCTGGTTATAAAATTATAACTCGCATTTTGGAATGGAAACATATTATAATATTTTCTAATTTATCATATTTAAATTTTTATTGTAATATTTCTCTATATAATAAAAGAATTTAATATTTTTTCATTATTCTTTTGGATTTTTTTATAAATGGAATGGTATTTCACTATACATCATGACAAAACCACTGATTATGATGAGAATTTGAAGATACGTTTGCAATTAGTTTGTATGTGGTTCACTAAGTCTTCAAAATTATTATAAAACATGTGGAATTAATTATTATGGAAAATAGTGTTCATCATGCATTATCATTTAAGGTTTCATTTTATTAGTTTTATGTTATTTAATTTTGATTCCTCTCAATTATCCTTTAATTTTCTTTCCATAAATTTTTTCATTGTAATAAATTATAAAATTTATTTATAATGAATTATGTCTCATATATGTTCTTATATTAATTAATTTTTATTTTGTATTTCAGATTGTATTGATTTTACTCTTAAATGATGATATGATATACTCTGATATTGAGATACGGATTGAAAATCCCTCCAAAATTAATTTTATCATTTTTTCTTATGTGGTTAAAAATGTTTTATAATTATTTATTTAGTAATTATGCTACAAGACCTTTTATAGGAAAAAAAAATCAAAAATCAAACACTATCTAATGACTGGATAAGTATAAATCAATTACTCATGATGTTTTATGCTACATTTTATATTACATTAATATTTCCATCAATGACGATAAATTTTTACCAAATAAACATTTCAATAAGATTTATGTCTTTCATAATACATAGTTTAGCACTAATTATCACTTTCCATTACTAATGTGTTTTAGGTTGTGTCAATGAATGCAACAGAAAATAGAGTTACCGTAAAAAGTATTCTATGAATTAATATCCAAGAACTAATTAAAAATATGGTAATACATCTTGATTAGTTTCTTTTAATGGAAATGGTTATTATTATATGGTTTTTTGGTATATATTAATGTTACATCACAAAATTATGAGTTTGTTTAATACAAAATACGATGAATATGAGTAAGATAAGGGAATGGGAAGGGTTTAAAAAAATTATAAATGCTGTATTTTTATTATGGAGATATAAATGGTGTAGATTATGGTATCATAATAAAAAATATTTTAAAAAAACTATAAAAGTTATAATTTAATATTATATTAAAATTTAATACATTTTTCTAGGAATGAGAAATATTTAATATTTCTGATTCAAACAAAAATACTAGATAGGGTGAAAGGAGGATATTAGCTTACTGACTAGATTTCATTGTCAATAATGTTCATAGTTCCATGTAGTATTGATATATTATAATATTTACTTTCATTGTAAATAAAATTTACAAGGGCAGTGAGAGGTGATCGTTCAACATTTTATGGTTCTAACTTCTCAAGAATTAATAGTCTTTCATTTTCATTACTTTAATTTTTTTTTAAAATTTCATTCAATAATTAGAAATTAATTTTATGATCCTGATTGAATCTGAAGGCCATTGGCTGAGGGAATACTTAAAGTATTTTCTCAAGAGTGAACTGTGGATGAGAAAAAGTTACCTTATTTAAATTTTTCCCACTTTATCCTAATAGATACATCCATTCATTTGAATCTATCTAGATTGAAATAAATAAATATTTAGAGAAATTTAAATTTTCTTTTGATGCCTTTTTGATTGAGGAGATTTAAATAATAGGGTTATGTCATTGATAGTGTATTTTGTATACAATATCAAACTTCATAATAGTCCTATATAATGAAATGAGTATAGACTTCAACTTTTATTTATAGTAATGAATTTTAATGTTGATTTCAAATAAAAATGATAAAATTTTAGAAATTTACAACTCATAGAAATATATAATGTTGATATAATTAATGTTTTTTTCACTTGACTTGATGAAATATTTAAATGGAATAGAAAATTAAATATTCATTGAGTATATAATTTCAATATTTTTATACAGGATGTTGAACAAATTGAATTTCCATGGATCGGTAATGAACAAAATGAAATTTTTGACATGTCCCCTTTTAGTGCAGTTACTTCAGTACAATATTCTAATATATCTTCAAATTTCATGTTTCTAAAAATTCACTAAATTTGGAATGTATACATTATTTATTTGTACACTGAAATATATATTATACACAAATACTGTAAATACATTCCCAAAATCTAATACAAAATATATTTGCAGAAGATTATTCTCAAATACTTTTAACATTTAGATTACCCTAGAAACAAAAGCGTTAGATCAAATTTGGATTTCTAGAGCTCACAAAACCCTGATGTTCAATTTCAAGTAATATCTTCCTCCATTTTAGGAAAAATTAGGACTTTAAAGATAGAATGACTCTCCTTTCCATCCAAAAAATGAATCTAGATTAATCTAATTTTTTTTACCTTTCATAAAAAACATTATATATTTCATATTGAGCATTAAAAAATTATTTATTTTCCAATATTCTCTACCGAACTATTGATTATATTTTTATTTTTATGTTTTATGATTTATTAATGGTTTTTTTGTTTGAGTGTAGTAAAACATATGGGGTAATTAATGTGCACGTATCTTCCTTTGCCTCGCCTCCCCCCTCTACCCTGATATCTTCCCTTTTTTGGATTTTTCTCTAACTCCTTTATGATTTTATAATAATTTACCCCCCCCCCCCCGAATCCAATTATCAGTTTCATATCATCAACATTTCCCTAATTTAACACCTAATTTTTCAAATAAGAGAATGATGTTTCCTAAACTCAATGATAATCCATTGAAGAAACTTTTATTTTTTATTTATTTCATGATGATAAGTCAATATAGACCTCATGTGAAATATACCTCAATCATAAACTCTCTCACCTAGCCAGAAATATTTGGTTATGAGACCACAAGCATACATACCCATACTCTAAAGTATGTCGACTAGCAGTGGGGTGTGAAATGTATAGTTGGGAGACTATACCCCCTAGTATAATATTTCATTTTAGTAGAAAAAAATCATAATAAAAAAGAAATAATATAGAGACCCATCCCCAAATAGCCCATAATCTATGTCTGCTATCAATTACATTAGCATGATTTCATGAAATCAAGCCCCAAAGGGCCAACCAATTTAGATGTCTTAGAAACCTAGATGCATAAAAAATAATTGTATTTAAAATGGATACAATAATTATAACTAATATTTTTAAACAAATTAACTACTTTGTGTATAACTATAATCCATCTAGTATATTCCTTCATATATTTCATAGTATGCTTCTTGGATTCCAGGGGAAGGAAACACAATAAGGGTGAGCTCAAATGCTCAGTAGGAAAAAAATATAATAGAACCAATAATGAAAAAATGTGAATAATCAATATGGAAAGGTAAATAACTAGAAATACATGCCATTAAAATAACTAGATAAGGCAAAATAAATATGGAAAGGTATGAAACTAAAACACATTCCATTAATCAATCAACTAAAATGAAATGTATCCATAGATATTCCAACACAAAATCTTATGGATGAATAATAACTAAAACTATTATGAAATCAGTGCTTAATTATTGGATACCATTTTTCTAGATACATGGAACTAGTACCATCAAGACCTTTCAGAAGACAATTTAGCTATCAGGTAAAATCAAATTTAAGGTAGCTAGACAACTATTTTTTTTAAAAATACTACTAATGAATCTAGGGGATTTCATTCACCGATCCCCAACTTATAGGTCTTTCCATAAATGGTCCCCAACCAGTGTCTATCAGTCTAAATCATTCTTTATATTAAATAATCAAATAAATAATATACCATATCAAATAACTGTATTGAATGAGAAATATATATTTATCAATAATTCCCCAATTTTTCAAATAACTATCAAAGTTGGCATAATATGTAAAATGGTATATGGTTTATTCAATAGTAATATCCATGAAAAATGAAAAGGATAATAAGGGGAAATTAAAAGTTAAATGATCATAGAAAATTAAATACGTAAAGGTGACTAACAAATAAATCAAGGAAGTGAATGTGAATATTATCTTTACCCAATAAATAATAAATCATCCATATTAAGAATAAGGATGGTATCCACACAAAAAATACAAAGTGGGGTAAAATAGAGGGTTATTGTAATTAATGATATAAAAGAATAACTTCTAAAAATATTATTGGGGAAAATATCCTTCGATTTTATAAAATACTTTTAAAATTATTTTTCAATGAATTTCCCATTAAAAATATTTTTAAAATAATCCATTTAAACATGAGAAGGAGGATTGCTAGAAATTATGGAGTATGAATTCGTACATATCATACGAGGTAAAAAATCCTTCTTTTGGAAAGGTGTAGAATATTCTTCATTTGGAAAGTGACAAAAAGATTCCTCAAATAGATTGGTAAAATTAAAAAGCTTAAAATTTCCTTTTAAATATTATAGGGTAATGGAATAATTTTCTTATAATCCTTTTCTGGGAAACATGGTTTTGATTATATTTCTGACTGAAGATAGGGTAATGTCAAGATTTCTTAAAAATACTTTTTTAACTATCTTATTTACTAAAGAGTAGAAAATGGTAAAAATACATGATTATATCATGAAATAATATAGTATAAGTAAACTGATGAGTTTTCATGGGAGAGGGATCATAATATTTCATCAATGGAATCATAAACATATACAATCCCAAAAAGGCAGTGAGATTGTATCAAAAAACATATATAACTTGGTAACTTTGATCATACTCTCCATACAAGAAAGGTACATTACATGAATAAAATAATATCATGAAAATATTTACATTCAATACATATCACGTAATATGGAAATATATGCACCTCGAAAAAGAGTTTAGATAAATAATAAAATATGACTTTAATGAAGGAAAATTGAGACAAAACCATTTATCTATTTGGTAACTTTTGAATCTTAGACCACATGAAAGAAGGATCATAAAATGGATATGTGTATAAAAATAAATTTAAGTATATGATACATGTAGTAGTTTGGGTTTGGATTAGTGGTAAGCACCCCTTAATTTTAGATGAAAAATGGGGGTTCAAAACCCATTGGGCATAGGGTACTGTAGTAGTACTATAGCGTACTGTAGCAGCGGCAGCACTTTCGCAACGACATGCACTATAGAGGTGGCATGTAACTGTAGCGGTGGCATAGTACAGTAGTAGTGACGGGTACTGTGCAGTATTGTAGCATCATGGGGTACTGTAGCAGTACAATTCACATAATGGGCTTTGGGCCAAAAGAATGAGCCTACGGGACATGGAATGGGCTAAATCCTCACTGGGCCTTCAGGCTATGTAATGGGTCTCCCTCTACCAATTTAAATAGGTCTTTTCTTTTCTTTAATAATAAATGAGGCTTCACACCCAACCTTTTAAAAAAATAAAAAAATAAAAAAAAATAAAAAAATAAAATAAAATAAAAAAATCATGTGATAAAATCATGTCAGTATATACACTACACAAAATGAAAGAGTGGAAAATATAACATGTATCTCATGAAAATTAAATGTCAGAAGAAATACCCTTACCTTGTGTTTCCATTTAGGTGAACATCCTTTAAATTCATGTATAATAAATTTTTGTTAATTGTGTACATTATTAAGAACCTATTTCATGATTATAATTAATTTTATTTCACTAATTACTATGTTGTGTACACTACTTAAATAATTAAGTTTACATCATGTGTTTTTGACTAAATTTGGTTTATGTGTTAAAACAACTATTATTGGTCAGCTATGGTCAAAAAGTTCATTATATAACCTCTCCAGAATAATAAATATGAAATACTTATCCTATATTCACATCGATAAGTCTTTTAAAATCAATCATTAAATATGGTTATGAAATTGAGACAATGTTAAATCATGGAGATGGTAGGTCGTACGTACGCATGATTAACATTCACATTTTTAAATGATCATTGTGGAAAGAAGGTAAGTAACTGAAAATACTTCCATAATGATCATTACATAGTTAATACAATACTATTTAATTTTATATACTTATATATAGAATTTTGTGATGTAAAAGGAATCACATCATGTCGAAGAGGCGGTACTCCACATGTCCACAAATAACATTATCTCTATTAAAGTGTGTGAAAGGGTATAAAGGAGATGATATATATATATATATATCATAAAGATAATTATTTTATAAGTATTTTATTTATTTTTTTTATTTCAATTATTTTTAATTATAAAAATTCATTTATACATTCCATGTATCTTGTGAATGAATCACATCACTTTAAGGGGGAGGTAGTCTACACATCATCAAATGATGTTATCATAAAATGGAAAGTATTGAATGTATGTATTATAAATTTAAAGAAGAATAATTTGTTATTAAATATCATATATAACATATATAAACATTTTTACCATCATAATAGCCACCAAGAGAAGTGGTAGAGGGAAATTGAATAATCATAGTTTCATGAGGCAGTAGTTTGTCATACACAGACACTACTAGATATTGAATCTTTTCCAATGGTTTAAAACCATTGGGATATCCACTGAAACCATTGGGATAGTATTTCCCAATGGTTTCACAGCCCGTTGGTATGTGAGGCATGGATGTAGCTCTATACCAGCGGTTCCTAGATAACTGTTGGGATATATGGTCTAAAATTAATCTATACAAACGGTTCTACATAACCCGTTGGTATATATATGTACCAATGGTTGTTGAACCGTTGGTACTAGTGGGTATTCGAACGGTTTTCAGACCATTTGTAATACATTTTATTCTAGCCCGTAGTATACCAACGGTTTCAGAACCATTGGCATACCTGTATACCAACGGTTTCAGAACCGTTGGAATACTCTATACTCTGTTATGTATACCAATGGTTTCAGAACCATTGAAATAATCTATCCCGAATACTTTGTATGCCAACGGTTCTACAAACCATTGGTATACATCTTATATCCCCAAAACTGGACAGCCTGTTGTAAACAGCCTCCATCCAAAACTGGACAGCCTGCTGGACAGCCTGCTATAAACGGCCTGCATGTAAACAACCTACATGTAAACCCTAGATTCCAAGGATGTAAACCCCAAACTGTAAAACTATAAAACTGCACCTCTCCAAAATATTTCCCAACCTGTAAACCCCAACCTATAAAACGGAAAACATGCACCTCTCCATGTTATAAAATTGTTGTTAAACTGATCTTTAAGTTAAATACAAAGTGTTAACTGTTTAAAGATAACTGTTTACAAAAGGTTTGATAAATTTTGAGAAGCCATTAGTTGGAGAGATTGAAAATCCAAAGGAAATTTTGGAGATATATTAATGAAACTGGTTGGTTAATAGAAATTGAAAATCCAAAGGAAATTTGGAGATATATTAAATAAACTGGTTGGTTAATAGTAACTAGGAGATCATCAAATTCAATGGCCAATTTCTTTTTTTAATTTATTCCATTATAGTAGAAAAATGATGGTTTCTCATCCTCTTACTCTAATAAAGTATGATAATTCTTAGAAGGTTCAATTTCCTCTTCTTGAATCACTAAAGATTTCTCCTTTTTAAAATTCCCAGCCTTCTTGGGATTTCTGTTACCAACCCTTTTCTACTCCATGAATCATAATCATCTGAAGGCCCTTCACCTAAATATAATAATCTATTCTGAAGGGTAACTCCCTTGGAAATGGCTCTGCTGACATCACCCTCCTTCTAGGCCTCTTCTTCTTCAATGTTCTATGAACCTGCATGGTATGCCTCCTTTTTCCCAAGATCCAAGCCAAAAATACCATATCTGTAGGTCAGAGATGAAGGACCAGATCGTTATCCCACTGGTCGACCTCAAGCCACAAAAAACTTGCAGGAGGTTTCGAAACATATAATGTGAGGCAGTCGGAGGATCTCGATTCGAGTGAATGTCATAGGACCACCGAAAGAAATGGATTGAATCTGTTGGGTGAGTTCGAAACCACCTAGAGAAATGTATGTCACAAAAAGGGGGACAAACACATTTCTCCCCAACGATTTCGACCATCTTTAAATCATCCCAAAATTTGGACGAATTTGGTTAATAGGCTAACTAGAAGTCACACACTTTTCTTTTGAAGGTTGTATAAATACTGAGAAACTATGGTCATCAAAATATGAAGAAAATATGATGATCTAAATAATAGAAGACCTTAACGAATTGTGAATTTTTTAAGATTGATTCCATAAGATTGATTCTTGATGAATATAAGGTTAAATTCACCTTATTAAGAGCGTTTCAATAAAAAATATGGAAAAAACATGGTGTAGTAATCACCGGAAGAAATTATGAAATGTTAAATTGAAAATAGTTTGAAAGAAATAATAAGAAAATATGGTGTTTAAGGCTTTGGAAGAAGATGATAAAATTATAGGAATAAATGTGTGATTACTTCAGAAGTAAAATTACTCTTAGATAAATCCATCAGATGATGAGATAGGTCAAGTAGGGTATGTGTGATTTTGGGTGTGTGACATCTAGATGGATTTTTTGGACCATTTAAAGTAGTACATGAATGGTGAAGCCTGGTATGGGTTTTGGAATGTTGGGTGGCTTTGGTTTTGAGGAAGATAACTCGAGTGCTTGAGGTTTACCCTTGTGGTTGGCTTCTAGAGGGATGGACATGTTTGGGTGCCTAGATCGTGTAATGTATATTAAAATGCATGGTCCTTATACTTATAAATTTGATCATGAGAATAATAGGTGCTCAAATAAATGTTGGTTGATGTGGTTTTATGTGCAAACATTCTCTTTGGGTGGAGACCATGCATGGGATATTTTGTTTTGGTAGGAAGCACATGGAGGTGCCTGGTTTTCATTAAATGAGAATCGCTTGCAGTGTTGGTGTTTTGCTAGTTCATGTGGTTACTAGGGGTACAACCAGTTAGAGGGCGTAGGCTGAGTTTCTTGAGTAGGGAAGAAAACTATGAGTAGGAAGATGAATGATTTAGATGTTATGATATTATCATGGATAGGGATTCCCAAGACTTTTAAATGACTTTGACATGTCCATGTAGTGATTGGGAACATCGGAAATATATGACTGTTGGTGGTATTCATCGATAAAATCATATTATACAATTATTTAGTGATGATCATTCCAAAAATAGTAATATATTTATTAGAATAATGGGGGAAATAGATATATGTCTAGATAACCTACTATATTTTGGAGAGATATGAAACATCTTAAGGGTTATGATCATGGAGAGTTTTTGTGAAGCCACATGGTGGAAACTACACAGTTGACAATTTATGGGCGAGGTCCTCATAGTGAATCAAATATTGTATAATACCTTGGGTTTCATTCAAGGATGTAGGGAATGAGTGATTGTTGATGTTTCATTTGGTTGCTATAGTGTAATAAATTTAGACATGTCTAATTCTATCTTTCGTAGTGGTTGGAGAGTTTGACAAAGTGGTTGAGGTTTTTTGGGTGAGTTGATGATGATGAAACTTCTATGGTGGAGAGTGATGTATTTGTTGTAAAGATATAATCCTTGTTCTAGAAGGCTCGTAGGTTTGTGGAACTGGATTTGGATTGGTTGGGGTGGCATTGTGATTGGATTGGTTAGGGTGGCATTATGATTCTAGTGAGGAATCCATGATGTGTGAAATTAGTTTTCATAGGGTGTTTAAATAGAAAATCATTTAGGGTATATGATTGAGACAACAGTGTGGGTTCTTAAGGTTTCATGATACATCTATTGTGTGGTTTTGGAAATGATAGGTGCATTTAGAGTTTGATATGTGTCTAACCTTTTGGGGGAGTGATCTATAAAGGGAAGCATGTATTTAGGAATAGCTTCTTAAAAGGATAAGCTATGAATTCAGCAATGTGTTGGGTTGTCAAACTCTGGAATTTGTTTACAGAAAACTGAAAATCTGAAATATGTTTACAAAATCAGGAATTTGTGAACTGTTTTTGTAACCTATGAGCTGCTCTAAAAGTTTTTATAGCATTATTGTAGGAAATCTGAAATCAGTTTAAAAAATCAAGAACTTGGGAACTCTTTGTATAACCCGTGAACTGCTCTGAAACTTTTTTGATCATGGTTGCAGAAAATCTAAAATATGTTTACAAAATCCAAAAACTTGTTAACTATTTTTGTAACCTATGAATTTCTCCAAAATTATTCTAAACATGGTTGATTGAATATGTCATTTACAGGTTTAGTTAAGGATTTTGAGATTGAATAAGTATTGATTCCCTACTCATCTCTCATGATATTTCAAAGTGGTATCAAGGGATTCAATGTTTGTGAAGGTATGAATGTAAATCACTATCTTTTAGTGGTGTCGGACACACCGTGCTTCAGATTGAGGCGGGGTTGACTCATACACGTCACATATGACCCATGGATCATTGTACTAAAGTTTCAACAGAATCTGAATACATTTGGTCGTTTTTTTGTATGTCAGTTGTTGTTTTCACTTAAAATGATGTCCATTTTAAACAAAAGAGAGACACTTTGAGTGGTGTCGGCCACAACATGCCTTGGATTGAGGTGGGGTTGACTCGTACACATCACAAATGACCCATGGATCTTTTTACTAAAGTATGAACACAATCCAAATGTGTTTTTTATGTTTTCTGTATGCCAGTTGTTGTCTTCACTTAATCCTATCCATTTCAAATAAAAGTGAGACAGTTTTAGTGGTGCTGACCACACTGGCCCTTGGATTGAGGTGGTCTTGACTCATACAAGTCACATATGACCCATGGATAGTTTTCCTAAATATTCAATAGAATCTGAATTCCTTTGGTCAGTTTTCCATATGCCAGTTGTTCTTTTCACTTAAAATCATATCCATTTCAAATAAAAGTGAGATGGTTTGAGTGGTGATGGACGCACCGGCCCTCATATTGATGAAAAGTTGACTTTTTCAAGTCACATATGACCCATGGATCGTTTTCCTAAGGTTAAAACAGAATGTTAATGCCATTGGTCGGTTTTCCATATGTTAGTTGTTGTATTCACTTAAAATGATGTCCTTTTGAAAAAAAAGAGAGACACTTTGAGTTGTTCCGGCCACCCCACACCACAGATTGAGGTGGGGTTGACTGGTACATGTAAAATATGACCCAGGGATCATTGTCTTAATGTTTCATTAGAATATGAATGCGTTTGGTCAGTTTTCCGTATGTTAGTTGTGGTTTTCATTTAAAATGATGTCCATTTTAAACAAAAGAGAGACACTTTGAGTGGCGTCGGCCACACCATGCCTCGGATTGAAGCAGGGTTGACTTTTACACATCACAAATGACCCATGGATCATTGTCCTAAAGTATCAACACAATCCAAATGCGTTTGGTCGGTTTTCCGTATGCCAGTTGTTGTTTTCACTGAAAATGTAGTCCATTTCAAATAAAATTGAAACACTTGGAGTGGTACCGGCCACACCATGCCTCAGATTGAGGTGGGGTTGACCCATACACGTCAAAAATGACTCATGGATCATTGTTCTAAAGTATCAACACAATCCAAATCTGTTTGGTCAGTTTTCCGTATGCCATTTGTTGTTTACATTTAAAATTTTGTCCATTTCAAATAAAAGTGAGACACTTTGAGTGGCACCGGCCACACCGTGCCTCAGTTTTAGGCAGGGTTGACTCATACACGTCACTTGGGCGTTTTGAGTGCCTTCAAGTGCTGATTGAAGATCCGAGTGAGTCTAATCCTCATCTTTCTTTCTCTTTTCGATTAGGGTTTGTAATATTCTCTCATCTTCTTCCGAAGCTCTAAAACCATATTTTCTGTTGGGATTTAGGGTGAATCTTGAAGAGATCTTAGATTGGAATCCGGGGTCCAGGGAAGAGGGTTGGGGGGATGTCTGGGGGGCTCTCCGAAGTCCAGGGAGGAGGGTGGGGGGGGGGGGGGGGGTTGTCTGGGGGGTTGTCCGGGGTCCAGGGAGGAGGGTGGGGTGCTGTCTAGGTCCAAGAATGAGGGTGGGAAATGTATCTAAAACTCTATCTAGGTATCATACATCGAATTTCGATAGGACTGTGAATTGCCACAGGGTGTCATCCTAAAGCAGGGCCAAATCATGGCATTACTGTGGTGTGACCGCGGCGTGACGCGGCCTGTTGGCCCGGTCCAGCGACATCTTCAGGGAAACATCTTCTGACCAAGAGCAAAGGGAGTAGGAGGAGGCTGGGAAACATTCTGGTCATCGCCTCCCTCCCCATTAACTATAGTGGGTTAATGTATATGAAAATCTATCTAGGTATCATACATCAAATTCTAAAAATACTAAAAACTGCCGCGGGGTGTCGTCCTGGAGTAGGGCCAAATCACGGAATTACAGTGACGTGGCCGTGGCCTGACCACAGTGTGACCGCGGCGTGTTGGCCTGGTCTGGCGACATCTGCGGGGCAACATCTTCTTGCTAGGAGTGAAGGGAGCAGGAGGAAGTGGGGAAACATTACATCCATCACCTTCCTCCCCATTAACCATGGGTGAGTAATGTAACTAAAACTCTATCTCGGTATCATTCATCGAATTCTGACAGGACAGCGAACCATCGCGGGGTGTCATCGTGGAGTAGGCCCAAATCATGGCGTGACCACGGCGTGACCGCGACGTGACCACAGCGTGACTGCGTCATGACCGCGACGTGACCGTGGAGTGACCGTGACTTGTTGGCCCGGTCCAGCGACATCTGCGAGGAAGCATCTTCCAACCAGGAGCAAAGGGAGCAGGAGGAAGTGGGGAAACATTCCTGTTGTTGCCTCCCTCCCCATTAAATATGGGTGAGAATGTATCTAAAACTCTATCTAGGTATCATACATCGAATTCCGATAGGGCTGCGAACCGATGTGGGGTGTCATCCTGGAGTAGGGCCAAATCACGGCGTGACTGCAGTGTGACCGCGGCGTGACCGCGACGTGATGGCAGCGTGACCGCAGCATGACCGCCGCGTGTTGGCCCGGTCCAGCGACATCTGTGGGGCAACATCTTTCATCCAGTAGCAAATAGAGTGGGAGGAAGCGGGGAAACTTTCCGGCCATCACCTCTATCCCCATTAACTCTGGGTGGGTAATGTATCTAAAACTCTATCGAGGTATCATACATCGAATTCCGATAGGACTGCGAACCACCGTAGTGTGTCATCCTGGAGCAGGGCCAAACCACGACATGACCACAGTGTGACTGCGGCGTGTTGGCCCAGTCCAGAAACATCCACAGGGCAGTATCTTTCAGTGAAGATTCACTACTGGAAAAAAGACCTATACCCACGGTTCAAAACCGTGGGTATAGCCCCCAAAACCGTGGGTATAGCCTATACCCACGGTTTTGGGAACCGCGGGCTGGAATGGCGTCGGTATAGGGGTCTCAGCCTATACCCACGGTTTTGGAGAACCATGGGTATAGAGAGGTCAAAGTGTGCCACACCGATGTTACAGCGTGGCACACAATTACCCCACGGTTTTTCAAACCGTGGGGTAATTGAATTCAAAAAAACCACGCTAGAAGGGAATCGAACCCTGAACCGCGCAGCACCTGAATGCTAGAAGGGAATCGAACCCTGAACCGCGCAGCACCTGAATTCCACGCCGCACCAAGTGACCAACTGACCTAACGCTACTACTGATATATACACATAATTTTATTTTAATATGTTAATATAATAGTTATAATCGAAAAGAAAACTCCAGCGGGTTTTGAACCCGCGCCTCCCATATGCTGCCCAGTCACAGCGACCAACTAAGCTAACAAACCATTTGTTATATAATTATACTTGTTTATTCTTATATTAATATATCTTCTATAATCAAAAAATAAAACACGCCGGTTTTCGAACCCGCGACCTATACAAAGGCATGCGAGGTACTGACCAACTGACCTAAACCCGCTATTGATATATAGTCATAATTTTATTTTAATATGTTAACATAATAGTTATAATCGAAAAGAAAGTCCAGCGGGGTTCGAACCCGCGCCTCCCATTCGCTGCCCAGTCACAGCGACCAACTGAGCTGACAAACCATTTATTATATAATTATACTTTCTTATTCTTATATTAATATATCTTCTATAATCAAAAAATAAAACACACTAGTTTTCGAACCCGCGACCTATACTAAGGCATGCGAGGTACTAACCAACTGACCTAAATATATTTTGCGGTTTAAAATTTCGTATCTATATATCTATATTATTTAAGATCGTCTTTTCATCAAAACAAAATTTTCGTCCCGCGGAATTTTTTGTTCCCGCCATAACGCGGGAACTCTATACCCACGGTTTTGAGAAACCGTGGGTATAGGTCTTTGAAAAATATACCACCTATACCCACGGTTTTCAAAAACCGTAGGTATAGGTCCGCTAAACAACACCTATACCCACGGTTTTGCCAAAACCGTGGGTATAGGTCTTCAAAAACAACCTATACCCACGGTTTTTCCATGAACCGTGGGTATAGGGGACCTATACCCAAGGTTATCCAAAACTGTGGGTATAGGTCTCAATACTAGCCCTATACCCACGGTTTCCCAAACCGTGGGTATTGGGGGGGCCTATACCCACGGTTATAAACAAAACCGTGGGTATAGACCCATTTTCCAGTAGTGATTCTAAATAAATCCTATGTAGTTTTCCTTAACATTATAGAAACTGATATTATGTTATAAAAAACAGACTCTTGATTCTGGATTGTGATATGATAAAGGTATATATTTTATATTTTTTGTTTTTAAAAGTAGTTTTATTATAAAAACATGAATTTATTTATGAAATTAAACAATTATATTAAAGAAAACATATTCAAGATATGCAATTCAATATAATTAAGCAGAATTAAGAAAGAAGCTAAATTCAATTTAAATCATTCTTAAATCAAAGAGGCTCTGAGAGGGACTCTACCTCAAGGTGAAACCAAGCCATCCACTTCGAATATTGGAAATTTCTAACTAAAATCTACTGCTCCCCCACTGGGTATATGCACATTCACACACATTCAAGAACACCTAGCCATTATGCACACAACCGCATGGCCATAAGGATGTGTAAGGGGATATTTACACATATACTTATATGAATATACCAGTTTCCACTCACCTGCGTATGCATTTTTATATATATACATGTTCACACCTATCCCCATACGTGTATAACCATTGACATGGTTGAATATACACGTAACAGGTAACCCACATACATATACTTACTTACCTATGCAAACGCAGGTGAGTCACCCTTGACATGGTGACTCAAAACCAATGAGCAGGGATCACCGCACTACACAAAGGATATTAAGAACCTTAAAAAACATTAAGGACCCTACATAACCAGTGAAAAACCAACCAATAGCATTAAATCCTTACCTCGATTGGTAGCGGAGAACCATATCCACCCAAAAGAACCCTAAATGATCCAATTCCCAACCAAAAACATAATATAGAGTCAAAAACATTGAAATCCCCAAAATATATGAGGTGTGAGACAAGTATTAGTCATATAATATTACCTCGGATCAAAGTCGGCGGACTGAAATAATCTAAACCGCTTCTGGCCTCCTTAATTGAATATAACTACTCCATGTCCATAGAAACCAGTAAAAGACCTAAGTGGCCAATGGGATAAAGAAAATAATATAAAAACTAAACTAAAACATACCTGTCTCCTGTGACTATACATGTCACTGCCCAAACATATAAGAACCACAATGCCACATGGGTCAAATCATATTCCTGCAAGAAAGGGGGAAACAAATCCATGTTTCAAAATGATACTATCAAAAAGTAAATTCCATTTAATTAACAATTAATCTTGCTATAAATGGTATATAATTAGTTTGGTTCAAGTTTTAGTTTAGTTTGGTTTTGTTCAATACAATTTTGTTTGGGAAATTTCCATTAGATTTAGTTTGTCTTGTTTTTTTTATATTATCTTTTACAATTTCATTCATTTGGGTTCTAGTAGATCATGGAATTAATAATAATCAATCAATCCATTTTAATTATTATATCCATTGGTTTCAAATCTAGAGTAAAAAATACATAGAAATTAATGATATCATATAAAGAAAATAATAAGAGGGGAATCTGAGACCTTTCTCTCTCATTTTATCTAATGGAATTGCAATTTAATGCACAAAATGCATGAAATAAATAAAATGATTTATCATGTACACAATATAGGTCTAAATAATATAATTGGTGGAAATATTTTTAAATAAAACACTATATAATTATGAATCAATATTAATTATACCTCTCACTATTACTGGACCTACATCATCTATCATTGGATTATCATATACCATGTGATGAAATTTCATTCCTAATTCATGTGGGTAGTGCTTAAAAATTCATCCTCAAGACTGTGTTAAAGACATTGAGCCAGTGAAATCCATGTGACTTCACTTTTTTTCATCATGAAACCTTCATAATATTCTTACAGTATATCAAATGATCTGTCCGGTAAGTGTGGAGGACTTCGCGAGACATAACTAATAGATAATGGTGTTGTTAAATAATTTTGGTGACCTATATGTGGAAATTTTAAGATCTATATGGATAGCCCATAGAGATTCAAAAGAATTAGGTGGAATTTCTGAGGGGTGTCATGAGACTTTATAGAAATGTATGGAGGACATTGCATGATCCAAATGACATATCCAAGGAGGGTCGCATGATTTGGGTGACATATCCTGACGCTTTCCCATGATTTGGGTGAGTCGTGTGATGTTTATGAGGATCATTGTATATGTTCTTTAAATAAGTATCATGTCTTTTAATATTTATTCCATCTTTTATTACATATATTTCCTAGATTTTTCTAGTATTATCTTGTTAAGGATTCAAATGATTCATCAGATATTCAAGACCTTTTTCACATGACCTGGATGTCACGCCAGAAGTCCTTCGAAATACATCATGTTATCACATGAAGTTTTTATGCATGCCTCATGACCCCTTAGGTTGTTCCCTATATTTTATCTAGTGGGTAATCATTGTGATCATGAGATTGGCTGCTATGAGAAATATACAACATATGTGATCAGTTTTGTATGCTTGAATGTGAAAGTGCATAGATTCATTTTTTGTGCTAAGGGGGAGGGATATAGAGGCCTCAAAACCATATTTATACACCGCATTTTGTGGTGTGTATCTATTAGATTCAGGATGGATTCGATGTAGGGAATTGTTTTTATGTGTTTCATATTATCCAGTAATGGTTTATTCATGGGGTGTCACATAATGATCATTGACCACAATAACCTTCCACCTACACCCATATTATTATACTTTGTCCAACAAAAGGGGTATTGACTAACCATGTGGGTAATTTCCAACGTATCACGCTCCACAAGAATCATCCATCATTTCCTATTTTATTTAATTCATTATTTTAGAAAGGAAAGGGGTCTTGAAACTACGTAAGAGTCTTATCGAAGATAATCTCTCTACCTATTGGTACTATGTTGCATCACCAATGAAGGGTCTTGTGGTGATTCATGATCATTATCATGTAAAACCCTTTAGTTTTTCCGTGGAGTCGTTCATTGTGACACAGACTCAAATGGTCGTGTTTAAACCCTTTTTATGATGAATGTGACATGCCAACCAGATGTTGTACAATGAGGTATACCTATTGCCAGGGATTCCATGGTGTCTTGCGAATCGTATGGGAACATCTCTCATTACTGAGCATAGCTATTCTTGGTTAGGTAAAGCTGCTTAGATTTTTCTGACCAGCTACATGTTATCCGTCTTTATGAACTAGTATGAGTTTCCTAGTATATCATATACCACCAGTCTAATATTCTAATTGAACTCATTATCCATTGGTTCCTTGGAACCAACTCATTCCATTTTTCCCACAACAAAGTTGGAATTATCCTCTAGGATGTCTATTAAATATGAAGGATACCCCCCCTTGGGGAAATGTGAGACAAATTTCTTCCTATCATGGATGTCTGGGATAACCCCTCATAGACTCCAATTTTTGTGAGGTATATGCTCAATATCATGAAAGAAACGTTAAGAAATGTTATTTCTATATGATCTCTCATCTCTTTTGAATATTGGATCAATATTTTACTCTATCTTAGTAGAGCTTGGACGACTGCTATATGCCCTCACTGGTTCCCTTCCCTGAAAATCCATAATAGTGTTAGTTCATATTCAGAAATCATAGAAGTAGGAGAATGCAACACATGGGGTTATTGGGTGAGGATGTAAATATATATAATCCTTAGGATTGATGGTTTCCTGGAAATATTTTTGAATGGGTGGTTTTTTCCAGTAGGGGATGCGCTTTCCGGAATCCAAGTTGGCACATTGGTAATGGCAGCTTGAGTGGTAGAGATTCAGTCACTTAATATAGCCGTATTGACCCTTATAGGCCTCTGGCATCTCTTGAACCATATTCAATAGGAATATATCCCTTATAGACTCAGTGGTCCTTTACAATTTTTATTTGGATTGATAGGGGATCACCTCCTTTGATACAGTTATCACAACACCACCATAATCCCTGGTGCTTTGTTTCACCACAGGCTACTATACATCTCTTGATTTGAGTACACACCATTAGGCCCTGATGAGGTTATTGATATGGTGAGATGATCTGACTGATTCTATTTCACACATTATCTTTCACTGACTGGTCCAATTATTGAAAATGGAGATGACTCTCTTATTGAAATGGCATGCAAGTTATCACTTCAAGATGGGGTTCCAATCAGTTCAGTTTCATTACATTTAGTTCATATTAGTTTGGTTTAGTTCAATTTATTTCATGTTGGTTGTGGTTATATAGGTTTTAATTCATTATATTTGGTCCAATTTGATACATCATTTGTGGGTTTGTATGGTGCCACAATATTTAGTTCAACTCATTTTGGGTTTCCTCATCATAATCTTATTCGGTTTTGTTTCTTGTGGTTCATCTTGGTTTGTTATGTTTGATGTCATCCTAATTGAGGAAGGTCACTGATTATGTATGATTCATTTTGATACAACATGATATGATTTGTTTTAGATCTGTTTAGTTTTAATTTATTTGTTCAGTATACGCTAATTTAATTTATTGTAGATTCATTTAAGAATATTCAATTTTACTCTTTATAGGTTAATACAATTCAGATTATTTTGATTTTTCCTACTAATATTATGTCTTATTTCATTCAATTTAGTTTGAATGAGTTCATGTTAGTTTCATTTAAATTTTTTTATTTCATCCTCAAGAATGTGTGGCATTGAATCAGTTATTGAGAATCTAGAATGGGTTACCCATACATTATACATCCATGAAACGTCAAATAAACAGACGTAAAAAAGATAAATAACCCAAATGAGATTAATGTAATTAACATCAATTCAAAATTAAAAAATAAATCATAAAAATGAGATTCAAGGAAAGTAGAATCAAACATACAATAGGCCGTTTTAGACAAATATAATAGAACAAACCAAAATATAATAAAAAATATCAATTATACATGTATATCCATTGTACAATATCATGTTTCTCAGAATATCTCCACTCACCCATCAATAAAAAAACATGAGATGATGATACCAAAGGATGAATCTTGAACATATAACATGATATGATTTACAAACACACACAAATAGATATGCAGGATGTAAAGTAGTATTATTCATGAAATTCATACCTAATATAGAGTTCTCATAGACACATAAATTAATACAAGCACCAAATTAAATTGTTCTAAACAAAGAGAGAAGAATAAACCAACCTCAAATGGTGGAAAATGAACCAAGACTATACAAACCACTTTCCCTTTGGGATCGGATGCCAAAACATGACCCAAGTGACCTGAGAGAACCATGATACCCCCTAGAAACAAGGATCAAAGTTAGAATCAGGAAACCTCAAAACCCCTAGGGTTCAACCGAATGAAACCGGGCAACTGGAGAGAGGAAAACTCTAAGAAATTGAAGAATTAAAGAAGATGAATTCTTAACTAGAAGTATCGATCATGAAACTTCAAGAAATTTTGGAGAAATGGTGGACGAGAGGGAGCCGAGAGAGGGGGAAGTCGTGTGGGGTGTTCAGCCATGGGGGATCTCACGAGCGACTGGAGAGGGGGACGGGGGATGTCATCGGAGGGGGGAACATCACTGGGGGAGAGGGATCCAGGAGCCGAGAGGGGAAGGGGATGTTATCGTTGGAGAGGGAGCTGAGAGGGAAGGGTTGAACATTGCCGAAGGAGAGGGAGCCGAGAGGGGTTGGGGGTCGGGAGGCGGAGGCGGAGGCGGAGGTTGGGAGGTTGAGGAGGTCAAGGTCGGGAAGGGGAGGAGGGGGCTGAGAGGCCGAGGTTGGGGAGGGTTCGTGCGGGGGGTGAAAATTTTAAAGGGATCCTGATAAAAATCATAAATCAGTAATGTATACCGATAGTTTTAGCAAAACCATAGGAATAAACCACAATTTCTTCACAGTTCATAAAAACCGTGGGAATGCATGCATTGGTATAAACCCATTTTCCACTAGTGAGAAACCGTATGTTTTATACCCATTATATGGAGGTGTATTTAAGTGTTGGTCGAACCCTAAGAATTATAAAATCCTTTTATACTGATTAAACTTTTTTTATCTAATCATTGAATAAGAAGTTTAAAGGGAGTGTAAAATGTAAAGGAAATTAAAAAGCCTAAGAGAAGGCTTTTCCTCTTAATTGGGTATCTTCTATTGGTTTATACAAAAATACTTCCTTGGGAGGAATTCATCCCTAAGTGATTATTCAAGGTCTGGGGGATTATTTTTGGGAATCTATTTGGGCAGATATTGGATGAACATTGGTGGTTTGAGAGTTGTGAGGAATGCGGAGTGGTGGTTGCCTGTTATAGTGGAGGAGGAGTGACACTCTTGTAAATATTTGAAGATAGAATTACATCAACATTTTTCATGTTTAATGTGGAACCAATAACTAAAACATGTCAATAAAATTAATTATAGGGTCTAAATATGGTCATGTAAATTATTTTTTACAAGTTTATAGGTCTATTTTTTCCTTAAATTTATGTTTTAGTCTCTTATTAATCTTAATTTAACCTTAATTGTTATAATTAATTATAATTACATTCAAAAATATTTTTGTTCAAAAAAAGTTTACCTTATTAATAATTATAAATTATTCTAATTCAAAATATAGAATCCACTTTTCTAAATTCCAATAATTGAAGTAGAATAAATTAAATTCAAATTCGTCTTGTAGGTGGGATAACAATGCGGGTTTCTAAAGTAAAAATGTACAAAAGTTGGTTATATTTTTATAGTCAATATCAATGTAAAATTTATTCCAATGACCTAAATTGGATTAATTGGTAAAAATATTATCTAATTAAACATTAAAAAAAACATAAAACTAAATTTAATCTTATAAAAAATTAGATGAAAAAGCAGTTTGAACTACAATTCAGTATTTTTATTTATTCATTAAAAATTAAATCATTACAAAAAATTACCAAAACATCATTCTAAGCTAATTTTTATGTTCAGGTTATAAATATTATTTTTATTATGACATACTAGATTAGTTAAAGTGCCAAAATTTAGATTTAAAATCGGTTCTCCATTAAAAGGCAGTAAAATTTCCTTTACAAAAATATATGTTTTTATGTGTACAATAGGGTTTGTTCTTATCTTACGCATAAAAAACCTAATGGATGAATAAAAAAAATTATTTTGTTTAATACATAAAATATATTTTTCATTAGATTAATTATTTAATTGAATGTAAATTAATTTATTTTGATAAAATAGTTTTGTGAGAAAAAATGGGTTTTTATAAAACCTTATTGTTTATATTCAATTAGTTCTTACATTCATTTTTAACCAATGAATTAATCTTATATTATAAGAAAAAAAATATTTTCAAAAGTTTGTTAATAATATTAATAACTAATAACATAATGGATAGGTTATATCATATCATATTAAATAATATTATTTTAATAATACATTGTTCTTTGTTAAAACTCGATCTTGCGTGTAACAAAAGTTATCGAGGAAGGTCGCTCTTGCTTGTAACTCAATTGATCAAGGATGGTCGTTCTTGAATTTGAAAAACACTAACTCACTGTTTTATGCATTAAAATATAAATAATCTTTTTTAAATAGTAAATTTATTATAAATTATCGAGATATTATATTACCTTATGCGCTTACTATCACGTATCATACATGCTATCGAATACAAGATTATTACTTTGGTTTTTTGGGGCATCAAAAATTGTCATGACCAATCCCTCGGGGCTCGTGCTGTGACTACCCCAAGCCCTATTTCTATTGGCCAGGGGCAGGTGACTGGCACCGAAAGGCGTATTCCCTAAAACTGGGAAGGTATTACCTTTATATCCTATAAACACACGCAACCAAGCACATAGGAAGATACAAAAATGAGTAAATTGAATAGTAAATAGGGTGAGTACAATATGAAAAAGGGGACAGAATACAAGACCAACTAGAAAGGACAAGAAACTGAAAAGTAAAAGTAAACTGAAATATCTCTTGTGAACACTCGCCAAGGATCCTACCTGAAGGGTAGGTACAGATCTCAAACGGTCGTCTCTGTGGTATGCCTCGTCTAAGGTCCAGCTCTTTGCTACCTCTAGTTCTAGTACTCTCATCCTCAGTCAGCGCTTTCCGTCATCTGCACGAGACACAACAACGTACGGGCATAGCCCTTCCAGGGGTGAGTATAACGATACTCAGTAGGAACCCTGAGACCCTTAAGGTCTCACAAAATCTAAAAAAGGGTAAACCACATAGCATGAAATCAACTGAAAACCCTACTTAAGTATATGCCCATACATATACCTAAGTTATCAAGTATACCCATCTCAATCATGTGGAAAACACAGGGTTTAACTCAAAAGACCAAAGATCAACTGTTCCACAAAGGATGGAATGGAACGAAGGTAAGTACCACACATGTACTCCACACAGAAGAATACCACCAAGGTATTACCACGAAGGAATGTACCACAATGTATAGACTCAGCTCACACCAGATATTACTTGGGTAAAATAGTAGATATGATAAGATGTAACTACTGAATCATCTTACAATGTTAAGAGGCAGACCCACAAAGGATCCTAAATCATCATACCCACAAAGGATTCCACAACATCGACCCACATAGGTTCCTAGTACATCATCAAACCCATACACGGTCCTTTTAAATCATCAGACCCACACAGGATCCTTGTACATCATCATACCCACACACGATCCTAGTAAAACAGACACATGAAGGATCCTAGAGTAATCCCACATGGATTCCTAGAGTGGATCCATTTGGGAAACTCAATCATAGACCCACAAAGGATCCCTTTTCTAATGTCACAACAAGCTACAAAGTTCCTGCACTAAGCTTTCTCGTCTCCGGGAGGGTATGCTCTACAAGCCATAGGATGATACTCCATATGCCACGAAGTTCCATGAATAAGTATAGTAAAGGACCGTCATGTAATAGGGGTCTCAACGCAACAAACGATGCGTCAAACAGATGCTCGGTTAGTAAGTTATCAGCCTTCTAGTCTTGAGGGCCTAGTTGGATTCATGCTCGATCCAACCTGTCCCTACCCCAACATTATCCAAATCTCAAGTGAGGTATACCAAAATGACAACCTCGGTCCAAGGTTTTCGGTTCTATAGACAGTTCATCAAACGGACTCCCATAGATCAAGATATGGCCGAAAGAATGTATAGGATCGAAATTGGTCCGGGTCCAGTCAAACCCGAGTCTGGACCTGGGTCGGACTCGGCCCGCAGGATCCAACCCGGCCCGCGCTGGGCAGCCCGGCCCTGCTGGGCGGCCTGAAATTCCTTCATACAGGGGGAGTCATGTTCCCTCGCTCTCAATCACTGAACGGATAAAGCCGTTCGTCACCAGGCAGCACGTGGGACAAGCTGCTGGTCCCGCTCAGTACCGCTCGGCCGACCGGAATGGCCAGCCTCTTCTTCTCCCGGCGGTGCATCATGTGCCACCCCTATGCGTCCGACTGAATTTCGTCCACCCTCCTTTTTCTACCACGGCACTAGTCGCAACCCTTATCACTGGGCAGCACGGACGTGCGTCGCCGCCCCCATCGTGCGGTCGGCCTCTGCTGGCCACCGCCCTTGCTCCTTTGCGGCTGACAAGCCACAACCCTTCTCCAGCAGCGCGGTTGCACTGCCGCCATGTTCATGACCGACCATGGCACTGGATGCCGTTCCCGAGCCCTAATAGTGTTGGTTTCTGTCCTCCTACATCACGAAGAACACACCAAGAACCACAAAGATTTTATGGTGAGGTTGGGCCATGTTTGTTTGGATCGTACACTCCACGTTAGTGTGGTAGAAAGCTGGTCAAGGGAGGTCATTAAAAATGAGATAAAAATCAACGATGATGAATCGAAAACACACCCTTACCTCAAAAGTTTGATGATGTTAGTGAGGAGAGAAGGACACATGTCGGTTGGTCTTTGTTGAAGACATCCCACGTTGGAGGTGGCGGGATCTTCATTGGAGAAGATGGCACGTTCTTCGTCGAAGAAGACCTTCGTTGGGAGGTGTTCTTTGTTGGAGAGAATTTTCCTCCACAAGTTCTCCCCTACTCCTTTTTCAACCAATCCTTTCAATGAAATGAGGTGCCAATATAAATTAAATTATGTTTAATAATTTAATTTTTGGGCACAAGTAATTGGCTCAATTAAAGGGAAGAATAAATTACTGGGGAGTTGAGAGGTTTCCTCCAATTAAATAGGTTTTGGGTGGTCCCCTACACTACACATTCAAATTGGTGGGTTTTTAGTTCAAGTGGTCCCCACCTCCATAACATTTTTATGGGAGGTTTCAAAAAAAATAAAATAAAATAAAATTTTATTTTATTATTATTTCAATGAAAAGCACAAAAACTAACTTTCAACCTCAACCTTCAGCAGTAGAGGTGAAGGTCTCCTAAAGTGAATATTGGCACTGCGAGTTCAATGGTTCCCTCAGAATTTGATTCCAAGAACTGGTTTAAAAGTTTCAAAAACCCGCTTGCATTTTTACTGAATGTACATAAAAAATTCATAAATTCATTCTGGGAACACCGGGCCTCAGAATCACACGCCGTAAATTTTCACAAACTTGTAATATTCCATATAATTAAAAAAATATTTACATGGAATTTATAGGTCTTTAGATTATCTCCACCTCAGGTATTTGCGTCCCCAAAAGCCACATCACAAAACTAGGAAAACAAGTGGGGGTACTGAGCACGAATCTGAGCCTCCCACTCCCATGTGCTCTCCTGAAGGTTTCGGTGCTACAAACGTACATGAACCAAAGGTATCGATCGCCCATGAAGGACTCTATCATGTCGATCCTCAATCTCCACTGGAACCTACGTAAATGTTACCCCATCATGGACGTCCAGCTCGCTATGGTCGATGATGTGGGATGGGTCATGCACATATACCCTCTATTGAGATACGTGGAATACATCGTGCATCCAGTGCAACTGAGGGGGATGTTCTAGGAAGTAGGCCACCTCACCAACTCTACTGAGGACCTGAAAGGGTTTGATGAAACTCAAATATAACTTGTCGCCCTGACCAAACCTCATCAGGGTGAGACCCAGAGGAAGACGTGGTCACCATCCTCGAACTCCAAAGGTCTCTGTCTCTTGTTGGAATAAGACTTTTGCTTTCTCTGTGTAGTCTTCATCTAATCCTGGATGATCTGCAACTTCTCTGGGGTAGTCTGTACCATCTCTGTTCCCACTAGTGCTGAATCCCTTGGCTCAGTCCTGCACAAAGGTGATTTGCAAGGTCAGTCGTACAAAGCCTCGAAAGGTGACATCCCAATGGTGGAGTGATAGATGTTGTTGTATGAAAAATCCACCAAAGGAAAGTGATCCTCCCAGCTACAACCGAAGTCATGGACACAAGCACGCAGCATGTCCTCATGGGTCTGAATGGTCAACTCAGTCTGTCCATCCATTTGAGGATGGAAGGCAGTTCTCAAATGAAGCTGTGTCCCAAAGGACTCCTGCAACCCCTTCTATAGCCACGAAGTGAAACATGTATCACGATTGGAGACAATATTCAAGTGTAATTCATGTAGACTCACAATGTCTTACACATAGAGGTGTCCCATGCTCTCTACTAAACCCTGATCATTGATCTGTAGAAAGTGATCTGACTTGGTGAGTCAGACGATGATCATCCAAATAGAATCATGACCCCTAGAGGTATGTGGATGGTTTTTCACAATGTCCATGGATATTCCATCCCACTTCCACTTTGTAACCTCTAAAGTTTTAACTAAGCCTGCGGGTACCTGATTCTCTAAATTCACTTTCTAACAAGTGAGGCACCGAGAGACAAACTCTGCTACTTATTTCTTCATTCCCAACCACCAGTGTTGTCGTCGGAGGTCCTAGTACAATTTCACCACACTTGGTTGTACCTCTAGAGGGGAAGTGGAGAAATCCCTCAACACATCCTTCTGAATTGACATGGGTACCATGGTACTTCCTCTAAAGAGGATGACGTGCTGCCCACCTTCATAAAATCAATCAGGTGTTTGTCCTATGGATATCTGAGCACTTCGAGCCTTGCAGTCAGTGTCCCCGCGCTGCACCTCCCTGAATTGATAAAGGAGTGGGGGAGTGACTGTAGGAGACTAAAGAAAAGAATCTCCATCTTGATCCACAAATGATATCCACAAAGCGTCCATCTACTCCGTCTCCTCACCTAGAAGGTATGTTCCAGAACTACGACTGAGTGCATCTGCTACAAAATTCCCCTTTCCAGGAGTATATACTATCTCGAAGTCATAGTCCTGGAGGAACTCAAGCCAACGTCACTACCTCAGGTTCATGTCCTTCTTAGAGAATATATACCTGAGAATCTTGTGATTTGAGTAGACTATAAAACACTTTCCCATCAAGTAATGTCTCCACATATTCAAGGAGAAAACCACTGCTGCTAACTCCAGGTCATGGGTAGCATAGTTCTGCTCATGATGTCTCAGCATTCGAGAACCATATGTGATCACTGCTCGCTCCTGCAATAGGAAACATCAGATCCTTGTCCCTGATGTGTCGCAGTAGACTACGTACCCTACGCCCTCCTCCAGTAGCCTCATGATGGGGACACTAGTAAGCCTCTGCCTCAACTCCTGAAAATTCCTATGGCATCTGTCTGACCACACGAAGGGTTTCCCCTTATTCGTCAACATTGAAAAAGGTGCTGCAACTCTGGATAAATCTGGTACAAATATTCTATAGTATCTGACCAAACCCAAGAAACATCGTACCTCCATCACACTATTGGGAGGCTCCCAAGAAAGTACCACCTCAATCTTCACTAGATCCACCACAACTCCAGTCTCTAAGATGACATGTCCTAGAAATTGAAACTCTCAGATTTAGAACTTGGAGTTCGAGAGCTTACCATAAATCTGGTACTCTCGGAGTGTGTCCAGAACTATCAATAAATGATAGGAATGCTCTTCCTCAGTAGCTGAGTAGATCAGAATGTCGTCGATGAAGACTACTACAAAGTGATCAAGGTATGGTTGAATGATCCTGTTCATGAGTCCCATGAACACTAATAGAGCATTGGTCATGCCGAATGGCATAACCCAGAACTCGTAGTGGTCGTACCGACATCTAAAAGTTGTCTTCTGCACATCCTCATCTCATACTCTGAGCTGGTGATAGCCTGATCTGAGGTCTATCTTTGAGGACCATTGTGCGCCCTTCAGCTGATCAAAGAGACCATCAATCCTTGGAAGTGGGTACTTGTTCTTCATAGTCACCTGGTTTAGGCATCGATAGTCGACAAAAAGTCTCAATCTCCCATCCTCCTTCTTGGGAAAAAAAATTGGGGCTATCCAAGAAGAAAAACTGGGCCGAATGAATTCCTTCTCCTGTAAGTCCTCCAGCTATACCCGTAGCACACGAAGCTCTGCAGGAGCCATCTGATATGATGGTGTAGATATCGGTGCTGTATCAGGGTAAAATTCAATGTAAAATTCCACCTCTCTATGAGGAGGTAGACCCAGAACATCATCAGGGAAGACATCCGCGTGCTGGTCCACCACTACAGGATAACTGAGACTCTCCACATCAACCACACCGAGGGTAAGTCTAGCTAACTGATGAGTGATCAACTGCACTCTCCTCCGGGTAAGTTCATCATGTGCTGCAAATGCTCCCTTCTTTCCAGTGAAGGTAAACCCAATCCCATCCATACGGATACACCACGCTTTTTACCTAATACAGTCAATATGATCATGGACTATAGATAACCAGTCCATACCCAAGATGACATCGTAAGGCCTCTACACCACAACTAATAGATCCCAGCCTAAGCTCTCACCTCCTATAGTAATATCACACTATAGGAACTAGTGTGTAATCATCGAATCTGCTCCCATATGAGTCTCTAAACATAATTAATGAGACAACAACTCCATCTGAATATCTGAGCTCTGAACAAGAGCAGCAGAAATAAAATAATGACTGGAACCTGGTTCTATAAGTAATGCAGCTAAGGTGGATTATCCACAGATCATACCTCATATCATTTCCAGAGTGACATGGTCTTAGGCCTCAGCAACTTAGAGCTGAGCTCGTCCCTCTCCACCTATTCCTTGTGGTCTGGGTGGAACACCTGGTGGTGGTGGTGGTAACATCTCTAATTGTCGTCCACCACCAGCTGCACGGTCAGCTCCTCTACAAAGTCCGCCTTCTCCTTACGGACCTCCTCGATCGAACCTCTATCTCTTTCTAGGAGGTCCTTCGACCATCTACGGATCCTCCGTACGAAGAGTCGGACAGTCACGATCCATGTGACCCTACCCTCTACACATGAAGCATTGTTTACTCCTCGCATGACTGGCTCTGTCTCTAGTACCCCACACAACCGATCCATAGTCATGCGGTCATCTACCGGTAGGTCTGGCCCTCTAAGATCTCTCTCACATCTATCTACTTCCAGCTGCATAAGACTCAAATACTTGATTTCCGGTGGTGAGTCTCGCTGTTGGTGACTACTCAGCAAGAAAACTCTCCACTAAGAGGGCTCACTCTAACACCCCTATCTGCGTAGGGATACTGATAAAAATCACTAAAGCCCTAATTTCCGGCATGTGTCCCTGATCAAAGTTACAGGCCCTAAAGAATGGGTGCCACACCATATTAGTGGAGTAGTGTGAGAGGACTGTGAACCTTGCTGAGTACTAATCCACAGTCATGCTGCCATGCTGCGGATAAAGAAGCTCATGTATGCGCACTGCACGAAGTGTCCCTAGGACAAACTCTGCCCGAATTAGGATCTCAATGTTTTCCTAGAGAAGTGTCACCTCGTCATGAAAATAGAGCATCAAGCTCCACCATCTGCCTGCTGCTGCCTGTAGAAGACTGGCAGCAAGGATCACCATGAGATCAGCTATTGTCCCAACCAGTCATAAGACTCTCACCATGGCCTCCAACCAATCCTTAGCCGCCTGTGGGTCCATCTCTCCCCTAAACATAGGTATCCTCTTGCACTGGAACTCATGAAATTCCCTCAAGTGGCGTTCAAACTCTTCTGTTGGGGCCAGTGGTACCAACGACCCAAGGGGTAATGGTACCGCTGGTGCCTCCACTGGAAAAGGGCCCTGCACCGAGGCCTCATCGCTCGGTGGGCTATCGACACGTACTATACTCGGATCCCTAGCTAGCTGTCTGTGTGGAGGCATCCAGAAAAGAAACATGTGTGCCACAATCAATAAGTTATACCTAGTGTACTGACTCAAAGATCTCACAAAGAAAACTTTTAAACACACAAACAATCGGTGTTTTCATGCACCGAGTCAAAAATCAGATGTTAGGGTCCTGGTGTATGGATTCGTCGGCCGCCACACCAACACTGGATTCCATAAACTGATAACCAAACTCATAATACTTACCACTATTCCTGTTAAATGATCAGAGTCCAATGTTCCATGGTAGAACTGACTACTCTGATACCAATTTGTCATGACCCGTCCCTAGGGACCCATACCGTGACTACCCCAAGCCCACCTTCCATATTCCAGGGGGTGGAGACTAGCACCAAAAGGCATATTCCTTAAATCCAGGAAGGAACTGTCTTTATATCCTATAAACACATAGAACCAAGTACACAACAAGATACAAACACGAGTAAATTGAATAGTAAATAGAGTGAGTACAGTAAGAAAAAGGTTTCGAAATACAAGCCCAACTAGAAAGTACAAGAAACTGAAATGTACAAGTAAACAGAAACAGCTCCTGTGAACACATACCATAGATCCCACCTAAAGTGTAGGTATAGATCTCAAATGGTCGTCTCTGCGGTACGCCTCGCCTAAGGTCCACCTCCAAGCTACCTCTAGTCCTGGTACTCTCATCCTCAGTCAGCACTGTCTGTTGTCTCCAACAAAAACAATAAGGTGTGGGCATAGCCCGTGCATGGGTGAGTATAACGGTACTCATTAGGGACCCCGAGACCCTCAAGGTCTCACAAAAACCACAAAAGGTAAACCACACAACATGAAATCAATTGAAAAACCTACATAGGTATATGTCCATATATATACCTAAGTTATCAAGTATACCCATATCAATCATGAGGAAAACACAAGATCCAACTCAAAAGCCCAAATATCAACTGTTCCACAAAGGATTGAATACCATGAAGGTAAGTAACACATAGGTATGCCACACATAAGAATACCATCAGGGTATTACCGCAAAGGAAAGTGCCACATGGTACAGACTCAGCTCACACAATGTATAACTTAGGCACAACAGCAGAGATGATTAGATGTAAATACTGAATCATCTTACTATGTTAAGAGGAAGACCCATGGAGGATACTAAATCATCAGACCCAAAAAGGATCCCATAGCACAGACCCACATAGGATCCTACTACATCATCAAACGCACACAAGATCCTCGGACGTCATTAAACCCACACAAGATCCTTGTACATCATCAGACCCATACAGGATCTTAGTAAAACAGACCCACGAAGGATCCTAGAGTAATCCCGCATGGATTCTTAGAGCAGATCCATGTGGTACCCTCAATCATAGACCCACATAGGATCCCATTCTCCTGTCACAACCAGCTACAGGGTTCCCGAACTAAGCTTGCTCATATTTGGGAGGGTCTACTCTATAAGTCAGAGGTCAATACTACATCTTCAACGAAGTCTAACGAAGAAGTATCCCAAAGTACCGCCATGTAATATGGGTCTCAATGAAATAGACGGTGCATCAAACGGATGTCCGATCTGTATGTTATTAACCTTTTAGTCTCGAGGGCCCAGCTGGATTCGTGCTCAATCCAACCCCTCCGTACACCAACACAATCCAAATCTAAAGTGGAGTATACAAAAAGTAACTTCTCACTCCATGGTTTCTGACACCATCGACGGTTCGTCAAACGGACGCAAGTAGCTCAAGATATGGCCGGAAAAACGTATAGGATCGAAACTGGTCCGGGTCCGGTCCGACCTGGCCTGGGCTGACCCATTTTTGGCCCTAGGTCAGACCCAGCCTATAGGATCCGACCCGGACCACTGGGTCCGACAGGGCCCCGCCCCCATTGGGCGGCCCAGCCCGCTGGGTCCGGCCCGACCCGGCCTAGGCACATGCGGGGGGAGTCACGCGTCCCCGCTATCAACCACCAAACAACCAAATCCATTCGGTCGCCAGGCATCACACGGGGCTCACTGAGGGTCCATCTCAATACCGCTTGGCCAGTCGAAATGGTAAGCCCCTTCACCTCCCGGTGGCGTGTTGTGTGCCACCTCTCCATGGCTGGCCGAACGTCAGACAACCTCCCTTCACCGTCGTGGAACAAGCCGCAACCCTTCTCACTAGGTAGCACAGATGCACGCCGCCACCCTTGTCATGCGGCCTGCCTCCGCAGGCTGCCGCACTTGCTCCACCACATCCAATGGGCCACCTCCCTTCTCCGACGGTGCGATTGCACCACCGCCGTCTACGCGATCGACCGTGGTGCCGACTACCGTTCTTGATCCCTACCGGGGTCTGTTTCCATCCTCATCCATCGCAAAGAACACACCGAGAACCAAAAAGATATTACAGTGAGGTCGGGCCATATTTGTTTGCCTTGTACCCTCCGTGTTAGGGTGGCTGCAAGTGGCTCAAGGGATGTGATTCAGCTTGAAAGAAAAATTAACGATGATCAATCAAAAACACTCCCCTACGTTGAAATTTTGTTGACGTCGGTGAAGAGAGAAGGATAGACATCGTTTTTTCATTTTTGATGATGTCCCACGTTGGCAGTTGCACATTCTTCGTTTGAGAAGATGGCACGTTCTTAGTCAAAGAAGATCTGAGTTTGGAGGTGTTCTTTTTTGGAGATAATGTTCCTCCACATGTTCTCCCCTTCTCCTTTTCCAACCAATCCTTTCAAATGAATGAGGTTCCAATATAAATTAAATTATGTTTAAAAATTTAATTTGTTGGCACAATTAATTGGCTCAATTTATGGGAAGAATAAATTGATGGGGTTTTGAGAGGTTTTCTCCCATTAAAGTGGGTTTGGGTGGTCCCCGCCACTGGACATTCAAATGGGGGGGGGGGGTGTTAGTTCAGGTGGTCCCCACCTTCAGAAAAATCTTATGGGAGGTTTCAACAAAAATAAAATAAAAGTTTATTTTCTTTTAATTTTATTTCCACGAAAAGCACAAAAACTAACTTTCACCCTCGACCTTCTACAGTTGAGGTGAAGGTCTCCTTATGTGAAAACCGGCATTGTGAGTTCAACGGTTCCCTTAGATTTCTATTCCAAGCCCCGGTTCAAAAGTTACAAAAAATTTTCTCCAACATTTACTTAATGTACCTGAAAAAAGATCATAAATTCATTTCTAGCACCCCGAGACTCAGAATCCCGCACCATAAATATTTTAGGACTCGTAATATTCCATATAATTTAAAGAAAATTACATGCAATTTCAGGGTTTTTACACAAATAATCAAATTAAGACATAGTGTAATATATCAACAAAATCCTACTACATAGTATGATAAATAAATAAAGAATAATGTAATGATGTGTTGGAATGTAAATAAATTTCATACTAGTAAAATACATGAAAAATACTAGAATACAAAAATAAAATACTCATGTTCTATGTCTCAAACCCCACATTACTCCTATTTCCAAACTCCAGACCATCTGAAATGAATAATTCAACAACAAGCTCCTTTATGCATGTCCAAAAAATTAACCTATATAATCTTCGCAGATACCAAATAGTTCCAAGAATAAGGTTTGAGTATAACTGAGTTGGTTGGCAACATTGTGTCTAAACAAAAACAATCAAATAAGAAGTGTATGAATTAAATAAATAACTAGGTGTATTAATTAATTTAAAAATAATAATAATGCCACAACTACCTACTTTGGATCCATGATGCAATATCTTTGAACATGTCTTATGGCCACGCCAACCAATACCATATAACCAAGAAAAAATAACCTTCTTTGGCACCATGATGAAATATCTCTAAGCATGACTTATGACTATTCCAACCACAACCATATAAACAAGGTAAAATAAACCACTTCAGCACCATACGAGAATATACTTGAGAATTTCTATATGACCAAGCCAACCACATCAATGTAACCAAGTTATAGTCACAATAATCTTGGTCAAATCCCAATAGACATTACAACATCTAGGTTAAATCCTTATAAGAATTAAATCATGGGACTTGGAATATCCCTCTTTATATAATAATTTCAACATGATACTTGGCCGACCCCACTCAATATCATCATTATATAATATACGTGTGCAAGTTTTAGGGTCAATCCTAATATATAATCATTACAACATTGAACAAAATCTCAATCATACATAATGGATATCACAATATCACACCACAACTTGTAATGGTTAATTATTTTAATTACCATTATTCTTTCATATTCCACTTTTAATTTAATTCATAATTTATTAATAATTATATCTTAATAATCTACAATTTAGGGATTCTATAACAAGAAATTACCCTGGTTCACATTCCATGAAAGAACATTTTTCAGTCATTTTTTAATTTAATTATAATCACAGATCGCTCACCCATTGAGCATCCTTAAGCGAGTTACCAATCCATTTGAAACCAATGGGCTTCAAGGAATAATTCCAATCTATTATTTAATTAATTTGGGAACACAAAATGATGGTGCTACCACATTATTACATAAACATGGAAATTATCAAACCATAGGGCTAGGATTTAGACCCCCTACCTTTAACGGATGATCCCACAACGCTTCCAATTGTAAAATTACATGAGGTAGAAAGTTTGGATGATTGAAAAGATGTTCCTAGAAAAAAAATGATCAATATCAAAAAAAAAACATTCAATCAAGTTATATCAAATCAATGGTTGTAGAATAAGGAAGATAAAGAAGAAAACTAACTCAAAATACTTACCAGAGATCACTCACAAAAATGGGGCATCCATAAGGGAAGTTGGCACCCCAAAATCACCTAGAGAAAGCCCTAGGATTGAGAGGAGAAGAGCTACAGTTGAATTAAATGAGAATTCAGCCACTCATCATATGTTTAGCATCAGACTGAGTATTTACACATCATGTAATGTGACTATACATCATGTACATTTTTTTAATTTAATACAATGAAAAACTCATCACCTTGGATTTATTTTATTAAACCCTCAAAAAATTACACAATGTGTAATCCCTTTATATGGGGTGTAAATTTTCTGTTGTTGATTTTTCATCCCAATTTACTTTAAAAAAATTCACACCTCTTTCAAATTTTATTACCTCACCACAATCCCATAAAATACTTATCCCATTTATACACGAACTCCACTAATTCAAATAAGAATTCATCCATGAGATTTAGGTCATTTTACCCTACAAATATGTTCTCATAGATACTCTCCAGTCTTTCTCATGTTTCCTTGAAACTTAAGACTACATTTATTCAAACAAAATACTCTTATGATGAAAAAATATGAAAGAGAATATTAATAAAACAACACAGTGAAAGACGTACCTAGAAAAAAAATAGGATATTACAACCTCTCTACCATATCACGGATCGTCCTCTAGCTTCTCCAAGAATCATAATTAAGTATCTGCAATCAGGTCTAGACACTATGTTTCTATATCAGACTCCCTCTCCTAGTTCTCCTTCTAAAATATTTTATCATTCCACTACACCAGAACAAATGATATATTCCTTCCTAAAATATATTTCTCACTGGGATCCACAAATTGTATCAAATACTCCTCAAAGGATGCATTATCACAATGTTATATGATTTATAAATCTATCACATGGGAAGGTTTTGGATGATATCTTCATAGTTGTGAAACATATAACACTTCATCCATGGAACTGTAGTGTTGTGGAAGGGATAGATGGTATTCCACTAATGTGAACCTTGAAACTATTTCAAGTGGCCCAACAAACCTTTGAACTAGTTTTTCGTATTTTTGTAAATGACACTACTCCAAAATAGGTGACACCCGATGGAAAACATGATGACCAAACTCAAATTTCATAGGTCATCTCTGATGGTCATTATATGATTTCTGCCTACTCCACATTGTCACCAACCAATATTTGATCAACTAAAGTTGTTCAAATGTCTTATACACAAGACTAACCTCAACAACTATTTACTCACCTTCCACAAACCAGAAAAGAGGAAAATGGAATGACCTACCATAAAAATCCTCAAAATGATCCATTTGGATCGATGCCTATAATCTATTATTATAAGAAAATTCTACAAGTGGAATATCTTATTTCCATAAACCAATGAAATTCCAAACAAAGGATCGTAACATATCCTCCCGAACTAGAATAGTCTTCGTAGATTGACCATCAGTCTATGGATGGTAGGCTTTGTTTAAAATAACTCATGATCCCAAGCCTTTTTGAAGAACATTCTAGAAACATGATTTGAAATGAGGATCTATGTATGAAATGATACTCCTTGGAAAGTTGTGCAACAAAAAAACCTCTCACACAAAAGATTTCTTAGATCATCAACTGTAAAGGTTTCTCTAATAGGGAAGAAGTGGGATACCTTAGTCAATAGATCCCTAATAACCCATAAAACATATTTCTTTTGGGTCATCCTGGGTAGTCTTGTCACACAATCTATTGTGAAATAATGTCATTTCCACTCAGGAATGGGTAAAGGATCCAAAATCATAGCTAGACTTTAATTCTTAGATTTAAATTGATAATAATTGAATCATATATCCAAGAATATTTCTACCTCAATCTTTATTCATGAAAACTAGTAAAATCTATAGAAATAACGATACATATTTTTTGAACTAGGATTCACTTCCCATCTAGAACCATGAAACTCCCTCATCAACTCCTCACACCAGGATGCATTTCCCATCAAGAATCTTGAAACTCCATCATCATATCCTCGCAAAAACTTGTTATAATCCTTACTCGGCCTTGAAAAATAAGATAATTGCATCTACTAAGAGACCATCATTATAGATTCTCCCCACCAAATAATTTATCTCTCATAATTTATCCCTCAAGATAAAAAAATACTCAGTCTTAATCTAGAATAAAGGAATGGGTAAAATAGATTTGAAATTAATAGCTATTCACCCTTGAGATTCTTAAACATGAATATGCATGTATGCAAAGAGGTATATTGTCCACCACTCATCAGAAGACTCTCGTACTACCTCTATCTGTGTATTTTAGATCAAATACTCAGCAACAACATTGCCCTTTCCTCATGTATAATCCAATTCAATGTTGATAGTACTACAGATACTCAAAATGCCTCCTCTTCCAAAGGATTAGGTCCAACTAAAAAAATATATAGTTGAGGTTTTTATGAACGATTTATACCATAAACCTCTCAACGATGAAATTAAGTCTCCAAAATCTCAGGGAATACACCACTTTCTCTAACTCTAGATTGTAAGTTGGGTAATTCCTCTCATGTTAACTTAGCTTCCTATAGACTTAAGTAACCACAAAATCCTCCTACATTAGAACCACTCTATGTCTAACTCTAGATGATTTATAGTACATGTTTAATTATTTACTTAGAACACGTAGAGTGATGATAGGTTATAAGCCCATCCTACCTTTCATCTCATGAAAATCACTCTCAAAAGCATCTGACCAAATAGACTTCACCCCTTTATTGGTCAGCTCAAACATTGGTGATACTAAATCAGATAAATCATGGATAAAACTCCAATAATAATCTTCTAAACCTATAAATCTCTATTTTTTTTTATAAATTTATGAGATTATCCTAAGATATCACACCTATGAATTTCTATGGGTCCACTAACACTCCTTACTATGAGATGACATGGAAAAATAAGTGCACTTAATTAATCTAGAAATTGAATTTGGTTAGCTTGGCGTAAAGATAATGGTATCTTAATGTACTAAAGATGTTGTCATGATTTTTGGAATGATCAAATACTGAATGGAATTACACTGAGATATCGTCAATGAAAACCACCACAAACTGATCGAGAAAAGTGTGAAAATATTATTCATTTATTCCATGAATACTTTAGACGAATTCGTCAACCGAAACGACATCACTATGAATTAATTGAAGTCATTCCTTTTCCAAAAGAATAGTAAGAGGGATGTACGATAGTCTCAACCTAAACTGATGATATGTTAATCTCATGTAAATCTTGGAGAATATCTTATAACCAATCAACTAATCGAAAGGATCAACAATACATGGAATAGGATACTAGTTCATGACCATAATCTAGTTAAAACTTCAAAAATCCACACATAAGCACAAAGATCCATAAATGTTTTTAGAAAAGAGAAATGGAGAACCCCAAGAAGATGTACACAGACATATGAAGCTTTTAGAATCAGGATCTTCCAACCAAACATTAAACTCCTAATGCTCTAGTGGTTCCATTTAGTAGGCAAGATAGAAATTGGCTCTACTCATAGCACCTACATTGTCGTGAACTCAATATATCTCTTCGGAAGTAATCCATAGATATCATCATGGAAAAAATTTAAAAATGGTCTACCACTAAAGGAAAAAATATTAGAGAATTCAATTGTTAACTAATATAATATAGGTTATCTGAGCCTCACGATAATCCAATATTCGCTAGATTAGTTCTGAATGAACAACCTCATGATCCCACTCACTATGAGGATAATAACTAATTTATTTTAGAGATTGGAAAGTAACTCTCCTTCTATAAATGTAGATATAAGACTCGTATAGAACAAAAAAATTAATATTAAGAATCGAATCCAAGCCTATCATTTCCTGTATGAGTGGATCTCAAAAGAAATGGTAACCACCAATCTCTAGAGTACCCATCTTGCAACATATGATATTCCATTACCACACTCCCAATATTGTGTCATTGGTTAAAACACCATCTAATATTTCCACATAATAGCTCAAAATTTTAAAAAAATATGCATATAGAAAATAATGTGATTCCCATATATAAAAAAAACATGAGCTAAGGTGATTGATATAAGAATATTACATGTGATGTTATATGGTCGGACATCCATGATCAATTTCCCTTTCTTGGTACTAATGATCATTAACTAGCATACCACATTCTATGCATCAGCCTGAATGGCAAGTGAAACTCTAGCTACCAATCTGCTGAGGGGTATCTGAGCCCCTTACCAACTATGGTACCTTTTCAGATCCTCTACCACCAGTCTACTATTAAATTTTCACAAAAAATCTTTGAAGATGACCCAATCCTCCATAGATAGGACACTTTATTGTGTGGCGAGGAAACTATGTGAGCTTGTGGAAAACAAGCCACCACTGATATAAGTGTAATAGAACATGATCTTGATATGGGTTCCCACTTCTATGACTACTCTTCCCACTACTTATTTGGTGGATAGATTCATATTGGTTCATTATAGCACTTGAAGAAGAACTATATTTATCCCTATTGAAACAGTCGAGCTGATGTTTAGGGCCTCTATCAGATTCCATTTCATGATGAGTGTTTGAATCCCCAAGTCCTTAAATATTTTTTAATGGAAAATGTTTATCTATGACCTAATCTCACAAATAGGACTGTCCTTGAAACATCACACCATGGATATCTCATCAGCATCCAGAGATGGTCCAAAGCATTGTAGGTTGGTCAAATATCTAGCATTGTCTGACACTGACAAACCCTACTACGTCATATGCATGAACTTGAGATATTTTGACACCCTTATTCTCTCAGGATAGAAATGGATCAAGAACATTGTCTCGAAGTCCTTACATGATAGCTTATCATGCTTCTAGAATTCCTCAAGTGTATCCCACCAACATTTGGAAAGTCCCCAATGCATATAAATAACACACTTCTCCCTTCTATCCATGAGTGTATCAAGATTCTTGAAATTCATATGGACTAACTCAATATAGAACTTGACTATCTGGACCCCCATTCCACAGTAAATAGAGGTGGATATTGTAGCTAGAACTCTCTTGTTAGCTCAGACATCGAAGGAATGGTATGAATAGTCTCATTTTCCATGGATCATATAACCCTCAAGAAGCTTCCATGAAGTTGAACATCCATATGCTTCTCATGAACTATAGGAAGCTCTAGGTTAGATGCATTAGGAGCACACTGATTACAACTCTTTGGAATCTCAAGTCAAAGATAATGATGAGTAATTTTCTCTAAAATACAAACACACTACTTATAGAATTGGATATCATCAAAGTCAATGTCAATATGTGACCATTAAAGACAAAAACTGACTCATACTCCCTAAACATGACTTTAAACTGTTTTAGCATAACATGTCCATATATTTTAGTTATCTAGTGAAAATGATATCTCATATCATAGTTTTATAGGAAAGTATATTTCACATTAGAAAATAGATATCCTCATATCATGAACAATGCATGTAAATATATGCCTATGTGCCTATTATGATGCAAGTATTCTCATCTCATTCCATACAAGTCCACAAGTACAATCTCAAAAAATTGTAACATCATTAAAAAATAACCCCACAAAACATGTGGATCACCAAAGGTGAAATAAAATCAACAATAATAATCACACAACAACAAAAAATCCCATCCCTGGGTACTCGGATTTTCCCCCATACATAGGTAAGTTACTCCCATGCACAATCTCTTTAGAAAGTCTCGAAACATCCTAGTCATCTTTATTCCATTACCAGATAGTTATATAGGAGAAAATAAAACCAAATTTCTCCTTTGATACCAATTTTTAACATACCCCAATATGAAACTCTCTAACATGGACATAAAGGGTAAGTTATAAGACCTTAATCCTACCTCCCCATACACCATAGACTATTTACTAGCAGTAGGGGTGTGAAAATTATAGTGGGTAGACTATACCCCCTGGTTTGAAGTTTCATAGCAGTATAAATAATTCATTATAAAAAATAAATAATAAAAGTAATACATAGAAGAATACAATAGTAAATTATAACTAAAAAATCCTATAAATAAATAAAGTATAATGAAATGACGTGCTGGAATGTAACAATATGTCAAGATAGGACAATTAAAGAAAAATACCAGTGGAATCAAATACAAGAATCAGGTTTCATGTCCCAAAACCCACATCGTTCCCATATCCAAACTCCCACCCATCCACAAAAAACACTCAATATTATGGTCCTTTTCCATTTTCCAAACCTCCATCCACATAATATTCTTGGGTAACAAATGATGTCTGAAATAGGGTTTCAGTATAACTTAGTAGGTCGACACCACCCTGTCAAAAAAAAATCAGCAGTAAAATGTATGTAATAAAGTAATAACCTTGTGTATTAATTAATTTTACAATTAATTAAATACCATATAAACCTATTTAGTATTTTTGATGGAATTTTTATAAGCATGTATTATGACCATGATAAACAAAACCATATAACCAAGGTATAATTACCTTCTTCAGTGTCATTCCCAAATATCTCTAAGCATGTATTACTACCATGCCAACCACAACCATATAAAAAAGGTAAAATAACCTTATTTAATTCCATTATATAATATCTCTGAGAATTTATTATGACTAGGTAAACCACAATAATGTAACCAAGTTATATTCAAAATAATATTAGTGAAATCCCTATAATCATTACAACATCCAAGTCAAATCCATATGAGAATTACAGCATGGGACTGGGCGTAGCCTACTCTCTATTAGCATTACAACATGAGACTGGGCCGAACCTACTCAATATTAGTATTACATAATATAAGCGGACAAGTGTCAGGTGGAGCCCAATATATAAGAATCAGAGCATAGAACAAAATCCCTATCATACAACATGGATATCACAATATCACATCACAATTCTCAATGGTTAATTATGTGATTTTCCATTCCTCTTGCACATTCCACTTTAAATTTAATTCATAATTGATTAATAGTATATCAATATGAAATAACTCACAATTTATGTATTCTAAATCAAGAAATCACCCTTGTTCACATGTCTTTCTAAACATACTTTAATCTGTATTGCAATTAAATTTTAATCACAAATCATTCACCCATTAGGAAGCCTTAATGCAGTTACAATGAAATTTGAAACCAAAGGACTTCAATGAATAATTTCATTTGTTTATTTAATTAATTAGAGTTCACAAAATGATGGTTTTATCCCAATATTTAAAAAATATTTCAATTATCAAACCATAGGATTGAGATTTATACCCCCTACCTTTAACTGATATTCCAATAACACTTCCAAAAACCAATTTCCCTGATTAAGAAGGTGTGGATGATTTCAAAGAGGTTCTTAGATCAAAACTAATCCAGATCAAAACCAAAAAATCATTTAGATAAGGGATATCACCACAATGGTTACACAATAAAGAAGATAAGGAATAATCCTCACTAAAAGGACTTACTTGGGATCTCTCACACAAATGGGATGTCTAGAAGGAAAGTTGGAACCCCAAACTTTCTTGTAGAAATCCCTATGGTTGAGAGGAGAAGAGATATAGTTGAAGTAAATGAGAATTTAGCTGAAAAACATGTTTAAAATAGTATTTTGGGAATTTACATGTTGTGTAATATGATTACATGTTCTTTAAATGATTTTAATGGGATACACCCAAAAATCTGTCACCTAAGAATTATTTTATTAAACCCCCAAAAAATTACATGATGTGTAATCCCTTTACACAGCTTGAAAACATTACATAATTTATTTTTCAGACCACTTTACCTTAAATAGTTATAACCTCTTTTAATGTTTCTCATCTCACCAAGAACACATGAAACACTTAACAAATTTATACCCAAACTCCATTAATTCAAACAAACATTCATCTTATAAATTTAGGAAATTTTCTCCAAAAAATACCTTCTCATGGATAATATCTTGTATTTATATTAGTTATTTACACCCCAAGACAATGTTTATTCAAACAAAAATACTCTCATTATGAAAAAACTAAAATAAATGATTAACGAAAAACTCAAAGAGAGACATACCTGAAAAAAGATGGGATCTTACATCATGCACCACCTGTGTCAGTTCAGTTTCATAGGTAAGATTTAATGGGTTTCTCCAAATATCCCAATGGTTTCCTAATAAGAATAAATATTGAAAATGTCATTTTATTTATAATCATTCAGTTACATTTTACCACATATGCTTCCTCCGTGATTCTAAATGAGATATGAATGTGTTAGTGCTGTGAAGGTGTTTCTTATCACCTAAAATGGATTAAAGATATTGTAATATATATGGAACCCCTAACCCTTCCCCTTTTAAATTTTCATTTATATTTTTTATATTCCATCCTTGACTACTTATATTCTATTCATACAATCTCCTATTTCCGATATCTATACTTCATGTAATTTAATCACATCACAATGAAACCTAATAGTTTATTTGATAAATCGTACCAAGAACATTTTCATGTATCTAACATTATTTTTAACATTTCCTTTTTTACATTCTTAATATCACTCTCTACATATCAGGAATTCCATGCACATGTTTATGGGGATTTAATAATTCTATATAATCATTGTTAATGTGTTTTTAATGTAATATGATTTTTTCCATTTTATATTTTATTCCATTCACTATCAGTATATTGTGCAGCACTAAAATATTGAATTTTATGTATATGTGTTTCCATTTAGTATGTTTTATCACTATTTTTTTTCATAGTTGGCTTGTTGTGTCCATTGTTATTATGTTGTGTTCATTATTTATATATTGTGTTAACTTCATATTAAATCCACTGTATATTTTTTTCTATTCGCTTTCATTATATTGTATTCATTTTTAGTATGTTCATTGATAATATGTTTGTTTCTATTGTATATGTGTTTGAATTAACTATCAGCCTATTTAATCGATTGTATATATGTTTTAACTAGATATTTGTTTCCATCCACTGTTAGTATGTTTTTTGTTATGAACTAAAAAAATATGTATATGACTCATATGATAGAATAAACTGAAACAATAATTTTTTGGTAAGTGCATGCATATTCCAGTTATGCATGGATTTATGTTCATGCATGAGACTCTCATTTGTAGAAAAGTTGGTCTTTATTAGGCGTATAATGAAGATATATGGATGGATCACACATCACTTCAGGTATGAATTTGATATGTTCTCTATTAAAATTATTTCTAATTCTGTAATGGATAGATATAACACATATATATGGGTTTTATTTCATTGTATTTTTTCATATGATGAAACCATAAAACTTATCAATTGTATCAGAGATGTCTTCCTTGTCGAATCAATGTGTTTCTTTCTCTGTTAAATTAAGAACATGTCTTATGAATCATAACATTCATTCCCCCTCTAGACATTACGTTATATGATAAAATAATGTTGATATCACCACTCAATGTTCTATTAATAAGCTGACATAATGTGGAGTGGATACGGAAAATTATGAAAAGTAGTTAACATAATGTGTGTCACTGCTGTGGGAAAAGAGAGTATCATGTTTTCATGTATAGATTCAAAATTATATTAGTGGATTTGATTTATAGACTCATTAAACAATTACATTGTTTTAATGAATTTCATAAATTAGTACATCTTCTACATATTATTCTTTTTTTGGTATAATTATATTGAACTATTGTTTCAATGAAAAATTATTTAGCATTATGTACTGGATGTAATGCATATTCAGTGGCATTTGTTATATATTTTAATCAATAGTATGTGATTTTTAAATATCCATTTTCAGGTTTTTCCTCTAAGTTTTTATTTAGTGACCCACTTTAAATTGTTATTCCATGAGGTAAAAAATGTACATCATAAAATTTTCATAACATTGTTTTCTTATAGTTTTGACTAATATTGTACTTAAAGTTACCTTTCTGTAAGAAAAAATTTGAGTTATATTCTTTGATTTTGTATCATGAAATGTCTAACCAGATTATGTTTCATCTACTAACAACATTTTTTTACTAGGTTCAACTATTGTGAGAATTTCACAATTATTATGCACCTCAAACAAGATTCTTCTACATGAAAAGTTGTGTTGCATGAAAATTTTCTCATTTTTTTTAATAATAAGACATTTTTTTGCAAGAGTAAAATACTATTGATTAATTTATGTATTATTTTTGACAAATATCCATATTGGTATTAGAAGTAAAATTTTTCCTAACCACTATTGAAAATTCTATTGATTATACTTTTTGGATTTTTTTTAAATCCATGTCTATGTAAGATGAATGGTACTATGAATTTCTATATATTATTCTCACAAATATAGACTAATATTGACAGGTTCTATTTGTATTCAAAATTACTCAGTGTGTAAAAACTGACTATTTACTTCAAGCTTGTATTTTCTTGTAGTTTTCAATAACTTATAAAATTTAGGTACATGAAAGTTTCTCACAAATTTTTTTTTTCATTTTAAGTGTTATTATAATTAATTGTGTTTTGAAGAATACAAGATACTACAATCATAATTCTTAATTAGTTTTTTTTATTTTATGAAATTTTTAGGAATAGTTTTATCTGATTCATGATACTTTGTTTATGTTGTCTTTAATTTATTAATGTCGACATTTGGAAGATGTTGATGTTGTTGAAGAGTCTAAAAAAAGTTTGAAGTGTATTTTATTTAAGATTCAGTGGGATAAAAGGGAAATACCAGTAATTTATGTGGATGGGTTAATAACTCCCAAACTAAGGAAAACAATACAGTGTAAATACTATTTAATCTTGGAAAAGATATTTGTCAAATTTTGGAAAAAGTATATCATTAGTTGTGTTTTAGGACTAAATATAAGAATTATGGAACTAAAAGATGGATATTTTGTGCTTATTATTTATCATTAATGAATGAAAATTTGTTAGGTAAATTTTGGGTTAGTACAAGAGGCGGTGATACTTGGAGAAGACATTGAAGAACAAATAAGACTTTTGGAGTTTCCTCTTCCAAAATATATTGAATCTTAATACAATTGAGTTCATGACACCATTAAGAGAGTCTATATAAAATTAATCAAGTTGTATTTAAAAAATACATTTCTTTTAATCAATATGAAAAATTGAATCAGATCACGAGTGTATACACCATTCAACAAAGCTTTATATGGATGATTAAATGAATCTAGAACTTGAAGAGTGTTGTGTTATAGAGGATGAGATCATGCATCAACTAATTCACAAGAATATTAACCCAAGCATGCATATGATTAAATTATTGATATTACTACATATGTTATTATGAAAAAATCTATAGATTGACCTAGATATGTTATTGTGAAACAAGGCACAATCACACCTAGATATAGTTTTTTTGATTCCCACTATACACAAAATATTGGAATATGGGTTTTTTTCGCAACTCTCCCCTTTCAAATGTCTAAATATTAAAATATAAAAAAAATTAGTTGTATTTCTACACTTTTAAATTAAAATGACATCATATTATGTAATTTATTGATGTAAATGACTAATGAATTTGAAACTATTTCAACTTTATCTTCTTTTAGATTCTGAAATTTCCATCACATTTTGCTTACCATATTATTTGTAGAGATAATTATAACATCAAATCAATGAAAAAAATATGTGATAGAGTATATGAATACATAATTTTATATAGAAGAGATGATTAAAAATAAGATTATCTTGAAAATCATTTCAATTAACATCAGTTCATAATGAAAGGAAACATTGAATAGACATATCAAATATTATTTCCCATGTTCAATTGTGTAATAGTAATTCTGTTTTGTTTTAAGTATCGACTATTATTTATTCTATCATTTATTTCACATTCCATATTTAAACTATTCAAAATCTAAATTATGATTTTTTATAATAGAATTTTTAATTAATTAATTATGTTATGAAAATTCATGGTTTGGGTATTAGTTATACTAAAAATTTGATTAAAAATTCTAAAATAAATGCAATCTAAAATTCAAATGTTTACCCCACTTGTGTTATGAAATTAGTACTGGTAAATTTTGGAGTAATTTATGTAATTAATAGAATATATAATTATATAAATATAAAATATAAGACTGTAATGGTAAAAAGATTCCAAAACACTCATATCTACTTTTGTATGAACTCACAAGCAACCAAATCAGAGAGAAACTCAAAGAGACACCCTTGATATATCTTGTAATATTGTTCCAATATTATGATCACATAGATGTATAGTTAAAACGATATAAGAAAAATATTAATACAGTTAAATATAATAACATTTAATGGCACCCCACTAAAACTTTCACCTGTAGGCATTTTTCATTGTGCATGTTTATTGAATATTCCACTTCCCTATTTTTTTCCCACAACTAGGATGATCTCCATTGATGCATTGGTAAGAAAGAACATATTTAATGGGATAATTAACTTTAATCCAAGGATGATAATGGTGATGTATTATATATTTATTGTGTTGAAGTTTTTAAGGAAATTCCAAGTTTACATTTTTTGGAAACATTGACATTTCTTATATTCGTTAGATTTTTTTAGATCCTTTATCCCTCTTAAATTCTTTTACCTTAATAACTTTTTTCTATTTTAATTAATTTAGTTTAGTTCCCAAACCACAAATTTGGATTTATCTCTTAAACCACATTTTTAATCATTGTTTATATATCAAAATTATTTTAAAAACACCAACACATTAAGTAAATATTCACTCATAATATTTGAATTTGTGAATATCCATCCACATGTCAAAAAAATTTATGTTGGAAAAAAAGATAGATTAATATTTATCAAAATTTCTTCGAAATTAGTTATAAATATTCATAGAACCTCTTTATTCGACTCTATCTCATCATCCCTAAATAAAAGTGAAATAAATTTGGTCCTAGAAAATTATCAAACATTTCAGAATATCAAAATGTTTCATAAAATAATAGATTGTTTAAAATATGAGCATCAATGTTTTACCACAATACTATATAAAATTGAACCTTATTTTGAATTATTATTTTTACCATTAAATTGATTTAAAATATTTTTCTTGAATTGGTTTTAAAACCAATCTTTTCAAACCTCCAATAATTGGATGATTACCCTAATCCAAAAGTGTCATTTTTTGTGTATACATACATATATATATATATATAATAGTCATATGTTTATGTATATATATGTGTGTGTGTTTTTTTGGAATCATGGAAATATCTTTTACCTTAATATCACGTATAAATTTCTATATGCTAAAGAATACACTAAATCATAATTTTAAAATGGGATATCAAATTCTCATATCCACATTGATTTCTTGTTCACAAGGGCCCAAATTTTTTGGTATCTGGTTAGTTAAATCATAGATTGAGGGCACCATAATGTGTAACTAGCATCTAAATATCTTAAAATAATAAATATGAGTGTTATAATATTTATTATAAAAACATATTTATTATAATAATTCATAAATAATAATTAATTTTTAATATCGAAATTCATTTAATCGAAAGTTGGGCACTATTTAATTGGTTATCTAATTTATTAAATGGTTTTCCATATATCAACATACATATTAATTTTATGGTTTTATTATGATATGTGATATTTTTAAAATATAAATAAATTTACACCTGGATATAAAACAATTATTTGAATTTTTGGTTTAAAATAAGTTGACACTTATTCTAATAATAATGTACATATTATTTTAAGATATTTTGTTTAAAATATAATATTTCATAGAATTATATGGATTATAATAAAATGAAAAATATTTTTTGAATAATTATCGTACAAAAAATTATAATTATTTTTTAAAATTTTTTAAAAAACAAGATGCAACATTAAGTACACTACAAAAAACAATGGTTAGTAGCGGTTTTGAAAGATGCCATTAAATTTTTAGTTTTAAATTAATTAGCATTTCTTTTAGAGAATTTCTACTAATTCTAGACATTTTATTAAAAATATATATCAATTAGAGATGGTTTTTTAGTTATTATAGGTATCATACATTTTTCTATTAAATCCCCCTCTTTAACTCATTAAACATGAACTCCAAATCACACATTTAAATTAACCCTTTTATTTTATTTTATTTTACCCCATGATTCCACTCTCTCTCCAATCTACTGAAGTCTACACATTCACACCATTGATTGAATTAATTTTATTTATTATAATTATCTAGTACCCAACCAATGAATTTTCATAGTACCATTGTTTAATTGTTATTTTTCATACACATGGTCAAAAAAATTGTGTTGCTAATCTATGAAATTTGTGTCACTTATTGGATGAGTGAGAGGAAATTGGAAGAAGAATTGAAGTGATTGGGCTACTCATGACACATAGAAATCGAGTAAAGTCTAGTGGTGACATGTTTATTTGGAATCCTTCTATATAACTATAGATGTTCATTAATATGAAAAGATGTATATAAATTAAATAAATGTATGCACAATGTATGCATGCATGTTTATGTGATTTAAATCAATGTATTCATGCTAAATACATAATACTATATGAAATTTGTTGATTTTGAAGTGAAATGGGAGGAATAATAAACTCCATATAGAATGAATGCACACTATAATTGCATACAGTATATAATGTATGATCATATTGTGGAAAAATCGGTAAATTTAGGATTTAAATGAGATAAAATTAACAGCCTATCAAAATATAAAGAATGATAAAATAGAAAAGGTTTGTATATTTTTTAGACATATTTTAATATTATTAATTTATCATAAAAAATTTAACTATTCATAAAGATGTGATACCATTGAATAAAGGAAATTTTTATAGACACATTACCTCAATGTTGATTAAGTTAATAGAAATCAAAATTTCATAAGTGAAATAGATTCAACAAAAGCCGCATGAAACATCGTAAGAGATGTCATACTTGTTAAAGGACCTTCTATAGGGATCTATCTTCTAATTTACCAAAACCCCCTATGTATACATATATTCATCTAAAACTACTAAATCATACTAGACTAACTTCCAATATCTTTCTTTTTCTACAGACTTATATGCTTGAAACCATCTGTGTAGTTGTTTGGGTGGATATTAACCAACGATTTCCATCGATCATTCTCAATGTTCGCCAAGTCAAAATTTCAAAAGAGATATAATTTGAATACTAAGTAATGTAATATAGATAACAATTTTTTTTCAAATATAAATAAGTCTAGAAAAAACACAGAATTATGATTGAACAAAGATTAATAAGTAATTACGATAGTTTAAACTATTGTTGAAACTGATGACTGAAAAATGATATATTTCTAGAAGTATGAGAATGTGAGACATTTATTTCTAGTAAATAAAGGAACCTTTATAATGATTGTTGGAGGAATAATCTTAAGAATTTATGGCCACACCATTCAATTTTTTTACTTTTCTAGTAACAAAATGGACAAGAACAATACACTTTAAATTGTAATGGATTTTTTAATTTAGAATCCAAACAAACAATTTTAAATAATTTCCTGTTATAGATATTATGATGTATCACAAAAATCTTATAAAAATTGTAAAAGAGACTGTGTGTTTTTACAAATTGTTATGAGACAACATATTATCTATAAAATTGTTGGTCATTAGAAGATATTTTATAACTGATAAAACGATTACCGACTAAAATATATTATGATGTCTTATATAGTATAACATGCCTATATTATGAAATTGTACAATAGTTTATTTCATTATATTATGTAATAACATATAGTACATCACTAAAAGATAAAATTTTAAATAACATATTCACCCCCTAATTACTTTATGTAATTTCATTTATCTAAATTCCATTCCATTCCCTATCCATTACCCCTATTCTTAGAATTCTATATAAATTAAACTTCCTATAGTGTTTTAAACTACACCTTCTATGGATTCCATGTTCTCTGATTCCATTTAACAACCGAATCTATATAGCATGACATTCCCATTGAGGTAGGTCTTCTTCCAATTAATGTCCTTATAAATAATCTAACATAAAAATTATGAAATATATTCTTCTACAACTTTTTTGGATTCATATATTTGATTTATTAATTTATTTATCATTTCATATTTTTAGTATCCATGAATGGATTCACTATGGGTATTTTAGTCAATACACCATACATTTTTATTATATCCATGGATATATATTATGAAGTCTTCCATAGTGTGTCATGACTAAAAGTCGAACCATAAAATATTTTAGTTAGACCAACCATAGTGGTAGTAACCTATAATACTCTATAGTCATTGATTAATGCAATTGCATACAATAATTTGGGATTAAATATGACACCAAATATTATATGGTAATAAATTTCAAAATATTATGAAATTAAATATTTGTAACACAACAAAGATATATTATATTTGAACAATTAATAATGAGTGGAAGATAATTTATAAAATTGGTTATTTTCGTGAATAACATGCATTACTCTATAACACTCTATAGTTATAGTGTAACATGTTGTACACTATAATTAATGTCTAAATATATCCTCTAGTACTCTGTAGTTAAAGTCTAAAAATAATTTTATATCATATATTATTATATTTACGATCTTGAATAGAGTAAAAGTTATTTCATTTTGTAGTTTCATACATTAATTACTAGTCAAATTATTTTTAAAAATTAATTATCATTGTATTTGTTCTAAACTATGAATACTCTTTAACTCGGTACCTTTAAGTATATAAATCCACTGAAATTCCTTTTTCATCTAAGAATTTACACAAACCCGTCATATTTTAATGAACCTTAAGCTTGCATTGCATCTATTCAAACAAAAATATATTCTCACCAATAAATATCATGTAGAGGAAAACCATATTTATCCTTATTTTCATCATATATCATGGACATCATGGAAGAAGGTGGTGGAAAAATGTTATTTCATAATGATGAAAATGACATTCTCAATAGTTTGTCTGATCCACTTCCACACAACCTAAAAAACAAACCAACAATTAGATCAATAAGGATGAACTTATTTTTGTGTCAATTTCATATTTTTCATTTCTTTCTGCCTTTTCTACAATGACTGGAATTATAATTGGTTATTTCTCCCATATATGAGAAGATTCTACCTGCCTCCTCTAGGGGATGCTCCATCTTGAAGGCTGGATTTTTCATGAAGTAGACATAACTTGAATCATTGATTACCACTGTAGGAGATCTTGGTTCCTACCTGAAGACTTCCTCATAATAAGAATATATATTATATGTAATTTTGAATTGGGACATAAAAAAAGATAAAAACCCACATATTTTAAAGTAATATGGATATGATAAAAACAAATAAATCTATAACACTTGTATTTATAAGAAGCACCACCTTTATTTTTGTGTGTGGAAAAAATTCCAAAAAATAGAGGTATAGGGTGTAAATATAAATAAAAATGAAAAGGACATAACAGGTGGGTGAGGGGAAATTAAAGAAGTAGAAACGTGGGTTATTGATATTTTTATATACCAATATTTGGAACTATGTAGTTGCCTAAGTTGGGAATACCATTAACTATTTTATAGAAGACATAGAATAGCCTAACATATAGTCATGGATGTTTTCCACATGACCATAATATTCAATTTGACCTACCACAATGTTTCATTTGAGAGGTACATGATTAACCTACACAATTCTATACTACATTTTCTTATCAAAAACCGGTATATTTTTTATATTAGGTAAAATAATCAATTGAGGAGTGTAAACATAAAAAAAATTAAAATGGTAAGTTAAGGATCACTTTTAATCAAAAATATCTTGGGTATTTGATGTTTCACGTAACTAAGTATTTAGGCATGGCATATGTTTAACATATATTTTCAACTAGATATAGATACAATGAATGTTTAATTAATATCAAAAAAATTTTAATTCCCATTTCATCTTTTAAAAAATGATTCCCATTTTCATAATTAGATACATTTTGTAATATAATCTTCATACAAAAAACCAAAAACATTTTCCAAAACCATACACATACTTATCTGTTCTTTAGCCACAAACGACTAATTTGGTTTATAACATGTTATATATTGATCCAAAATCGCCCCCTATGTCCCTCTCTATCCCTCTCCCTACCTACCTCTCTCCCTCGCTATCCATATATATATCCCTATAACAATAAGGAAATTCAAAAACAATGGTGTTAAAACCCACAATGGAAAAATAGAGACACTAATCGGTTGATCAAATCTCAAAACACTAGGTGTTTCCAAATCACAATAGTTTCCATGGAAAAATAGATAAATAGTATTCAATAATTTCTTGCATGGAAAATGTTCATGAAAATATATTTATGCATCAGTATACATAAAAGGAATATATTTAACTATTGAATTTAGAGTACTATAGTGTGTTGTTGTAGAATCCATTACAATTGAATAAGGCCAATCCTTCCTGTCTAGATCTATGGAAGAAACAAAATAAATTTTAGTCAGAATTAAAAGTCACAAATGAAATAAAATGAAAATAAAAAATGAAATAAAATACCGAGGCAAGTATAATACCTTGAGAGGATGTGAATTTGAGGGAATTATAAAGACATTATATATAAATAATTCTAAAATTTGAACATCTAATCTCATTGGAATAAATTGTAGAATAAATATTGAATTTACACTAAATTGAGTGAAAAATAATTGTTAATCATTTATTTTAATAGTGAGAAAAAAATGGGATATAATCTTAGTGTTTGTAGACATGTCCAATGACATTTATTAGAACTATGAATCATATGTTTGGGAAATAACATTTTACTATAAAATAATCAAATGTATGGTGTATTGAATTCAATACCCCAATTGAATCTTTGTTTGAATAATGATTATGTAAAATGAAATATAAATTAACATATGAAATATATGAAATCCAACAATGATGTGGAAGAAATGATTTCACAATTTTCGGTTATAGTATTCATATAGACATTAATTGGAAGAAATCATACCTCTGCGGGCATGTCGGGCTTTAGATATTTCATTGTTAAATGGAATCACAGAACATAGAATCTATAGAAAGACTAGTTAAAAACACTATGAGAATTATAATTTATGTTGAAGACAGATAATTAGGGGCATAGATAGGGAAAGGAATGGAATTTAGAGATATTACCAAGAGAGAGTATTATTTCTTGACTATGAAATAAAAAACGGAAAGTGATAAATCATACCAATGATGTTGATGAAGAATTGATATTTTATGGAAATGATAAAACATTTTATGGAATTCTATAAATTATAGTACTTTGTGTCAAGCCATTTTTTAATATTTTTTAAAATTATAAATTGGAATATATTATTTATTATATTGGGTTTCTAAAAGGAGATATTCCATTTATACAACTTAGTGTGGTATAAATAATTATAATCTTTAAAAATCTAAACTATTTGGAAGACACAATAGAAAAAATATTTAATATACAAATAGTTAATAGACAAATAAATATTTATCGGTTCTTTGAATATTGAAAAAATGTGGAAGATTATCTTAGTGTTTGTAAACATGTCTAATAAAATCTATCGAAATATGTATCACATTACAGGGAAATTATCATTTCTAACTACAAAATTTTCAATTTTATAGTGTACTGGATACATTATTTCTAATGAAGGTATTTTTAGAATTCAAAAAATCTAAAATGATTAATAAATCAATAAGTATAATATTTGAAGGATTAGATTTCATAATTTTTATGTTACAAAATCCATATGGATTGTTATTGAAAGAAAACTTTCATCAACAAGATTTTCATGATTTAGTGACTTTGTTATGTAATGGAATAACAAAATATGGAATTTATAGAGTGTCTTTTGAAAAAAATATGGGATATAAAATGTAGAACAAAGATAGATAATCTGGGAATTCACATATAAGGAATGGAATAGAATTTAGGGAGTTGACAAACATAGATTAGTATTTATTGATTGTGAAGTAAAAAATGAAAGGAGAGAAACCATATGACTTAAACAAAGGAAGACACAGTTTTATATTGAAAAGATGAAACATTATAAGGAATAATTTAAATTATAAGAAGTTTAGTGAATCAATTTTATAATATTTTTTAACATTTTAAAAACTTACATTAAGAATAACTATCAATGTAACTATTTTTCAACATTTATGTATAATCTTTATGTTATAAGACAAAAAAATCAGGAATTTGTTTTGTAAAATCTATGAAAAAAGAATATCATAGGTGCAATAAAATAATTAAATGTAAATAAATTAATATAAAATAAATAAAAACATTCCAATAGTTGTAAACCACAATTCAATATTGATATATCCAATTGAAATCATGTATCAAAGTAAGAAAATACATTCAGTGAATGTTTATAATGTACTAAACTACATGTAAGTGTCATTAATTCTCACCTATAAAATTAAACTAAATTAATTTTTACTTTTCAAAATGAAACTCAAAATATTAGTAAATTTAAAAAATCAAAAACCAAATATTTGTAAAGGAATACCAACAATAAATAAATAACAAAATGTAAAACGAGATAAAAGGGTAATTAAGTTATTATCTATGTGTTTACATGTACCTCTCTTGAAAAAAGTCATAATCTTGTACCTAAAACCATATCGTAGTATATGAGAATCCAACTAGAAATATGATTTAAAGTCATGCAAACCTAGAACCAAAATGACTACAAATAAAGATTAATTATATATATTTGAAATATGAAAAGGGTAAAGATCACTGTAAATTGAAAAAATAGATAGAAAATAAATAATAGTAGATGGAAAAGAAATAACTATAGATGGTGATTGAAAATACCCAGATATAGATCAATTAGGCAACATGTAAGTATTGTAAGTAAATAAATAATTTGTGGAAGATATGATATTAAAATCATTTGCAGAAATTTCACTCTCACAGTTGTAATGAAATTGCATTTCGTTATAGGAAAATAGAATCAATCGTATGGTTAATAGTTTATGATTAAAATTAGTTGTTAAAAATTGAAATAAAAAATATAAACAAAACACTTAAATATTCATTATTTAGAATTATTTTGATAACAGAAATTTCATTTGAACATTTTGATGAATTAATTAATAAAATTTCAAGAGTTAAAACTTGCAGCAAATTGTCATAATCCAAAAAGGTAATACTATGATCTGAAGTCAAAACCCCTCATAAAATTGAGAAATATAAATTAAACATAAAAAGGATAAGTAAGATTCAATGATAATATCATTAAGTAAGTTTAAATCATCTTGGATATTGGAAATTATAATCACACTAAAAGTATGTAAGAAGAATTTTACTTGAGTGACATCAGGCATGTCAAATGAAAGAGATAACCTAAGTGTTTCATGGATAAAAATTATTTTCCTACTTAATTGCCTTAGTGGAACCTACAAATGAATATAATTAATTAATTCAAACACAAAATAATTATAAAATTATCAATAAAAACTATCATTCAAATTAAAGGATAATAAAATACATAAGGTTTAACGATTATAGAATGAAAAATTATAGAAAAATATAAATTGATCATTAAAAAATAATAAAATTCCTATTGTTTGAATTTTTTCATGCTACATTAAATTAATAAAATGCTTTACCATGATATCCCTAGTCATAATATTGTACCTAAAACTAGGAACAATATATATGAGTAGCCAATTGGAAATATTATTTAATGTCATGAAAAGATAAAACCAAAACGCTTGAGAATATGAATTAATCGTGCGCATATGAAATATGAAAAAGGGTGAAGATCATTGTAAAATAAAAAATATATATTGGGAAGAAATGACCACAGGTAGAAAATAAATAATGATTCATGGTGATTGAATATACATAGATATATTTCCCTTTGATACCTTAGAAAACATTCTAGTCCCCTACCAATTTTGATTTAATTTATAACAACCATATAAACTGCAAGAGAAAATCATATGAATGAAAATAATAAAAGGAATTAAGAAATAAATATAAACATGTATATTTCAAAGAAATCAATTAATTTTTAATAAATATAAATATCTATGAAATAACAATATGATAAAACATTGAAAATATATTAACCTATCTAAATAAGTAAAATAAATTATTTTAATAAAAAATTTAAAATCAGTAAGATACGATCATTCCCCAAATTATACCACATGAAAAAAAAAATATTTTCTAGTATTTTGGTGTGTAACAACCACACCCTATTTTGTGTTGGAAAAGATAAATAGACATGATAAACCCTTCAAAAACTATGATCTTCATAGGGGGAGAAGATGACCCCTTTAGAAAATTATATATTTGTGGAAGAGGAGACATGGGATGCTTGAATACCTATCGAGAGTCCCTGCATGCCCGAATGAACCCCTATCTTTGGATGAAAGTTGAGATCAAGGGGATGACGAATTAGAGATGGAAAAAAACATTCAATAGTGGATTAGATTAGAAAAAGAATGAAGTGATACTCAGGATAATCCTTCAAAATATTTGTCAAAATCAGATGATTAATATTGAAAAAATTATGAAGATATAATAAATAGAATGAAGATATTTTATTTAAATGAATTTAATATCATACAATCTATAGGATCATACCACACTTGATAACTAAATTTATATAGAAAAATAGTATGTAACAATGGATTGAAGTATATAGAAAAACATGAGATTATACTAAAGATACTCCATGAAATTATTAGTAATCATCTTCAAGAAGGGGGAATCACTCATGTAACACATAAAAAATAAAAATATATGATAAAACAAATTTTTTACCTCCTATTATATTTATATTTAAGATGATTCAATATTAAAGAAAAATATTCATAGATAATGGACCATAAATTTCCTCTTTATTAATATATACAATTTCAAATGTAAAAATTAACAAGAAAAGTTGACTAAATAAGGAATTTCCCTTGCATAGTCACAAAGAACATGATCCTTAATTGGATGAATAATTGTTTTTTTCAATATGTGAATTATTTAAAGCATTATCCAATAAAAACAGAAACAAAATTAAAAATAGAGTGATATATATAAAGAATATATGCGTTGAAAACTAAATAATTGGGAGGGATATTATGTAATAGATAGGAAAGATGAAAGTGATTAAAAATTCACACACACAAGGCAAATTATTACCATATAGTTACATGTATAAATAAAAGGTAAGAGTATCTAGTGATACCCTATTCTTTAATATGTAACTATATGAACAAAGAATAGGTACATGTATGAAAAAAGGTACATAAATAACTAAAATGTTAAAATGTGACTATTATTTTATTTCTAATATACAGAAATTATATCAAATAGAATTTATTTGAATAATCTATATTGTATACACAGAAATTACAATTTTATAAAAAATTGTTTAAACTGAAAATATTATACATATAAATTACAGTTTTCTACTGTAATTTATACAAAGAAATTATATTTAACCAACTATATGCATATAAATTACAGTTAATCAACTATATAAATATAAATTAGAGTCACATAAAAAAATATTTTAAACCAAATGTACTAAAATTCATTGAAAATAAATCTACAATGGAAAAAATGTTGGTCATGAAAGAAGAACATTAAAAAAACAAATAATTATAAGAATGCATCAAGAAAACAATATAACAGTGAAAAAATATTTTAATCAAATCAAATTAAGTAAAAAACATGAACATTCATTTATGTACTATTTGAGTAACAAATACCGAATTTAATTGAAAGAAAAATATTCAAGATGGAAAACTGCAATGCATGAATGATGGAGAGTGGCTGAATGTTATTGTTGATAAAATATGGAATAGAATCATTTTCTAATCATCTCTAGTTGAAAATGGAAAAATTCTATATCATATATAAATAAGATTCCAAAGTAAACTAATACAATTGAAATAATTAATAATTATAGTTAGTGTGGTTATAAATTACCAATATATAACATAATTTGATATGGAAATTTCTACCTTAATTAAAAAAAATACTCAACATAATGTTCTCATATATAAATTTCTATGGAAAACATTCAAAAATATATTCGCAAGGAAACTCCATTCATAGAGAAACTAGGCTTGTAACAACTCAAATGATACATTTTACTTCGAAAATTGATTCCCACCCACAATACATCAATATGGTGACCTTTATATAAAAAAATAATTGTGTTTATAAATTATTTTCTCATGAATCATCATCCAGCACTATGAAACTAGTGAGAATTAAAATTTTATTCACATTAATAATGAATTTGGTTTAGATCTTGAAGGGATTATATTTCTTATGTGTAAAATCATGTTCAAATCCATGATGGGATGCATCAGCTCCAATAGAAGGGGATGAATATGCTTTGAGGATGGGAACAATATGATTCAGTTTTGGCAGGATGTTCTTCTTGCCTACTTCAAATTCAATTTATGGCCCACATTAACATCAATAGGAAGATAGAATATAATGTGGATATGATAAATAGAATTGAAAAGGTATGTAAAAAATTGAGTGTCATTGATGATGGTGAATATGTGAACGAATTGTTTAGAAGCGGGTCAAAAAAACGATGAGATTGTTCTAGGGTTCAGTGGGGGATACAATGGTTGAAGTGGGGAGGGTGGGAATTAATGAAATGAAAATAGAATATTATGAATAAAATATATAGTTTCGGAGGAGATAACACATCATTGGATGAATTTTGTGGATGAGATGAATGCCTATGGAGGGGTATCTCTATAGTATATAAAATGGATTTTTAGCTTTAACATGATATATATTGTATTAAAGAACCACAATAAATTCTCCCATGTTCATATCATAGTGTATGTTCTTCCAAATTTATATTTCCTATAAACTATATCCATAAAAACAATTATAGAACCTATACCAATATATCATTCCAACTGTAAAACTAATCCAAATAAAAAATATCTTACATCATGAAAACTTTAGAAAATAATTCTTTTTCAAAATATTTACCCAAAACCACAAGAACACATGTGCATTTATTCTTAAAAAATTCAATGGATTCATAACACCATTATATATTCAGAAGAATATATATAAAAAATATAAATAATTAGATGAATTTAAAATTAATAGAAATGTTTTTTAAAATATTATAGTGGAAAATAATAAGATGAGAAGCCTTATCTATTTTGAAATTTTTTTATAATGTTCATCTACTCCATACTGATAGATGAGGAAAAATATTTATGGAAATGAAAGAAAAATGAATCAATATATTGTAAACATGGAACATTTTTAAGAAAATGCTGAATGTACTGATACCTATTTTTTGAATAGAACATTGTCTATATATCTAGCAAGATAAATACCCTGGTCACTGAGGATAAATGATTTAATTATTTCTATGGTGAGGTAGGAGAACAAATGTTGGGATGTGTTATTGTAAAAAGATAAAGGCCGTAAGGTCAAACCTTTGACTCTTTTGACTTTGTCTTCGATGTCTATAATCCTTTGATGACTACATTCCTTGAATTTTTTTTTGATTTGTATCACATTGTGAAATATTTGTAATAGTGTGTCCTAAATAGTTTATAAAATACTAAAGAATAGATGTCAATACAATATTGAAAAAAAATTTAGTGCATATTAAACGTGTTTGAATTAATATAAGTCTTGAAAAAATTAGAATATAAAGCTCAATATGAAATAAGTCAACAGTATAGGGACCATATATTGATATAGTTATAAGGTAAATAGTTAATTACAAATAATAATTAAGAATTAAATTTAGAGTAATATTAAATAAAACTATATATAATCATTGAAAAAAATCTAACCTCCAGGGCAATAAAGATGTTGTGACAAATATACTTGTAATTGTTCTTTTAGTTAATTTTGACTGTTGATGGTAAAGATCAAGAGTCTGTTTGAAGAAGGTACACATTAATTGTTGTATGGTCAACGAATAAAAAGAATATCACAGATTTTATAAAATATCCAAAATAAATTAATTTAATACAAAATAAAACAACCTTTTAAAATTATTAATATCTAAACAGCTTGATGTTAATCAAATGTGTTTGATTAACATAAGAATTTTAAAACTATGAATATAAATCTCATAATGAAAAAGTTCAATAATAAAGGGAACTTATATTCAGAAATTTATTGGATGAATAGATAATTTGGAATAATAAATAAGAATTAATGTGAGAGTAATATTGAAGAATAATTACATCTAATCCTTGAAAAAACCAAACCATCAAGAGAGTAGTTATATTTTGAAATAAATACTGTAAATTTTTCATTTAGTTAATATTGATCATTGATCTTATGAATAATGAGAGTTTTTGAAGTAAGAAAATGTTGATTGTTTTATAATATATGATGAAAAATAATGTCTCATTTCAGATAAAATAAACAAAACAATTTAATTTAATATAAAATAAAACATATTTTCTTATTAGAAATATGTATAGGTCTTGATACTAAACTATTCATACATAGTAATAGTCTAAAATCATCAACTAATTATGTTTAGTAAGACCAGTATGGTAATAAAAGATTAAAAACTAAGTTATTTTCCTATAAAAAATATTTTTAATGGAAAAATAGAGGATTCATAAAGAATAACTGAATAAAATAAATTGTAGTGTTAAAATCCAATTGAAAAAATATAGATAAATTTTAAATATATAAAATGATCATTTTTTAATTTCTCAACCTCAGATTTTCGGGAATCCCTATCATATGAAAATGGAAAATCACTCTTATTATGCTCATTGAAAAAACAAAGTCAATTGTATTCAAAATAAAAAGAAAGATATAATTTAATCTAGGATAAAAAAATAATTAATTGGATGGAAATAAAATTAATGATGTAAGATACTAAATAGATAAATATATTTGGAAAAGAATAATGATATTAATTATAATATAGAACATGTTTGATAAATGGGGAAATGAATTGAAAACAATGATATGAACAATGAAAATAAAATAATATTATAGGGAGATGCATATAAAAAAGTGAAATACATACAAGAAACAAATATGAGTATGTAGTTAAACAACCCCTATAAAGAAAATAATTACACAAATAAGATTATATTAAATATTTTATACATTGAACATTAACTTCAAATAGAAATGTATAAAATTAAGATAAATTGTCACCTGTGATTTAAAGATAGAGAGAAATGATATTTTTTAAAATATTTTGTCTTCATAATAGGATAATTGAAATTAAATGTATAATTACTTAATTTGAGAGCTGGTCTATGAAATAGGATAATTGAAAATAATATTCCATGTATTTCTTTTTCTTATCACAATGAATGGTATGTCAAAATATTAAAAAAATGAAGGCCTGAAAAAGGCTATATCAAAGATAGATTATCGGTATATGAATTGAGTAGTGGAGATTTCGAAAAAGTATAAGATGTATGTTATAGGGTTTTACAAATATGTTTTGGTGTTACAATAGAATTCCAACAATTTTATAAGGATTCATTTGAAATACAATGGTCCATCAATGATACCTTAGAGAAAAGCTTTGATAGATGATGCATTTCCATGATTGGGCAAGAATTTGAATGAATAACATTTGTAGGATGTGTTTTAGAAGTACCTACAACAAGTAAAACAAATATTTAGCTACCATGCCTTCGAAATCCCTCAGTATTCTTACAATGACTTGAATATCCAACTGTATATCAATGATTCCTTCAAGAATATCTTCAATAGACTACACCATGTGAAGATTGAGGGGTATTTGAAGGAAATGGATTTCTAGGTCATGTTCTATATGAAATCTGAACTTGTGTTAGGGTAGGAGATGAATGATATTGATTTTAGGGTTAAAAACTGTAGGTTTTTCAGGTAATGCCTGAAATATATTCATATTTATGGAGAAAGATGATATTTCTAGATTCATTTAACCATATCTAAAAGTATTTTGAGGGAGGGAATCGTTTTAAAAGAGGAGGTGGAGGCAAAATCAAGGAAGTGAAGGAGTCGGCGACAGATGTGGGAAATGGGATGGGAAGAGAAGTGTAGGGAAGGAGGTGATAAGAATAAAGAATAGTCAAATATAGAGATAACAACCTCAGGGAGGGGATGTAGAGAAGGGATTGTACATATGAGAGTTAGGGTGTGGGGGGAATTTGGGAGAATGGTAACATAGAGAGGTTTTGTGGAATTAAACATGAGGTAGACACACAATGAATAATTAATGTGGAGGGGACACATGTAATAAAATTTACAATATTTTTTATAGAAAATATATTAAATTTAATTCCCAAACCCAAATTATTATTTATCTCTGAAGCCATATATATATATATATTAAAATCAGAATATTTTTTTTGAAAAGTTGATATATATTATTTTAATATATATATATATATATAACAATATATATCAAAGAGTTATATATCTAACAATATATATGTATGTATATCACAATGGAATATATATATATATATATATATTACATTAAACTTTCTTATTTTTTTTCTTCCAAAAATCGTGATAATATATATATTATTTTTTTCATAATAAAGCTTTTAAACCATTCAAAACATTGATATTTACACACACACACAGACCCACCCATATATATATAATACATTACAATTAAAATGCAACATATTTTAATGGATTTTCATTATTTTGAAACATTTTGTAAGATATCACACTTAGTATAAATAATTGAAAATCATATTTAAATTCAATAATTTTTAATTACTAATAATTAAATAAACCTTCATAAATTTTTCACACTACTAGAGAAATATCATTAGAATCCATCAACACCCGAGAATGACAAAGGAAGGGTTTGGAAAAAATATTAGCCCTTATAAGAACATTATAATTAATTCTATTAAAATTAGTTGGTTGGAAACATGGAATATCCTTCAATGACCCCCAACAACTTATTAAACATATATTAAAATATTAATTATATTTTTGTAAAATTTATATTTGTTAACAATAAGTTATAAATTTTATTTTATAATATATATATTATAATATCAAATTTCAATTATTTCATTTCAAAATTAGAGTTTTATTTTTTATTTTATAATTTTTTAAATCCATAAATTTCATATACTACTCACACAAGGATCATACATGAATTATATATATAAATGTTATTTAAATAAATTATCTTTTGGAATTTTCAATTTGTTATGATTTTATATATCATAAATTAAAAAAATATTAAAATATATCTTTATAGATATTAAAATTTATTTAAATATATTTCATTTCTAAATTGGAAATTTTATTTCATAATATATATATTCAAATATTTCAAATTTCTATTATTTATATATATATAATTTATATATTTTTTTGGACATAATAATATTTTATCAAAGGCAACATTTGGGTGAAAATTTTTCGAATTCTAAATGAATGAAAATGAATCTAAACATGCCTATATCATGGGATATTGTTGAGTAGCAAATTTCAATGTTACACAAGGGAGTCACATTTTAAGGTTGCCTTATATAATGTTATATTTAAGGATGCCTTAATTGTGTTCACCAATTTTTACTATTCATAATGAACAATTATGAGTGTGATGTCATTATCAAATTTTTATATGTTGATTCAAAATATAGAATTAATTTTTATCAAATTTCACTATTATAAGAGTCAAGAATTAATTATAAATATACCATAAAATGTGATGAAAAATGGGATTTCATGAAAATTCATTTTCAAAAACAAGATGATTTTACATTAACTCTATGAAAAGTAAACATCAATATATGAATTTAAATCTATATAGTTAGTTATATAATCTATAAATTTCATTTAAATCCTTCCTCATTAGATATTAATTTAATTAGTTAAAATGGGAAAACATTATACACCTAAAAATAGGTTTCTTAAAAGTATGTCCCTTTTCCTCCAAATAACTTCATATTTATTTATATCAAATTAAAAATCAATATAATATTAATTAAAAATATTATAATAGATTATTTTAAATAAAAGGGGTATTGTTTAAATATTACATTGTCAACTAGTCACAAAATCTAATTTCTAAGAGAAAATTTAAATAAATTTATTCTAGGATTATTTTGACATAAAAGGTTAAAAATTTATATTCATTCAATAAAATTAGAATTCTTATGCCATGAAATTTTAATTTTTTATTATTATTATAGTTTCATTAATTTTTTAAATAATGTAATTTAATCTTGGGATTTGTAGCCAACAACTATCATTGGAGTCAGTTTTCCTAGGGGTTATTAGAGCGATGGTAGTTTTAGTGGTTCCAAGTGATAGGGTGTGGTATACCCTTTGAATAATGCTCATTAATCTATGAGGGTGTTCCTTGAGTATTATTGTGGTTGTGTGAAGTAAAGGTTGAAAAGGTTAAATACATTAGGAATTTCATATATATAAGTATACATAGGTTACCTTCTAGACCAATTATACAGATAGGATATAATCTTTTTTCTAGGTGGGTATATTGGTAATTTGTATATTCCTGCATATTCTTGAGATATGAAAATTCATGGTTTATAACATATATTATAAAATCATTTATGTTTAGAACTAAGATGATCAAGACCTCATGTGTTTCTGTGACTTTGATTGAGGAGCATATTTGGTTTCTTTTTTTGTCTTCCCCTTAACTACCCTCTAGTACTAGGGCTGTGAGCTACCTTATTACTTCACGATTCCTTATGGTTTTTTAATCCTAATTTTTATGTTTATAATCAACCTTAAATGATATCTTTTCCCACTCATGTTGTGTTTGTGGATATAATGAATGGTTTGAATATTCTCTTAGTATACATAGGGGAGGGTGTGGGTTGTTTATAGCTAAGGTTTAGTGGTATAATTAGTTGATGTGGTAATGGAAAAGAAACTTAATAATGGGGGATAGTAGTAGGAAACATTAATATTCAAGGAAAACTTATTATGAGGTCCTAGATCTTCATCCTAACTTCTTATTGTGATATCCTTTTCACTGTTGGGGATGTATTTTTACCCTTTTTCATTAATAATTATTTAATATTCTACCTTTTTGGATCCTTCCATATATCATGTGTTTTATATAAATTATAATTATCTTTATTTAGCTTTTCTTCATTATTATATCATATATGGTGTAGTGTATTGTGTACAAGTGATTTATTATAAGTCCTCTCATCACGTGTGATGCGCCTACTTAGTTATAGTAACCATCCCTTATCATATTGAAGGTGAACATATAGTTGTACTCTCAAATTATCACTTCCCAATAGAGGTTCTAGTGAAAGTTCATGTCTCATATGATGGTGATGAACCATTCACATTTATATTATATGTTATGGTGATTACCCATTAATAATTATTATAGAATTTATTGATATCCAATTATACTTTATCATATATCATGGTGATATTCCATTCACCCTATTTATATCATGATTATGGTGATAACCCATTTTCCTTGGTAATGTTTTGAGTGGTGATGATCCATTCACCCATGATCATGTGATTAGTGGTGATGAATCGTTCAACCATACTATGTGTGTTAGTTATGATACTTCATTCATCCATTTCACGATTATTATAGATGATAACCTACTCATTCTTTAAATTGACAGTCATACCCCATTCAACAATCATATTTTTATTCAAGGGATAATTTGTTCATTCTATATATTGATTGAGATACTCTATTCACCTATTATATAATTATTATGGAGGATAACTATTTCACTCTCTACTTGTGTTCAAGTTATTAGATTCCTCATCATATTTTGATACTGGAAGAAGTAGGTATGATCGTTCATGAGGGTTTTTGTTTTGTACTCTATGAAATGATAGTTGATATGTTTATGATTTTTTTATTATTATAACATATTATACGTGAACCCATATATTTATGGATTTATTTAGGGGCACTGTTGGTGGTTTTCTATTGAGTATATGATCACACCTGTCACATGAACCTTGGTGGGAATGAGGACTTCATGATCATGGATTAATGTAAGGGAAAAGGCCCTATATTTGATGGTTTTCCTGGTCTACCTGAATGAATTGAGAGATGATACTGAATAGAGACTAAAACCTTATTTCAAAAATTTCATTATTCTTATGTACCTTTTAGATCATTTTTGTATATAATTAACCAATACGACTGTTTGACATAAGATGTATTCCATTTATGACATTACTTATGTTACTAGTATATTTTGATAATGAATGTTGTATTTTTTATCAATATTTGGTGATTTCAATATATGTTGAGTGAAATTGAAGTACTCAATACATTCGGGTAGTTTTTATTGATTCATATATTATACTTTGAATCAATGATTTGTTATCATTATCTATGTTTAAAGATGGTCATTCATCGATTCAATATTGGAAAAGAAGAATGGGTTGTGGTTATTTATTATAATTCACCTTATACAATCATATATGAGTTTTTTGAGTCAGATGAAAATGATGTGGTTAAAATATGAGGTTTTTGTTTCTATAAATTTTATATAATGAATAAGATAATTAGTTTAATGATCTGATATGATAAGAAGACCAATTATTTTTAGTGAATCACATGGATTTTGAAGAGAATTTCTTAATTTTAGGTCTATATAAAAAATAAAACATATATTTGTGAATTATATTGAGAATTTATCATTTCTTGGCATGAAGTAATCTAGATGTTATGAAATTTTGACTTTGATGATATAGAGTATTGATAGACAAGTTTATCCTATGATGTCAAAGGTTTCAAATTTATTTATAATTTATTTAGTAACCATAATATAAATTTGTTTGATTATTTTAGAGAATATTTGAGTTTTTTGAGGCAGGGTATGTTATATTAAAGTACTCAAATGAGTTATTATATGTTGTATAAGATTTTTAAAGAATTTTTATATTGTTTAAAATTGATTGATTATGAATTTATGAGATTTTTTTGATTTATAGCGGCTGAATAAGTTTTGAGAATACTAGAGAAGGAAGGAAGTAGATTGAGTTTCTTCATATGAGTAAATAATATGTCTTACTGATTATTTATTATTAAACAATAAATATTGAATCTCATGTAAGAATAATCTCAAAGATATGTATGAGTAACTATAAAAATAAAAATAATACAAAGTAGTTTGAGTTAATGAGAAAAAGATCAATATACTGTATATGAATAATTAGATTATTCTAAATCCTTTGTATCAATAAATCCATGATTTAAATGGATATGTATGATTAGGATGAAGTTCACATTGTATTAAATTATATATTTTAAGCCTAATATATGAGTAATTTTTTGGGGTATATGAGATACCTAAGATTACTTATATGTTCTACATAACATTAATAAAATTGAACATAAGTTATACATTCTTTAGGTATGATATTTCATTAAATGTATTCAAAGATGACTATTAAAGAAATATCCCCAAATGATAATTATTGAGATTAAAATATGGAGATTTGTTTCTATATTTTAATAAATGAATTTGGAGTTTCTCATGTTTGAATATTTGATCATTTCAAATATTAAAGATCACACAACCAGTATCATGATTTTTATAAATGATATTTATAGAAATGAATCCACATGACCATGCTGAGGTTTTTTAAATGATTAGATCCCAGGAGGAAAAAAAATAGAGGAATATTTAGATAGATAATGTTGTGATACTATGGCTTCTACTGAATATCTAGTGCATTGAAGTTCTTAATATAAGTGGTCGATTATTTCAACTACATATCAAAATGATTGGATAAACAAAAGGAAGGAAACATGTGTATTCTCATAATAATAGTGTATTGACAATTAAAAGAATAAATTTATACACTATTATAATAGATATGAATTCTATTGATATTGAGTACATATAAGAGCTTCTTATACAAGTTTTATCTTTTTTTTTTGTGATTGAAATCTTGGAAATGGAAGAATATATATACTTATGATGTAGAGAAATCTTAATGGCCAGTGAAGATATCATTCAAAAATGTGTTTATAGAAAAATTTGTAAATGGTTGGTATTCTCTATAAGAAACATGTTGGAAGACAGTAAACTATTCAGACACAATTTAAGGATCAAGGATGACACCTTTCCTCTAGGTATTATCATTATGATATTATATGATTACCCTTTTCTCATATTTTAACAAAACATTGCAAGTATGTAGTCATCCACATTGTGGTTGAACCCCATAAAAATATCATGTGTTTTATCTCTTTCATTTATGGTTTTTCCTATAGTATAGATTTCGAAGATCCTGTTTAATATTTTTCTTAAGATGTTTTTATTTTGTAGAGAAATTTCTTTATAGTAGAATTTTTCTATAAAATAGACAAAATATATGATTCTTAATAGTTTTAACATGATTTTTGATAAGATTATATAAATTTAGATAATGTAAGTGTTTTAAAAAGGTATTGATCATATAAATTAGATCAGGCTCAACTCATTAAATGTGATAATATCTAAGTTTGTATGAAGATGATGTGCATTACAAAAAGATTATGTTGATTCAGAACATGTTAAAATTAAGAGTGTAATATGTAATTGAAATTAATTTTCTTATTAAGATGAAGAAATGTTCTTTACTAGGATGAAAGAAAGTTGTTTCCTGAGCTGATGAAAAAGTTGTTTGTTAAAGATTAAGAAAACTTGTTATGTAAAATAGTTTTGAAATATGTAAAGATAATAACTTTCCAAATCCAATTTATATGATTATTTTTTGTTCTTTATTATTCCTAAAAATAATGGTGAAGACGTGATATGAGTTGGATTTATATGAAGAAAAGTGAAGTCAATTTTTTTCTAGAGTTTCAAAAAACATTGATGTTTTCCAAAAGCACCGTAAAACGTTCTATCAGACTAAGAAGTGATATTGGATTGGGAAATTATATCAGACTGAGTTGTTTTATCTAAATGATAGGTTTTTTCAAAATAAGAAGTTCTATCAGGCTAAAATTTTCTATCAGAATGATATGTTCTATCAGACATATATGTTCTATTAGAATGATATGTTCTTTGAAACTAATAAATTCTATCAGACTATGAATGTATATTGGACTTATAATGTTCTATTAAAATAAATAGTTCTATCATTCATAGAAGTTCTATTAGACTAATAAGTTCTATCAAATTGATTTTTCTATCATATTTAGATGTTGTATCGTATTGATAAGTTCTATCAGACTGATATGTTATATCATACTGAGAAGTTCTATCAGATTGAAAAGTCCTATTCAACTAATAAAGTGGAAGAAAGATGAAGTTGTAAAAAAGGTGTTGGAATTTCTACATGAACGTGGTTGAAAGTTTCTGAATTATTTAAAATCATGAACCTTATGTTAAAACATTATAATTTGTCTTAGGGCATCTAATAGTGTAGTCATATTATATTGGTTTTATATATGGTCAAGAGAATTGGAATGATGAATAGTTTTTTGGACTAAGATGGTCTATATTATCTATTTCTAGATAAAGATTTTATATGTTCTCATTAACATAATTTTGAGAAATGAGATATTATGTGTAATTGATGAATTTTCTAGAAGACATTAGAACAGATGAAACGACCTGAATCGGTTAAAGAAAAAGTTCAAATGTGGGTGAAATTATGAGATCTGTGAATTTAGGTGAATGAGAATGTCATTTCGGTTTCCCAACATTTTAATTTCTATACCCCTATAAATAGAGGAGGATAATATAGAGATACATGAGACTATTTACCCATGTGAAAAACATTGTCCTCTTTCAAATTGGTCTCAAAAATTAGTTTTCTAACCGATGTTGTCTCACATTCAAGAATACTTTATAGATATAATATTTTGATTAGAACATCAGACTGAGGCAAGTTAAGTTCACTAGATATAAAGAATCAGACTGAGGGTATCAACTAGAGTTTTGATAAGTTGTTTGAGGAGTTTTTTTGTTATACTAGTAATGATTGAAAAATGTGTATCAGGCTTGTGTTCATCGGACTAAGGGTCATCAAACTCAGCTATATCGGACTATGATTCCCAAAAAATTATTGTGTATCAAAAAATATCATTTTTTCTATTTTTATTTGGATCCAATTATTTTTAATAAAAAACATTTAATATAACCGAAGTCATTATAACTATTCATATCTAGATATATAAGGCGTTTAACGGAAATTAACACATGTTTTATTCACTTTTTTTATAGTGAATATTAATAGAACAATGACAATGGCTATAAAAAGGATACATGTTCTCACATTGAGTCTATAACAAGTAAATCATGGGTTCCAGGTTAAATTTTATATTCTTCCATGCATTTGAGGATACTGAATGTTGATAATGATGAAACTCTAACAAGTTGCAGGGTTTAGGTTCCCCAAATTTAAAATTTTTAAAAAGGAAACAACATATTGAACCCCCATTCTTCGAAGTTGTTATTCAATCCTTTGGAGCATTATATTTTTGGGGTATCACATATCTTTCCATTAACCCTGATATGTGTAGTGGTTTGAATATAATATAAAACAATAATTTGGTAATAAAAATTCCCACAATAATTTACCCCTCTACCTCTCTATGTGGCTATATGATTTATTGTGCATCTAATGTGGAGTAATTACAAAGGTCCTTCCACTAATAGGATTTGGGTATTTCTAATTGATTTTATATATCATATATAAACTAAATATGTAAAGTAATTTTTTTTTACCTCATATAGATAATATGAAGGTTTTCTATATCGAATAAAAACATTGGTTATTTCGACTAAAATCATGAAGTATGGAAAGAATAAAGAGGCTAAGAGGTTAAATATTGTAGTATGTATAAGTAATAATTAAGAGTATTGATCATTAATTTATGGTAAATAATTAGATAATTTTTTTAAATACCCATTGATAATTTACTTCTTTAATATATTAGTTCAGTATCTATGAGTATGTTCCTTTTGGATCACTTGATGGTTTTTACTCTAAATCATAGGATTACATGAAAAAGATCCCTAGAGAAGTTTTCAATTTCATATTTGAGTTCATTATGGATATATAAAATCATAATACATAGATATAGATGGATACTATTGATATAGATAATGCATTGGCTGGGAAAATGCCAATTTGAAAAAATCATATCAAATAAGATGAATACAATGATGAATTTACATTTATCTATAAAAAAAATTCATAGATATAAGATTAACTGAAATAGGAATTTGATGATAAATTTGAGACAATAAACTAATCAGAAGAGAGTATCCATACATTATAATAAACATAAAATTATATCACTAATTTCAATAATTATCAATGAGGAATAAAAGAAAAGCATATAATGTATCTTGAAAATTCATTACAAGAGAAGATAAAAATTTATAAGGATAATGAAACACATGTGAGGAATATAAAATAGATCAAAGAGATAAATTGTACATGAATAAATATAATAAAAATGTTTTTCTGATGAAGTGTCTTGAGCTTGATGTAAGATTGAAAAATCTAGAAGTGATTCAAGATGAATCATCACGAACTACAAAGAAAAGATGTGTTCCTATTTAGATGTATAGAGAAGATATTAATTCAAAAATAACATAACTTATGGGAATTTAATGACATCAATAATCCAATGAAATATCAATTTCATGCTTAATAAAAAAATAGGTAACATATGTCCCATAAAATATTGTTGTTATTAATTGGCTTCATGAATAGTTCATGTTACAAAGTAAATTCTACAAATATATGGGTTGATAAAAGGGGTGAGAAACAGACCTCTACATCAAAGGTATATGTAATAAATAAAACATTAATTTATTACCCAAATGATGCAAAAATTGAGGGTTGTTTAGCTAAAAATCAATAATATATTAATGTTGTATAGAATGTGTCTCAAAGAATAAAATCATAATTAATTGGATACTATTGGTGCTATGAAAAGTTTGGATACAAGGCTATATATTATTTACATAGTAGGTCAATTCCTAGAAGACAAATAAGGATTACATCAAGGCGATCATATATGAATTAAATAATAATTATGTTGAGTCGGGGTATAGTGTACAAAATAATATTGGAATGAATATTTTTATCTCTAAAATATTGGAATGCTTAGTAGAATTTAGTGGATGTTATAATGAAGTTGTTCATCAAAATAAAGAATTCTAGTTTAAAACATTTAATATTTTACCATAATATTTAAGATAAATAAGACCATAAAATATGAGAAATTATTAAAGAAGAAGTTAAGTTGAGTTCATATTTGGTTATGTGAAAAAGGGATGTATTGAACAAAATACACCCAATATTGATATGAAAGATGCTTCACCAAAATCATGAAGGGTAGATATTAATATGGAATAAAAGAAAACACCATAAAATTTAAAAATTAATCAATTATTTTTTTGAAGGAATATATCTAATGTACCAAATAATAGAATCATTCCATCATATAAATAAAGAGGATTGGTTTAGTAGAAGACATATGTGAGAATAATGAAGAATTTGACTTTCGTGAAAATTTTACCAAAACTGTTGATCTATGAATTTTTGAGAAGATGTGTAGAAGGTGAAAGAATGATTGTAACACTCATAATGATTGTATGATCATATATTCTACCTAGTTATAAAGGAGAAAAAACTTGATGTAAGCACTAGGGAATACATGTGTTATGATAGTTGGGGTGAAAAAATGAAATTTAATGATGATATCATTGGATTTATTCTATAAATCTAGATATATATAAATATATAATGTATATGTTCCAATATATTTGTGTATGATATTGATATGTCATATAGTATGACATATTGGACCACAACATTGGACATTGCTTAGTTTTTGTGCATATCATATAAAATTGCACGGTGAAAAATCATGACACTGGCAGTGTTTTTTTATTTTGTAGTGGTTTAAACCATCTATTAATGGTTCTAGGACATTTTTTCATAAAATACAAACAAATTTGGACGTGGTGATAATCTTGAATCATTTTCACCCATTTAGTGGTAGTTTTTGGGAATTTTCAATAAGTGTTTTTTGGCAGAAGTTAGTATAGTTTTTAGTGGCAGTTTTAGGTTTCGAAATATTTTAAAAATATAGTGGTGATTTAAACCCCTACTATAATTAATAATATATACCATCACTCAAAACCACTTATATATATATATATAGTACCATTTCGCAATATTTTAAACTACTGAAAAATATATTTTATCATATATAGAAGTGGTTTAAAGCACCAATATATATAGGTGATAAAATAAATAAAAAACACAAAATTTGTTGTCCTAAATAAGAAAAGAGTGAAAAACTAAAATAAATAGAATCATAAATTGAAACCGATAACAATAAATCCTTAATTAATGAAGAAAAATATATTTTATATAACAAACATATATATCTATCTAAATAAAATATGTTATAGATAATTAGTTTAGATATAATAAAATCAAAACAAGATATAAATTCAAGCCTCATTTCTACCTAATGAACTAAGATCATCAATATCTCCATCTCTATCTCCATCTCCAATCCCTTCTCTTGACACTTTTATCAAAATATGATTGAAAATTAAATCATGATGTATATTTAAATATAATCTTAAATCCATAAAAACTTTTCATACTAAATGATTATGAAATTGTGTGATTTACCCATTGACATTAACCACCCATTTATGAAATGTCACCAAGGATACATACAGTCATATTCTAATATAATTCAACAAATGATTTCTATATAGCAATGACCTTCACAACCTATAGGGTTATATGATTCCCATGTTTCTCGATTCTGTTTCCCTATTGTTGAATTGTGTTTCTCATTGCAAGAAACTGCCTATGAGAATCTCGAGGTAGGGAGTAGCTACAACTTGGAGTAGATGTTGTTGAAATCCTCAGTGACCTGCCAATGTCCTTAAATGGTAATGGTCTAGAACCCATAATATACACATGAATAGGTTTCTCCTTCCCAGGGACATAACCAACTGGATTTTCTTAGAAAACCAAGAAGGATTGAGTGGGATTTAAATCTTATAGTTCTTTTCTATTTATATAAATTAGAAAATAATCTAAATTTAATGAATACATATTAAAAATTTATATCTGAACATAAATTGTAACCCTAAGAGATATCAAATATATTACTAATAATACTAGTTTTCAAACTATGATTATTTTAAGCAAAAATAACTAAATATTAGATAATTAATGTTTTTTATAAAATATCACACATTCATTTTATTAAATAATATCTGAATATCATAAATGAGAAGTTTCATCAATATATTTGGTTTCATAAGTTACTATAATATTGAATATGTCTAAATGAACCATTAAAATGAAAAATAAATTCATTCTCTAACATATTTGGCATGATCATTCACATAACTCCCATATGATTTTTTTATGAACATCCAAAAAAAGTTCCAATTGGGAGTCCTAGTGCTCTAAATTATTTTTATACATTATATTGATATAAATAAAAATTTTAATATATGTTATAGATAATATTATCATATAAATATATCTAACTAGATAAAATATTACCATAGTTGATATATATCTTGAAAAAATCTTCAAAATGATAGTGTGGAGGATGATTTTTTTCACGCAGATTGATACATCTTTTATTGAATCATTTGGAAAAAAATAACATGTAGTTTAATCGTAATGTACACGTTGTTATATCCCTTTCATATTCATGTATATATATATAATGATATTAATATAGTATTATATTCTTCAATGCCATGTTATTTTCATAGTGATGGCTATCAGTAAACACTTTCCACTAATCTTGAGGTACCCCTTAGGTTACCTATTCATACATTTATTGAGTGTTCAATAATGAATAATTGAATTAATTACATGATCTCTATTTAAAATATTTTCATTTCTCACCCAAATTTTCTAACCTCCAATTTTATGTAATAAGACCAACGTTTTTTAATTGGAACTAAATCTATAAAAAGATATTCATTTTTAAAATATTTGAATTGTATAAAATCATGAAATTAAATTGGCACATAATGTTTTAAAATTACCATAATATTTGAATCAAATACCCCATTCTTCTAATATTGATGGATATGCCTCTAATTAGATTATGTAATCATAAGGGTCACTAGTTCATCCACCATATGGACTTGAATTTGGAAAAATATTCCACCAAAATCATCTGTGGGGTCTCAAACCAATCAAATAGGAAAACTATATCAAATCCATTTATATTGTAATCATATGAACTATTAATTTTTTTTAGTATTAGAATTACTTCCAGGTTTTATGGAAAAAATATTTTTGGTACAAAAAAAGTATAATAACATTATTTACATTAAAATTAATTCCTATAACCAAAATACCTCCAATATATTCATGATTAAATAAGAGTGACCACCTATTCCCTCACTATAGTGTCATCACTTATTAAACCTAGTGAATCATGAGGCTATATTATCGAATCTGGAGGGAGGGAGATGGAGGCTGTCGAAAATACTGATGACAGGGAGGTGGAGGATATCCCTAATTCTATAGGGATGGAGCCTAAGGACCATTAGGAAATATTAATGATGTCTTCATTATAGGGGAAACCAAAATTGGTAGTTTAACACCATCAATGAATCACTTTTTATTTTTTATTCTAGTCAGTTAAACATGTAAAAAATCTTCATAATATATATTTAGGAAAAAATCACGAAAAAAAATAAATTTATAAATGATAACATATTTATAGTAATGAAAAACATTATATATGTAGGTATGTTAATTAATGGAATCACATACAAAAAAAACATAACATTTACATTTTCAAAATTTAAAAAAAACCAAAAAAACAATTTAAATATTATAAAAAATACACAATAATAGAAATAAATAAAATATAAAATTTGTAGTCAATACGTTAATAGATAATTACATATAAAATAAAATTTTCTTTTAATCATTTATTTATCCTACATTATCATTAATTCTTCATCTTCATCCACCATTGAAAGAAAAATATTTCAATATAATGATGAAAAATAGGGGAATTTATTATTATTTATGGGAATAGTTGTTAGAGGTCCAATTCCCACTCCATAACCCATATCATACATGTCTCTTTGTGTTATGTGAACAACAAAACCCTACCCTTCATCCATAAACTTCTATATAATATTCCATTTTTGTTTAATATGAAAAGATATATTGATCATGTACTTAATAGTCACTGAAATACTCCATGAAAGAGAAGTTCACAGATGTAAATTTTTTAGAATCTCTTTTAACAACCCTAGTCATATTTACCCACACACATTTGAATAAAACCACTAAAAAAGACTATGGTAGTTTAATTAAATAAAATCATTCCATTTTCCATACTGTCCAAATTAATTAATTTTAAATATACCACTATTATATGTTCTTAAACCCTCTTCCAAATCAACTATATGAAATTTTAATCCATTCATATTAAAAGCATTAAATTGTTTTGAACTCTTTAGACGACCTCATGCCAGAGACATCAAATATCCTGATAATGCAACTTGAGTATTAGTATCCATGTTGTAATAAAATAAAGTAAATTATTGGATTTAAAAAATATATGTTCCAACCTAATATATATGTTTATTTTGGTATTTATAAACTTACATAAAGTGAAAATAATTATATAATATATTTATTAAACTATTTTTTTATATCATTCTCATTTCAAGTACAAATCTCATGTGTCACTTTTTTTGTATCATGATCTCTTCAAAAATTAATATGCAATTTCACTATTCAGTATCACATATCTATGTCCTTGTAATAATTCTATTTTTTCAGTTTATTTTTTGAGATCCTCCCAACTCCTAGTCAAATAGTAAGAATGATTTTTGATTTCTGATATAGTTGAGATCGATTTAATATGTCATCAACACATTTAACTTGACTAAATCTTATCCCAATATCATTCAATTTAGAGAAAAAAAATTTAAGACACTCCTATGATAAGTAAACTTGGGAAATAGAGCCTTTAGGATGAGATTTATTTTTCTTATATAATATGAGATGACCAAGGTATTTATATAATAAAATGGGTAATCCATAGTTATGCATTTAATAGTTTCAATAATGTTTTACTTATGATAAAAAATCATATAAATAATGTATCATTCAATTAGACACATCAATAAATATTTAAGTTGACATCCTAATTTAGTTTCTTTGAATAAACACATAGTTAAATGGATCATGATATTAAAAAATGGAAGACATATCATCTCCATTGATATTCCATGTATAGTTATCATCTACATATCAAACTATAAATTCATGAGTACCCACATTTTTACCAAAAAATAATAACAAATTTGTGCTTCTGTAAAAATAATTATTAATCCATTATAGGTAAGACCATTATGGATTTTATAGAGTAGTCATAAACTTATTAATGGTAGAGATTGGAAAATAATTGTCTAGTCTAGTACGTATCATGATATACATGATTTTTCTTACTATATTAGCATAATTAATTTTAAAAATATATTTAATATCATCAGTACAAGTTGGTTCTTGCATCAATGAAAATTTAAAGTGTATTCCAAGAGGTACACTAATAGGTCTGAGTGATTCAAATAGGTATCTCTGAGAATATTTAAAATATAAGCATGTTTTGATAAGATCTATCTCAAATTATTTCAAAACCTATAATTTTTTTATTTTCACTTATATCATTAATTTTAAACATTTCATTTAATTGATATTTTATAGTTGTAATGAGACTCATGTTTTTGAAAATAATAAGCATATCATCAACATACAAAATAAAATAAAGAATTCAATTTTAGTTGATTTGAAATAAACACAAGAATCATATAGGATTCTAGAGAATTGGTTATCCAGAATAAAAAAATAAAAAAATTCTATTCCCTTGAGGGTTGTTTTAAACCATATAAGGATTTATCCAAAAGAAAAACTTGGTAATTTTTTTTTTCTCTTGAATATCCATAAGCATGATTCATGTAAAGATTCTCATTTGAATCACCATGTAAAGAATAATCCTTAACATCAAGTTGTACAATGTTAAGTCATTATAGGATGAAAAATAAAGTACCAACATAATATAAGAATTGTGAACAGTAATGTAAAATATTTAAAAATAGTATATTCCTTCTCTTTGATTGAATCCCTTAGAAACTTGTCTACCTTTGATGTAATTTTATTTTCCGCAGTGTTATAATATTTTCTTTTATATATATTCTTAGAATCCATTACTTTAGTATTAGGTGGTTTATTTACAATATAATAATTGTCATGTTTTATTTAGGAATTCATTTTATCATTCATGGAAAAGACCCACTATTTAGAGTCTTTTCCATTAAGGAATTTCTTTTTAGTCTAATTATTTTCATTAGTTTGATCCTTAAAAATATAAAAGGAATAAGAATCCATATGAAACTAGATAAACCATGAAAAATTTCTAGTAACTCTACTAACTCTATCTGAGGTCAGTTGATAGTCTTCGTCATTTGCAAGATTCTCTATTTTGTAATTTAAAAGGAATTGGAGTAAAAAAACATTGGTTTTGGACTGAGAATTTGGTGTAACTTGAAAGAAAATATCCTCTAAATGTGATGGTGGATCAGTTTCTTCATCCTATTCTAAGGCTAGATCAGTACTATCAGGTGTGACAGAATTGAATTTAGGAAAGAAGTAATCATGGAACACAACATCCCTTCATAGGATTCATTTTCTATATCTAGGTTTGTCAAAACATATATTTTACCCTTTAACACCCTTGGGATACCCAAAAAATATACTTTTAAGGGTTCTTGGTTCAAGACTATCGGTCTTGACATGGGAATAAGGAGTGAAACTAAAGACTCTTAAGTATCTATAAAAATGTGGCTTAGCATTCCATAGTTATTCTGGAGTGTTAAACTGATTGGAAGAATAAAGGAACCTACTTATAAGGTTGATATACATTCTTGAATTCTCTGCCTAAAAATATAATAAGAGGCCTAAGCATGAAATCATGATTCATAATATTACTAAAATATTTCTATTCATTATTTATTCAAAACATTTTTTTGGGTGGTTTCCCTAACAATTATGTGACTTATAATACCCTCAAATTCATCGAATTGAATATAATTAGTGGATAGGTTTTCTAATACATTATCTTTTCTCATGGTTTTAATTTTTCTCCCAACATAATTTTTAACGAATGTTTGTGATGTTTTAAAAGTCTAGAGGGAATTAGATTTATTTTTTAGAATACAGATCCAAACTATTCATGAAAATTCATCTATAAATGTGACAAAATAAGAACCTCTACCATGGTATGTAGTCATAGATAGTTCCCATAGGTAAGAATATATGTATTCTAAGGGGATGGTAGCTTTAATATTGGACCTATTAAAGGTGAATATCTTAGCCTTTCTTATCACACAATCTTCAAAAAAAATGGAATGTTTCATGGTGTGATGTCACTCAACAGTCCATGCATGTTGATTTCTTTGAGACCCTTAGAGCTTACCTGCCCTAATATCCTATGTCATAGCATATTATTTTCAGTATTAATGGTATAGAAACAAACTAAATATCTTAAATGGTTATTTCCATTAAAAACATACATCCCATTAATGAGAGAACCATTAATGATAGTTCTAGAGCCTATAGATATTTTTAGACAACCTATTTCAGAACACAAATAGAACACCTTTTAGTCTAGAAATACTAACGAAATTAGGTTTCTATGAAGACCGGGAACCCACCAAATATATAGAAATGTGATGATGGAATAATCATTAAGTTATATTAAAAAAGAGTTTTCCCTCTACTCTACACCTCTTATTATTTCAGAATAGTAATCTCCTTCTACTCTTATTACAAACTCTAAGAATGAATCTCTAGAACGACACATGATGAATGAGATTCCATATATAAGGAACAAATCATGATTGATTACATGGATAGACACATTTAATACTCTAATTTTGTCATAACCATAGTCCACCAAAATGAACTAGCCAGTGGGATTTTTAGATTCGACCTTTTTTTAAAGAATTATACACACATGCTACGTGTTCCCGAGTTTACCACAAAGAAATAAGACAACCTTTTACTTCCTTATAATTTATCATAGATTTGGGTTTCTTATTATACTTATATTTATCTTTATTAAACTCTTTCTTTTTACCTTTATATTTTGTTCTACCTCTAGTAAACAGGCTCTCTAACCCACCTTTAACTATTGGTTTAGAATGTAAATATTTAGAGAGAAGGGAATTATTAACTTCAAGTTTTAATGATCCATTCCCATACATCATGGATTATACTGAAGAAATATATGTATTATGTAAAGAAATTATAGGAATCATTTCTAGATCCTCATCATCAATAGTCACACTTGTGATGGACAGATCTAACATAACATTGTCAAATTCATCCAAATGTGAATTAATTGAACTACCAATTATCATTTTAAAGGTATAAATTCATGTTTTTTTATAATTACTGCTAAATAATGACGTCGTCATGAACAATTTTTCTATTTTAATACATATACTTGCATCAGTAGATTCTTAGTCATCTTCCAAAATAACATTATCACATAAATAAATTATCAGAGAACTATGATATTGAACAAAAACACAGGGGTAAATATTTTGATATTTAGTAATCATCTTTCCAGTTTCACTTATGTTTATAATAGTTTTATTTATACTACAGAGGGCATAAATTAATAATTTCTAAACCAGGAGGGACTACATCATAATTTTACAAAGATTAAGGTCATTGTCTCCATAAAATTTATTTATTTGAAACCTAAATGTTGACATTATTACCCAAATGAGTAGATTCTAAGTTCTTACAGACAAAGTTAAGAGTACCCACCCCCCCAAACTGACAAATCTCAAGGATAAATGATTCTTATCCTAATCAATTTGGAATATAGAGAAATTATAATAGTGGAAAGTGGATCTAATTTGAAAAAATATATTAAAGAATGAGATTTAAGAAGATAAGGAAATTAAAAAACTAAAACATAAGCCAATATTTTAAAAAAGAAATAGGTGTGATAGAAAAAGAATACCAATGAGGCTCTGATACCACCTTTTGAGGGGTAAGGTGCACTGATTGAAGTTAGAACACATGAACCCTCAAAAGAATGAGAGGGGTTTTCTTTTAGATGGGTAAAACAATATAATATATTATACAAGATTCAAGTATTAAATAAATAATTAGGGTAACATAGATTTACATACTTTAGTTTTTCTAGGAACTACATGCACGACAAGATAACCACCCAATCACATGTATTATTAATGATCAAGAAAAAAATGGTACACAATAAATTACAGTAATAATGGACACCCAAAAAATCATTAAGAAGTTGTTAACTATGAAACAAATGAAGAAAAACAAAAAATACTTATAGATCTTGTGTGGGTGGCACTTCGGAGGGCCTGAACTCTTGAAATAGGTATAGAGGTGTACTAGACACATGGATTTGAGGACTCCTAAATGATATTCTATGGTTATAGATTAGTCACTGAGGGGCCACACTTCTTCAACTGAGGAAGGGAAGTTTTCCCCACTATAATTTTTCCATGTTGAGAAGTCAAGGAGGATGACATAACACGACTAGAACTCTGATGAAGCAATCAAATTATGATAGAAGACTAGGGTTTCACTAGACGAAACTGTGAGATGAACCAGGTGGGATTTGAGAATGATCGAATGTCAAATTATTGAGTGACGCATGGTCTATCAATACCCTAACTCATATAGTTTCTTGAAAAAACACACCCAATGAGAAGTAGGCATGGGTCCAGTTCGAATAGAGTAATAATCGGCTCAATTGATTCACCCGAATAGATGGATGACATCTGTATAAGGGACAACAACAAAATTAAATGACTAAAAAATCAACTACAAAGGATCACCATAGTGGAACAAAAATGTAAAAATGAACGCAGGATAAAACCAGTAGTAGGCCATCCAAAGAAAGGTCCCAATTTAGGGGCCCATTAGCCAAAATATAGCCCAACATTATTAAATTTGAGCAATAAAATTAATCTAAATCATTTTTCATGCCTGATTTTTTTATCAATTATAAATGGAAGAATAATTACACAGACAATTCAATATGAAAAAATTGAACATTATAATTTTAATTCTTACTACCCATCCCCACCACCCCCAAGATCATGCATGATCCTTCCCATTCAACCCACTCGTGCAACTCATAAGATTTGAACCTAGGACCTCCAGTGGGGCTAATTTTTGGTGTGCACCTTCTATCACATGTGGGGAGAAAACATACATGAGGTGATTTTGGTCATGAACAACCATTGATAGAAATTAAAGAATATATCTGCAATTGTGAGGCATTAAGGGTTGGTTGAATATTGGAGAAGTGCAAGGGGGAACAACATGAAGGCGCCAAGGAAATATGGATGATGGTGGTGATACGACAGGGTGGCTTCGGCAAACAATAGAGGACCTATGGGATAAGAATATTAGGCCTTTAGGCTATGGTAAAAAGAGACTTTGGGCCATAAAAAAAATGATGGGGAACTAAGGGCCATGTAGTGAGTGTTTTTTGGGATTATATATATAATAAAAAAATAAATGGATTGATGTGTGGGTTATCCTTTGGGGGGACTTTGACCTATCCTTATGACATGAGGTGTGTGGTTATTGTGTGTTTCATTGTAATTATACACTTAAATATATTATATATTGTTGTTATATATCTATATAATTATTTTTGAACACTTTTATATAATATGTTTGTGTATGGGTATTTACATGCGGGTCTGTACATTTGTGTGTGTATATATTTATATTTATATTTATGTGTGTGTTAATATATATATATATATAAATATAATTATATATAATCATATAATTTTTCTTAAATAAATTAATAAAATATTTTTGTGTGTGTGTTTATTTATATGGTTATAAATTTGTATATACTACAAAATTGGCCTTTAACAACACTAGAATAGGCCTTTATCAATGTTAAAAAAACACTAACTACTGGAGTTCGGTTTAAATCCCTCAAAATTTTTCAACACCAAAAAATAAAAAATAAAAGGGTCCTTTATTAGCATAAAAAAGAACTGATAAATTGGTCATTTATTAGTGTTAAAAAAGTGTTGATAAATCACCCCTTTATCAAAACTTTTTTAGCGCTGTTAAATGGGGTGATATTATATTTTTTCATACCCTGACCCCTTTATCAGCACTTCTAGAGACCTTTTACAATGTTCAACTCCCCCCAATATGTTCCTTTCACCCCACCACCCCTTTATGAGTGCTTTATGAATTTCTAGCCTCATGTATTCCCACCTAGAATTGATCTCTACACCTCTCCTTTAAAGATTAATGCCTTTACCACTTCTCTGTGTTTTTTGTTTTTTAATGACATTTCTCTCTCTATATATATATTTAAAAATATATTTTCTATTCATATATTTAAACAATTCTTTTAAATACATTTAAAAATATATTTTTTTGGGATATATATATAATAATATTTATTTATATATATTCTACATAATATTCATTTAAAAATAACAAAATATAATATAATTATATATCTATTTATTAATACACACATATGTGTATATATAAACATAATAAATATATTTTTATAATGTAAAAAATGGTTAGATGTTATTTTAAATTCATCATTAGAATATGTCTTTATTTACATAGTTTAGAATGTATATATATATATATATATTTTCATTATAGACATACACATGTTTATATATAAAAATTAATTCTATAGGTATATATATAAAAATTACTGTATTTTTATATGGTAAAGAAAAATAATATTTTTCAAATTTAAATAAAATGAATAATAAATATTTATTTTATATATTAAAAAATAAAATTTTACACAGATATGTTCATAGATGTATTTATATAATTTATTAGTTATATGTAAATAATAGAAACAATTCATATAGTTAATTATAATTAAAATTAAAATTTTAAAAATCATTAAATTTAAAAATCATAATATCAATATGACTGTAATACCATGGAATAAATTTATTCCTCACTTAAAATAGGGAAAAATACCCCCTTAAATGAGGATGAAATTCTGTAGATTGTTGAGAAATTAGGGTACCCTAGCTAAAAACATAGTTTTGGAGGCTTTAGGGGATTTTTTCCCTTGGAAAATGAGAAAAGGGTTCCCACAATCAGATGGGCATAAAGATCATTGCAAGCATTGATTTGATAGATTTTATAGCGCAAACGGACTCCCAGAACAGAAGTTATGGTCATTTGAAATTTGAGTTATCTTTTAAATTATTATAGATATTTTATTATTATTTATATTTTTTATCATCAAATATTTATTAAATGACTATTACTCTATAACAATTAGATAATTTTAAATTTAAAATATTTTATTTATTTATTTTTTAAGCCATATTCAATAAATATATTATATATTAAGAATAAATTCTTATTTATCCATATCAAAAACAAATTTTTAAAATGTATAGTATAATTGATTCAATATAAATATATCTATATATTAATATATTTTTATTAATGAAATACATTTTTTTTTAAATATACTCTTTATCAGTGCTTTTTTACTATCTATTCTGAAGGGGTACTTTATCAATGCTTTTTTACAAGTGCTAATAAAGGTTCCTCTTTAACAACACTTTTTTAGTGATGTTAAGGACATCATTTAACAAAACTAAAAAAGATTTTTCAAATTCCCCCTTTAACATCGCTTTTTATAGCACTGACAAAGGGGGTATTTAATAGTGCTTTTAGCTAGAGTTGTTAAAGCCCTAACGCTAGATAAACCTGATTATTTACTAGTGATATTTGTGTGTGTCTATATAGAAATTTAAATACCAATATCAATATTAATATAAATATATATATTTATTTACATGTATTATAATTTATACATGAATATATATATATATATATATATATATTAATAAAGTTACACATAAATTAGTATGCGTTTATACATATTCATACATTTTTATAACATGAAAAAATAAATAAATTTTTATTTTAAATAAATTTAATAGTTAATTTTTATTGACATGTGGTTTATATATTTAAAAAGACATTTTTTATGTGAAAAAATTTAAATATTTATTTGTAAAATATTATATATATATCTAAATATATGAATATAAATATATAATAATACAATATGAAAAGAATTAAAATTAATACCCCATAATATTCATATGAGGTTAAGACCTGGGAATAAATTTAGTCTTCATAGAAATAAGACAAGGAGGCCCTCTTAAACAAAGATAAAATTCCATCAAAAGTTAAAAAATTAGGGTATACTAATAAAAAAATTCAGTTTTAGAGGCCTTATGAGCTTCTTATCCTTGAAAAATTAGGTATGTGGGACAATCATAGTTTAAAATTGTTGATCTTTTAAAAATATTTGATTTTGTTTCTCATGGAGCTCAAAGAGACACTCTAGTCAAAAGTTATGGTCATTTTAATTTCAAATCATGTTTTAAGCTTATCTTAATATATTAATTGATTTTTTAATTTTTTCTGTAACCAAATTGTTTTAAAATATATATTACTCAAAAATAATTTTCAAATTATGTGTTTATTTTAATTTTTAATTAAATTATAAACCATATTTCACTAAATATATTACATATTAATTTTAAATACTTATTTAGTATTATATAAATCATATTTATTCCCAGTATTACAGTTGAGTTATACTTGGCTGTGAAACCACACCTAGAAATCTTCAGATCAATTCTCGACATCAATAATTGTTTCCCATTTGGGGGGTGGTGGTATTTTCTTGCATGCAAGTGCATGGGTCTTTTTGGAAATAACACAAGCGAAAAATGATTAGATAATCACCAAATTAAACACGCAGTTGAAAATAAATTTTCTTTCCCATCAAAAAATCCTACAAAAAATTAAGTGGAAGCACAATAATAAAATATGTTTTCTAAAAAACCAATTTTTACCTGAGAAATTTTATATAGAAAAACCACTGGGCATAGTCTAGAAAGAAGATCCACTATAATCAACGAGTACATGGTATATACTCTAAAAAATACAAGGGATAAAAAATGTATAACTCTTCGATAGAGTAGAAGAAAAGGTATAGTGGATAATATTGGTATAAAGTGGATCCAAAAAATGAACATCATCTGAGAAATAATTGAAAACATTAAATATGACCATAAAGATATAAAGATTTCCGAATGAATTACTAGGTGCTAATAATCACCATGATCTGAATAAAAATGATTGTTGATCAAAGACGATCACAAAATCTGAATTTACTCTCTGTATGAATGACTAGTGACCTAGGCATGTCTATTGCCTCTATTTATATTAAAAATATCTTCATCAAAAAACATGACCCGAAAAAAGAACTCCTTGTTTTTCCTTTTTGAAGATGCTTGGTGTTCCATGAAGATAACACAATATATACTTCCCTGCTCTCCAATTATCTCTACTAGATTAGATATAAATTGATAGACTACACCAACTACATGAGCTATATCAGTTCCAGTACATACAGTCACATACATCAAACAACCAAAAGGAAATGAATAAGGTACATGTTCTATCATCTCTCTCTCTTTATGAGTAGAAGGTTATTGACTCGTTCTATGCATCAAATGTAAATAAAGCGGAGTAATAACCAATTTCTAACTATCTATATAAAATATCTAAAGAACCTTCTCAATATATCTCTCTTGAGATAACTACAATTTCTCAGCCTTTTTATCAGGTGAGATCAAGATTCCAATAATCTATCTTGTTGGACCCAAGACATTCATCGAAAAATAATGACATGAATCCTTCTTAAATATATCAATTAGAAAATTATCATGGCCAACAATGAAAATATCATCAGCATAATGAAATACTATAATAAAAAAATTATCAGTAAACCTCTAAACAAAAATAAAATGATCAAAAGTTATATTTTTGAAACTGTAATTAAATTGACAGATTCAAAATTCTTGGACCACTACCTCTGAGCTTGTTTCAAACCATACAAACTCCTCTTTAACCTGTAGAGATGATAAGAGAAAATAAATGCACTAAAAAAGTGAATCACTTAAAATATAAAAGTTTATAATATTATAAAAAGGTCGAATTACCAAAACACTTTTCGATAGCATGCACATCTGAATGGATATCTAGTTGGAACTCAAAATTTATTTGTTGGCCTATAATAGGCAATGATCCTATGATGGGTAGATGTACACCACCCCCCACACACTTGGTGTTCTTAGAGCCCTTTATGATGTCATGTTGGCTATAAATAATTGGGTGGGTGTTGGTTTGGTTACTAGGGACCATTACAACTTGATTACTACAACTCTCCATTAATCATTTGTCACTGATTAGATCCCTTTGGTTGTTGAGGCCCACACTATTCTTTTTGGTTTGTACTAGGATTTTGAGAAGTATAAAAATGTAATTATCCTAGAATATGACTATCATGTAGTTACTGATTCTATTGTGGAATAGGAATAATTTTTACAACTATTTGAATAGATTGTAAGAGGATTAAATACTTAATGAAACACTTCACTTTTTTCCTTTTCTAGACATCAAGGGACCCATGTTGATTATAACTTGGAAAGATGAAGTGTAGATGTCGACACTCAGACATGGTTCTCTGATTCTCTTGGGTGACTTTATTGTCTTGTAATGAATTATTTTCAAACTATCTTGTTGGTCTCTTCTATAAATATTTATATATACATACAATAATCAAACATACCAGTATTCTGATGAATTTAACATGTCTTATATTGACATGTTTTTATATCTGTATATATATTATTAAGTATATACTTAATTTAACATATATAAATATATATTCATATATTAGAATATATACATAAATATATATTTTTTTATTAAATCATAGTCACACATATATATTTATCTATAAAAATTACATTGTATACATATATTGTAAAATTTTTATAAGATAAGCTTTTATATTAAATATAATTGATAAATAATGTTAATTACCAAGTAGTTTATATATTTTAAAATATATTTTAAATGTAAAATGTAAAAATTTCATCTCCATAACATTCATACATGTCCATGCACATAAAAACACATTAATACATTTTCATGTATGCACATACTACACAAAAATATACATATACACATACACATACACATACACATACAAATACATATGTACATACACATACACACATACATATGCATAGAAATACATGTACAAATACATATACATACACATACACATACCTATACATACATACATAAACATACAGATACATCTACGCATATAGATACATACACATAAAAATATACATACATACACTTACATATATATACATACATACATACACATACATGTGAATGTACACATATGTAAACACATACATGTATATGTACAAATATATACATTCACATAGATACAATACACATACAAATAAACATACACACTTACACTCAACACACACACACACAAAACACATGCATACACACATAATAAAAAGATACATGTGTACAAACAAACACATACAGACACATGCATACATACGCATACAAATACATGTACATACATTTTAAATTATTTAATATGAATATAAATATATAAATTCCAATATGAATCAAATATTTAAATAAATATATTATATATATATATTATATAATTTTTAAATAAAATATTAATATATCATATTTATATGAATTATATACACATTTTTTAATTAATGTATAGAAATATATTGTTCATCATTTTTATTGAAAAATATAAATTTGAAAAAAAAATATTTAAAATAATGAAAATAAGATTCATTTTTAAAAAAAAATTATATAAATAATATTTATATATTATATTTACATATATATACATATTATAATATAAATTTTATTTTAATATATATAAATATGTATTTATAAATTAAAATTTTAATTGTGAACTATGTCTGTGCTAAACTAATAAGAAGTAATAAATGGGAGTCTATTATCAGTACTATATAAAATGTAGATAAAAGGTACCTTTTTTAGTGCACTTTTATAGTGCTGATAAATGTTACACATTTATCAACACTTTTTTTAGCCTTCAGATATTACGCTATTCAATTGCACCATATTTTGATTTATTTTATAAACAATTTTCACTAAACCTATGACATATTTAGTGTAAAAAAATATTTAGTATTAATAAAAAATATTTTATCAATATTAGTATATTTATATATTAAATATGTTTTAAAAAATGTCTAATAAAGTCCTGATAGTAATGAATGTGTCTATAGTTGTTAGAAAACAAATATTTATGTCAATATTTTTAATTAAAAAATTGAACTTCAGATTTAATTGTTAATTTTTTGTAAAGAAAACAATGCTTCTCTTGGATAACAAAATTCCAAGCTTGATGCCACTTAAGTCATGAAATCTAGATGTGTCAATTTTTAAGTTTTGTAACGATTATAAGAAACAACTATACAAATATAAAAAATAGGTCTAAAACTAAAATAAATCACACATTCTAATATTAAAACATTAAATCTTCAATGAAATATTACACAGACTTTGAGAAGAATAGTTTGAAACATCTATAAAAGTTTCCACAGAACACTCATATTAAATTTTGAATGAACTCACAAGCTAGTCAATCAAATAAAAACTCCATCATGTAACCTTGATAAATATCATTTGAGTATACCATTTTCACATTATCTTTGGTGGCTTTAATAAACCAATGAAGGTAACGACACATATAGTTGTGAATAAGAACATTGAAGTTCTGGATGCCCTTCCCAAGTATGAACTCGACATCTCCTTTCCTTAAGCAAGTCTGTTGATTATTACACTCCCAATTTTTATTCCCACCACATTCATCCCATAACTGAAGCATCATGATATTTCGTTCTCCCTTCAGTTTTGGTGTGATCAAACACATGAGGCCTCGATACTACACTAGTTTCTATTTAGTACAATTAAGGCCCATGTGTGGAGATAGTAGTAAGGGAGGAGTGGTCTAACACTGCACTAGATTTATGAGGCGCAGAGGTGATGGAAATTCAAGGATTTTCCATGTCTCCTAAAACCCACTAAAATACAGGATATGAGATTGGTTTGTTAGAAACCAGTTGAAGGACCCCCTCACCAGGACCCATGGAATATGTGGCTTCAGCTTCTCAAAATCTGGCAGCATAATTTCCTCATGATGCTCCCATTCCCACATTATACCATTGAAAACCTCATATTTCAGTATTCATCCATGGTGTCATCCTCTTAAGATAAAATAAAATTATAAAAATTTATTGATAAAGTATGGTTGGTTTGAGGGGTTACACTATGATGGAGAGGGTAATGATTTTGTAGTGCATAGGGTCGGTGTCAGTAAAAAATACAGTGATGTCGTTGGTCTTATATTTGGACTTGGTTTTTGGGATGGGCTACCATTGAATAGTTATAGGTTTGAATATGAAAAGGCCGAAGTGGTTGAGGTACCACAGTAACCCCGAGTTTGATTATTCCAATATCTTGACTGAAGGTTATATGAACTCCATGGATAGAAACTCTTCAGTTTGATAGGGAAAAATAGAAACATAAAGAATGTTATCACTCCTAATGAAAGGGAATGATATAACCCGAACATGTTTTTTTTCAGAGATAGTTACATATTATGAATGTCGTATCATAAGTCAAGCGATTCCACTCCTTGTATACTAATTGGAGAGTGAGCATGTGCAACAGAATTTGAGTTAGGATATTTTTCAGAATATCATCAGGAAACTGCGGGTGCTGGACTCCCTGCTCCATTAGGATGATTTTTTGGGTACAAACCCAAGTCTCGCATCAGATTCCACCGAGGGTGGTAGATCACATATAATATTGGATGGGGAATTCCACCTATCACCCGTGGGTTTTTGGATGGAACCTTAGAAAGGCTTTTGTGTTAGGCCGTGAAGACCTAGGGTCAGAAAAAATCGATACTGACAAATTGTATCAGAGCTGTGGTGTAGACCAAGTGTGATTTAGGGTGTAGTAAACCCCAAAACAATTTGACAATGACAACAGTTTCTCATTTGAACCATGTGAGTCCATGGTTCCTTATGTAGAAAGTCTACCTAATATATGGTTGTAAGGGGGTGAGTCCTAGTGATGAGAAAAAATGGGTGTAACAATTTGGTTTGATATGATCCATTATCATTCAAGCAGAGGCCCAATTGTGTGGTCTTTGGTTTGAGGGGTTTATTGTTGGGTACAAACCCATTTCCCATATCATATTCCACCAAGGATGGTGGCTCACATATAATAATGGATTGGAAAATCCTCCTATCACCCATAAGTTTTAGGATAAAACCCTATAAGAGATTATTTGTTGGGCCTAGAAGATCTAGGGTCGGAGGAAATTAATCCTAATAATATTTCCATTGATTCTCATCTATATAATCTTGTATTTTAATGTAGAAATAATGTGAATCCATGGATGGGAAGGTCGGTGAATAATATTTTTTTTCCTATTGACGTATCTAATATTTTAAAATTTAAATATCTAAAATCTTTGTTTTAAGGATACTCTATGATTAGATTTTTGAAAAAACATGACATATCTTATATCCATCCTAATAATTATGATCATTTATCCCCACTTTTACACTTTTGACTACATTATATATCTCTATTTTGGTAAATTTAATTTACTTTACATACAAAAAATTTGGATTTATCTCTTAAACAACCATTTTTAATCCTTTTATATATATCAAAATTATTTTAAATACTGTAATGCATTAGATAAATATTCCACTCAAATTATAGTAATTTTTGAATATCCATCCGTATGTAAAATCTTTTTTTAAAAAAAATACTAAGAATATTTATCAAAATTACTTCCAATGTAGTAATAAGTATCAATAGAACCTATGTTTTCCACTATTTCTATATATACCTCAATAAATTATAAATAATATTTTGTATTTAAAATCATCAAACATTTCATTTTATAATGATGTCTCTTAAAATTCTATATTTTTTAAAACATCGTCATTAAAATATCACCTCAATAGGATATTAAATTTCACCTTATTTTGTAATACTTTTCTTGGCAATTACACTAATTTTGAAATCATTTTCTTGAACTGGTTGTAAAACAATAATTTTCACAACCCTAAAAATTGAGGGCATCCCCTAATCCAAAAGGGAACATTTTTGTATTTATATATGAGTGTGTATGAATTTTTTAATATTAAAATGTTTGTATATATATATATATATAGTTTTATGTATGTATATGTATATGTATGTATATATATATATATGGAAACATTGAAATATCTCATAACTTACACTACTATAGATCAACCCTTTAATAGTATAAAAAAGCACAGTTGTCCTCGACACCATTAAAGGGTGCACCTTTATCACTGCTTTTATTAGCATTGATAAAGGGGGTCCATTATCAGCACTAGAAACAACAATGATAAATATGGTAGGTTATTAGTGCTAAAAATTGAGCTGATAATGGACCACTTGATATAGTGTGTTGTTTGAATAACAACACACTGTAACAACCTTTAACCTGTTTGAAAATTGACCTATTAAAATAAAAACAAAATATGAAATAAATTTTAAATTAAAAATAGAAAAAACCTACTATATATATTTCAAACAATGTTTAATCTAATTACATTTTAAATTACTATCCAAATATATATAAAAAAATTAATGTTCATTGACATTGGGACACCTTGATCCCCTCTCAAAAAAGCTCGACCATGATATTAGTTTTCGAAAAAAACACCCTAAGAATACCAAAGAATGCTCTTATATAAGAAAACAAATCTTATGTTAGTTATACTATACATAAATAAATTAATCATAAATATGAAATAATATATTAATAAAATTTCAAATTTTAAATAAAAGGATACAATTGGAGTTAAAATGGTCACATCATGCATCAAATTGAGGCAAGGTTGACTTCTACATTTCAAAAATTAATTTTGGATCATTTTGTTGAAGTATCAAAACAATATGAAAGTTTTTCATAGATTTTAGTATGTCACTTGTTTTTTTAAAAAAATAAATGTCAATGTTAAATAGAAAGATGCACATGGAGTCATATCAGTCACACAATGTATTATATTGTGGTGTGGATAATTCCTACACATCAAAAATGACATATGGATTGTTTTCCTAAAGTATCAAAACAATATAAATTTGTTTTCTCAATTTTGAGTATGTCACTTGAGTTTTTTACTAAAATGTAGTCCCAATCTAGAAACATGTACTTTGAATCATAACGTTCTCATCAGGTGTTATTTTGATGTGAGACTACTTATTGCACATCAAAAATGACTTATAAAATAATTTCCAAAATTTATCTAGAAAACCAGAGTGCATGTTTTTGGTTTTTAGGGAGTGTCACACATTCTGAACTCAATTGTCAATTTTAAACTGAAATGAGACACTTTAAGTCATACTAATCACATTGTGTGTTAGATTTAGTTGTGATTGATTCCAACATGTCAGAAATGACTTATGGATTGTTTTTATAATTTATCAAAACAATTTTAATGAAATTAATTATTTTTTAGTATGTAACTAATTATTTTTACTAAAATTAATCTCAATTTTAAATAAAAAGACACACTTGGGGTCATATTGGTCACACCGTGCATTGGATTGATGCGTGGTTGATTTGTACATGTCAGAAATAACATATGGATTGTTTTTTCAAAGTATAAAAACAATCCAAATTCATTTTCTCAATTTTTAGTATGTCACCTATTATTTTTACAAAAATTAATGTCAACTTGAAATAAAAAGACACACTTGGTGTTATACTGGTCACAACATGCATTATATTGAGGTAGGCTTGAGACCTGTACATCAAAAATGACTTTGGATCATTTTCCTAAATTATCAAAACAATCCAAATGCATTTTATTTGGTTTTTAGTATGTCACTTGTTATTTTTACTAACCACTACTATAAATTTTGGATGTCACCATGCATCTATACCCATAATATTTCTAAACTGTGGGTATATAGTTTCTATAAAATGATATACCCACAGGTTCAAAAAAACCATTGGTATATGTTGATCTATATTAGCAATATTCTAAAAACCATGGGTATAGATGCTTAAAATAAACCTCATCCTCCACCCTCCCATACTCATACAAGATCCATAGTCTCCCCCTGACCCAATCAAGTGGAATAATTCTCTTCTCCTCCAGTGTTTTCCTTCTTTAATTCAAGGATTTTTTGTTTTCTATCTTTTTAAAAATCAGATTAGTGATTTCTAAATCATTATTCTGTTTTGATGACTATTTTTTCATTATTATCTATATATTTGATAATAATGCAAAATTTTATACTCACTTCATGTCATCATGTTTTTAAATTTCTAATCTAATTGAGATCAAATATATTCTATTACATTCCAGTATGTATTTTTTTAATTATAATTTCTTCATTTTGAAAACATCTCTATGAATTCTTATGAATTTAACATAAATTTGAGATTATTTTGGTGGTATATTTTTAGTATTTAAAAATTTTTAGTGTTGGGAATCATATCTAAGTTAACTACCAGGGATAATTTTGTTTTTTGTTATCCTTCAGTTCTGGTTTTTAATTATTGATTTTTATTTTTTTATAAAATCGGGTTTTTAATTTTTATAATAGTTTTTGTGATCACTTGAATCATATGGATTTCACTAATGGTTAAAATTAAAAAGTGGTATCAAACCTACATAACACATTTCTTCACTTTTTTCTAAAATTATTTCTTTAATGGAAATCAAAAATCATGACCAAAATTCAATTTTTATTTTGAAAATTCAAAGAGGAGTTGTCATCAAAGAATTAATAATTTAATTTTAAAAAACAAAATCCATGAAAATATTTAATATTTTTTACATGTTTCCTTGGTTTTGAGATATCTAATTTTCACCATAAACTTCTTCCCTTATGAATTTTAATTATTATAATATTTTTTGTTATTTTTAAAAAAATTATTTTTTTGGAGGTTTTATTTTTGAATTATATAAATTTTATGACACATGTTAAATTATTTTTTATATCATTAAATGGAGATATTTAGTTATTACATGACTAGTGTTATTATTATTATGTTTTTATTATATAAACTAGCTCATTATTTTTGATGTATGATCAATCTACAACTAATAAAATTTATATCTTGAACAATGGTTAAACTATTTGTTATATTGTTTTAAACCAAAAAAGAAATATGTATACTATGATTTTCATGATTATAATATTATAATTAAATCTAAAATATTGATTTATCTATAAAGGTTAGTTCTTTGGGAATTCACTGTTTTATTTATAGTAATTTTCAAGAATGTTTCTTAGAATTCATTTTTATGATTTATAAATGAATGAATGATATAATATTATTTCAAATTAATAAATATGCAAATTTAAAATTATTAAATATTTAGTTTCTATGATTTTAGGATATGATGATTATTTATATTTTTATAAATTATGGAATAATTTACAAGATATTATTATACCAAGTTTTTTTGTTTTTGATATTGGTTGACACATTGCTATTATTCTTGATTAAATTTTTTCCATCATAAAGACATGTGTATTTAATTGGATTAATTTCATATTAAAAACATGGAGGTTTTAAAAATATATTTTTCATAAAGACATTTGTATTTTTTTGTATTGTGTAATAGTTTTGTAACATTCCACGTCTTATATTTTTTCTGGTTACTTATTTTTAGGCATCACTTTTAGAATAGGTTGTTTCCCTTATTCCTTCTTTTTCTAACTACAAGAATGAATTGATGACAATCATATTAAAATTGGTTGTAACAAATTTTTTAATTATTGTTTACATTTCATATTTTAATATAACTTATATTACCATGTAATATAATGTATAAAATCTAGATGTATCATGCCTATTATATTTCAACTATGTTTCAAAAGAATTTTGATATTTATTTTGATAATTTTTATTTAAAAATGATATAGATGGAGGTTGTATACAGTGTCCATGTTATAATTGTGTTTTCATACCATGTTTATGTCGGTAAAAAGTCATATAAAATATAATAAAATTTGTATTTCAAACAAACTATTATGTTATATATCACAATGGAGAGACAATACAATATTCTATTATTCATGAATGGAAACAAAAATTTGTATATAGAATTTTATATTTGATCAGTTTAGTTTTGTGCATCATCATTAGAGATATAGTATTACAGTGTAAGGATACAATGATATTAATAAAGATGTGGAAAATAATTAATATGGTGATGTTTTTAGGGTGAAGAATTTAATGAATGATGAAACAACTCTGATATATCTGGAATGTTCTAAAATGAAAATGTTTTAATTTTTAATGATGTTATATCATGAAAATTACATCTATGAAATTTCTAATATCTCCATTTATTTTATTCATACCTTTTTAAGGACATGGTTACCAATAGTTCAGATATTCCCTCAAATAATTATATAGCATGAAGGTTAATTTAGCATCCCAGATTTCCTACTAATAAAATTCACGGTTTTCCAAAAGATTTTAGTTTATTTTGGGAGGAAAAAAAGACCTTATTGGATGTAAAAAATGTAGTACATCTCAATTGAATAAAAATGTTGATGGAACACCATCTCATGTGAAATAAAAAGTCATTTGAAACTTTCCATTGATTCTCAAGCCTACAAATCTATTCATGTCTATAGAAATATCAACCAATATGTGATGGAATAATGGTGAGATAATTAAAGGTAATGATGAGTTGGTTATTCCTATAGATTGATTATCATGTAAGTCATTTTATGCGTAACATCCCAATTTTATAGCTAAGGTGTGTAATGTCTAGTTTGGTCTATCCTGTGATGGTTTTAATCAGTTTGGTCAGATACCTGCTACTCACAATACTTCACTAGTTTTTATTCAAGATTATAATATTTCTCTATGTATTTTATGAAGAAACATTTAACTTTATTTAGTAAAATAATATATGGACCCTCTAATACTATAAATGATATATAATTCTACATGAAACCTTTAAAAATTGATTTGAAGCAGCTTTTGGATATTGGTGTGCACACATTTGATGCTTCTCAAAAAAACTTATTTCAGATGTGTGATGCACACATATGGACTAAAAATGTTTTCTCTACTAATGAAATTATTATATTTAGGTAATGAATATAAAACTATCATGTTTTATTTGTATTAATTATACATGATCGTTAAAAATTAATTATGATCAAAGAATCTATTTCATGGGTCCATTGATGATTTTCTCCAATGGATCATCAATATAGGAAGAATTATCAAAGTTTTGATAATGCTATTTATATTGAGCAACCACCTTAACGTATGTCAAGAAATTATTTTCCTAATGAATTAAAATATATCAATTTGTCATTAGAAAAATTATGAGATGAAATCTAAAATGGGGAAGAATTTGGGCACCGAATCAACTTACACATGAAAAAAGTATCTATTTTGAGTCACCATATTTGTATAACAATGTGATAATTCATTGTTTAGATTTAATGAATATTGATAAAAATATTTGTGAAATGTTTCATTCAATTATACTAAATATCAAGGGAAAGACCAAATATGACTTATGATCTCACTGAGACTTGTTTGATTTAGCTTTTTGACCTGATATGCATCTTGTGTGTATGAGTGAAAACAAATGGAAAGTTACTTATGCTTATTATGTGATTAAACATTTATAATGAAATAAATTTCTATATTTATTGGAGTATATAAGGTTTCTTAATTGATTTTTGAACAACATACATAAACAAGCCAGCAGAAGGGTGTTGAAACAAAAATCCCAAAAAACTAATGATTATCACATCCTTCTTCAACAATTGATTACAATAAAAATATATCATTTATAATCCAAAAATGTAAGGGTGATGATTATTCACTTGTTCCATTTGTTGATATACCTTTTTAATAAATGGTTATCAATGTATTTCTAGATAAAAATGTTTAATGAGTAACAATTAATTTTGTGGGAGTTGAAAAATAAATTTGTTCATCATTATTCACTTGTATATTGCATTTAACAGTTAATCTTCCAAAAAAATCTCATATTGGTGGAACCATTTGTTTTTGGTTAATTTATTTTACTAAAATAAATATTATGTCAATGAAATATTATGTCTCAAACAAAAATCATCCTAAATGTTCCATTGTGAGAGGTTATCTGTCTCAAGAATGTAAGGATTTCAACTCAATGTATTTGCTTGATGTGAGCACTTAACATAACCGGCCAATGAGAAATAAATATGTGAAGTATGGGGAAATTTATCCCTCAATTCCATCTCTTCTCCAAATAGGAGGAATTCTTGGGTTATATACATTGGCAATGCGGATGCTTAAAAAGAAGGATATGGAACATCACATAGTCTTGTTTAACTTAGGTTTGTTTGGTGACTATATCAAGTCAGTAATTTGATTATTTTTATTTCATATCATACTATGTGATTTTACATATACTATAAAATTATTTTATCACTTTATATTGGGAACATAACAAATTATATGTTGAGTTCATCCATATTTTACTTTGAGTACGATGGATGCTTTGCATAGAAAAGAGTTTCCTTATTTCTTGAAATAAATGTTATGACCATTACATTAATTAACATAAAATATATATTCATTTAGTTTTATTATTCAAATATATTTTAGGTATTGATTTTTCCTATTGACTATGTCTCTCCAGAATTTATAGAATTGGATGTTTGTCCCAATTATTTGGTTCAGGAATGAATTTTTTTAATAATAAATGGGTATAAATCTATTATAACCGACTGAGTGGTGAGAATGAGAACACAACCAGAAGGTTTTATGTTAACTACTACAATAGACTGTTATATGAGTGTATTAGATAGTTGGCCTCGATATGAAAATATGTTTTATTATGGACTTGATGAGAAAATATTGTTATTGGATTACTACTCTCATGGTCGAGTCACTATGCTAAAATGTGAATGTGTTGATTTAACGTCATGACATGGTCCGTTTACTGATGACTATAGATTTAGAGTTATTAACATGAATTAGTTCCTAGACAATGATGAACCATATATTTCGGAATCAATGGAAAAGAAATTGTTTTATGTGAAAGGTTATATGAGACCTGGGCCACACAAGCCTCATAAGATGAAGCATATTTGATGGATACCACCTATTGTTCCTTGAATCAAGGTGAACATTGATGGAGCTGCGTCGGGTACACCTGGTCCGTCAGGGTGTGGGGGAATGTTTCTCACCTACTGTGGGTTTGTTAAGAGATGTTTCTATCACTTCATTGGTGTTGGCAATTCCTTTGAAGCTGAAATTTGGGAAATGGTCTATGATGTCAGGTATGCTGTCAAGTTTAATTGGAAATTGATATGGATTGAAGATGATTCTCACAGTTCGGTTCATGCTTTGAGAACAAGGAAACATCATGTGCCTTGGTGTGTGATACCTTAGTGGGTTTATGACCTCAACAAGCTCACTTAAATGCATAAGGTTGTTTCACATGTCTATTGGGAGGACAATCTGGTGGCAGATGAATTAGTGAAAAGGGAAGTCATTGAACAGGATGCGATGTGGTCTTTCACGACCCCTGACTACTATGTTCGAATGGTGGATATAGATAGATGTGGTATGATTCACAATTTTTTCTATAACAACTAATTGTATGGTTGAATCTATTCATCTTTTTATTTAATTTTATTAGGGCCATCTTCCACCAGTTTTTAATCTTTTTTCTCATATGATACCAAATAATGGTGTCATTATTGAAGTAATCCTCAGAAAAAAATGTCATGACGGTGGAGAAGAAATTGACACCATTCGTTACCCCATTAGTGTTGACCAAAATAATCTATTTGATGACTCAAATTGTCCAACTGTGAGAATTGATGTTGAACATGAAGTAGTAGGGGGTAATATTTAGAACCAACCACATATGGTCACAGTTCATTCAGGTTACCTTGGCATGGTTCTCTATAGTTGTTACAACTATAATTATTTTAATTTAGATTCAATTATCATTGAAAATTTTATTCATGTTAATTGTATTGAATTTATTTGATGTGTGATAATAAAAAACAAAATTAGAAAATATTCTATAACTTATCTTCACACATTAGAGTGAAATATTATTCTTTAGCATAAGTATAAATAGGTACTTTAATATGAATAGAAATAATATCTCTATTTAGAAGGTTCAAAATTCCCCTTTAATGGCCAAATGGGAAAATGGTCAAAAGTCCAAATGGCCAATCAGCCATATGGCCAAATATACACAATCATCACTTGTACAATTGGTCAATGGGAATAATTAGAAGAAAAAAATAAATAAGTGATGTAAATGTGGTTCCTAGTGGTAGTCAAGATAATGGTACTAGTGGTGGTGGATGTGGTAGTGTTGATGTTTATGATGATGATGATAGTGGTGATGGTGATGATGCTAATTATGTGGATACTGGTGCACCAGGTGTTGATGCTTGTTATGATTTGTATTGAAGAACCCAAATGGATAAATGTAATAATTTTTGGTAATTATTTTTACCAAACTTGTTTGTTGAAAACTCAAAGTTATTGTGATTGATGTATGGATTTTCTGTCCCTGAATCAGTCTTGAAAATTTTTATGTTGTCAATTTTTTTTAATTTGAACTATTTATTTAGATGAAGAAACATTAAGTGGGATGATTTCAAAGTTGATCATGATTTCCGAAAAATATTCCCAATTTCATTAAGAGGATTCACATTGTTTACACCAGTTTAATTGATTACTTGAGAAGTTAAAAGAAAGAGGAGTTTCTGATGACCATGAAAAAATTAGCATGATGTTTTTTATGATAAATATTTTTAGAAAATTTAATTTTGTATTTGTTTTAAATGTTGAGAATTTGGTGTTTATCCTTTTAATTATGTTGGGAATATTTTTGGTTGGCCAATGATAAAAAAATTAATGAATTTCCATCCAACTATCCAAGGGTTCTAGGTGCACCAATACTGAAGTAGTCACTATGATGTAACCTATAAAATCCATCCGGTAGGGCTGAGTTGAGGGAAATAATAAATTTTCATGATCTATGTAAATGCACATGTAAGTAGGTGGTGATCCACCATGCGGGATGGCATAGTGAAAGGAGAGAGCGTTGACACTGGGTGGTGCCAGTAAGAGTGTAGAAACTAGGCCAATTACCAGTTCAGGCTGACTATCATTTCTCTTTTTATTATAACTGTGTTCTAAAAATAATTCTATTTTTATGTGGTATTACCTATGTTTCCATTACTATTTATCCTCTTCTGAAAATATGTACAGAACTCCATCTTTCTCTTGAATGTATTTTATATGTTCGATCGCCCAGCTGAGCCTGTCTTTTACCTATTTAAAAGAGATCCTTCCATTCATTTGGATCTCTATACATTGACGTGTACTGATCCATAAAACATAGATTTATAATCATAATTTCATAATTTTGATGATTTATAAAACATTCCACAATATTTTTTTGTTTAATCAATGAATAATGTGAAGGAAAAAATAATCAAATCTTTCCTGGTTTATGATGATGGTGATGTACCATAGTATCCAGATGCGAGTACTGAGACTGTGTATATGAGCTAGGTTAATGGGAGTATTTTTCTATAAATTCCCCCTAGTAGATAATTTTGTATATGAAGTCTATTTCATTTCTATGAGTTTTTTAGAGAGACATGTGTGAGAAAGTGTGTCCATGAATTCTCTCTGGTTTGTGAAAGGAAGAGGTTCCACACTATTTCTTCTTGTGTGAAGAAGATGTAGGTCATGACTGATCAAAATTTGTTTATCACACTCATAGAGATTCATGAATATATAATCCAAAAATCATTTGAGATATTACTATGTGCAGACCCCAGGATTTCATTATGCACATAGAGAACTCATGAATTCTCATACTCACATGAATAATTTCAACTATAATAGATAGTTTTTCATGAAATGAAGTCCCTCATTCATTTGGGTATACATGAAAGATGTTTGAGAAGGAAGTGTATAGTGTTACATGAATAATACATAGTCATAACATAGTAGTTTATGCAATGGATCATGAGTATCATGCCTAAAAATATTCATGCATAATTGGAGTTTTTCATGAATAACATGAGGTTGAGTGAAATAGTATACATTCTTCAGTTCTTGTGAAATAAATGTGTTGTGAGAAGAAAATGTTTGATAATATGCACAATTTACTTATGTGGAAGAAATCGAGAAGACATTTTTGTTTATTTTAATAAATTCATGATGTATGTTTCAAAGATACTACAATATGTGTTTATATTATACTACTCCCTTGAAATTGAAAATTTCATTTGGTAATGAGTACTATGAATTATATATGCAATATTCATGCATAAATATGATGTTCATATTAATTGTAATACTTGTTATGTGTTCCAATTTTTAAAGGTAGTGTGATTTTTCATGTTAACAGAAACACTACAATCAAGTGATGTGTAGGCAGTGTGTGTATTCTCATGCACATGAAGAAAATGCATGCTTAAATTTAATAAGAACATGCATTGAATTTTACATGAATGAGGAATGTAAAATATATATTTCATGAAATGTGTTAAATGTGTTTTTGATTTTAAATTTGGTGAATTATATTAGAAGGAAACTTTTAGTATATTAAATAATTTCTAGTTGTTAATTCTGATATAATAGTTATCTGAAGTTGAAGTGATATCTTCTACAATTTAGAAGTGTATACTAATCAAACTTGCATACAATGTTGTTAAATACATTTAGTAGAAGTAAATGGGTTTCAATTAAAGTGATAAAGTGAAGATGAAATATAGTTTAGTGGCATAAAGATAAAGATAGGTTTTTTGTTACAGTGGCAGCTTGAAGTTCCTGTGGTCTTTCTCATTATGTTAAGTGATATGTTTGAAAACACTACTGGGATACCAGTATAAATACAAATTGTGGGATTGTAATTGAAATAACACAGGTTGGATTCCAGTATAATAATTGTGGTGGTTTATTCCTACCCAAAATAGTATTTGGGTGATACTTGACAAACCTAATTGTTGTTGATAATTAATTTTAGTAGAGAATATGTGTCTCAAGTCATCCAAAACACAATATGGATGTAGTCACTCACACCAGGGGGGAACCATGTAAATATACTATGTGAAGTTACTCATTTACTTTATGTGTTGTGTGTTATATATGTTTTTTGTAAATAGGTAAGTTCCATTAACTTGAACATGTATGGAGGATTTAATTACATAATGGGTAAGATAAATAAAAAGAATATCGATAAGACATGTGTACACTGTTTTACCCCCCCTCTCAGTGTACCTTCAAGATCCACTAGAAACATCAACTGGTATCAGAGTAAAGGTTAAACCTTTTATTTAATCTATATTATTGTCCCGGTTGTTTTTATTAGTCTTATATAAAGTAAAAATTTTAATTTGAAGAAGTAAAAGAGTCACCTTAGATGAAAATTTCAGTACCTATCTCTATTAGGGATAACAAGAAGGATTCTAGAAAAACATCGAAGAACAAACAAATGATAGAGGAAAGGAAGCTATGAAAGAATATTAATAGTAAATAGGGTTCATCAAAAACTTAATATAGACATATAGGTATTCCATCAGTATAATCTATTAAATCAGTTGATGAAGATATTTTTGATTACTTCGGCTCAAGTAGTGATGAAGAATAATTTATTGAATCACTCAGTGATTTTTATTAAGAAATCAATGATTATCTAAGGAATTTTCCTACAAATGATTTCACTAACATAATTTCTTTTATTAAGGGAATATATCACAAAAAATAATAGCTTAAAAAATAATCTTATGATATAGAGAAATCATTGGAAATCAAGTTACAAATAGGTACAGTTCTCACAAAAGTTATTGAATCCAATGAAGAAATTGTATCACTTTGAAATGAACATTTTTATTGTTTTGATAATGATTTGAAACAAAATTTGTGTGAGGAAGAAGTGACTGAGAATTTTTTTACTGAGATGATTTACACACTTATATAATATCATAAACATACCTTGAGTATTAAGGAATCACATTGGAAAGAAATGACAAGGTTGAGACATTCATCCTAGCTGAAGAATCAATATAATAGTCTATATTTCCCAACAATGAATGATTCACATTGATTGAAGATTAATAACAAATAATGATTTATGAGAATAATTTCACTAAGATAATTCAAACATAAGTTATTCTTACATTGGATAAACTAAAAAAAACTTCTTTAAATGTTAATGAATCCCAAATAGAGGTTACAAAAAAGATAATTAAAGAGTTGAATAATTCTCTACTAGAGGCAAGTAAAATTCAAGATGATCATGTTTGGAAAATAAAGAGTCAATGGGATGGAAAAGTTATATTTTATTAGGATAAGAAAAATTTCCTCAACATGAAGTGTCTTAAAATGGAACAAAATTTGAAAAACATTAAGGAAACATAATTAAAGATTTCTTAGAAAGAAGGTGAAGAAATTTTGAAATAACTTGAAGAATATAAGAGCTATATAAATAAGAAATGTCTAGAGTTTGAGGTAATGTTCGGAATTCTTGAGAACACCCATGATAAATCTTCACAAAATAATGAGATCAAAAAGGTTGCCAAGATTTAGTTTGAAAATTTTCTTACTCCTAACAAGACTCATTTCCCAAATAGCCTGAAGGCCTTCTTTTTATTTATTTTGATAACCCCTATTTCAAGGGATGATATGGAACCCTTAAAATGCCCGTATACTTATAGATTACATGGCCCATAGGCTTATGAGACATTACATGGCCTGAAGGTATTTGGGAATTCAACTAGACTATAACTACAAGGAACTGTCCCTCCCCAGCATCTACATCATGATGGTATCTCTTCACCTCTGCATGGCCATCAGGAAAATATTCTCGTTCAAGCACAGGATGGTCCCGATGACATTTCAATACCTTCTCATTCTTCCAAATCCATTGGTTCCACTTTGGTGGGTGTGCCTGCTCTGAATGCCACATTGGGCTACTTCTTTTTTGTAGAGTCTTTCTGGGGAGACTACATTGATTATGTGCCCCAAAGACATTGAGGTGGCCCAAAGGAATCTTGGTGGCCCTAAAGCCTTATTGTCATGAAGTTTTTGGGAGACCGGAATCCCTTGAAGTGCCCGAAGACCAAACCGATGGCCCGAAGGCCCAAAAGGGTGAATAGTTCAGGCTACTATAGTGTCACACAACAACTTCTATAGTAACTTCTTTAGTAGTCACTATAGTAACTGCTTCAGTACTACTATAGTACCTTGGAAATTATCCCTCTTCTTGGTTTTGATCTCGGGTCTCTTGGATTCACTTTCCAAGACCTCACCAATTGGGATAAGGCTCTTGGGCCCAAACAAGACTCATTCAAATTGAAAACGATCTTGAGATAATCTAAATAAAAATCTTGTTTATTCAAATTGAAATATGTAACCCGTATTCCAAAAGTTTCTATGTTTAATAATACTATTTGATCTACAAGTATAGGTTTCAAAAATAATTGTGCTCAAACATGGATAAAGTAAAATCATGATAAATACATCATATCATCAGAGATTGATATGAATAATAATGTGAGTTTTTGTGACCTACAAAGAGATCAAATGAACATATATATTATCCAAAAGCAACAAGATGTCAAAAATATAAAAGTTGTACCACATAATAAGAAATAAATATTTTTTGGATATTTTTTATGTTGTTGAATATTTGCGCATCGTGCTATTTATTTTTGGAATAATGTTTCAATGAAAAATAATTACAGAATACTAGTATTAACAGGGAGAAGATTTGAGGTGATGAAAAATCCAATATAATTAAAGAATAATTCACAGTTGAAGAAGAATCTGTCTATTAAGAAAATATTTGACTGTCTTGAAGACATATGTGATTATTGAAATAGAAGTGGGCACAATTTTGATGAGTGTTGGTATATACCAACTATGAATTATGCATATTCTGACATGAATAAAAGACCAGAAAAAATGTAGAAGTAAAGAAAAAATGTAGAAATGTATTCCTTGGGGTATAAATAGAAGAATGTTGTTAAGGAAACTATGAAACAAGCTACACCCAAAAACGAATGATGAAATACATGTCACACCAACAAAAAGGTGCTTAATCTATGGAAGTAGAGTCCATAAATTTTACCTTTTCAAAAAGGTCATAAAAACTAATGTTGGTGGAAGTAATCTAAAGAAGAAGAAGAAATTAATCTCAAAGTCATATAAAATTATTGATTTGGGGCATTAAAATAAAGATGAAAAATTCTAATTTTGTGAAAGTTTGTTTAAAAAGGATAACCACAATATTGTTGGAGATTCATGTGGATGGTAAATAATTTTTGTGCATATTAATAATAAATGTATGACATGGTTGCCTAAATATATGGGACAAGTAAAGAACAATGTAAAAGCACATGTGTCTAATTTTGACAAAAAATTCTACTATTAATAAGGGATGTACACACAAGAAGTTTGAGCATGTGCCAATAGACTATTTAGTAATATGTCTAGAGAATCTATAATTTGTTAAGAATTTGGAACAAGAATATAAGAATGAATGTTCACTTCTTTCCAAAGGGAAGAAGCCTACTTTCCATCAATGAACAAAGATGGTGAAATTAAGAGGTCCAAACTATCCTTAAATGATGGAATTTGTAATGTCAAAGAAGGAGAAATATTGATTAGTTTTTATAAATCTAGAGAAAAATTGATAGGAGTTTCTAGGTTGAGAAATAAATATCATCCATTTTACTATAACTCAAAAATAATTAAAGATCCACCTTAATCCCATGAATATATTGTCTTTATTTATTTTGTGCTGGTAATTGATGGTTATTCATATATTAAGTGTGAGTACTAAAGATATGGGTACTTTGAAAATAGTATAAACATCTATGAGGATTTCCATCATGAAGTTATTTATTTCAATTACTGTTATAATTATTCATGAAGATCATTCTTGATTGAAGCCAATATTTCTAAAGAAAATGGATGACGCTCATCCCTATGGGGGGGGGGAGATGAAAAACTACTAGATTTAAATGTATCAACTAGTATCATTGAATATTGGATGTTTTGGTAGGGGATTTACGTAATGATTTAAAATTATGAAAATTTCATTTTTTTCACTAAAATATGAATTTGAATTTATCTCAAGTGACATCTCTTATGAAATGAGGATATTGAAGGAGATAATAATTTCATTTGTTACTAAATGAGATGAGATGAATTATTTTCCATAAATATATATTTGATTCTATGGTCATGTAAGAGGGATAAGAAACATTGAACTTGAAAATGACATGGTTATTGAAAACAAATCCAGGGGGTGGATTGTAGAAAACAAACAGATTAAAGTAATATTTTTTGTAATTGTTTTCAATATACATGTCTGATGAAAATTTAATGTTACTGTGGTTTAAGAATGTAGTTTCTATCATTTAATCAGTCTTCAGAATTGTTATGTTTGCAAGGTTGTTTTGATTTGAATCATATTTTTAGATGAACCAACATTAAGTATTATGATTGTAGAGATATTTTTAATGTCCAAAACATGTTCCCAATTTAATTATAAGGATGAAAATTGTTTATAAAACTTTAATTAATGATTTTAGGAGTTAAAATAGTGGATCGTGTGATGACCATGAAAAATTATCTTGATTATTTTCATGGTGGAATTTTTTGAGAAATTTTTATTTTGGATTGTATTTTAATGCTGATAATATTAATGATATCCATTTATTTATGTTGAGAATTTTTTGGGTGGCCTTCGATAAAAAATTAATGCCTTAATAACCAACTATCCAAAGGATCTTGGTTCACCACTACTGAGTTGGGAACTCGGATCAACCCAAGAAAACTCAGATAACATATCTGAGTTAAGGGAATGAACAATAGGACACACTCCATGTAGAGGTTCCTGGAAGATAGCGGCAAGCCACTCTACGGGGAAACACAGTGACAATAGAGAGTGACAATATGGGGTCATTCCCTTAGAAGTGAGGATTCTGTATTGTTAACCAATTCATTAAGGATATCATTCCTCTTTATATTATAAGGGAGTGCTAAACTAATTGGAATGTCAATGTGGGATGCCATATGTGTGCATTATTGTTTCTCCACTCTTAAATACCCATATAAAACATCATTCATCTAATGAATTTATTCCATCCATTCGATCACCCTACCAAAATTGTCTTCTACCTTGGGCCAATAGCTCCTTCTGTTCTTTGGGATCTCTATAGAGTGATGTCCACTGACTGATCAAACCAAGATGTCCTATCATCATTTTATCATTGTGAGGATTTCTATATGATTAATATAATAGAAAAATATATTTTTATGTTTAATATAAGGAAAAATAATTGAATTTTCAATTTTTTATGATGATAGTGATTTCTCGTAATCACAAGATACAAGAGTTGAGACAATCTACACAAGATAGGTCAATCGTGTAGGTGTCTATAAATACCCTCAGGCAGATCATTTTTTGCATATAATTTATTTCATATCATATAGTTTCTTAGAGAGCCTTGAGTGATACATAATGTCTATGAATTCTCTCTTGTTCATAAAAGGAAGAGGTTCCACACTGTTTTGGCTTTGATGAAGGAGAATTAGGACATGAGTGTTTGCCATTTTCTTATCACACTCAAATATATTTGAGAAGATCTGATCCATGGAGTATTAGAGATAGTATTATGAGTGTCTCCTAGGATTTCCAAATGAACAATTAGAACTCATGCATTTTCATACTCACATGAATACTTTGAACTGTAACAGATAGTGTTGTACGTAAGTAATATAACACCCCCAGAATTTGAGAATTATTATTTTTCCAATTAAATTAAATTTTCAATATTTTTCATTTCATATGTAACTATAAATAGTTATTTATCTATATATATTAAAACACAATGTCAAGCATTCCTTTCACCTGCAATACCAACTTGGTTTGCACTGCAAGAAACAATGATTTGGCGCACGATGCATGCAACAATGAGTTTCTACCAAACATCTATTATTATTGTTTTAATTTTATAAATAAGATACTTCTGACCTAGATTTTAAACATAGTAATAACTAATTTTTAAATATTTTTGTTTTATATAAATAAATCATATTGATAATGAATGATGATATTATTTGTAAAGTCCTTTTATGCTAAAAATATTGTTTTCTTGAATAAATCTATTATAAAAATAAAATTAATTCTAGACATATTTAGAAATTTAATTTGGTAAAATAAAATTAATTTTTATTTCATAATGACTAAATTATCCTATGGTGATTTTTTGGGTTTTTTTAAGAAACTGCATTTTTTTATAAATAGTGAAAAATTCTATTTTTTATTAAAAACTGCATTTTTGTCTAATTAATTTTTAATGATAAATGTAATTATAAATTATTTTTAAGTTAAAATTTGATAAATATTTTATCTTCTAATATAATTAAATTAATTAGAATAAATTCCACTTTAATAATAAATATAAAATCTTAACAAACCTTTGACCATTTTCCAACTTTAAAACCCCATTATTTTGTCCCATCTACGGGAATAACACTAATCTTAACATTGAAACTTTAGTGATTGGAATTTCAAAAATATAAAATACAAAATTTTATTTAGTTTAATGTTTAGAGTCTAATAATACCATGATAATATTTGACCAAAATGACTAGTAAAGGTGATTAAAACTAATCAGAGTGATTAAGGCCAAATTATGCTTACTTAGGGATAAAACCTTAAAATTAAAGGCCTAAATGACCTATACACTAGTAAAAACCCCATTTAATGTCCCTATTGCTTCCATAAACATTAAATTATGGAGTATTTTTGGTTTGGTAATGCTTTAGTTAGGTAATAAAATATGTACACCAAATTTGTTTTTACAAATTCCATGTGAGTCCTTTTCCTTCCCTATGAAAGGACACCACCACTACCCTTTCCTTAAAACTGTCAAACCTCTTAATTTAGGTCATTACCAACAAAAATTTTCACCCAAAAATCCTCCCCTATCCCTTGAATCCTCCCTAGTAAGCCTTTTGTCACTAACTAAAAGGAGTTACTCGATTAAGAGGTAACGTATTCTCTCAAGCTCATTTTCTTTATTTTCCATCTCCACCAATCCACTCTCTTTTTTCCATTATTGTGTGAAAATATCAGTATCATCCATATACTTGTATGTTTTTAGGAAAAGTTTATTTCCTATACTTACACACACATCTATATAATGTATGCTGACGACACTATTTATTTGTATGACAAACTACTGCCTCACTAAACAATGATTGTTCATTTCTCAATTAACACCAATCATTGTTGATATTATGAAAAAAAATATATTTATATATGTAATATATTAAATTTATTATTTCATTACAATTATTTATTACTTTTAAAACAAACATGTTTTTACCTTCCATTTGGGGTTAATACAATAATCTCGTTAGGGGAAGTGTGCACTACCGCCCCCTCAAAGAGATGTGATTTGTTGACACACCACATACAATGTAATAAGGATGGTTTTAATAAAATTAAATGATATATATAATATATTTATGCTAATTTAATAATTACATATATATATATGTCATTTACATAATTTCTTTCAATACGACAATACAAATGGAAAACAATGTTCATGCGTACATATGACAAACCGTCTCCATGGAAGGTGTATTCCATTACATACTTTATTATGATATAGATTCTTATAACTTAATTATAATAGATATAACTGATATTTATATAATTTTATACATTTTGGGATCATGATATATTTATAAGGATCAACGATATTACAAATTAAGACACATGCGATGAATAAAGAGAATATTGCACGAAGTGAAACCTTAACGTAGGATCATTAAAAAGTGGGTTATATAAGGTTATAATAAAACCATATATGGTTATAGATATAAAAATATTATTATTTAATAGATTTATAATAAACATATATATTTTATACAGTAAGATCGTATAAGTATGGAGAGAATCAAGACACAAGGTTAGGGGATTTCATCTCACTTTTAATTTATTTTTGGTACAAGCTATGTTCGCCACTTATCCCTTTTATGTGGTGTATGTACTACCTATGATTGTATTATATGTATCTTTTAATTAAAATATTGGGTATTCAAATTCCCATTTTATGATCCTTCGCTATTGGGGTTTAGCATTAAAAGTTACCAAGATGGAAAAACAATTTTTTCTCAATTTCCCTTTTTTTGAGATACATCTTTTGTTATCAACCTAAACTATTCATTGAGGTGTATATACTTCCATTTTATATGTTATATAATAAATATACTTATTTTAATTATATATAAAGATTCACATAATTTCCTATTTTTTACAAGGAGAGTATGATCCCACGTTACCGAGTTATAAGAGTTTGTTGAGACAATCTCATCACATTCCGAGATTAATTATGTTCTTAAAACCCATGATGAAATATTTTGATCCATATATCAAGAATATTCATTAGTTTCATTCTACTTAATTATTTTATAATATAATCATGTATTTGTACCATATTCTACTCTTTGATACACAATATATTTAAGATAGTGGTTTTAGGAAAGCCCGACTTTACACTTTCTTTAGTAAGAAATCTATTTTTTCTAAAATGGATTTCCAAGAATATTATACCATTTTCCTATAATATTTGAAAGTAATTTTTACCATTTTTTTACCAATACCCTAGATGTAATCTACTTGTATCTTTTCAAACAAGGCCTTCCTTATAACCATTTTACCATGAAAAAGGAAGGTTTTTTTACCTCATTTTACAAGTACGGATTTACCCATCATCATTCAATTGAAGATTAATTTTCAATTTTAAAAGGTTAGAATTTAAGAAATTATTTTTTTATAATAATTTTCATAGAATAATTTTTTATAAATAATTCAATATTTTTTCCTTTTATTTTCCATGAAAATTATTTTTAATTGTTTTATATATTAACATGACTTTTTTAAAGAAGGAAGAATATTTCCCACAAGAAACGTTTTTGAAAGATATTTCAAAACAATTTTCCATATAATATAAAATACATTGATTATACTAATTCCCTTTTTGGATATTCTATAAAGGTTCCATTCATATCCATTCTAGGAATGGGTTACTCTTAATGTCATGGTATTTATGTAACCTGTTTCTCCTTCACGGGTAATATGTTTATGAAATCTATTTCTATTTCATGGTTTATTCTTTTATGAAATGGTTACGAAAACTATCTCTTTTTCCTAGGTTATTATGTGATAAAATATTAATGATACCTATTTCATTTTATGGTTCATGATTTGATGTTTATAATACCTAAATCATTTTATGGGTCACGATATGATGAATGTTTTATTATCTTGTGGCACAAGTGTGAATGATTTTAATATGAGATGGGTGGTAATTATATCTCCTACCAATTCATTGGGTAATGGTATGTTTAATACAAGATCAAAGGGTGCATTGGTTGTAGCCCAATCTTGGAAAGAAATAGGGTGTTTGGGTTGTAGCCTAAACCCAAAATGAGAGAGGGTACATGGGTAGTAGCCCATTACCAAAAAAAGAAGGTATATGGGATCTATCCCAAGACTATATGAATGAATGTACAGAGGAAGTTTCCCATTCTTGAAAATAAAAAGGTACATGGGTTGTATCCCAATCCAAAAAGAAAGTGGGTACACATGTTGCTATCCAAAGTCCAAAGAATGTACACAAGTGTTAGCCCAATACTAACATGTTATAAAGGTCTTTCCAAGTATACCTAACATAAAATATTATATTATTATATGTATGACACAAATACTATATATTATTCCATAGGTATGAATTTTGGGATCAAGATGTTTATTGTCATATGATTCATGTCTTATAAACTACCAAGCATTATCCCATAGTTCATGTTTATGACATTTGATATGCAGAGTATGATCTCCTAATGTTAGGGATGGATTATCATACTACTATGTTCTAGTTTATTCTTACATGTCTCTCTTGTTTACCCTTACTGAGCATATGATCTTCTCTTTTCTTATATTTCCTATCTCAAGGTTATGAAGAAAGCATTTAGGTAAAAGTTCTAATAGTGTAGATCTATATGAGAGATGATGAGGATATTTCACCAGGATAGAAGATTTTGTTTCCATGCTTCAAAAGAGACTAAACTATTATGGTGCACTATCATGGATTTTCACTACTAGATATTTTCGCTTTATAAATGGTTTAGAACCATTGGAAAAGGCTGGAAAACCATTGGTATAAACTATACAAATGGTTGTCTAAACCATTGGGTCGTAAGCCACAGGGATAGACATATCCCAATAGTTCTATGAGAACCATTGGGATATGTTTGAAAAAATCAGTATATACCAACGGTTTCAGAAAACCGTTGGTATAAATGTTTTTCAATGGTTGTAAACTATGCGTAATAGCATGAAGGATCTCTATACCAATGGTTGGGTAAACCATTGGTATAGACTTGTAACAATGGTTTGCCCCAAACCGTTGGTAAATTTCAATTAAAATTATATATGCCAATGGTTTACAAACCGTTGGTATAAGTTCTGGTTTTACACATATGCCAACGGTTGTGAACCGTTGGCATATATTTTTTATACCTACATCAGCAAGCCAGCTTGGTGGCCTCCCCCTATGCAGCAGCATCAATTCCACTAGGTAACACAAGTATACAACAAGTAACACAATACACCAAGTAACCCAGAATATGTGCATAATATACAACAAGTAACAAAAAACACCATTAACAAGTATACCTAAAGAATTCTCTATAAATTCTTACATAATTATGTATGAATTCATATAGAATTCATGCAATACATAATTCAAACATAAATCAGAATACCTCAAATTCTGTATTTAATTACCCTCTACACACATACTGAATTTACAGATAATTCATAAGGAAATTAATGAAAGTACACACACACAACAAGTATACCCATACACCATTAACACATAATTTATAATTTAATTAAATTCATAAAGAATTCAATTCAGAATTCAGGGGTTGGGGGGTTGTTCGGTGGTTTGGGGTGGCTGTCCAAGAGGGTGGGGGTGTCCGGGGGGGATGGGGGTGTTCAGGGGGGGGGGATGTCCAAGGGTGGGGGCTTTCTAGTGGGGTGGGGGATGTCAAGGGTGGTGGGGGTGTCAATGGGGGTGTCTCAGGGGGTGGGAGGATTTCCAGGGGTGGAGGTGTCCAAAGGGTGGGGTGTCTAGGGGGTGGGGTAGTGTCCAGGGGGTGGGGGCAGTCGAAGGGTAGGGGGGATGTCCAAGGAGGGTGGGGTGGTGTCCACGAGGGTGGGGGATCTCAAGGCAGGTGGGGGCTGTCCGGGGGGTGGTGCTATCCAGGGGGTGGGATCGGTCCACGAGGTTGGCGAGGCATTCCAAGGGTTTGGGGTTGTCCAAGGGGCTGGGTGAGGCTATCAATGGGGGTGGCGTCTATCCAAGGGGGGTAGGGGGTGTCCACGAGGTTGGGCGGGGCTGTTCAGCGGGTACGGGGTGTCCAGGGGGGTGGGCGGGTTGTCCACTAGGGGGTAGGGGTGTCCAGTGGGTGGGTGTGCTGTACATGGGGGTGGGGGGATATCCACAGGGGGAGGGGCTATCCAGGGGGTGGGAGGGGTAGTCCATGGGGGTGGGAAGGGCTGTCCAGGGGGATATGGGGTGTGCATGGGGTGGGCAGGGCTTTCTAGGGGGTGGGGGATGTCCACAGAGGGAGGGGCTATCTAGAGGGTGGGTGGGATGTCCATGGGGTGGTGGGGCTATCCAGGGGGGGTACATAGTGTCCAGGGCGGATATGGGGAGAGGGGGGGGGGGGGTTGTCCATGGAGGTGGGGTGGGGTGGGGGCTATCAAGGGTGGGGGGGTTGTCCATGGGGGTGTCCACTGGGGTGGGGTGGTGTTCGGGGTGGGGGGGGGGGTGGGGTGGTGTTCGGCATGGGGCGGTGTCTTGGGGGGTGGGGTGGTGTCCAGGGGGTTCTGGGTTCTTTCTAGGGGGTGGGGGTGTCCAGTGGGTGTGCGGGTTGTCCACCGTGGTGGTTCGGCTGTCCCGGGGGTAGGGGTGTCTGAGGGGGTGGGTTTTCCATGGGGGTGGGTGGGGATATCTTGGGGGGTATGGGGTGTCCAGGGGGTGGGAGGGATGTCCATGGGGGTGGGAGGGCTGTCCACAAGGGTGGTCGGGCTGTCCTAGGGGGTAGGGGGTGTCTCGGGGGTGGGAGGGTTATCCACATGGGGGTGGGCGGGCTGTCCACGGTGCTGGTGGGGCTATCCAGGGTGTAGGGGGTGTCCAGGGGGGTGGGTGGGCTGTCTCGGGGGGGGGGGGGGGGGGAGGGCAGGCTGGCTATGAGAGGTAGGGATGTCCAAGGGGTGGGCGGGCTGTACACGGGTGTGGGTGGGGCTGTCCGGGGGGTACGGGGTGTCTAGGAGGTGGGGGTTTTCTACAGGGAGAGGAGATGTCCAGGGGATAGGTGGGTTGTCCACGAGGGTGGGCGAGGCTATCTAGGGGGTATGGTGTGTCTAGAGGGTGGGGGATGTCCACAGGGGGAGGGGGTGTTCAGGGGGTGGGTGGGTTGTCCACAGGGGAGTCCGTGATATCTAGTGGGTAGGGGGTAGTCCACGGGGGTGGGGGTAGTCCACGGGGGTGGCCAGGGATATCCAGGGGGTACAGGGTGTTCAGGGGGTGGACATTATATCCACGGGGGTGGTTGGGCTGTCCACGGGGGTGACCGGGCTATCCAGTGGGTAGGGGTGTCTAGGGGGTGGGAGCGGTGTCCAGGGGGTGGGTGGGAAATCCACAGGGGAGGGTGGGGCTGTCAAGGGGGTACATTGTGTCAAGGTGGTGGGCGGGCTTTCCACGGGGGTGGCCAGGCTGTCCAGGGGGGTAGGGGGTGTTAAGGGGGGGGGGGGGGCTATCCATGGGGGTGGGTGGGGCTGTCCATGGGGTATGGGGTGTCCAGGGGTGGGGGGCTGTCCATAGGGGGAGGGGTTGTCCAGGGGGTGGGCGGGCTATCTACGTGGGTGGGGGGATGTCCAGGGGGTAGAGTACCACTATATCCTTCTAAGTCATTCCATCATGATGGTACCAAATTTTAAATTAAAATAAATATGTATTTCCAAAAAATTAATAATTTATCTATCTTTTTCAGCTAATATAAAGTGTGATGAATATTATTTTTTCTTATAACACTAGTGGTTTTTCGAGAAGAAATTCTTGACCTTGATCTCTTGATTCATCATTTTTTGGTTCCAATACAAGAGAAAGAACATGAATAGGTTCATGTTCAAGTCCCAAATCTTAGATAGCATACACAACTATCTCCACCACACTTCTGTCCACATAAAGAATCTCTTATTGTGGTTAACCAATAACTTTCTCATCCGGTCGATTAAAATTTCATCTAAACGACATGATTCTACTCAATATCAATAAGTCACACTAAATGAATCTGTAAGGATACATAGATCAATAACTCAAATAAGGGATATATTAATATGAATTTTATGAAAACATATTTCACTATTTTCAATAGAATCAGTTAAAAACATTCCCCAATGATACTTTTTCTAAATTCCCACAGTGACTTATAGCTTGTGAAAATGAGGGATGGCCAAATAAATCACTCATAACAACCTCCCATGTTTCTGAAATCCTACATCATGTCTAAAAGGACAACATATAATGGGTAATGACATCAACAAGATACACATATCTTCATCTATGATAATAATCTACAATGAACCAGTTCGGATTTCAAGGTACACTTCTACACAATTATATCTAACATATCATGATGGGAATTTCTTAACCCCATAGATTGGTGTCCAAAAACATAAATAATACAAGAATAATGATGATTTTTTTCCTAAAAAATAGAGAAAGATAAATAATACAAGTCTATATATCAGAACACTTAATTTATAAGGTACATAAAATGGATGAGTAAAACAATACCCATAATAACACATCATCAAGTGGCACAACATTCAATAAGATTAAAGCTTAGACATATCCCTTGTAACAGTTTGATCACATATCCAGTGGAAACCTCTATTACATTATGTCTTATGGACAAGGAACATCCACCACCTATATGTGTTTCATTACCATTAACATATTTTCATGGGATGGTATTTACATATATTCATGGGATGGTATTTACATAGTTTTTAAGAAAATTCATTCAAGGTTAAAAAAATAATTTCACTATATCAACTTCTAATCAGACCACCAATTTTCTAAATTTCACTCAAAATTTACAATTTCATTAAATAGAGGGATTTTACAACATCCATGCTTTTTAGAAATAAAAAATTCATAATATATAAATAATCATTTAAATAATTTAGAATCTCAATTCCTATCAGTCATTAAATTTAAGGTTTCATTTATGGGGAAAAATATTATGGAACCATAGATGTTTTATCAATGATCAAATCAACAACCAAAACTAGACAACCCATGAACAGAGGGTGGGGCTGTCTAGGGGGGTGGGTAGGATTTCCACTGGGGTGGTGGGGCTTTCTAGGGGGTACGTGAAGTTCACGGGGTGTGGGATGTCTAGGGGGTGGGTGCTGTCCAGGGGAGGGGTGAATCAGTCACAGAAAATCATCAAGTAAAGTTTTATTAATTATAGATAAAAAAATAAATATAATGTGACCTACCTAATCACACATATATTCAGGCACAACAAATCAATGAGGATCAAAGGTCAATAATATTAGTAAAAAATGTAACATATCAATTTTTCCCTCATCACCATCACTATCAACACCATCATCATCACCCTCACCCTCATCCTCATCATCATCCCCATCATCATCCCTGCCCTCCTCCTAGCCCTCGTACTCAGACTCGTCCTCCTCATTTCCCTCCTCCTCTACCTCCACCTCCTCCTCACCCTCCTCCTCCTTCACCTCAGCCTCCTCCTCACCATCATCTTGACCATCACTAGAAATACCACCTCGTTTACCATATATAGAGCACATCGATGACATATATTAATCACAAGTAGTTCTCGCCTCTGATAGAAGTTTTGGATGTAAAACTTCCATCAGTTTCATAAATGCAGTGTTTTCCCTAGGTGGCTATTCAGCCGTCTCTGTGGCCCATTTTTCAGCCTGTTATTTCTGTGCCTTAACCAGCTGCAACTCGGTCGCACTACAACTCATACCTGAGGAGGGCTAATACCTTGTCATAACTATACTCTTCCCATGTCGGTAGCATACTCTACCAGGGTTTCTATCTCCCAACAGCTGATATAATTGATCGTTTGGCCCAAAATTTTCAGGTTCCTAGGCATCAAGTGCCTCTAAAGAAGCCCATTACAAATATAAATAGATTATTAAGTTACAAAATAGAGATTAAAATTTTAAATCTACAAAGTAAAACTTACAATCTACTGCCAAGTCGGTTCATTAACTGCACTTCCATCTTTCTTCTTTCTAATCAAGAAAAATAGTTTTTCTTGAGGCACAAATCCTTCTATATTCAATTTATGCCTCTACAAAGTAATTTAATGTTGGAAACCATAATTAAAAATAGGATACCAAAAAAACAGTAATTTCATAACTAGAATTATATAACAACATTGGAAATCGAAAAAATTATGGAGGTAGCAATAGAATGTGAATGTCATAAAGAAAGATTATAAACAGTCATACCTGCTGCTTCTCATGATCTGACCTTGTAGTATGTCCCAATGTGTGGACTTACTTTTTAGCATCAATGTTTTTTTTTATTTTTTTCTAGATGAATCCTAAATAAAATTTAATAATTATTATTAATGAAATCATGAAAATTATCATTTAAATACCTGTAATGTGACTAATAACTTAAATTGGATAGTCGTCCAATGAGTAATCATTAGTTGATACTATTATAATGGGAAATCATCCACAACATGTACCCCCTCTAACTATGTGTCCACTCTAGCATGCTAGAAAATGTACAGCTCATGCTTATAATCTCACCATAGCTCGCCTAAATCTTTTAGATGTGATGGCCGTGCACCCTCACCATTAGGAAAATTAAACCATAACTGACACCAAAATAGCAATTCATATAAATAAAAAATAATAATATATAGCATAAAATAATATAGATTTTTTACCCATATCTCTGCCCAAGATTGATCCTTAACTTTAAAAAGAATGATGTTGGAGTATTGGTCATGTCCCCAAAATACTCCGACATCATTCCCATGATTTTTTAATCATTTGACTATCTTCATTGTAGCCCACCATTAACTGCGTGCAACGGTTCCATGCTGTACACATGTGTGTATGCCCCCACCCCTGCCTCTTATCAGTAAATATATCTCTTCTGAATGAAAAAAAATATTTTATCAATAAATGTTATAATGAAAATAAATAATGGTGTAAAAATTTGTTTGGGTTGTATATGTATACCTGCAGTATTCTAATCAATGGGTGCCGCTAGATCTGCAGAAACTGAAGGGACGCCCTGTATAGATGGAGTGGGTCCCAATGTATGCTCCGTAGGGACAGACTCTAGTGGAGGAGGAGTCAAAGAATATGGAATATAAAATCCCAGAGAGAAGGAATAAGAAGTAAAAGAAGATGACAGAGATAGCTGGCCGAACGCTGGATGGGGAGTGGGAATCATCATCGGATATGGTACAGATGGGAGAAGAGGTTCAAATGTAAATGGTGGTGAAAACATGGGAGGCCTAAATATCCCATGTGTCCCTAATGAAACACTGGGATCAGAATTTGGGATGAGTGGTATGTCAGTGGAAAGGGCAGGGTCTAATTGGGAACGCTGACCATATTGTCTAACTCGCATACCACCCACCCTCGTACAAACACCCTGAGTACTAGGACCACTACTAGGATACTCATCAAATAACTGTCTCCTAATAGATGTATCATGAAAAAAAAATTAAAAAAATTAATCACATGACATTATATATTATTTAGATATATATATTTCAAATAAAATACTCACTGGAGGTACTAGTGGTGGAATGCCCAGCTCGGTCATGCGAGGATTATTTTCCATAATATTTTTTTTATCCTCTCTTCAATTGGTTTAATTTCTTGTGTTTGAAAATAAATAGGGAAGTAAATAGGAAAGGATAACTAAGGTGTAACCCAAAAAAGAAAAAGAAATGAGAGGGAATGGGGGGATTCATGGATAATTTATCTATGAATTGTTTTAGGTGAAATTGAATGGATATATAATGAAATTAATAAATCATTCAAGATGTAATAAAGAAATTTAATTTTTAGTAGGATGGTTATTTACTAAGTGTCATCAGTCTGTTAAAATCAAGGAACATTGATTCTACCATATTCCTAAGGGGTTATGCAGTTGTCAAAATGAAATAAAAAATTAATTTCATTAGCCAAGGTAGATGATACAAGTTTCAATACATGTTTTGCAGAAGAATACAAACCATTATGTTCATTAAATGGTAAAATATTAAAGAGAGGTCTTAGATTTTTACAAATTTTATACAAATCACAATTGAAGCATTGAAATGTTCACCATGTTAGAAATTTTGGTTTTGTAGGTTTCAATACAGTCCAATTCCAAATTTGAAAATGAAATTCAAATAAAATTACGACCAGTAAAAATTGAATATTCACATAACGATCTAGTTGGATACAACATATTTGTAATTAATATTAAATAAATTTGAATAGTACTAACCTTAACATCCCAAGTCGAGGTAAACCAAAATTATTGAGAACATGAATGGATGATTTTATATATTTCCCACCACAATTTCAGGTTCACATCCAAGTCTGACAATTGAGCTATCGAAGTCATCAAAAGTAATATATTCATTGTTTCCAATAGTAGTAGTTATGGTTTCAATTCCATAATCACTATCATCAAAAGTATGTGTTGAAAGTACTTCAATAATGACACCAAATTTAGGTCGAATGTGGTCTTTGAAATAAAAAACTTTTTTCACCATTGATTCCAATACATATGCTTTATCGGTAGAAAGAGTGTGAGTTGTATCAATTACTTGAAATACACAATCATCAATAAATTTGTCATGCCTCGCCATCGAAGCAGACCTTTGAAATTTCATCATCATGACTCATGCATGAGAATAATAATCCAATATTATTACTTTTTCAACGACTACATAATAACCTACATTTTCAAATCACGGTCTATTATCTGATGCACTAGCATAACAGTCTATGGTGGTAGTAACAATAACACCATCATGTTGTGTTCTGATATTCTTTTCTCGTTTTGTGATAATAAATATGTACCCATTTATTATAATTGATTTACAGTCACGAACCACGTTATTAGGACCAAAAGTCAAATATCTTATTTCCTCAGAGACAGAGTCAACAGGAAAACTCAATACCTGAAATATAAATCAATATTCAACATAATTAAATATTTCTTTATTTATTTTAAATATAAATATTATTACCTTCAATTTTAAACAAGCAGAAAACTCTTTGCTATGAAATGTTTCCCTCCTTCTCAAAGATAAAGAACGATGCTTTCTATTAATCATCACTTTATATTCCATGTAGTTAAAAATAGGTATATATTAACATATATATATATATATAAGATATACATATTGAATTTACTTACAGGATGTAGTCATCGAACAAATCACAGTTGAACACAACCATTCGATGAGCCATCTCCGCTCTTCACGGCATAATGTCGTCAATGTACAAGATCTAGGAATTCCTCCTATTAGAGGAAGTGATGGAAAACAGGGTTCAATTTTCACATACTATTCTTCTTCATTTCCCATTGGTATGTTCATTCTTGTAGTAAGATCAGAGAAATACATAGATCAGAAATCCATTCATTCTTGAGCAAAGTAACCATTCACGATAGAACCTTCAGGATGATTCCTATTACGAACATAATACTTTAATGTGTACATATTTATTACAGTTGGATACATCCAATGAAAAGAAATAGGTCCTCTGAGAAGTATTTCAGTTGGAATATGGACAATCATATGCAACATGCATGTGAAAAATGATGGAGGAAATATTTTCTCTAACTCACAAAAAATTAATTGGGCATCTTCCAATATTTTTTATAAGAAATACTTGGACAACTTCTTATCCCAAAGATCTCTAAACAAATGGAAAAACTGAATAACATCCACCCTTAAATTATTGGAAAAAAGATGATGAATTGATATTGTACTCAACTCATGCAGAAGGATGTGATAATCATGAGTCTTCAAAGATTTTAGCTTCAAATCTCTTTTATTGACCTGTTTGGATATGTTTCTTGAATAGCCATCAGGAACTTTAATAGTCACTAGTACTTCCAGAAATTGTATTTTTCTATAGGCGTCATCACATAAGAAGCCTATGTAACTTTCCATTTATTTTCCCTGATACGCATAGGATACAATTCTGCACTGATGCCCCAATCCACCAAGTCACGCTGTGACCGTAAATCGTCTTTTGTATTTCCCTTAACATTTAGAAGAATAGAAAGAAAAATTTCACATATTTTTTTAATTTTCATTATGTCTATGCAATGAAATAAAAAATTGGTTGACCAATAAGGAATGTCAAAGAAGATACTTCTCTTCTTCTAATTGTAATAGGTTTCAGTGGAAACATTCGTTCTCTTTAAAGATTTCATTTGACCCTTCCCGAATGAAAAACTGAAATCCATCAATTCATTAATCATAGTAGTTCCAGACATACACTGAGGTGGATCATCAGTCTCCATGGTATTGTCAAATATTCGATGATTATTTCTATATGGATGTTCCATTGGAAGGAATCATCGATGTACCATAAAACTAAAACTACCATGATGTTTCAGTATTCTAAATCGTGTATTCTTCATACAAATAGAACATGATAGTTTTTCCTTCATGCTCCATCGAGACATCATTACATAAACAGGAAAATCATTGATCGTCCACATAAGCGTAGGCCGCGTCTGAAATATATCTTTCCAACATGCATCGTATGTGCATACACCCACATCCCAAAAAATTTTCAAATCTTTTACTAGAGGTTGAATGTATACGTCTATATCATTGCTGGTATCAGAAGGGCTAGATATGATTATACTCATGAAAGTGAAATATTTTTTCATACACAACCATGGGGGATGATTATACATGTGTATAAAAATCGGCCATGTGTTTTGTGACGTAAGCATATGACCAAATGGATTTAACCCGTCACATGAAAGACCCAACCTCACATTATGCATGTTAGCTGTAAAATCAGGATATCGAGCATCAAATCTCTGCCATGCAAGTCCATCTGTAGGGTGAACCAACTCATCATTAGTCTTCTTTATCATGGTATCATGCCATCTCATATTTATTGATATTTCATCTGACATAAAAATATTTTGGATTCTAGAGATCAATGGAAAGTGCCACATTACTTTCTATAGAACACGAGATGGTATTCCATCGGATTTTGGATTCCAACGGGATGTGCCACATTTATAAAATCATTTCATTCTGCATTTTCCTCCAAGAATAAACTAAAATATTTCAGGCAAGCATGAATTTTTTTCTTGAAAATCCAAGTTCCTCAACTAACTTCCATGACATATCGTGGTTTGAGGGGATATCTGCATCATCTAGAAGTAAGTCCTTCAAAAAGGTAAGAATGTAATCAATGACAGTATTAGAAATCCCATACATTGTTTTCCCATGAATCAATAGGATTAAAAATTACAACCTTTTCATTTTACCACATTGTATATATAATGGATTCATGGCAGCATCATTCAATTTTTTCACCCTGACAACATCATCATTTTTATTAGATTCATCATGTGTGCTCATATCGAAATATTATTGGGTCAGAATCCTTTCCTTTTCATGATAATGAATAAATTGAAAGTCATCATATAACAAATTATCCAATTCGGTCATCTCATTTGGATCATCAGTAATTTGAGATGCCATTTTATCTCCATTGTGATACAACACAAAGTAGTTTGCTTGAAAAACATATTTGGTTATGTGGTAGATGACTTCTTCATGGCCCATCCAAGGTATTCCAACACACTTGTTACAGGGGCAGTGTATGTGACCACTATTTGAAGCATTGTGAAATAGAAAATATAAAAAGTTATCCAAATTATTTTTAAAATCGCTTGAGATTTGATCAGTTTCATACATCCAACTTCTATCCATTCAGTAAAAAAATTGTTATAAGTGATTTTCTCAAAATTCGTTCAATAATATTGACATTTCATTAAAAATATATTTACGTAAATGAGAATTTTTCACTTTATATGAAACCATAACTGACACACTACTCTATATGAGAATCATAATATAAAAGACAAAAAATACTATATTTATAAAAAAATATCTTTGAAGAACTATACATGAGTGTACAAGATCCTGTACACTTGTGGAGGAGAATTATTCATGAGTTGAGTAAATTTTAGATCAAATAAATTTTATATTTTAGTATATTATTTGAGTGATCACATACATTGTCCAAGGGGGTGGGGGTTTCCAGGGGGTGTGGGGTGTCCAAGGGGGTGGTGGGTCTGTCCAGGGGGGTCAGAGGGGTCTAGGTGGGGGGGGGGATGTCTAGGGGAGTCGAGGTGTCTAGGTGGGCGGGCTTCCCATGGGGGTAGGGGTGTCTAGAGGGTGGGCGGGGATGTTCATGGGGATGGGGGGGATTTCAGGGGGTCGGGGGTGTCCAGGGGTTGGGTGGGGCTGTCCAGAGGGTGGGGGATTTATAGGTGGTGTGTGGGAGGTAGTCCAAGGGGTATGTGTTGTCCATGGGTGTGAGTGGGGTGTTTAGGGGGTGGGCGGGGCTATCCATGGGGTACGGGGAGTCCCTGTGGGTGGGCGGGCAGTACATGGGTGTGGTAGGGTTGTCCACGAGGGTGGCGGGGATTTCTAGTTGGGTAAAGGGTGTCAAGGGGGTGGGGGGGATTTCCAGGGGTGGGGAGTCTAGGGGATGGGGGTTTTCGGGGGTGGTGGGCGGGTGCCCAGGGGGTGGGCGGGTTTTCCCTGGGGGTGAGGGCTGTTCAGGGGGGATGGGGTTTCTAGGGGGTGGGCGGGCTGTCCACGGGGTGGTGAGGATGTCCAGGGGTGGAAGGGCTATCCAGGGGGTGGGGGATGTCCAATTGGTATGAGGTGTCCAGGTGGATGGGTGGGCTGTCTAGGGGAGTGGGTTGTCCACAGGGGGTGGTCAGGCTGTCCACGGGGGATGGTCAGGCTGTCCACGGGAGTGGCAGGGCTATCCAGTGGGGTCAGTGGTGTCTAGGGGGTGGGGGGATTTCCTAGGGTGGGGGGTGTCTAGGGGATGGGGGTGTCCAGGGGGTGGTGGGCGTGTGTCCAGTGGTGTGGGCGGGCTTTCCATGGGGTTAGGGCTATCCAAGGGGGTACAAGGTGTCTAGGGGGTGGGCGTGCTGTCCATGGGGGTGTCGAGGATGTCTAGGGGGGTCGGGGGTGTCTAGGGGATGGGGGGGCTTTCTTGGGGGTGGGGTCTATTCATGGGGTGGGTGGGCAGTCCAAGGGGGTGGCAGGGCTTTCCAGGGGGTACGGGGTGGGTGGGTTGTCCACAGGGGTGGAGGGGCTATCCATGGGGTACAAGCTGTCCAAGGGGTGTGCAGGCTGTCCAAAGTGTTGGAGGGTATCAAGAGTGGTACCGGGTATCCAGGGGGTGGGAGGACTATCCACGAGGGTGGCGGGGCTGTCCAGGGGGGTCAGGGTCGAGGGGGTGGGGGATGTTTAGGGGTTTCAGGTGGTTATTCATTGGGGGTAGGGGTGTCTTGGGGGTGGGAGTGTTGTCCATGGGGGTGGTGGGGCTGTCTAGGGGGTACGAGGTGTCCAGGGGGTGGTCGGGATATCCACGAGGGTGGTGAGGCTGTACAGGGGTACGAGGTGTCCTGGGGGTGGGCAGGCTGTCCCAAGTGAGGGATGCCACTCTTTTCCTTCTAGATATTGGAATCATTAGAAATATACTGGAGTTCATGTTGAATGATTTAGACCTTCTTGGTTTTCCAACCACATCCTCATCCTAAATTAAAAGATTTGTCTTCTATATAATGATCTCTTTGAATATAAATGGTTTCTTCAATGTTATTTACATGGTAAGAGAGGTTTGAGGCAATGGGAAGCTCTATCTCCTCTGATTTTTTTTGATTTTCATACAGGACTTTTGTCACATTCTGATGTCTCAAATCTCTGTTTGAAGCTCAGTCAAGTTCTATTGGCATTGTGGTAAGACTTCCATCTCACATCTTTGTTTTGTGAATGATATTTTATTTCTCTCATTTTGAGATATATATTATTTATCATTATTGAAATATGACATAGATTTATTCTCTTCCTTTTCTGGATTGACTATTAATCTTTCAAAATCCATGATGTTCTTATATGGAAATTATTCTAATGTCTGGGATTGTTTTGTGGATGTTGTAGTTATTAATGGAGGATCCCTTCCACTTTTCTACCTTGGGGATCCCCTTATTACTTCCCAGCATAGATCCATAGACTGTATGGTTTTTGAGGAGATAATTTTTAGAATAAATAATTTTTGGTCAAATAATTTTTTTCCTTCGTTGGACTGTTACAACTTGTTCAGTCTGTTTTACATAGGATCGAAGCTTATTGGTGTCGACACTTCATGTGACTAGATAAATTGGTTAAGTCTATTAAAGCCAATCATTAGATAATAATTTCAGAATTCCATTATCTTGTTAGTTTTCAAGATCAAGTGGAGTTGGAATTGATGAATTATAATAAGGAGGAGGGATTCTTAGGTATTAACTATGATGAGAACTGGAATAAGTCTTCCATGGTTAAAAATGTTTCGGATATTTTTAATCCTTATTTTTCTTCATTTTCAATTGGCAAGGATCGAATTTTCCAACTTGGTCATTCCATGTTTTGGGTGGAAAATCCCAATGGAATGTGTCATGAACATGGAGGAAAGTTTTGGGGCTATGAGATCTCTATAAAGACCAACTCCATTTTGGTATGGAATGTATCTTTTATTTTCTTATGTTTTGATTCATGGCTTTCTAGAAGACCTATTTTCTTTTCTATCGATGACAACATAATATATGAATTCTATGCATGTTATTTTAGATCCATTTTATATTTGTGTAATATCTTGTGTATTGATGAATAATTGAGATATGTTTCAGGAATTCTTGGTCTTGTCACTTTGGAAACCCCTCCCACTACACAGCCCCCCTACATATCCCCCTCTACACCCCCACTACACACCCCCCACATCCCCACAACCAACCCCCTCTTACAATATAGCTCACCACCACTCCCACTGCACACCCCCCTACACCCCCCCATAGTCAGCCCCTCCCACTACATATTCCCTCTACATCCACCCCTCCCCTATAGCCCCCTACAGTTCCCCACCCTCACCTCCACCTACAGCCCCCACCCCCATAGTGCACATTGTAACACTCCGAGATTTTATGAAAAATATTCTTTTTAATTCCATTAATGTCTTTTGTTGTACGATACACCAAAAGGAGCTTTCACAACACGCATATCTGACCTGGCTTTAATTACACGCCATCGTGAACTTCCATGATAGCGTGTGTTGTACGCAACACCAAGTTTCGCTAAACAATGATATGCTATTAAAATATTATTAAAACGAACCGTTATGAATAGTAATAACCACTTTTTTAAATTTTGTAAATTTTATTTTTCAAAATGGACTTCATTTTTGGATTCGGAATATCGAAATTAGCTTAGGGTGAAATTTTGGTAATTTTCGGATAACTTTCATATTTTGATGAATAGTGAATATTACTAGATTTTAATTAAAAACAACATTTTCAATAGAAATAATTAATAGTGATAAATTATTAATTTGAGTAGTTTTAAAGTATATTTAGAATATATTTTTACAATTTAATACAATGTTGGTCATTGGATGTAATTTCACATTTAAACCAGTTATAAACAAGTGTCAATCTTTTGATAGTTATTATCTCTTAAAAACACGCCATTTGTTTTGACGACGGGAATTAATTTTTAAATTATTTAATGTAACTGATATGTTTTGAATTTCGTAAAATAGAAATCATTTTTGAGTTCATAATATCAAATATAGCTTAGGCCTAATTTTTGGTATTTTTCTGAAAACTTTCAATTTTTGATGAATAGTGAAACCACTAAGTGGTCGTTAAGAAAAATGAATTTTTCATAAAACTTAATTTTACCACTTCTGTGAGTGTAATTTCAAAAATCCAAAAGACACGGTTGATGTTAGTAAGTAAAATGTGGTTCAATGAGATGAAAATAATTTTTGGTGAATAGTAACTTTTTACTTTTTTTACCACGGTTAAAAGTAAATAGGGTAATTAAGGGTAAAAATGTTATTATTATTACCCTAACTCATGTACTAATTCTATTGGATAAGTGTAATTCGACCAAAAACAACCTTAGGAATAAAATATGACCATTTAGGCCCACTTGGATTAGATTAGGACATTTATTATTAATTTATTTAAAGAAGGGTTAAAATTGTTAAAATCAAAGTTTAATAAGTAAATCATTTTTAATATGGAGTTATACATAAGATAAATTCGACTATAAATATTCATTAGAAAGATAAAAATATTTCCTACATAATGGTATTTTATTTGTAATTTTTAGACTTTAAATAATTTAATTTATTTATGACACAATGATGATGCAGTAATTATCTTATTAATGAAATATTGACATAATTGATGTTATAAATGCCCAAATAAATTTAATTTGAGACTTTTTATGACTTAAAATAATTTTATTGGATAATATGACATTTTATTGTTGAGTTAAGTAACTTGTTTCGAACTTATCATTCTGTTATGAATTTTATAAAAATCATGTACCAAATAGTGTCAAAATTGACATAAATTAGTTTTTAAAACAAATATTATGTTATTAATTGTTATTTTATTCCTAAAAATCTATTTTTAGGCCAAATGACTTAGATAAAGTTATATATATTAATAATAAACAACTTGGGGTTCGTTTTTCTTGATATAGTAAGTTTATTAACCATATAGTGTAAGAAAACAAAAAGACACGGTAAAAGTTAAATTATTTAACATAGAGTTAAATCTAATTGATAAGGTTAAAATAATAACCAAAACTTGTATAAAACCTATTTTATGAGAGTATTTAGACCCATACCCACTTTATATTTGAAATAATACCCTTTTGAACCATTATAAACATAATTTGACCTTAATATAAAATAATATTTTGAGATTTTCCTAAGGTGCCCCTCTCCTCCCTTATAAAAGGGCACCTCCTCCCTCTCATCCTCACACCAATTTGAGAATTAAATCTCTGCCAACCCCTGAAAAAATCTCTTCTCCACTTCCATAGTATCATCCTAGAGGTTCTGGTCTTCCTCAAAGACAAATTTTAGTGCCCTAAAAGGAGCTCTCAAAAGGCGCTTCAAAGAAGAGGTAATTTCCGTTACTGATTCTTTCAACTTTATTTCTTCTTCCACTTCTTCTTCAAAGGTTTTTTAATTATGAAGTAATAACATTAGTATCACTAATATACTGATATGTTATTATAAGTATGAAACCACCCTATTTCACCATCCATCCATCCTACGGAAAACGAAATCACCGTGCATGTGTACGTACGGAATACCGTCTCCACGCCGTGATGTAATCTGTTTTTCCACCAACACCTTACATGGATGGGTATTATGGTGTAAAGAATAAATATACATAGTTATTATAACATCATAATGATTCTGATATATTGTATCATCCACTCCAATTCAATTCAATAATTATGGAAATGATATCATCGCTCGTGTGTACGTACGGACTACCGTCTCCACGACGCGATGAGATTCATTCTCCACATTAATCATTCATGAATGATTATAAAGTATATATAATGAATAATAATGAAATATATGACATGTTAAATCTACTGTATTTATGTATATATATATATATGTATGTCATCTATTTACTTCCATTCAAGGCAATAAGGAAAGGAAAACAACGTTCATGCGTACGTACGGACTACCGTCTCCATGAACGGTGTGTTTCATTTCATTTATCTATCTATTATATATATATATACTGAATATATATGATATATAAATCATGTTCTATATTTTGGAAGTAATTAAATCATGATATAAGTAATAATAATGTCAAGAACAACAAGTCCAAACACCTACGATAAATGAAACGATTTTACCCAAAACGCTTCTTTAACATGGAATTTACAAAAAGAACGGGTAATATAAAGTCATAAGTGAACCATATATGATATCAAAACAATGAATATGATTCTGTAGTAAGTTAATGACATTATTTAAATCATTATACAGGAGGTTCGGATACGTACAAAGCATATCGGACATAAGGTAAGGGAAATATCACAATCTCATTTTTATCCAAGATTGTTTATACTTTGGTATTTACTGGGGTGTATTTTATCATCCACAACCATGTTTACTCAATATTTAATATTATTTCCATCCATATAAAATTTTTTAAATCTAATTTTACCCTTCGGTGAGTTTTTAGTAAAAGATATGAAAGGAATCTTTTGTCGTTTTTCGTACGAGGTACTTTTTAACTTTTCCGACAAAAGTATGAGAAGAATGTTTTTTTAACTTATACAGCTTGAATGGATTTTTAAAACATTATTTCCAAAAAGATTCCTTTACAAGTTTTCAAGTTTATTTTTAATCAACTTCTTTTAGTTTAAAATTGTATGACATGTTAAGAAAGTAAAAGTGTTTTTGAAGTAGAAAGGATATTTTTCTCAAGAATAAAGTTCAAGTGTTTTATCAAAATTATTTTCCATCTAAGATAATAAAGGGTTCTGTTTTTATCCCTATTATTACATTGATTTGATTATGTTGTGATGGAATTTTTTTATGAATTCCATTATCGTATATGAATTGTTTTATGATGTCATGATGTTTAAGATTCCCATTTTAATTTCATGGGTTATGCTATGATGTATGGTTTATGATTTTGTGGCCCACATAAGAATGGTATCATTATGAGATGGGTGGGACCTATATCTCCCTCCAATGCATTGGGTAAAGATTTTATATCTCATGAGATAGACATGGCTGGAACGGTAGGTTATACCGGTTCAGTGAAACAGGACTGAAATGAGGGTGACTCGGTTCAGAAATGGAATTTTTCCACTATGATAGTCTTCGAAATGAGTCTTGACTAATAAGATATGATTCTCTATGATTATGTGTGTATGCCACAAAGTATCATGTTTTAAGTTATGATTATTGGGATTTCATTTCACCACTATGATTTACCCCATGTTATGAAATTATGCTCTCTTTTGCAGGTTAAGATATCCAAAATGTTATGTTCCTATGAAAATGATGTGATTGATATTTCTTTTGTTTACACTTACTGAGAATTTGAGCTCACCCTTTTATGTTTTCTTTTCCCCAGGATATAAAGAATGTTTTAGGTAAAAAAAGGAAGATCTTTATGGGAGATGTTGAAGATCTTTCACCATGATTAGAAGATTACGTTCCGAGTTTCCAAAGACACTAAACTATTATGATCCTTGTGTGTGTTTTTGTTATGTAATAAGTATTCCGCAAAATTAATGTAACGTCCTTGTACGTTAATATTTGGGTCTCTACAGTTGGTATCAGAGTAAAGGTTTAGTCAACCTTTGGAAACTAGGATGCGAGAACTTTAGTGAGATCCCTAGAGATATTTCTAAGGTATGTCTAGGGATGTCCCTAAGGTTAAGTATACGTATAGTTTATAGTCCTAGAATTATGCTAACGATCAAATAATTAAACCTAAGATGTTAGATATTGAGGATACGCCCCCTTTATTCTGTTGTTTTCCCTAGAATGATTTTTGCCTCTCACACTATTCTTTTTGGGTTTTAGACGATGGCTGGAACCCGAAGGAACCATGTTGATCAATGCAATGGGCAATGCAATGATTGTCCTCCTGAACAGACAAATGTTATGGGAGATGGAGTGAAAAATCTTATTGCTATACTTACACAAGCTATGAATCATTCTGGACTTCCAAATGAGAAGAGAAGGGAACAATATTCTATTGAGTCCTTCATGAGGAAACCTCCACCTTCTTTCAGTGGGTCTTTCGATCCACTTGTTGCTGAACAATAGATCAGTACCACTGAAAAGATATTTTCAGTTCTTCAATGTTCTGAACATCATAAAGTCATCTTAGTAGTATATCGTTTGGAAGGTGAAGCTGATCAATGGTGGAATCTTATCAAGAATACGAGTCCAAGAGATGAAATTGAGTTCATGGAATGGGACGAGTTCAAGAACTTGTTTTTCAGTAAGTACTTCCCTCGTATTCTTCGAACAAAGATGGAAAAGGAGTTTCTTGAGCTGAAGCAGAAGGATGATGAATTTGTTGGTATATACGAAGAGAATTTTACAAGACTTGCAAGGTATGCATCTGGCATTATCATCCAACCTGAAAGTAAAGTTGATCGATTTTTCAGTGGCTTAAAACCAAGTCTTCGAAGGGCATTAGCTGTAAGAGACTTCAGTAGCTATGAAGAAATTGTGCATTGTGCTATCAAGGTAGAAATGGAAGTTGGTGTTACATATCCATCTCATAGTTTTGACAAGAAATGAAAGATGGAGTTCAAGGAGAAATCTCAGAATAATGGTGAAAATAATATGAATGTTTCCTTATGCACAAAGTGTGGAAAGAAGCATGGTGGAGATTGTCTTAAAGGCACTAGAAAATGTTTTAAGTGTGGAAAAGAAGGTCATCGAGCAGCTGAGTGTCGAAGTAATGTAAAAAGGGTTTCTAATGATGTGAATAAAGCAAACACTGCAGAGAACGCACCACCAACACTTCAATGCTTCAAGTGCAAGGAAATGAAGCATTATGCTAATAAATGCCCTAATCCGAGGGTTAGTGATGATCGATGTGAGAAACCACTTAAGGCAAAGGACAATGGGAAGTCACATGCGATCACCATTAGCGATGTTGAATATGACAACAATGTGGTGCAATGATTAAGTGTTTATGTAATGGGATTCCAAAACATTGTTGTATATAGTATCGTGGAATATTGGAATATTTATGTTTTGGTCTATTGTGGTTTTCAATAATTTTATGGAATCAGTACCATGAAAAGTGATTGAAATATTTTTGGAAAGCAGATGATATTCACATAATGAAGGGAAAACGAGCAAATGAATTGTTTAACAGTATTCATGAGCTCATGATTGATATAAGTACTAAGTGATATCATGGTTTGAGTATATAGAATTTTGAGGATTTTGGTATGTGGAAAGTGTTAACTTTTAACTATATTCATGTTTTCACTAAGGTTCAATGGTTATTCATTTTTCAATAGAATACATGATTAAGGCCTTCGAACTTTTGTAATGCGACAAAAAAGACATATCTTATGATATATGGGGATCAACGATGGTATTAACATGCTTCTTATGTGAAATCTCTGGCAATCGTTTTCACTATAATATGACAATGGACTGCAATATTATGGATAAGACTAAATATTGGAATGGATTATGTTGGACATAAGTTAGTATTGTTTAAGGATAGAACATTTTTTCGATATTATTGATGGGATGATATAGTAATGTAGTTTTAGAAAAAGGACAACCTGCAGGCTGGGCGACAGTCCATCGCGTCGGACAAGGCCTTGGGAATCGAACCCACAACCGAAGTGCGACTGGCCTTTATCGCCTACCACTGGCCTACAAGAAGTCCCTGTTTAGTGGAAAATAGTTTTATTATATTAACCAGTATGATACATGAAGTATAAGTCTATTTTAGGAACTATATATGATTAATCTCACTATAGATGGACTTATGTATTTTTTGATAACTTTTCTAACCTTTTGATTGAGACAGATGGAATGACCCATCATTCTATCACATGATCTGCTAACACATCACGAATGACAAATTCAACTTCATTTATTTAAGAGATGAAGTGAAAATTGTCCAAAGAACGAAAAACGGTGAGACTATACCAAAATCACAAAAGTATTTCTTCTAATTCCAATTTCATGAACTTTAGGGAAATGATCTTGAAAACCAAAAATGTTGTCCTAGTGCTCTTATATCTGATGAATCAGATGGTACCTTAGATCATTACAAATTTATGGCTTTGTGATTGCTGGCTTTTCCATAGCCATGTTCTCTACCACTCTCCATCAGAACATGATGGTTAGATTTCTCTTCCATATCCATATTTTCACCTATGTGGAAACCTAGTGATTAGTTTATTTGGGTAACCGTTACGTTTCATACTTTTGTTTTTAAAGATTGGTTTTGGTATTACTTTTTACGATGTTGTTTTCTATTAAAGAAACTTTTTAATAGAAAACCATTTATAACCCCGACGAATTTCGAGGGCGAAATTAATTTTAAGGGGGGTAGAATGTAACACTCCGAGATTTTATGAAAAATATTCTTTTTAATTTCATTAATGTCTTGTGTTGTACGCTACACTAAAAGGAGCTTTCACAACATGCATCTCTGACCTGGCTTGAATTACACACCATCACGAACTTCCACGATAGCGTGTGTTGTACGCAACACCAAGTTTCGCTAAACAATGATATGCTATTAAAATATTATTAAAACGAACCGTTATGAATAGTTATAACCACTTTTTGAAATTTTGTAAATTTTATTTTTCAAAATGGACTTCATTTTTGGATTCGGAATATTGAAATTAGCTTAGGGTGAAATTTTGGTAATTTTCGGATAACTTTCATATTTTGATGAATAGTGAAAATTACTAAATTTTAATTAAAAACAACTTTTTCAATCGAAATAATTAATAGTGATAAATTATTAATTTGAGTAGTTTTAAAGTATATTTAGAATATATTTTTACAATTTAATACAATGTTGGTCATTGGATGTAATTTCACATTTAAACCAGTTATAAACAAGTGTCAATCTTTTGATAGTTATTATCTCTTAAAAACACGCCATTTGTTTTGACGACGGGAATTAATTTTTAAATTAGTTAATGTAACTGATATGTTCTGAATTTGGTAAAATAGACATCATTTTTGAGTTCATAATATCAAATATAGCTTAGGCCTAATTTTTGGTAGTTTTCTGAAAACTTTCAATTTTTGATGAATAGTGAAACCACTAAGTGGTAGTTAAGAAAAATGAATTTTTCATAAAACATAATTTTACTGCTTCTCTGAGTGGAATTTCAAAAATCTGAAAGACACGGTTGATGTTAGTAAGTAAAATGTGGTTCAATGAGATGAAAATAATTTTTGGTAAATAGTAACTTTTTACTTTTTTTACCACGATTAAAACTAAATAGGGTAATTAAGGGTAAAAATGTAATTATTATTACCATAACACATGTCCTAATTCTATTGGATAAGTGTAATTCGACCAAAAACAACCTTAGGAATAAAATATTACCATTTAGGCCCACTTGGATTAGATTAGGACATTTATTATTAATTTATTTAAAGAAGGGTTAAAATTGTTAAAATCAAAGTTTAATAAGTAAATCATTTTTAATATGGCGTTATACATAAGATAAATTCGACTATAAATATTCATTAGAAAGATAAAAAGATTTCCTACATAATGGTATTTTATTTTTAATTTTTATACTTTAAATAATTTAATTTATGTATGACACAATGATGATGCAGTAATTATCTTATTAATGAAATATTGACCTAATTGATGTTATAAATGCCCAAATAAATTTAATTTGAGACTTTTTATGTCTTAAAATAATTTTATAGGATAATATGACATGTTATTGTTGAGTTAAGTAACTTCCTTCAAACTTATCATTCTGTTATGAATTTCATAAAAATCATGTACCAAATAGTGTCCAAATTGACATAAATTAGTTTTTAAAACAAATATTATATTATTAATTGTTATTTTATTCCTAAAAATCTAAGGTTCTGACAAATGAGTTAGATAAGGTTATATATATTAATAATAAAAAACTTGGGGTTCTTTTGGCTTGATATAGTATGTTTATTAACCATATAGTGTAAGAAAACAAAAAGACACGGTAAAAGTTAAATTATTTAACTTAGAGTTAAATCTAATTGATAAGGTTAAAATAATAACCAAAACTTGTCTAAATACTACTGGATGAGAGGATTTAGACCCATACCCACTTTAGCTTCGAAATAAGACCCTTTTTAACCATTATAACCCGAATTTGACCTTAATATAAAATAATATTTTGAGATTTTCCTAAGGTGCCCCTCTCCTCCCTTATAAAAGGGCACCTCCTCCCTCTCCTCCTCACACCAATTTGAGCATTAAAGCTAGTCCAAACCCTGAATAAATATCTTCTCCACTTCCCTAGTATCGTCCTAGATGTTATGGTCTTCATCAAGGACCAATTTTAGTGCCCTAAAAGGAGATCTCAAAGAGGCGCTTCAAAGAAGATGTAATTTCCGTTACCGATTCTTTCAACTTTATTTCTTCTTCCACTTCTTCTTCTTAGGTTATTTCATTATGAAGTAATAACATCAGTATCACTCATATACTTATATTTTATTATAAGTATGAAACAACCCTATTTCACCATCTATCCATCCTACGGAAAATGAAATCACCGCGCGTGCGTACGTACGGAATACCGTCTCCACGCCGTGGTGTAATCTGTTTTTCCACCAACACCTTACATGGATTGGTATTATGGTGTAAAGAATAACTATACATAGTTATTATAACATCATAATTATTCTGATATATTGTATCATCCACTCCAATTCAATTAAATAATTATGGAAATGATATCATCACTCGTGCGTATGTACGGACTACCGTCTCCACGACGCGATGAGATTCATTCTCCACATTAACCATTCATGAATGATTATAAAGTATATATAATGAATAACAATGAAATATATTACATGTTAAATCTACTGTATTTATGTATATATATATATATGTATGTCATCTACTTACTTCCATTCAAGACAATAAGGAAAGAAAAACAGCGTTCATGCGTACGTACAGACTACCGTCTCCATGAACGGTGTGTTTCATTTCATTTATCTATCTATTATATATATATATATATTTATACTGAATATATATGATATATAAATCATATTTTATATTCTGGAAGTAAGTAAATCATGATATAAGTAATAATAATGTCAAGAACAACAAGTCCAAACACCTACGATAAATGAAACGATTTTACCCAAAATGATTCTTTGACATTGAATTTACAAAAGACCGGGTAATATAAAGTCATAAGTGAACCATATATGATATCAAAACAATGAATATGATTCTGTAATAAGTTAATGACATTATTTAAATCATTATACAGGAGGTTCGGATATGTACAAAGCATATCGGACAAAAGGTAAGGGAAATATCACAATCTCATTTTTATCCGAGATTGTTTATACTTTGGTATTTACTGGGGTATATTTTATCATCCACAACCATGTTTCCTCAATATGTAATATTATTTCCATCCATATACAATTTTTTAAATCCAATTTTACCCTTCGGTGAGTTTTTAGTAAAATATATGAAAGTAATCTTTTGTCGTTTTTCGTACGAGGTACTTTTTAACTTTTCTGACAAAAGTACGAGAAGAATGTTATTTTAACTTATACGGCATGAATGGATTTTTAAAACATTATTTAAAAAAAGATTACTTTACAAGTTTTCAAGTTTATTTTTAATCAACTTCTTTTAGTTTAAAATTGTATAACATGTTAATAAAGTAAAAGTGTTTTTGAAGTAGAAAGGATATTTTCCTCAAGAATAAAGTTCAAGTGTTTTATCAAAATTATTTTCTATCTAAGATAATAAAGGGTTCTGTTTTTATCCCTATTATTACATTGATTTGATTATGTTGTGATGGAATTATTTTTATGAATTCCTTTATCGTATATGAATTGTTTTATGATTTCATGATGTTTAAGATTCCCATTTTAATTTCATGGGTTATGCTATGATGTATGGTTTATGATTTTGTGGCACACATAAGAATGGTATCATTATGAGATGGGTGGGACCTATATCTCCCTCCAATGCATTTGGTAAAGATTTTATATCTCATGAGATAGACATGGCTGGAACGGTAGGTTATACCGGTTCAGTGAAACAAGACTGAAATAAGGGTGACTCAGTTCAGAAATGGACTTTGTCCACTAGGATAGTCTTGGCAATGAGTCTTGACTATTAAGATATGATTCTCTATGATTATGTGTGTATGCCAAAAAGTTTCATGTTTTAAGTTATGATTATTGGGATTTCATTTCACTACTATGATTTACCCCATGTTATGAAATTATGCTCTCTTTTGCAGGTTAAGATTTCCAAAATTTTATGTTCCTATGAAAATGATGTGATTGATATTTCTTTTGTTTACCCTTACTGAGAATTTGAGCTCACCCTTTTATGTTTTCTTTTCCCCAGGATATAAATAAAGGTTTTAGGTAAAAAAAAAGGAAGATCTTTATGGGAGATGTTGAAGATCTTTCACCATGATTAGAAGATTACGTTCCGAGTTTCCAAAGACACTAAACTATTACGATCCTTGTGTGTGTGTTTTTGTTATGTAATAAGTATTCCGCAAAAGTAATGTAACGTCCTTGTACGTTATTCTTCGGGTCTCTACACACATCCCATCACCCCTTATATCCCCCACCCTGCAAACCCACCTCTTACAGCCCCCCTCCCACTGCACAACCCCCACCCTCCCACCCTCCCACTGCATAGCCCCCCTGGAGCCCAACCAACCTCATCCCACTCCACAACCCCCACATTCCCACTACAACCCCCCCCCCCCTCACAGCCCCCACCCACTGCACAACCCCCCTACAACCCCCTCACACAGAACAACCCCCCCATTACCACCACAACCCCGCTATTCCCACTGCACCCCCCCATAGCCCCTCCCACTGCACAACCCCCCCTATAACCCCTCCCACTCTACAACCCCCCCCCCCATGTCCAACCACCTCCCATTGCACCCCCACATGTACAACCTCTCCCCCACCCCATTTAACACAACCAACCCCCACCCCCACCTGTACACCTCCCCCCCCCACCTCACCCTAGCAGACTCTCCCTGCAGAACCCCCTCCCCCTGACACTCCTACCATGCACAGCCCACCCCCAACCAGCAAAACCCCCCTCCACACCTCAACTCCACCTTCACCACTACTCTAATCGGCACAATTCTTTTGTATGGTTCACTACCTTTACAATGTAGTGGCTTTAAATGCTACAAATATAGTTGACTCACAAAATCTGACTCACAAAATTCATGACAGTGTGTAGAACAAAAATAGAAAAAAATCAAATTGTAATTATTGGGAATACCATGCCACACGGACCTCAGTTTAGGCCAAATCAAAACATAAAAAAATAGACATAAAACATTGGACTTAAGGTGCCACTTACATATTTGAAGTGCAAAACAAAATTACTTTCTGATTGAAAGATGGAATAATTTTTCGACTGAGAGAGCTCTGTGCCTTGACTTTAGGTCTGCAATCGGGTGGATGGGGGATTGGGGTTGCCAAAAAATTTAGGGGAAAAATTTCCCAACGGTTTTTTATAACCATCGGGAAAGGTAATCTTTACCAACGGTTTACAAAACCATTGCCAAAGGCTTCTTAAAACATACATTTACCAAAGGTTTTAAAAAACTGTTGGTTAAAGTCTCACATATCCCAATGGTTTTATCAATCCACTGGTTAAAATTCATCTAAAACTCTCTATTACAATGGTTTATTGAAAACATTCATTAAATACCTATTAACATTTCTACTACAACAGTTTATGAAAACCATTGGTAAAAATACCTTGGTATATCCACCGTCTCCAGTAGTGTTTCTATTGTACTGAATATTCATCTAAAATGATGTAATATCCATGTATGTTAATCATGGGGTCTCTATAGTTGGTATCAAAATAAATCTTTAATCAAAATTTTAAAACTATTATGAGAAACACTTAGTGAGATCACTAGGTTTATTTATAAGGATATGTCTAGGGATGTCTCTATGGATAAGTATAAGGATGAGTTAATGTTTCATAAAATATCTTGGCCTTTTGCTAAAGGATAGAGTGACTGGTTTTATAGAAATATATCTTTGTCTGGATATAGCAAGTGGATGTGACTCCAGAACCAATGTATCTAGGGGTAAAAACTAAAAAAAGATGTTTCAGGCATGACTCAGGATAATACGGTAAATGAAAATGGTCCTTACTAACACATGGTTTGACACTCCCATGGGATATTCTGTGGGAAATAACAAACTCTTCATTAACCATCATGAAAGATTATGATACAAGTTAGCTATGAATAACCTTGGATAAACCCATGTTTTCATAGAATATGTATGGTTTCAGAATTTAGACATTCTATATGAAATTCTTTTCATGACTATGTGGTTTTCTTCTACGATAAGTAATTCTCAAAATATGCATGTTGTTCTAGTTAATGGAAGTAATAAGAAGGAAATGGAGTAATATTGAATATGATGGAATGTTTTTTTGATGAGAAGTCAAGTGGGATGGTAACTAGAGTGAACGATGTTGTGATTATTTCTAATCAGTTTTCATTGAATAAGATTAAAAATGTTAACCTTAAAAAACTCTTGGACTCACCATGGAAGAGAAATAAGGAGTTAGCAGAGTGTTTTGGTAATGAAGACCATAGAGGAAATAAATTTAATATTCTTTTGTGTCAAAAATTTGGAAAGATTCACATAAGTGAATTTATTATATGAACAATATGGTCTTTTTTCAATGGAAAATTTGGACACAAAAAAAGTGACTGCAAGGGAAAAATGAAGAGTTCTGATTATGAAATTGATGAGAATTTTGGCCTCCCAAGGTCCTCGTTGAAGGTAATGTGTATTAAGTATAGAGAAAATTATCATTATGAAACTCAATGTCCCAATATGAATTTTCCTAAACAAAATAAACAAGGTTGTGTCAGTAATAGTTACATTGTAGATGATGAACAAACAACTGATCAAATGTGAAATGAAAGTGGTATTATTGTTAATGGATTAATGATTAAGTAGTGAAAGTTTTTATGTATTTGGATTCCTGAATAAAGAATGGTTAATTATGTATGTATTGTACAGTTTATGTTTTTATAAGGATTTACAATAATATTTTGAATGATCATGATAGACTAGAAACATTATCAGATTAAAGTTATCATTTTTAATTAGGGAAGGTAACCCTTAATATGTTCTTTATGAGAAGATAATATTGTATGAATAATGATATGTGGGGTATGAATAAGTAAACTATATATTATTGATTAACTTGGAACTAAAGAAGGGATCTTTAATAGGTTGTTTTTATTACCACAAATGAAGTTTAAAACATGTTTGGATATAAAGAGTAAATCCAATAAACGTTGGAATGAAGAAGCCTGTAGATTTTTCAAAATTTATTTATAGTCATTCAGTTTGTTACCATGTTTCAAGGGAATATAAAATAAGGGTATTCACATGTTTCAAATATTATAACAAAGATAGGCTTTGTGATACATCCAAATCCAAATTAATCTGATTTCATGACTCTATTTCAATGGTTTTTGATTTTCATCTTTCTGAAGTGGTATAAGTTTAACAATTCATGAAAAGATAAAGTTGAACATCATAGGAAGTATTTTTGCACTGATTTCATTTCAAAAACCATAGTTAAAAGGCTAATCAATGATTAATATTATTTCAAGGATGTCAACCATATATATTTTATTAGTGTATATTCAGAAAAAGGACATCATGTATGTCGGGTGATAACCAATCAAGTACGGCAAGGCTGTGGGACTTGAACCCATGACTGAAAGACAATTAGTATTTCACACCCACCATTAGCCTACACAATTTTTTGGTTAATGTATATTTATTTTTAATGAATATGTATTTATGATTAACAATTAGAATTACTTTTTATAGATTAATTAATCATGTTTTTATGAAGAGACAAATAGTTAAAATTTTGATTCTTTTATGGGTCTTAGGATCCATTAACATCATATTTTAGTGATTTAATCATAAAAGTTAATTTCAAGGAATTAATTCCATGATTTAATGAATGTATTACAAAATTTACAAAGCAAAACACAAGAATGAATTTTTTTTATTTAAATTATCAACAATAACCCAATGTTTTGAATGTGATCAATTTTTTTTATTTTAATACTTTAATTTTAATTGAACTGATGGCCTTTTAAATCATCATAGATTTATGAAATTGTGTATCTCGACATTCCTTTGATCATTCACTTGTTTGTGGTTAATGACCTCAATCAATCTCTATAAATATTTACACTTTTCCTTCATGTCCAATCTTCACTCCTAACCTATGTTGTCATATGTGGAAACCCAATTATATGTTACATTGGGTAATTGTTATGGTTCCAAATATTCCTTTTTATAGGATTTTTTAGTATCCATTTTTATGATGTGGGTTTATATGAATGAAACTTTCAATTATCAAACCATTGATAACCCAAATGAATTTTGAGGGTGAAATTCATTTTAAGGGGGGTAGAATATAACACCCCGAGATTTAGGGAATATTTTTTTGAATTAATATAACTTTTCGATATTTTAATTTCACATGACCCTTGAAATAGTTCATTATAAAAAAATTATATATATATATTAAAACACTATGTAAATCCTTCTTTTCACATGCAATACTAACTTGGCTTCTGCAAAAAAGCAACATCGATTTGGCATACGATGCACGCAACACTGAGTTTCTATAAAACATATCTTTTTATTCTTTTAATTATATAAAAAAAATAATTATAACCTATTAGTTAAACTTGTTAGTAACTAATTTTCAAATATTTTTGTTTTATATAAATAAAACATATTGGTAATGAAAGATAATGCTTTTGGTAAAGTAATTTTATGTTAAAAATATTTTTTTCTTGAATGAATTGATTTTGATAAAAAAGTAATTTTAGACACACATAGAAATTGAATTAGATAAAATAAAATTTATTTTTGAATTATGAATGTCTAAATTTTCCTAAGGGGAATTTTTGGGGTTTTTTGAGAAACTACATTTTTTGATGAATAGTGAAAAATACATCTTTTTAGTTAAAACTGAATTTTTTCAAATTAATTATCAATGATAAATGATATTATATATTCGTTTTAATTAAAAATTATATTAATATTACATTACTGATACAATTAAATTCATTATAATCAATTCCACCATAATAATGAATACAAAATATTAATAAACTTTTGAACTTTTTCCTACTTTAAACCCTTGTTATTTGGTCCCATCTGCGAGATTAGCACTAAACTTAATTTTAACACTTATGTGATTGAAATTTAAAAAATACTATATAAATAATTTTATTTAGTTTCATTTTTATAGTATAATAATAACATGTTAATATTTTACTAAAATTATTAGTAAAAGTGATTAAAATTAATTAGAGATGTTAACGCCAACTTAAGCTTAATTATCTGCTACACCGTAAAATTAAGATCCCAAATCACCTATAAACTTTTCCAACACCCATTGGATGTCAATATATCGGCCATAGACATTCCATTATTGAGTTTTTTTTGGTTTTTTAATAAATTCAATTGGAAACAACATGTGGAAACCTAATTTTTTTCTAACAAATCCATATAAATCCTTTTCCTTCCCTACAAAAGGCCACCACCTCTACTCATTACTCACACCATTGAATCCTCTTAAGTTAGCCCAATACCAGAACAAATTTCCTCCAAAAAATACTCCCATTTACCATTAATCCTACCAAGGAATCTATTTGGCACAAACCAAAAGGAGTTACCTAATTAAGAGGTAACATCTTCTATCAAGCTCCTTTTTTTTATTTTCCTTCTCCACCCCATACACTATATTTATTCCATTCTTATGTAAAAAAAATTATCCTCAATATAATAGGATGTTTTTATTTAATTTTTCTTATCTACAATTACACACACCTTCATCTAATGGATTTTGAACATATTATTTCTGTGTACGACACTCTACTGCCTCACGAAACGAAGATTGTTCATTTCTCCTTTACCACCAATAATGGTGGCCATTATGATGGAAAACATATTTATATATTTAATATATTGTATTTATTATGTATTTAAACTTCTTTATTCCTTTTAAAACACACATATATTTACTATCCATTTGGTGTTAATATGATAATCTTTTCTGAGGAATTGTGGACTACCACCCCCTCAAAGCGATGTGATTCGTTCACACGCCAAATAAAATGTATTAAGGATGGTTTTAATGAAATTATATGATATATATGATATATTCATGCTACTTTAATAATTATATATAAAAATAAATATTTATACATATTCTATTTACATACTTCCATTCAATATGATAATAAAAACAGAGAACAGTGTTCATGCGTAAGTATGACTTACTATCTCCATGAAAGGTGTATTCCATTACATGAATCATTATTATATAGATTATTATAATATACCTATACTAGATATAACCGATATTTATTTCATGTTCTACATTTTTTAATCAATATATATGTATAAGGATCAATGATATAACAAATTAATACAAATGTGAAGAATAAAGATAATGTTAAACGAAGTGAAACCTTAACGTAGGATCATTAACAAGAGGGTAATATAAGGTTATTATAAGAACATATATGGTAATATATATTAGAATATTACCCTCTCAAATATGTATTATAAACTTATATTTATTATACAGAAATATTCTATGAGCATTGAGAGAATCAAGACACAAGGTAAGAAGTTTGCATCTCTCTTTTAATTTCTTTGAGATACAATCTATGTTCTCCACTCTTTAATTTTGCATGATATATGTAAATCACATGATTTTATTATATTTATATTTTATATAAAATTATTGGTATTTAAATTTCCTTTTGGTGATCCTTCTTCCTTGGTTTTTACCTTTCAAAATTTACCAGATTGGTAAAATAGTTTTGTCCCAATTTGTATTCTTTAATATTCATGTTTTTTATGAACCTAAAATCTTCCTAGAAGTGTATTTACATCCATTTTACATGTTCTATCATCAATCTAATTCTTAAAATGATACATTAAGCTTCATGTAATTTTCTTTTTTTACTTATAGAGTGTGTTACCAAGTTACCTAGTTATTAGAGTTTATTGAGACAATTTCATTGCTTTCAGAGATTGTATATGTTATTTCTTCACATGATGAAATATTATGATCCATATATCATGAATATTAATGAGTTTCATTCACCTATTTTATTTAATTATATAATCATGTATTATTACCATATTATACTCATTGGTACAAAATATATTCAATAATGTTTTTTTAGGAATCCTGACATTACCCTTTCTTCAGTCGAAAATAAATGTTTTCTAAAAAGGGGTTTTAAGAATATTATACATTATCCTATAAGATTTAGAATATATTTTTAAACATTTGGTATTTTAACAATACCTTCAAGAGAATCTTCTTGTTTCTTTCTGAACAAGGAATTCCTTCTAACATTTTTACCATGAAAAAAGTAATGTTATTTTTACCTGGTACGACATGTTCAGATTTACCCACCATCATTCCTTTGAAGATCCATTGACACTTTTAAAAGTTTCATATTGAAGAAATTGTTTTTTTGAAGTAATTTTCATCGAATAAAGTTTTAAAAATGAATTCAATAATTTTTCAAGTTATTTTCTAAGAAAAATATTTTTAAATTATTTATGTATTAACAATAGTATTTCAAAGAAGATATGATATTTTCTTCTAGAAACATTTTTGAAATATATTTAAAAACTAGTTTACATCAATGATGATATCCATAAATGTTACTCATGACCTTTTTGGAAATGATATAAAGGATCCATTCATATTTATTCTATTAATGGGACACACTTAAGGTCATGGTCTTTATGAAACTTGTTTCTCTTTCATGGGTTATATGTTTATCAAATCTGTTTCTCTATCATGGGTTATGCATAGATGAATTGGTTATGAAACCTATCAATTTTCCATAGGTTATGATATTATTAAATGTTAATGATACCCATTTCATTTTATGAGTCATGATTTTATGTTTATATGACCGATATATTTTATGGGTCATTATATAATGAATGTTTTATTATCTGGTGGCACATGTTCGAATGATTTTTCTATTAGATGGGTGAGACCTATATTGTAATGACCCGAAATTTTGAATAAATTTTGTTTCCTAACATTGTGTTTTATTTTATTTTATACTCAACAAAACTATTTCATTAAATAAAATGAGTATAATTAAAATAAGACCATTGGAAACTAAATGTTTCCATTATTGTCTATAAATACAAGTGATATTGATTAATTAATATTGAAAAAAGATTCAATGGCCCCATCCAGTAATCTCAGGCCGATCGAAGCCCATCTTACGGAACTCGGGAAGGAGGTAGCACCTTTGGGATTTGATCTCGACCAAACCCAAGCCAAACTTCATCGTGTGAATCTAGAATGGAATCACCTTCACGAGATGTTCACACTGATATAAATCTCTACTTGGGCAATGTTGGACGAGCCGCCCCAAGATTCTCTCACCCTAGCACACCTTACTCTTAGGTCCAATGTTGGCGTTATAAGGGGTTATGTAACGAGATCGTAACGGGCTTGTGTAATACTTTGATTGAAATAAAAATTGTGATTTCTTCTTATGATGAAGTTTTTGAATTTTCAAATGACCGGATAGATATATTATGCATATTATTGACGAATTTTAGAAAATGAATATTTTAAAATTATTTATGTAAACCATAAATAATTAAAAATGTGTAATGATTTTCAAAAAAATGGCCTTCTACAGTTGTGTTCAGTATGTAATTTAGAGTCTAATAAGATCAACATAATTTTTGATGAATAGTAAATTATGAATAGTGTTTTTACGCTTAGGATTAGTAATCTCACTTAGAGAAAGTATTAATATTATTTAGGCACCTTGATTAAGTAATGTGATTCAATAAAATAGGTAAATAACTATTTTAGATATTATAAGTCAAGTATTAGTTTTTTCGGGTGAATATAGTTTTTTATTTAAAAATGAAATTAAAAATATTTAGAAAATTATTTTCATAAAATGGAGTTCATTTTGGAAATCAGAGCATCAATATTTGGTTAAGATAATTTTTTTTGGGATTTTTCTGAAACGGTAGAATATTCAGTTAATAGTGTTTTTATTTAAATATTAAATTAAAAATATTTAGAATTTTTTTTTCATAAAATGGAGTTCATTTTAGAAACTAGACCACCGAAATTTGGTTAAGGTGAAGTTTTGGGATTTTTCTGAGAAAGTTGAATTTTCAGTGAATAGTGAAAATACAGTTTTTTAGTTTCCGGTGTCTAATGAAATCATTAAGGATTTAATAATTATGAAATAATTCTGGTAGACCTATGAATTGTAAGATAATGTATTATTCATCCCAAGTGGCCAATACCATGGGCAAATACCATGGGCAAGCCCATGGTTTTTCCAATACCACCAATGAGGTGTCCCTTGGCCATTAATGCCTTGTCCACTCACTTCCCCTATAAATACCAAGCCATTCTCTAATAATTTCCATTAAAAAATCCTCCTAAACAAATTTCTGGTCTCCTTACCTTCCAATGAGTCCTCCCAATGTTCCATGAAGCCTCCCAATGTCCCAAAATTCAAGATTTTGAAGTAACTCTTCAAGGTAAGGGATCATACCTCTCTCTTTCTTTTCAAATAACCTTTTCTATGTCATTTCATTTAATCTCCATGTTCTTATGTTGGGGATGTTATTTTATATTCATCCTACTGTCCTTTTCATTTTCATATGATTATAGACCCCCTATTTCTCTCATCAATTCATTTTAAGAATGTTTAAGTGGCTCCATTAGGCTGCTGAATTTTTGTAAGGGATCATACCTCTCTCTTTCTTTTCATGTATTCTCATTTATGTCATTTATTTTAAGATGCATGTTATTATGTTGGGGATGTTCTTTTATATTCATCCTACTGTCCTTTTCATTTTTATATGATGAGATACCCCCTCTTTCTCTCATCAATTCATTTTAAGAATGATTAAGTGGCGTCGTTAGGCTGCCGAATTTTTGTAAGGGATCCACCTCTCTCTTTATTTTCATGTATTCTCATTTATGTCATTTATCTTAAGATCCATGTTATTATGTTGGGGATGTTATTTTATATTCATCCTACTGTTCTTTTCATTTTCATATTATGAGATACCCCCTCTTTCTCTCATCAATTCATTTTAAGAATGTTTAAGTGGTGCAGTTAGGCTGCCGAATTTTTGTAAGGGATCCTACCTCTCTATTTCTTTTCATGTATTCTCCTTGATGTAATTTATTTTAAGCTCCATGTTCATATGTTGGGGGTAGTATTTTATATTCATCCTACTTTCCTTTTCATGTTCATATTATGAGAGACCCCCTCTTTCTCTCATCAATTCATTTTAATAATATTTTAGTGGCATTGTTAAGCTCCTGAATTTTCGTAAGGGATTCTTTCACCCCTCTCATTTTCAAGTTCTATTTTCTTGCCATGTATTTAAATTTCTTTTTTCTTATGATGAGGGTATGATCTTATACATCCATCATACTGCCCTTTTCAGGTTCATATGACTAGAGACCATATTTTATCTCATCAATTCATGTTTTTGAAGTTCTAAGTAGCACTGTTAGGTAGCCGAATTTTCATAAAAGAAATATTTTTTTTTCATCCTTTAATTTCTTCATTTCCTATGGTATGTCTTTCAAATTTCATTACCATGTTCTTATATACTTTATATTCTATCCCTCAATAATTTTATGGATCATTTATTAGTGGGTGACCCATGTCCCCTCTCTTTTTAATGTTTTCTAAAACCCTGCAACATAGACGTTATGATGCCGAATTTTCATCTCAAAATTTATCTCTCTCTTTATCAAATTCCATAATTTTATTAATTTAATACTAAAATCTCTTTATTATATAGGGGTATTCAAATATATATCAAAATGTTCTATTTTAAATTCTGGTATTTACATACATGAGACCCGCTTCCCTTTTTCATGGGTTTAAAGTGACATAATGATCACGTCTTTAAAGCGGTTTTTAAAATGTTATGACTATGAAATGAAACCAATTTCTTTTATACTATATGGGTAATTTATGAAATGATTGATGATGGTATATGTGGATCAGATAATAATAAATAACAATTAAGGGTTCTCCCTGATAGAGTTCCAATGCATTGGGTAATGATGTAATCTCTAGGGATTACAATTTTAACAATACCTTGGTGAATAACCTTGGTAAATTTTTAATGACACCTTGGGGATGGACCTTGGTGATACGGAAATGATTGTCTAAGTTAAATTTTGTATCCACATTTACATTTTATGAAACATGTTATTTTTATTATGATATGCCTCATGATATCTTTCTCATGCCTTAATGTTAATTATCATGACTTTATTGATGTATCTCAAGTTCACATGAAAAATGATTCTCTTGTTTCCCTGATTGGGACTTATTCTCATCCTTTCCTTTGATGTATGCTCCCAGGTTATGAGATGCTATAATGAAGTTAGGATGAAGAATTAAGAAGCCTTAAAAGTGGTTTAGAAGAATGTTTTATGTAGATCCGATGTTTTATATTCCATATTTCCATGACACTAGACTTTGATGATTCTCTGTTTGTAAAATGTAATGAAATGTTATGTAATAAAAAGGTAGGATTCCATATATATCTCCCTCCAATGCATTGGGTAATGATATGTTTAATATATTCTAAAAGGGTACAAAGTTTATTGCTCAATCCTAAAAATAAATATGTTTCTTGGGCTGCATCCCAATCCAGAAATGAAAGAGGATACAAAGAAAGTAGCCCATGCTAGAAAACAAGAAGGTACATGGGTTTTATCCAAAGACTAAATGAAACAGGGTACATGAGAAGTGCCCTAGACCAAAAAACAAAATGTTACACGGGTTTTATCCCAATATTAAATGAAATTGGGTACATAGGTTGCTAGCGCAATCCCAAAGTAGTTACATGGGTCTTATCCCAAGACTAACATGTTATAAAGGTCTTGGTTGGTATCCCTGATGTAAATGTTTTTATTGATATATGTATTCCATAAATCCTATGTCTTATTAATTAGTTATATTTTCATGTATCATGATGTATATTTCCTTATGATTCATATCTTATGAACTACTAGATTTATCCCATAGCTTATGTTTATGACATTTGATATAGAGGGCGTGATCTCCTAATGTTTTGATCACATTATAATTCTACTATGTTCATGTTTATTCTTACATGTATACCTTGTTTACCCTTACTAAGTATCTGAGGTAACCCATTTCTTATATTTTTTTATTTAAGTTATGAATAATGGTTTAGGTACATGATCTAATAGTATAAATCTTTTTGTGAGATGTTGAAGATCTTTCACCGGTATAGATGATTTTGTTTCAAGGTTTCCAAAAACACTAACCAATTACGTTCCTCTGGAATGTATTTTTTTAATGTACTAAATATTAATCTAAAATGATGTAATATACATTTATTTTAGGCATGGTTCACTATAGTTGGTATCAAAGGAAAGTTTTAGTCAATATTTTGAAACTATGATGAAAAAATCTTAGTGTTATCCCTATGATTATTATTTAGGATCTCTCTAGGGATGTCTCTAAGGATATGTATAAGGAAGAGTTAACATAGAAAATTTCCTATAATATTGGTAAATGATAGAGTGACTATTTTACTAGAAATTAATCCTTATCTGGATACTACAAGTGGATGTGCCTTTAGAATAGGCGTACCTAGGGGTAAAAACTCCGACAAGATGTTCCGATTTTCACTCTGGGTAATCTGGTACACGACAACGTGCCTTGTTGCACACCTGGTTTGACACTCCCAGGGTATATTCATTGGGAATTCACAAATTCTTAATGAAATATCATAGAGTATTTAGATATAGGTTAGATATGAATATCATAGGACAAATACAAGGTTTCATGGATTATGGATGGTGTCATCATTTAGACACCTTATATGTAATTCTTTTCCTGACAGTGTGGTGTTTTGATATGATAAATAATTCTCACACTATGCTTCTTGTTTTCATAAATAGTATGAACCTGAAGGAACTAGGGTATTGTTGAATGTGATGGAATATTTTTTTATGAGTAGTCAAGTGGGATGATCACTAGAGTGAAAGATTTCATGATCGTGCCTAATCAATTTTCATGTAACATGATTAACAATGTAAACCTTAACCAACTATAGGACTCACCAATGACGAGAATGAATGAGTTTTCTAAGAGTTCAGGTAATGGGGACCATGGAGAAAAGAAGTCTCTGATAACATTGTGTCAGTAATGTGGAAAGAATAACATAAGTGAATGTTTTATAGGAATAAGAAGTTGTTTCGACTGTGGAAAAGAGAGACACAATGTAAGTAACTGCAAGGGAAAATGAAGAGTTTAGTTAACGAACTGGATGGAAATTTTGGTCTGGATATGTCCTCATTGAAGGTTAACTGTTCTAAGTGTGTAGAAAATGGAAATTATGAAACTAAATGTCCCAAGAGGAATGTTCCTAAAGAGAATCAATAATGTGGTGCGAGTAATGGTTACATTGCTGATGATGAAGAGACTATGGATGAAATGTGAAAGGAAAGAGATATTATTGCTAATGGATTAAGGTTAAATTAATAAAAGTATTTATGTATTTGGATTCAATAATTAAGAATGTTGAATTATGTTTGGATTGTTTAGTTTATGTTTTTCTAAGGATTTAGAAGAATATGTGGAATGTTCAAGATGGAATTGAAAGGTAAACTCGGGAATGTTAAAATTTTGATCCCTTAATATGTTCTTTATTATAAAATAATATTATATGGATAATGATACATGGGGCCTGAATAAGAAAATTAGATAGTATTGATTACCTTGGAATTAAATAAGACTTCTTAATAGGTTGTTCTTTCTACAAATAATATTGTTTACTACATTTTTGGATATAAGGATTAAGTTCAATATACATTGGAATTAAGAATAATTCTTATTTTCCAAAAGGACTTATGATAATTCATGTTTTTAACATGTTTAAAGAGAATATAAAATAAAGGGTTTTCACATATTTGGAATGTTTCATCCATGAGATATATTTTGATATAGGGGAATCAATGTTAATTTGATTTCGTTACTCTCTTTCTAGGGTTCTGGATTTTCATCTTTCTGAAGTGTTATAAGGTCAGCCGTTCATGAATAGATAAAGGTAAACATCAGAGGAAGTATTTGTGCACTAAATTTGTGTTAAAAAACTTAGTAAAAAATAATCAATGATTAACCTTATTTCATGGATGTGTAACTTATATATTATATTAGTGAGGTTTAAAAAAATCAGGTTTTTCAGGTGACAACCAATCAGGTATGTCATGGCCGCAGGTCTTGAACCCATAACCGAATGACGATAAGGGCTTCTCACCTACCACTGGCCTAAATGATTTCATGATTAATATACATTTAATTTTAATAAATAAATATTTATGATGAATAATTACTGTTACTTTTTATAGATTAATGCATGTTCATTTTTTAAGAGACAAATAGTTAGTCTATTATTTCTTTAATGGCAATTAAGATCAACTAAAACATATTTTAGTGCTTTATTAATCAATTATAATTTTTAGACAGTCATTCTATGAGGTAATGGATGTATTATAAAATTTTCAAAATCATAACCCAAGAATGAAATTTTTTTATAGACATTATCATGAATTACCTAACATTATGAAAGTGATCTAAAAAATTATTTTCCAAAGAACTTGATTTTTATTGAGATGTTGTCCTTTTAAATCATAAAATATTTATTACATTGAGGCCCTCAACATTCCATTTATCATTCACTTATTTGTGATTTTAGACCTCAATCACTCCCTATAAATAATTATGTTTTTCCTCCATGTCCCATCTTTACTCCAAACCTAAGTTCTCTTATGTGGAAATCCAATTATATGTTACTTTACTTAACCGTTAAGGTTCCAAATATTCATTTTTAAGAGAATTTTTAGTATACATTTTTATTATGTGGATTTCTATGAATGAAACATTTAATTATTAAACCATTGATAACCTAGATGAATTTCTTGGTTGAAATTTATTTTATGGGGGGTAGAATGTTACACCCTGAGATTTTGGGAAATATTTTTTAATGAATTTCACTTTTCAATGTTTCTCATTAAACATGAAATTTGAAATAGTTATATATATATATATATATATTATAACACTACATCAAACATTCTTTTCACATGCAATACCAACTTGGCTTGTGCTTCAAGGAACACTAATTTGTCGTACGATGCACACAACGCTGAGTTTCTATGTAACATATATTTTTATTGATCTAGTTATCTAAATAAGATAATTATAACCTATAAATGAAAATTAGTAATAACTATGTTTCAAATATTTTTGTTTTATATAAAGAAGACATATTGAAAATGAAAGATACTATTTTTGGAAAAGTCTTTTTATGTTAAAAAATGTGTTCTCTTTAATGAATGGATTTTAATAATAAATGTAATTGTTGAAAAATTCAGAAACTGAATTGGATAAAATATACATCTTTTTTGATTTCAGGACATCTAAATTATCCTATGGCGATTTTTAGGGTTTTTCTGAGAAACTGCTTTTTTTGATGAATAGTGAAAATCACCACTTTTTAGTTAAAAAGTAATTTTTCTTCATTTAATTATTAATGAAAAATGATATTATAAATTATTTTTAAGGTCAAATTATATAAATATTAATTATATTTATACAATTAAATTAATCAGAATCAATTCAACCTTAATACTAAATATAAAATCTTAACAAACTTTTGAACATTATGCTAACTTAGAGTTCTATTATTTCACCCCGACAGAGGAATTAGTACTAATCATAATTTTTCCACTTATATGATAGGAATTTAAAAAATCCAGCATAAAAAATTTTAGTTAGTATAATGTTTAGTTTCTAATAAGACCATGTTAATTTTTGACCAAAATTATTATTAATAGATATTAAAATTAATCAGAGTGATTAAGGCCAAATTAAGATTAATTAGGGACTAAACCATACACTTAAAGGCCCAAATGACCTATATACGTTTCCAACACCAATTTTATGTCCATATTTAGGCCATAAAACTTCCATTATTGGGTGTTTTTTGGTTTGATAATTATTTTTAGGTAATAACATGTGCACCACTAATTTGTTTCTAAAAATTCCATGTGATTCATTTTCCTTCCATATAGAAGGCCACAAACTCTTCCCATTCCTCACACCTATCAGGAATATTATGTTCAGAAAATAAATAACCAAATTTCCTCCCAAAAATTCTCCCTTTTATCTTGAATCCTTCTTAGGAAGCCTTTTGTCACAAACCAAAAGGAGTTACCTGATTTAGAGGTAACGACTTCTGTAAATCTTTTTTACATTATTTTCCTTATCCACCCATTCACTATATTTATTAACTTATTGTTTAAAAACACAATCATCCACCATATAATGGGGTTTTTTTTTATGAATATGGTATTACCTATAGTTACACAACCCTCTGTATAATGGATGTTGAACATACTGTTTCTGTGTACGATGAACTACTACTTCACAAAATGATGATTGTTCATTTCTTAATTACCACCAATCATGGTGGACATTATGATGGAAAATATATTTATATATGTAATGTATTTTATTTATAATGTTTTTAAAATTATGTATTCTTTTTAAAACATACATATTATTATTTTTCATTTGGTGTTAATATGACAATATCGTCTGAAGAAGTGTGGATTGCCGCCCCCTCAAAGCAATGTGATTCATTCACACACCACATAGAATGTATTAAAGATGGGTTTAATATAATTATAAGGTATATAATGTATATTCATGATACTTTAATAATTATATATATACATACATATATATATATGTCATTTACAAACATTCTTTCAATACGACAATGTAAACAAAAAACAGTGTTCAAGCGTACGTACGACTTACTGTCTCCATGAACGGTGTATTCCATTACATAAATCCTTATGCTATAGATTATTATAAACTAATTATACTGGATATACCTGATATTTATATCATTTTCTACATTCTTTAATCAATATATTATTATAAGGATCAACTATATAACAAATTAATACACATACGAAGAATAAAAAGAATATTACAAGAAGAGAAAAATTAACATATGATTATTAAAAAGAAAATGATAATAGTTTATAATAAAACCATATATGGTAATAGATATTAGAATATTATTCTTTAAAATATGTATAATATACTATATTTATTATATAGGAAGCATGTATGAGTATGGAGATAATCAAGTCAAAATGTAAGGGGATTTAATCTCACATTTAATTTTTGTGAGATACAAGCTATGTTAACCACTCTTTCCTTTCATGTGGTTTCTATACGTCCCATGATTATATTATATGTATCTTTTAATTAAAATTTTGTGTAGTCACATTTCCATTTTATGACCCTTCTTCTATGGGTTTTAGCTTTCAAAAGTTACTAAATCGGAAAAATAGTTGTGTCTCAATTTGCCTTCTTTGAGATTCATGTTTTGTTATGAACCTAAAATATTATTTGAGGTGTACATAATTACATTTTACATGTTATAACATAAATATACTTATTTTACTGATATATTAATATTTATGTAATTTTAATTTTTTACCTAGAGAGTATGATCCCAAGTTACCAAGTTATACGAGTTTATTGAGATAACCTCATCGCTTTCTGATATTGTTTATGTTATTTCTTCCCATGATGAAATATTTTGATAAATCTATCAATTATATTATTTAGTTTACATATCCTCTATTATTTCATGATATACTCATGTATTATTAATATATTCTACTATTTGTTATATAATATAGTTAATAAAGTGTTTTTAGGAAAGATTGACTTTACACTTTCGTCGGTCCGAAATCTATGTTTTATAAAAAGGGTTTCTAAGAATATTATAACATTATGATATAACATTTAAATAACAATTTTACCCTTTTTTCTGTATAAAAATACCTTTAAGGGAATATTCTTGTCTCTTTCTGATCCACGAAACCCTTCTAACCTTTTTACCGTGAAAAAGTAATGTTCTTTTTACCTCGTACAATATGTACGGATTTATCCTCCATCATTACTTTGAAGATTCCATTGCACTATTAATAAGTTAATATTTAGGAAACTTTTTTTTAAAAGTAATTTTCTTTTAATAAGGTTTTCAAAATTAATTCAATAAGTTTTCAAGTTATTTTCTATGAAAGTGATTTCTAAATGGTTTACGTATTAATAAGCCTTTTTCAAAGAAGAAATGATATTTTCCTCAGGAAATATTTTTGAAATATATTTCAAAACTATTTTACATCTAGGATTAAATCTATGGATGTTTCTCAAGAACTTTTTAGATATTCTCTAAAGGTTCCATTCATATCCATTCTATGAATAGGTCTTTAATGTCCTAGTCTTTAGGAAACCTGTTTAATTTTCATGGGTTATATGTTTATGAAATCTATATTAATTTCATGGGTTATTATTCTATTAAATATTTACCAAACCTATCTTTTTTCCATAGGTTATGATGTGATAAAATGTACATGATACCCATTTCATTTTATGGGTCATGATTTAATGTTCATATGACCTATATCTTTTTATGGGTCATGATATGATGAATGTTTTATTATCATGTGGAACATGTGTGAATGATTTCACTATGATATGGGTGGGATCTATATATGACTCCAATTAAATGTGTAATGATATATCTAATATGAGCTCAAAGGGTACATGGGTTGTAACCCAAGCCTAGAATGAAAGAGGGTGTTTGGGTTGTATCCCTAGCCTGAAATGAAAGAGGGTACACGGGTTATAGTCCATGACCAAAAACAAGAAATTACATGTTTTTTAACTTAATCTGAAAAGAAATAGGGTACACATGAAGTATCCCAATCCTAAAAGCAAGAAGGTATATGGGTTTTAGCCCATGCCTAAATTATATTGGGTAAACAGGTTTCTAGCCGAAGCCCAATGTAGGTAAACAGGTCATAGACCAAGACTAACATGTTATAATGGTCTTTTTAGGTATCGCTAACATAAAAGTTTCTATTTATATATATATTCCACAAATCCTATGTCTTATTCCCTATTTATGATTTCACGGCACATGATGTTTATTTCTTTATGATTCATGTATTATGAACTACCATGATTTATCTCATTGACCATGTTTATGACATTTGATATGCAGGGTATGATCTCATAATGTCATGATAGCCTTATCATACTACTATTTTCATGTTTATTCATACATGTCTCCCTTTTTTACCCTTATTGAGCATTTGAGCTCACCCTTTATTAAGTTTTTGTTCTCTAGGTTATAAAGAAAAGGATTAGGTAAAAGTGCTAATAGTGTATATATTTAGGTGAGTTGTTTAAGATCTTTCACAAGGATAGAATATTTTGTTTCCATGTTTGCAAAGACAATAAACTATAATGGTCCTCTATCATTTATTTTTGTAATGTATTGAATATTCATCTAAAATGATGTAATACCCATGTATGTTAATCCTGGGTCACTATAGTTGGTGTAAAATGAATGTTTTAGTCAATAATTGGAAACTATTATGATAAAACAATAGTGAGATCCCTAGGTTTATTTCTAAGGATATGTCTAGCGAGGACTCTATGGATAAGTATAAGGATGAATTAACTTTTAAGAAAATGTCCTAGAATTTTGGTAAAGGATAGAGGGACTAGTTTATTATAAATACATCCTTGTTTGGATACTACATGTGTATGTGTCTCTTGTACATATGTAACTAAGGGTAACAACTCTGATAAGTTGTTCCAGGCTTGACTCAGGGTAATATGGTACCCAAAAATGGGCCTTGTTGCACACCTAGTTTGACACTTCCAAGGGATATTCTTTGGGAATTTAGAAACATTTCATGAACCATCTTAAATTATTTAGATATATATTAGCTATGAATAACTAAGGATAAACCCAAGGAGTCAAAGATTATGCAACGTTTAATCATTTAGACATCCTATAAGTAATTATTTTCATGACTATGTGGTTTTCTGCTATGATAAGTAATGGTCACACTATGCTTCTTGTTTTTGTCAATGGAGGTAACTGGAAGGAACTGGATTAATGTTGAATGTGATGGAAGATTTTTTAATGATCAATCAAGTGGGATGATCACTGTATTGAAAGATGTTGTGATCATGCCTAATAATTTTTTAGTGAACATGATTAATAATATCTACCTTAACCAACTCTCAAACTCACCAAGGAAGATAAAGGAGGAGTTCGCTGAGAGTTCTGGTAATGGATAACATGGAGGAAATAATATTCATATTCTTTTGTTTCAAGATTGTTGATAGAATCACATAAGTGAATGTCTTGTAGGAATAATAATGTGTTTTGGCTATGGAAAATAAAAACACAAAGTAAGTGACTGTAAGGGAAAAATGAAGAGTTTGGTTAATGAAGTAGATGAGAATTTTTTCCTCCCTATGTTCTCGTCAAAGGGAAAGTGTTTTAAGTGTGGAGAAAATGGTCCTTATTCAACTTAATGTCCCAAGAGGAATGTTCCTAAAGATAATCAACAAGGTCGTGTGAGTAATGGTTACATTGTTGATAATGAAGAGACTACAGATGAAATGTGAAAGGAAATAGGTATTATTGTTAATATATTAAGGATTAAGTAATAAAAGTACTTATGTATTTGTATTCCAAAATTAATAATGGTGAATTATGTATAGATTGTTTAGTTTACGTTTTGCTAAGGATTTACAAGAATATGTTGAATAGTCATAATAGACTAGAATAGTTATCTTATGAAGGCTAACATTTTGAATAAGGTAGGTTACCCCTAAATATGTTCTTTATGACAAGATAATGTTGTATGTATAAAGACACGTGGGGTATGAATAAGTAAATTGTATAGTATTGATTAACTTGGATCTAAATAAGGACTTCTAATATGTGGTTTCTTGTACCATTAATTAAGTTTACAACATTTATGGATATAATGAGTAAATACAATACACTTTTTATAAGAAAGAATGCATGTTTTCCAAAAGGATTAATTGTAATTCAGGTTGTAACCATGTTTAAAGTAAATATACAATATGTTTATTCATATGTTCGGACTATTACAACCAGGAGATACAATGTGATACAGTGGAATCAATGTTAATCGGATTTCATGACTCTCTTTCTAAGGTTTTGTATTTTCATAATTCAATATGGCTATAAGATTAACTATTCAAGAAAAAATAAATTTAAACTTCAGAGGAAGTATTTGTGCACTGAGTTTATTTCCAAAACCTGAGTTAAATGTTTAATCTATGATTAACCCTATTTTAAGAATTTCCAACTTATATATTATATTAGTGCAGACTAAGAATGAACATAATGTATGTTGGGTGAAAACCAAACTAGTATGGTAACTCTGTGGCTCTTGAACACATTACCAAAGGATGATAAGCATTTTAAGCCTACAAATGGCCTATGTGATGTCCTGGTTAATGAATATTTATTTTCAATTAATAAATATTTATGATGAACTATTAGTGTTGTTTTTTATAGATTAATGCATGTTGTTTTATAATAAGAAAAATTGTTACACTTTTAATTCTTTTATAGGACTTAAAGTCCACTCAAATCATATTTTATTTCCTCAATCATCAATATTAATTTATGGACATTCATTCCATGAGGTAATGGATTTATTAAAAATATTTCAAAGCACAACCCAAAAACAAAATTTTATTTATATACATTATCAATAATTACCCAATGATCTGAAAGTGATAAATAATTATTATCTTAATACCTTAATTATAATTAATATGATAGAGTTTTAAATCAACACATATTTATGAATTGTAGGCCCTAAATATTCCTTGTATCATTCACTTTTTTGTGATTGATGACCTCAATCACTCCCTATAAATATTTATACTTTTCAACCATGTCCAATCTTTACACCCAACCTATGTTCTTCTATGTGAAAACCTAGTTATATGTTACATTGGGTAACCGTTATGGTTTCAAAATTTCATTTCTATGGGGTGTTTTGGTATCCATTTTTACTATGTGGGTTTATATGAATAAAACATTCAAGTATTAAGCCATTGATATCCCAGTTGAACTTCGAGGGTGAAATTCATTTTAATTAGGGTAGAATGTAACACCGTTGGATTTTGTGAATAATTTTTTTTCAAATAATTTTACATTCCAATATTATTTATTACAAATGACATGGTAAGTATTTATATATATATATATACACACTAAAACACTTTGTCAAACATTACATTCACACACAATACCAACATGACATTCACTACAAGCAACACCGATTTGGCGTATGATTCCCACAACATAGAGTTTCTATGAAACATATCTTTTTATTTTTTTAATTATCTAAGTAATATAATTATAATATATAGATTAATATTAGTAATAAATATTTTTTAAATATTTTTTTTCGTATAAATAAAACATATTGATAATGATAGATAATATTTTTGGGTAAGTACTTTTATGTTAAAAATATTGTTTTCTTGAATGAATCGATTTTAATAATAAAAGTAATTTTAGAAAAATTTATAAATTTAATTGTATAAAATATAATTCATTTTTAAATTTATAACTTCCAAATTACCTTAAGGTGAATGTTTGGGGATTTTTGAGAAACTACAGTTTTGATGAATAGTGAAAAACTGTTTTTTAATTAAAAACTGCATTTTTTTCTAATTAATTATTAATGATAAATGATAATAAAAATTATATTTAAGGTAACATTATATATAAATTAAATCTAAAAATATAATTAAATTCATTATAATCAATTCCACAATAATAATAAATATAAAATCTTAGTAATCTTTTGAACTTTTTCTTACTTTCAAACCTTGTTATTTCGTCCCGTCTGCAGGATTAGAACTAAACTTATTTATTCCACTTCTATGATTGGAATTTCAGAAATAAAAAATAAAAATTTATATTTAGTCTAATTTTTATAGTCTAATAATAAAATTCAATTTTTTTACCAAAATGATTAGAAAAAGTGATTATAAATAATTAGAGCAGTTAAGGCCACTTTAAGCTTTCTTAGGTACTAAACATTAAAATTAAGTTCCCAAATGAAATATAAACAATTAAAACACCCATTGGATTTAAATAGATATTACATTGACCTTACACTAATTTGTTTTGGTATGAACAAGTGCACACGTTGTTTCTAAAAATTCCATGTGAGTCATTTTCCTTCCCTATAAAAGGCCACAACCTCTACCCATTACTCACAGCTCTCAAGACTCTTAAGTTCAGACAATACCTTCCCAAATTGACTCAAAACTATACTCTATTAGACCTTTTATACTCCCATTGGTAATAAACCCTCTCATGGAATCCTTTTTTCATTAACCAAAAGGAGTTACCCGATTAAGAGGTAACATCTTCTCTTAAGATCCTTTCCTTTATTTTACTTTTCCACCCACTCCACTCTCTTTATTCACTTATTGTGTGACAACACCAGTATCATCAATATACTAGTATGTTTTATGAATTTTTTTCTCTACACATACACACACCACCATCTAATGGATGTTGAACATACAATTTTAATGTACGATGAACTACGGCCTCACAAAACTATGATTGTTCATTACTCATTTACAACAAATTGTGGGGGACATTATAATGGACAATCTATTTATATATGTAATATATTATATTTATTATGTAATTAAACTTATTTATTAATTTTACATAAATCACATTTTTACCTTCTATTTCATGTTAATATGATAATCTCATCTGAGGAATTGTGGACTGTCGCCCCCTCAATGTGATGTGATTCGTTCAAACACCAAATAGAAGGTATTAAGGATGGGTTTAAGGAAATTATATGCTATATATGATATATTAATTCTAATTTAATAATGATATATATATATATATACATTTTTCATTTACATACTTTCATTCAATACAACAACAAAAATGGAAAACAACGTTCATACGTACGTACGGCTCATCGCCTCCATGAACGGTGTATTAAATTATGTACTTCATTATGGTATAGATTATTATAATATAATTATATGGGATAATAATGATATTTATATAATTTTATGAATTTTGGAATCAAGATAAAAGTATAAGGATCAACGATATAACAAATTAAGACACATGCAAAGAATAAAGAGAATATTACACGAAGTGGAACCTTAACATATGATCATTAACAAGAAGGTAATATAAGGTTATAATAAAACCATATATTTTAATATATATAAGAATTTTATTCTGTAATATATGGATAATAAAATTATATTTATTATATATTCATCATGTATCATCAAATAGACAATCAAGAAATGAGGTAAGGTGATTTCATCTCTCTTTTAATTTCTATGAGATACAACCTATGTTTTCCACTCTTTACTTTTGTGTGCTGTATTTACTACCCATGATTAGTATTATATGTATCTTTTAGATTAAATTATAGGGTATTCACATTCCCATTTTATGATCCCCTTTACATAGGGTATTCATATATAATGCTTCATGTAATTTCCTTTTTTACATGGAGAGTATGATCCCACGTTACCAAGTTATAAGTGTTTGTTGAGACAATCTCATCACTTTATGAGATTGTTTATATTATTTCTTCCCTTAAGGAAATATTATGATCCATCTATGAAGAATATTCTTGAGTTTTTTATTCTAATTTATTTAATGATATACTAATTTATTAGTACCATATTCAACTCTTTTGTACATAATATAGTTAAGAGAGTGTTTTTAGAAAATATTGTCATTACCCTTTATTCAGTCTGAAATCTATGATTTCTAAAAATATTTTTCAAGAATATTATACCATTATATTATATGCTTTAAAATACTTGTTTACCCTTTTTCGTGTTTTAGAAATACCTTCAATGGAATATTCTTGTCAGGTTCTGAATAAGGATTTCCTTCTAACCCTTTAACCATGAAAAATTAATTTTTTTACCTCGCATGGAATCTATGGATTTACCCGCCATCATTCCTTTGAAGATTCTTTCACACTTTTAAAAGTTTAATATTTAAAAAAAAATTAAAAGAAATTTTCATGGAATATGGTTTTCAATATTATTTTAAAAAGTTTTCAAGTTACTTTCTATGAAATTTGTTTTGAAATGGTTTACATATTAACAAGACATTTTCAAAGAAGAAAGGATATATTCTTCAAGAAACATTTTTTAAAGATATTTTCAAACCATTTTCTGTATAAAATGAATTCTGTGGACACTACCCAGGCCCTTTTCTAAAATTATCTAAAGGTTCCATTAATATCAATTCTATGAATGGGCCATGCTTAATCTCATCATCTTTATGAAACCTATTTCAATTTTACGGGTTATATGTTTATGAAATATATTTATCTTTCATGGGTTATGCATAGATGAAATAGTAATGAAACCTTTATCTTTTCCATAGGTTATAATGTGAATAAAATTTGTTGATACCCATTTAATTTTATGGGTCATGATTTGATGTTCATAAGACCTATATATTTTTATGGGTCAGGATATGATGATTGTTTTATTATCTTATGGCACATGTGTGAATGATTTTACTATTAGATGGGTGGTACCTATATATCTCTCCAATTAATTTAGTAATGATATGTGCAATATGAGCTTAATGGGTACACAGGTTGTAGCCCATGCCCAACAAAGAAAGAAGTTGTTTGGGTTATAGGCCAAGCCTGAAATGAAAGAGGGTACACGTGTGGTAGCCCATCTCGGAAAACAAGAAGGTACGTGGGTTGTAGCTCAAGTATAAATTAAAGAGGGTACAAGAGAAGTCACCCAAGACCAAAAACACGAAGTTACATGGGTTTTAGCCCAAGACTGAAATAAAGTGGGTACACGGGTTGATATCCCAAGACCAAAGTAGGTACACTGGTCATAGACCAAGCCTAACAAGTTATAAAGGTATTGTTAGCTATCCCTGGCATAAAATTCAATATTATTGTATGTATGCCACAAATATTATGTATTACTACATAGTTATTATTTCATGGCTCATGATGTTTATTTATTTATGATTCATGTCTTGTGAACTACCAAGCTTTATCCAATATCCCATGTTTATGAGATTTGATATATAGGCTATGATCTCTTAATGTTATTATTGTGTTATCATACAACTATGTTCAGGTTCATGCTTACACGTCTCCCTTGTTTACCCTTAATGTTCATTTGAGATCAACCCTTTCTTATAATTCCATTTTCTAGGTTATGATGAATGTTTTAGGTATAAGTGCTAATGGTGTAGATCTTTATGGGATCTGTTGAATATTTTTCACTGGAATAGAACATTTTGATTTCAAGATTCCAAAGACAATTAAATATTATGGTCCTCTAGCATTTATATTTTCAATGTACTAAAAATTCATCTAAAATGATGTAATATCCATGTATGTTAATCATGGTTCACTAAAAGGAAGCCTCTCATTCACTTGGGTTTACATGAAGGATGTTTGAGAAGGATGGTTACAATATTACGTGAAGAAAACATTGGCACCATGTATTATTTTATGTGATGGATCTTGAGTATCACACATAAAGATAATCATGCATAAATGGAGTTTCACGTGAATATCATGAGTTTGAGTGAAAATGTACATGATCTTGTGTTTCTCTAGAGTATTGTATTGGGAAAAGACACTGTGTGACTGTACTCCCAATTTATATATGTGAAACAAACGATGAATAAGACATTGTTTATGTGAGTACATACAGGATGTATGTGTTGATGGACATACAATATGTTTTTGAAGCATATTTCTCTCTTTAAATAGTCGATTTTATTCATTAGTGAGTATTTTGAAAGATATATGTGATATTCATGCATAAATATGTTGTGCATATAAAGTGGGACACTTGTGAGGTGTTCTAATTTTGGAAGGAAGTGTGCTTATAAATGAAAATAGAAACACTATAATCAATGTATGTATAGTCAGTGTGTGTATTCTCATGAACATAAAATAATTCATTCATAAATTAATAAAGACCATGAATTACATTTTTCCTAGAAGAGGAAATTGACATATACATTGCATGAAAAGTGTGCAATATGTTTTTGAGATTAAAATCAATGCATTATATTAGATGGAAACTTGCAGTGTATTGTGGATTTTTCAGTTATTCATTATGATATTATAGTAAGATGAAGTGGAAGTCATATCTTTATTAATTCTAAACTGTATACTAGATCGACTTGAATATAGTGTTGTTGATTACATTTAATGTTCTTAAAAGGATTTAAGTTAACATTTTAAGGTGTAGAATCAGTATATTCTAGTGGCTCGAAGAGGAAGATCAGTTTTTTTTCATAGTGGCTTCTTGATGTTCTTGTGATCTTTCTCAATATTTTAAGTGTTGTTTTTGAATACACTGGTGGGATTCTAGTATAAATAACACTGCTAGGATTCCAAGATAAATAAAACTAGTGGTATTTTAGTATAATTTGGGAAGACGTTCATAGATAACCCCCATGGTGTTACAGTGATGCCTTATCAACCCATTTAAAATTTATATTTTATTTTAGTGGAGAATATATGTCTCAGATCATCCAAAATATATCAAGGACATAGTCACCGAAATCAAGGGAGAACCTTGTCAAAATATTATGTGAAGTGCTTAATTTTTATTTTTCCTTTCATGTCATATAAGTTTTTTTTGTAAACTAGTAAGTTCCATTAACTCTAACAAGTTTATAGGTTTGAATTACAGTATGGATAAAAGTGAAATAAATTAAATAGATAAAACTTGTGTACAATGATTCACCCCCCTCAGTGTACCTTCATGATCCCTTGGTAACTTCAAAGATGGAACTAGTGGTGATGATATATATTTTGATCCCCAATATTTTTTGAGTTTTGGTAGAGACATGTGTGGATGACTAAAACTCATGGCTGATATGGATTGTATATATATGTTACAGTATTGTAAATTGTTTGAAAAATATTTATAGCATGATGGTTGAATGATAAATATATATTAATATTACTGCATTAAATGTGTACCATGGTTTGTAATTAATTTGAATGTTCTATGAGAGTTGTTGGACTGTGGTGTTGTTGTCTAATGGGGGTAGGTCTCTATACCCACGGATCAAAAAACCATGGGTATACATGATTCCTGGACTACAACCTACACTGATGATTCATGGAACAATGGGTCTAGTCTATACCCATAGTTTTAGGTGAACCATGGTTATTATGAAATATGCATAGCCTATACCCAAATTTTTTTAAAAAACATGTTTATAGGCCTATAATGATGGATTAAGACCCTATATATCATATAATCGTAGTTATAACCTATACTCAGTATTTCTTGGTCTATACCCATGGTATAGAATCATGGGAATAAGTTAAATTTCCAATTGTGAATATTAATTTAAATTTTAAATAAAAAAAGGCACACTTGGAGTCATATCAGTTACACTATGAGTCGAATTGAGGTGAAGCTAATTGGTAGACATAAAAAATGTCTTATGGATCAATTTTTTAAAGGATCAAAACAATCCAAACTTGTTATCTTGGTTTTGACTATATGACTTTGGTTTTTAACCAAAATTTCATTTCAAATAGGAAACACACACTTGGAGGCATACTAGTCATATCACGAGTTAGTTTGATCTAAGACTTCTTCCTACACATAAAAAATAACTTATGAATCATTTTCAAAATTTATTGTGACTATCAGAGCATTTTTTCATTGTTTTTAGTGAGTAACACATGTTTTGAACTAAAATGTCAATTTTAAACTGATAATAGACACTTGGAGTCGTACTGATCACATTGTTCATCAGATTAAGGTGCGGTTGATACTTACATGTCAAAAATGTCTTATTAATTATTTTCCTAAAGTATCCAAAAATATGAATTAATTTTCTTAGTTTTTAGTCTTCCACTTTTGTTTTATAAATTTAATGTCCATTTTAAATAAAAACACACACATGGATTATTATTGGTCACATCCTGCGTTATTCATTATCATTGATGTATGATAAAGCTTTTATTAATAAAGTTTATATCATGAACAATGGTTAAACTATTTTTTATATTGTTTTAAACCAAAAATGAAATAAGTTTACAATGACGTACATGATTAAACTGTTATAAGTAAATATAAAATATTGGTTTATCTATGAATGTTGGTTCTTCAAGAATTCACTGTTGTATTTATATTAATTATCAATCATTTTTATTAAAATTAATTAATGATATTTTTATATGAATTAATGAAAAAATATTATTTAAAATAATAAAAATTTAAAAATTCTAAATGAATAAATATTTAGTTTCTATGATATTAGGACTAGATGATTATTTTATTGATATCAATTAGGGTATAATTTATATGACATTATTATAAAATTGTTTTTTAATATTTATGTTCGGTGAAACATAGTTTTTATTCTTGATTAAATGTTTTTCATCATAAAGACAAGTGTATTTAATTAGATTGATGTCATATTCACAACATGGATGATTTAAAAAATAGTTTCATAAAGGCATATGTATTTAACTTGATTGTGAAATATTTTTTCACATTCCATGTCATATAATTTGTCTCTTTAGTTACTTTTTGGTATCTCTTTTAGCATGTGTTATTTCTCTTATTCATTATTTTTCTAGATAGTGGCACAAGTTGATGACTTTCATATTAAAATTGGTTATAATGAATTTTTTAATTATGATGTACGTTGATGATTTGAATATAACTTATTTTACCATGTAATAGAATGGATAGAAGATAGATGTATCATACTGATCTGATTCCAACTTAGTTTTGAAAGAATTTGGATATTTTTTAGATTTTTCATTTAACAATGCTTCAGATGGAGGTCGTATTCATTTTCCATGTTATAATTATGTTGGAATAACTTAGTTAAGTTAGGAAAACGTTATATGCCATATTAAAAAAGTTATATTTTAATAAAAATATTATTTTTGGTATCACAATCGAGAGATGAGACAATCTTATAATATTCATGAATGGAATGAAAGAAGTGGTATGAAAATTTTTATATTTGATTGATTTCTATTTTTCAACATCACTATAAGGACCCGACCTTAAAACATTACATAATAATGAATTAAGATAATAATTCACATTGAGGATCTTTTCAGGTTTAGGGTTTTAGATAATTAGGTCATAACATATACATAACAACTTTAATATTACATGTCAACACTTATACTTAGTATCCATTTTTTCATAAAATAAAAACTCATTGAAAAAAGTGTCATGTCTAGTTAAATGTTTTAGAATTCTTGACTTTCCCTTCATCCCATCCTTGACGCTATTCTACTTTATCTCCAGTGAAAAAAATTTCAAAAATTTGGGATGAGCATAAAAAGCTCAGTAATGGATACAAAAAGAAGGAAAACAGATAGTTTTCCAAAACAACAAGTAAACTAGGAACACCTTATCATAAGTAATAATTTTCACCTTTATAAAGTAGTAAATACTCCTCACTGAATAAAAGATCATTGATTAATATTTTTTTACCAAAATATTACCGTAGAACCCTTAAAAAGAATAAATAACATATAAAGGTAACTTGGGATATAAACATACTGAAATGTAATAACAATATGGTCAACTTACACACTTATCACTTAATAGAATAGCCATACGGCCCACTTCCATACCCAAGGAATTGGAGATTATAACATAATCACCCATCTTAGTTTATCACAGCACCACCCAACATTTGGTTTATAACATAACCACCCGTCAAATGTCCAAGTACCATTATGAAATCAAAACACATAAAATATTGGAAATGTTAAAATTTCACTAACAACATTTAATTTGAAATCACAAGAAATAATTTAAGCATATTAAATTAATAAATCCATTTAAAAAATCATTTTCAATACCAAATCACCCAAAAATAATATAAGGTTTTTTCTTTTTCATTTAAAAAACCATTAAGGCTTATAGAAGAATCCAAATAACGATTAGGGCGGCAGAGAGGTCATTGTCTCCACAAATGTTAAAAATAGTCCTTTTATCATTTAGTAAAACACTATGTAGAAAAATGATTCCCATTGAATGAAATGAAATGTCAAAGGTTTTTTTCCACCATATAAAATAAAGTCGTGTGTAAATCAAAGTATGCCTCAATGAAAGGAGATTGAGACGAAGACCCTTTCAAAGATATTTTTTTAAATAAAATAGATCGATTAAGTGTATTCACTATAAGTAAAAATAAATCAAGTATAAATAAAATATAGGATATTAAAAGATATATGTCACATAATCCTAGCATGTAATAATTAATAAGTAGAAGTTTAACCCAAAGAATGGGAATTGGGTTAAGAATTTCCCTTATCTCGTGTCCAACTTGACTCGATCATTCTTTAATATTCTGAATAATAAACTAAAGTTAATTTATACTTACTTAAGAACAATTTTAAAGTTTAGTATTCTTTTTATATCACTTATTACCATGTTATAAATATTATATAATAATTTAAGTCAATAATGGTCTTTTTTTGATTTTTGGTACTTGAGTCAAAAATGAACATCCTATAATTTTGAATTGTCCATGTGGTCAAAATACCATTATCTCTAGAATGATATTAGTGATTTAAATATCATATATATCATATATATCTAGTTTATATATGTATTTATAATTTTACATAAAATTTTAATATAATAAATGAAATGCACCGTTTAGGGAGATGGTAAGTCATACGTACGCATAAATGATACTTTCATTTCTAGTTAAAATTTTAATGGAATGAATAAATAATTATACATAGGTATATTATAATAATAGTATAATATCACATGAAATTTCATCAACTTCATCCTTTATACATCAAACATTTGGCATGAATGAGTCATATCACTTTGAGGGGGTCGTAGTCTGCACTTCCTCAAATGAAATTATCACGTTTACCCATAATGTAAACCCTAAAAATATGATATAAATGGAATATAAAGAATAATAGAGAAAAAAACATAATATATATAATATATAAATATATTTCCATCATAATTTCCTCCATAAGAGGCGGTTGAAGATATTTGAACAATCATCATTTCATGAGGCAGTAGTTCACCGTCAACAGAAACAGTATGTTCTCTACCCATTAGATGGAGGTGTGTGTAAGTTTAGCTTGAATAATTATCATAAAAACATAATATTATATTTATTATACTGTTTTTTTCATAAAATAATTTAATAAAAAGAGTTTAGGTGATTGGAGAAGTAAAATAAAAGAAAAGAACTTAAGAAAATATGTTACCTTTAAATCGGGTAACTCCCTTTGGTTTGAACAAAAAGGATTTCATGAAGTGTCTTCTACCTAAGGTAAGGATTCTAGGAAATAGATAGGGATCTAGGGAGATTATTTAGGCAGAGGTTGGAAGATCTAAGGGGCTTTAGAGGTGTGATTAATAGGTAATAATTGAGGTCTTTTTATAAGGGAGGGGAGGGGCTTATTTGGAATGTTTGAAAATATTTTTTATTATATAATGATTTTCATTTTCTAAAAATTCAAAACATATTAACATAAAAGATAAGGTGACTAATGTTTGAAATAAAATCAACCAATAATAATTGGACAAGTTTTGTATATTTTTTTTAATTTTTATATTATTATTTATTTGAATCATTCATTAATGAGGTAAACACTGCATCATTATTGTGTCAAAAATAATTTTATTTTTTTGATGTCTAAAAATTATAAAGAAATCACCTTAATTTAGGAAATATTTGTATATTTATAATTAATATTTATTTTCAAATATATCAATTATATAACCCCACATTAAAATTGTTTTAGCAAAATAATACATGTTTATGATATTTTTATTTTAACTTTAAATAAAAAGTTATTAATGACATTATCTTGCCCAAGTGGTTCCATGGGGTCCCAAAATTGACCCAAGGATGTCTTTAGTCTTCCATGAATCATCAAATAAAGTTAGGACAAGTGTTAAGGTAAATTTATATTATTATAATATAATTTTACCTTAAATTACCCTATTTACCTTTAACCATGGTATATAAAAGTCAAAAGTTACTATTCAAATAAAGTTATTTTCATCCCATTGAACCACAGTTTTCTTAATAATGACAACCATGTATGTTTTATATTTTAAATTCAATTCAAAGAAGCATTAAAATTTCATTTAAATGAAAAAGTATGTTTTTAACTACTAAGTAGTATTTTTCACTATTCATCAAAAATTGAAGGTTTTCAAAAAAAATACCAAAAAAATCATCCTAAGATATATTTGATATTATGAATTCAAATTTTATGTATATTTTACCAAATTCAAAACATATAATTTACATTAATTAATTTAAAATTAATTCTCGTTGTCAAAACAAAAAGCATGTTTTTAAGAAATATTAACTATCAAAAGATTGACACTTGTTTATGTCCAATGTCAACGTGAAATTACTTTCAATGACCAACAATGGATTAAATGGTAAAAATATAATATAATTACACTTTAAAAAAAATTAAAAATATAATCTAACCATACAAATAAATTATATTAAAAGGCGGTTTTGAATTAAAATATAGCATCTTCACTATTCATTAGAAAATGAACATTATCAGAAAAATACCAAAATTTCATCCAATGTAATTTATGATGTCCTGATTCTAAATAAGAATTTTATTTTGTCAAATAGAACATATAAAAGCGACAAAAACTAGATTTAAAAAGTTTTCTCCATCAAAATGAGGTAAAATGACCGTTTAAATAATATTAGAGTATTTATGCTTAAAATCAGATTCTTTCTTTTTTTAAGCCTCTAAAATTTATTGGTTAAATGTAAAAACATTTAAAAAACATGAATAATAATATTTTAGTTAGTTATATTCATTACCACCATTGAAATGGCTAGGGGTAAACTACCATTTAAAATAATAATAATATATTAATATTTTTCGGTATAACTCAATGTTGTGTGCAATGTAAGTTTTCAAAGAAACCTGTTGTTGCATATCGGGTACGACATAGAACATTGAATCCCATTTAAATAAAAATTTATATTTAATTCACAAATATTAATACATATGAAAATGTCATATTATTTATTCACATGTGATGTTACATCCTTCCCCCCTTTTGGAAATTATGTCCCTGCAATTCTATTCACTTATCAAATAAATGGGGGTATTTAGCCCTCATTAAATTTTCAGATTCCCACATTGTATCTTCAACCATATGGTTTTCCACAAAACCTATACCTGATGAATTACCTTATTCTGCAACACCTTCTCTCTATGATCAAGAATATGGATTGGTTGTTCCTTATAAGAATGATTCTCTTCCAACTGAACTACCTATCAATTCAAAACATGAGATGGATTCGGAATATTCTTTCTCAACATTGAAACATGAAAAACATTGTATACCTGGGATAAACATGGAGGTAAATCCACTCTATAGGAAACTGATCCTACATTCTCTAGGATTTCATACGGTCCAATGAACCTCAGACTCAGCTTTCACTTCTTTCCAAAACGCATCACACATTTCCATAGAGAAGATTTGAGAAAGACATGATCACCTACCTCAAAAGAAAGATCTTTACCCAAGTTTTCTGCATAAATTTTCTACCTACTTTGACATGTTCTCATGTTCTTATGAATCAAATGAACATTTTATGCCGTATCTTCTCTCAATTATGGTCCCATAAACTTCCTTTCACCTACTTCATCCCAAAAAGCTGGAGTTCAACACTGTTTTCCATATAATGCCTCAAATGGATCCATCTGTATACTGGAATAAAAAAATTTTATTTTAAGAAAATTTAACCAATGAATTAGGTTGGTCCCAACTTCCCTGCTAATACATTGAGCAAGCATGTAACATATCCTCCAAGGTCTGAATTGTTCGCTCTGACTACCCATATGATTACGGATAAAAATTTGTACTAAAATTTAATTCAGTACCCAATGACTTCTAAAGTAATTTTCAAAATTAATAAGTAAACCTGGGATCATGATCAGATACAATAGAGAGGGGAACACCATGTAAGTAGACTATCTCTTTAACATACAACTGAGAAAGTTGATCTGGAGACAAAGTATCTCAAATAGGAAGTAAATGAGAGGATTTATTCAATCGATCAACAATAACCCAGACTGCATTATTACCATGAGATGTCTTTGGTAATCCCACAACGAAGTCCCCATATATATTTTCCCATTTCTACTATGGAACTGGTAAATATGGAAGCATCCCTTTTGGTAACAGTCACTCTGCTTTAACCTGTTGACAAGTCAAATATTTCGTAGTAAAATAAACAATATCTCGTATCATTCAATCCCACCAGTAATACTCCTAAAGTTCTCTATACACCTTATTACTGTTGGGATAAACTGAAAATGAAGAACTATGAGATTCACATAACAGCTCATTATTCAACTGTGAATCACAAGGAACACATAATCTCTTTCCAAATCTCAAAATAAAATCATTATCAATGTTAAATTTAAGCAACATACCCTTCTGAACCAACTCTACCTTTTTCTATAACTTACTGTCTACCTTTTGCGCTTGCTTAATTCTGTTTGATAGCGATGATTTCATGGATGCCTAAAACAAAACAAAGGAATTTCTTAAACCAAAAACTTCTATGCCAATTTTTATCAAATCTTTAATCAAAAGATCTTGTTCCAAACGTAGCATGGTTAAAGTTGCATTACTATTTCGACTCAAATCATCGGCCACTTTATTTGCCTTTCCCGTATGGTAATGAATCATAAAATCATAATCCTTGATTAATTATAGACATCTCCTCTGTCTCATGTTAAATTATTCCTGAGTAAATATATACTTCAAACTATTTTGGTTAGTATATATTTCACATTTTACTCCATACAGATGATGCATCCAAATTTTTAATGCAAAAAATAGCAGCAAATTACAAATCATGTGTAGGTTAATTTAACTCATGAGGTTTCAACAGACATGAAGCATAAGAAATTACCTGATCATTCTGCATAAGTACACAATAAATTCCTTTCAGTGAAGAATAATTATAGAAAACAAATCCATCATCATTAGAAGGTAATTCCAAAACTGGATTATTCACCAAACTTCTTTTCAATTCCTGAAAACAATCATCACATTCTTTTTTCCAGATGAACATGACACCTTTTTTAGTAAACATAGTCATTAGACAATATAACCATGAAAAATTCTCAACAAAACATCCAGTAATACCTCGATAATCCAAGAAAACTATGAATATCTATTATATTTTTGGTTCATGGCCATTCTTCAATAACTTTTGTTTTAGTATGATCAACATTTATGCCATTTTTTAAACAGTGTGACCAAGGAATGAAATTTTCTGTAACAAAAACTCAGACATGATGAATTTACCATACAGTTTATTTTATTTTATGGTTTGTAAGACAACCCTTAAATGACATTCATGTTCCTCTTTAAATTTTGAATAAACCTAAATATCATCAATGAACACAACCAAAAAATTATCCAAGAACTGACAGAAATTTCTATTCATAAGATCCATGAATATAGTAGGTGCATTGGTTAACCCAAAAGGCATAACTAAGAATTCATAATGGCCATATCTAGTATTAAACACGATCTTCCAAATGTATGCTTCCTTTTCATTAAACTTATTGTACCCCAACCTTATGTCAATCTACAAAAAATATTCAGCTCCATGGAGCTGATCAAACAAATCATTGATATGAGGAAAAGGATACTTGTTCTTAATAGTTACGTTATTCAATGCTCTATAATCAATGAAATGTCTAATTGAATCATCTCTATTTTTAACAAACAAGACAGGAGCACCCCAAGGTGATGTGCTAGGTCAAATGAAACCTTTATCTAATAACTCTTTTAATTACTTCTTTAAATCTAACAGTTCAATTTGATCCATTCGATAAGGGTGTTTTAAAATTGTCTTAGCATCAGGAACAAAGTCAACAGTAAATTTAACATCTCGATCAGATATAATACCTAGAAACGCATCAGGAAATACATCAAGGTACTCATTTACTACCGGCACACCATTTATATGAACAATTCCTTTATTTTCAACAATATGTTCAAGGTAATATTCATTTCCATTTTTTACTAGTTTCTCAGCTTCCATATGTGTTATAAAAAGTAAGGGTTCATTCTTTTACAGAAACTAAAAATATTTTTGAAATGAAACCTCTTTAGCTCTGCAGTCAATCATAGAATGATAAATAGAAAGCCAATCCATACCCAGAAAAATCAAACTCTACTAGAGGAAAAACAATAAGGTTTGCAGGTAGATTCTTTCCTCACACAAGGATCAAAAGGTTTTTATAATTTATTTTCGTCTCAACATTTTCTCCAGGTGTTTTTACCATAAGTTCAGGATTCATATCTTGAGATGGAATTCCAAATTTACTAGAAAACATCTCATAAATGAAAGAATGTGTAGACCCTGAATCAAACAACATATTGTCAAAATCTGAACAAAAAAACAGTGTACCAGATACTACTTTATTCGATAGACCAACAACTACTGAAGTAGTTGCAAAGGATTTCACCCCACCTTTCTACTTATAGTATAGTTTATTTCCTTCAATTAAGTTCTTTTTTGGGAACTAATATTCCTGATGACCAATTTAATTACACTTAAAATATCTTACCACTGGATTTTCATTTCCTGCTTGATCATCTTCTTTATAGTTACGAGTAAAATAAACAGACTTACCACACCTAAAAAACTTTCCAGACTTTGATAAACATTCTACATGATGCTTTTTACCACACTTCTCACAAGATGGATATTTAAGTTTCTTACTTCTGGGCTTCTTTGATGAATTATTTCCCTTTTCCTGCCAACTAGATCACTTCTTTTCTTTACTCTACTAGAATACCTTATCATCAAAAACCTCTATTTATACCTTCTTGGCACATCTGACAAGTTTTTCATATCTTTTGAATTCACGAGAGTCTAATGCTCTTCGATATCGTAGATTCAGTCCAGAGTAAAATCGACTGATTTTACTATAAAGATCTCATATGAAATTTGAAGCATGCCTTGCCTGTCGAGTGAATTTTTCTTCATAAAAATCCACCGAGTCATCCTCATTCCTCAATTCCACAAATTGTTTTTCCATACTAAGATGAACCACCTTAGGAAAGTATTTCTCAAGAAACATACCTTTGAATTCAACCCAACCAAGAGCATAAACCTCTTCATTATCCCGGATATTTTTCACCATCGACCACCACTGATCGGCTTCACCTTCAAAACGGTAAATAGCAAGACAAACCTTTTGTTGTTCTGAAAACCCCATGACATCAAAAATATTATCCAGTTATTTAATCCACCCTTCAGCTAGCACAGGGTCAGATGATCCTATGAATGATGGGAGATGGTGCCTCATGAAATGCTTCACTACTGAAATGTTCATCTATGGTTGATCTGGCTGATATGGTGTATGGATACCACCACCATTTATAACATGAGTCAACTATTCCATCATTACAACAAATTGTTCAGTTCCGATTCTGACCATCTCAGGATGTTGATTTGGATGGTTTTATTCCTCCTGGTGTTGTCCCAACATAACTGCCATGTTTCCTCTGCGGAAAACCATTCTGAACACAGAAATATCTCAGGTGATGCAACATGGTAATATGTAAATGCTATATCATTTCAATCATACCATAAATTAGTTTTTGGACATTAATTTATATGTATCCAAACTCTTAAAGTTGTCTAAACTAGACTTTGATACCAACTATAAAGACCTGACCATGAGCATTACATAATTTTGAATTAAGTTAATAATTCACATTGAGGATATTTTCAGGTTTAGAGTTTTAGAAAATTATTTCATAACATATACATAACTACTTCAATATTACATATAGGCACTTCTACTTAGTATCAATTTTTTTTTATAAAATAAAAACACTTTGAAAAAAAGTGTCATGTCTAGTTCCATGTTTTTGACATCATGACTTTCCCTTAATCCTATCCTTGACCCAATTCCACTTTATGTCCTATGAAAAACATTTTAAAAACTTGGGATTAGCATAAAAATCTCAGTAAGGGATACACAAAGAAGGAAAACTATTAGTTTTTTAAAACAACATGTAAACCATGAATACCTTATCATAAGTAATACTTTTCACCTTTATGAAGTAGTAAATACTCTTCACTGATTGAAAGATCATTTCTTACCATTTTGTAACCAAAATATTACCATAAAACCCATAAAAATAACACATAACGTATAAAGGTAAATTGTGACAAAAACATACTCAAATGGAATAAAGAGACGCTCGACTTCAACACATATCACTAAATGGAATACCCATATGACCAAATTCCATACCCAATGCATTTAATATTATAATGTAACCACCAATCCTGGTTTATCACTGTACCACCCTTCATTTTGTTTATCGTGTAACCACCCATCAAATTTCTAAGTACCATTTTAAAATCGTAACACATAAAATATGGAAAATATAAAAATTTCACTAATAACATTTAATTTGAAATCACAAGAAATCATTTCAAGATATTAAAATAGTCAATCCATTTCAAAAATCATTTTCAAGACCAAAACACCCAAAAATAGAATAAGGGGTTTCCTTTTCCATTTAATAAAAACATTAAGGCTTATAGAGGAAGATAAATAAATATTACGGTGATGGAGAGGTCATTGTCTCTGAAAATGTTAAAAACATTTCTTTTGTCATTTAGTAAAATGCTACGTAAAAATAGATTCATTTTGAATGAAATGAAAAGTCAAATGGTTATATACACCGTATAAAATATAGTGGTGTATAAACCAAAGTATACCTCAATGAAAGGAGATTGAGACGAAGTCCCTTACAAATATCATTTTTTAAGTAAAATAGATCTATTATGTGTATTGACTATAAGTACACATAAATCATGTATAAATAAAAGATAGGATATCAAAATATATATCTCACATAATCATATCATGGCACAATCAATAATTAGATGTTTAACCCAAAGAATGGGAATTGGGTTAAGAAGTTCCCTCACCTCATGTCTGACTTTACTCGATCATTCTTTAATCTCCCAAATAATAAACTAAAGTTAATTTATACTCTCTTAAGAACCTCTTCCAAGTTTATTATTCATTTTATATCACTTATTACCATGTTATAAACATTATTTAATCATTTATGTCAATAATGGTAGTTTTATTGATATTTGGTACTTGAGTCAAAAATGAACTTCTTATAATTAAGAATTGTTGATGCAGTCAAAAATACATTATATACAGAATGATATTCATGATATATATTTCATATATATCATATATATATATATATATATTATATGTGTATTTATAATAGTACATAACATTTGAAGATAAGAAATTAAATTCACTATTCATGGAGACGGTAAGCCGTACGTACGCATGAAGGCTACTTTCATTTCTATTTTGTATTTTAATGGAATAAATACTTAATGATACATAATTATATTATAATACCAGTATAATATCACATATAATTTCATTAACTCCATCCTTTATATGTCCCACATATTTCATGAATGAATCACATCATTTTGACAGTGCAGTAGTCCACACTTCCTCAAAATAAATTATCGTTTTTACCCATAATAGAAACCCTAAAGGTATGATATAAATGGAAAATTACAAATAACAGATAAAAAATAAATATAATAAATATAATATATATATACAGTGCGATAATAATGTCCAATATGAGAGGTGGTTGAATATATTTGAATAATCATCGTTTCGTGAGGCAATAGTTCGCCGTCCAAAGAAACAATATGTTCTTTACCCATTAGATAGAGGTCTGTGTATGTATAGCTCGAATAATTATCATAAAAACATCCTAGTATGTTTTTTATACTGGTTTTGTTATAAAATAATGGAATAAGAAGATTATAGGGGGTTGGATAAGTAAAATAAAAAAAATAACATAAGAGAAGGTGTTACCTTTAAATCGGGTAACTCCATTTGGTTTGAACCAAAATGGTTTTGTGAAGTGCCTTCTACCTAAGGTAAGCCTTATAGGAAGAAGAGAGGGATGTAGGGAGATTATTTAGGCAGATTTTGGCTGATCCAAAGGGATTTACAGGTATAAGGCCCCAGCCTTAAACCTTACTTAATCTTGAGTTATTACAAGATTACACGTTGAGGATCTTTTCGGGTTTAGAGTTTTAGAGAATTAGATCATAAAACTTGCATTACATTCCACATATAAACAAAGAGGTTACATAAAGATAGTATTCTTCATTCCCATCAATGGAAACACATTTAAAATAAAACATGGATTATTTCTTGACACATCCTTGACTCTATCATCTTATCATGTACCTTTCCCTTGACCTGTGAAAAACATTTCAAAAACTTGGGATGAGCGTAAAAACTCAGTATGGGTTATAAAAACATGGAAAGGAAACATGAGTTCATATATACATAAGAATGAAATCATACTTTACCCATAAAACATAGGCACTTTAACATACCTCATAAAAACATGAATAAATCATATAAATCATAATACGTAAAGGTAACTTGAGGCATTCATAACATTCTTACGTAGGGGGTAACCCTCTTGGTTACGTTTGGAATACCCATCACAGTATATTCCCTAAAATCTCTTCGGAGAAACCTTAACGTTTCACTCCTTCGCGTTACCCAATGCATTGGAGAGCTATAACGGGCTCACCCGCCCTTAGTTTATCACGGAACCACCCGTCTTCATAATAATGCCCAAGAACCATAACATAATCATATCACATAAAACATGCATAAAGGAAACATAACATTTCCACATTTCAATCACGAGATATCAATACAACACATTGATATAATAAAAACATTATGAAAACCATTTTCAATACCAAAGTAAAACATGGTATTTATTTTTCTTTTAAAAAAAAGGTATGGCTTGTAGAGGAAGCCAAAACTCAAATAACGGTTACGACGGCGGAGAAGTCGTTGTCGCCGCATACGTACGACAAAAACATTCCCTTTTGTCGTTTAGTAAACGCTTCGTATAAAAAAGATTCCTTTTGAGTAAACGTAAAAGTCAAAGGGGTTTATACACCGTATAAAAGAAAGTTGTGTATAAAATAAAATATGCCTCAACGAAAGGAGATTGAGACGAAGTCCCATACCTCGTATCTGACTTGACCCGACCGTTCTTTAATCTCCTGAATAATAAACTTGAGTTAATCTCTACTTGATTATGAATCTTTTTCAAGTTCATTATTCCTTTTATACCATGTTATGAACATCATGTAATCAGTTAAGTTAATAATGTTCATTTTGTCGGTATTTGGTTCTTAAGTCAAAAATAGACCTCTTACACTTACGTGTTGTTAATTTGGTCAAAGGTTCATTATATTAAGAATGTTATTCATGATGTAGATATCATATATGTCATATATATCCAGTACATTCATGCCTTTATAGTATTACATAATCATTTAGAGGTAAGAAATGAAATGCACCGTTCATGGAGACGGTAAGCCGTACGTACGCATGAACGCCACTTCCATTTCTATTTCATATTTCATGGAATGGATTCATAATGGTATAAGAGTATGTTATAACTCCAGTATAATAACATATATAATATCATTAACTTTATCCTTTACACATCCCACATATGGTATTAACGAATCAAATCACTTTTAGGGGGCGGTAGTCCGCACTTCCTAAAATGAAGATATCGTGTTTACCCATAATGGAAACCATAAAGTATGACCAAAATGAAGAAAAACAGAAGCTTAAGGAAAACATATACATAATATATATCATATATAAAAATAGTGACATCATAATGGCCACCTTTGAAGGTGTTAAATGAGTATTGAACAATCATCGTTTCGGGAGGCATAATTTCGCCATCCACGGAAAACGTATGTTCTTTAACCATTTGATGTAGTTGTGTGAGAGTGTAGTTCAAATAACTCTTATAACAACATCCTAGTATATTGAAGATACTGGTGTTGTTACAAAAGAAGTAAATAAAAAGAGTTTAGGGGGTTGGAGAAGCAAAATAAAACAAATGAGCATGAGAGGATGAATTACCTTAAAAAGTGTAACTCCTTTTGATTTGAGCCTAAAGGCTTCCTTTGAAAGGATTCTGCCCAAGGGTAATCCTCTAGGATGAGGAGAGGGATGTGGAGAGAGCAAATGGGCAGGGGTTGGCCGAGCCAAAGGCTTGAGAGGTGTGTGAAATGAGGTAGAGGTGGGGGCCTTTTATAAGAGGAGAGGAGGGGCACTTTTGGAAAGTAAAGAAATATTAATTTATTTGAAAATGTGTTTCGGTTCTAAAAGGTCCCACATTGATAGAATTCGTGGATAAGGTGATAAGGCTTAGAAATCCACTCATCCAATTGGTTTTTGCCATATGTAGGTTTTATATTTTACATTATCTTTCTGTTTTATTTAAATCGCCAAATAATGATGTCATCGCTGCATCATTATTATGTCATAAATACTTTAATTTATTTAATTTCTAAAAATTATAAAACAAATACTATGATATAGGAAATATTTTTAGCTTTCCAATGACTATTTATAATCTAAATTTGGACTTGTATAACCCCACTTAAAAATTGTTTTAGTAAAACAATTTATGTTAGTGTCATTTTCACTTTAACATTAAATAAAAAGTAATTTATGTTATTTCCCAACAAAAGTGGATCCATGGGGTCCCCAAGTTAGGCCATGGCTTTTCTTGGTCGGCCATGACACAACCAATGGGGTTGGGACATGTTTCTAGGTCATTTCATATTATTAAAGTATTAATTATACCTTAAACTACACTAATTACCACTAATTGCGATTAAAAACTTAATAAGTTACTATTCACCAAAAAATTATTATAATCTCATTGAACCACATTTTACTCCTTAATGACAACCATGTATGTCGGATTTTCAAAATTCAATACACATTAGTGGTAAACTTTCATTTAACTGGAAAATCAGTTTGCTTGATTACCACTTAGTGGTTTCACTATTCATCAAAAATTGAAGTTTTTCAGAAAATTACCAAAAATTCACCCTAAGCTATATTTGACATTCTGAATTCAAAAATGAAGTCTATTTTACAAAATTCAAATCATATAAGTCACATTAATTAATTTAATAATTAATTCCCGCTGCCAGAGCAAATAGCGTGTTTTTACAAAACAATAAGTATCAAAAGATTGACACCAGTTTAAGTCTAATTTCAAAGTGAAATTGATTCCAATGACCACTATTGGATAAAATGGTAAAAATATATTCTAATTCCACTTCAAAACCAAATCAAAACATAATCTAATCATATCAATAAATTAGATTAAAAAGCAGTTTTGATGTAAAATGCAGTATTTTTCACTATTCATTAAAAAAATGAACATTGTCAGAAAAATACCAAAATTTCACACAAGGTAAATTTTGATGTCCCAATCATAAAGAATAAGTTTATTTTGACAAACATAGTTTATAAAATTGTCAAAATATAGATTCAAAAATGGTTTGCCATCACAAGGCAGTAAAACAATCTTTTAAGAATATTAGTGTATTCCATGCATAAGATTGTATTTATTTTCATTTTAAGCCTCTATAACACTATCTTAATCATTAATAGACATAGATAAAAATATCTATTATTCATTACTTACTTGGGATGTTACATCCTTCCCCCCTTTAGAAAATTGCGTCCCCGCAATTTATTTACTTATCAAATAAATTGGGGTACTTATCCCTCATTGCATTTTCGGATTCCCATGTTGCCTCTTCAATCATGTGGTTTTTCCACAAAACCTTTACCTGCTTAATCACCTTATTCCGTAACACTTGCTCCCTGTGGTCAAGAATCTGGACCGGTTGTTCCTCATAAGATAGGTTTTCTTCCAGCTGAACTACCTCTGGACTCAAAACATGAGATGGATCTGGCATATACTTTCTCAACATCGAAACGTGAAAAACATTGTGTACCTGAGATAAACTCGGAGGTAAAGCCACTCGGTATGCAACTGATCCAACTCTCTCTAGAACTTCGTATGGTCCAATGAACCTTGGACTCAACTTTCCTTTCTTACCAAATCTCATCACACTTTTCCAAGGAGAAACCTTGAGAAAAACATGATCACCTACCTCGAAAGATAGATCCTTCCTCCGGTTATCCGCATAACTCTTCTGCCTGCTCTGAGCTGTTCTCATGTGTTTCTGAATCAGCTGAACTTTTTCTGCCATCTCTTCTACCAATTCTGGTCCCATCAACTTTCTTTCACCCACTTCATCCCAGAAAGCTGGAGTTCGACACCGCTTCCCATATAATGCCTGAAATGGTGCCATCTGTATACTGGAATGAAAACTGTTATTATATGAAAACTCAACCAAAGAAAGATGCTGGTCCCAACTTCCCTGATAATCCATAGAACAAGCTCGTAGCATATCCTCCAATGTCTGAATTGTTCGTTCTGACTGCCCATCTGATTGAGGATGAAAAGCTGTACTAAAATTTAATTCAGTACCCAACGACTTCTGAAGGCCTTTCCAAAAGTTAGAGGTAAACCTGGGATCACGATCTGATACAATGGAGAGGGGAACTCCATGTAACCTGACTATCTCTTTAAGATACAAACGGGAAAGTTGATCAAGAGAGAAAGTATCTCGTATAGCAAGGAAATGAGCAGATTTGGTCAAGCGATCAACAATAACCCAGATTGCATTATTACCTCGAGATGTCTTCGGTAATCCAACAACAAAGTCCATGGATATATTCTCCCATTTCCACTCTGGCACTGGTAAAGGCTGAAGCATCCCTTTCGGTAACTGCCGCTCAGCTTTAACCTGCTGACAAGTCAAACACTTCACAGTAAAATCAGCAATATCTCTTTTCATTCCATCCCACCAGTAATACTCCCGCAGATCTCTATACATCTTAGTACTGCCCGGATGAACTGAAAACGGAGAACTATGAGCTTCACATAACAACTCTCTCTTTAACTGTGAATCACAAGGCACACACAATCTCTTCCCAAATCTCAAAACACAATCATTATCAATGTTGAATTCAGGCAACTTACCTTTCTGAACCAGCTCTACCTTTTTCTGCAACTCACTGTCTTGCTTCTGTGCATGCTTGATTCTATCTGATAGAGAAGATCTCACTGATACCTGAAACAAAACAGAAGGACTTCCTGCACCAACAACTTCCATGCCAAAGTTCATCAAATCGTTAACCAAAGGATCACGTTCCAACCGCAACATTGTTAAAGAAGAATTACTTTTTCGACTCAAAGCATCAGCCACTTTATTTGCTTTCCCCGGATGGTAATGAATTGTACAATCATAATCCTTGATTAATTCTAGCCATCTCCTCTGTCTCATGTTTAACTCTTTCTGAGTGAATATATACTTTAAACTTTTGTGATCGGTATATATTTCACACTTTACCCCATACAAATGATGCCTCCAAATTTTTAAAGCAAAAACAACAGCAGCTAATTCCAAATCATGTGTAGGGTAATTTACCTCATGAGTTTTCAACTGTCGTGAAGCATAAGCAATTACCTGATCATTCTGCATTAGGAAGCAACCAAGTCCTTTCAATGAAGCATCGCTGTATATAACAAAGTCACCATTCCTGGAAGGTAGTGCCAAAACTGGAGCATTCACCAATCTTCTTTTCAATTCCTGAAAACAATCATCACATTCTTTTGTCCAGATAAACTTAACACCCTTCCGAGTTAGCTTAGTCATTGGACTAGATAACTGTGAAAAATTTCTAACAAACCTTCGGTAATAGCCCGCCAAACCAAGGAAGCTACGAATCTCGGTTACATTTGTGGGTCTTGGCCATTCTTCCACAACTTTTGTTTTTGCAGGATCAACAGTTATTCCATCTTTAGAAACAATGTGACCAAGGAAAGCAATTTGTTGCAACCAAAACTCACACTTGCTGAATTTCCCATACAATTTCTTTTCTTTTAAGGTTTGAAAGATAACCCTTAAATGTTTTTCATGCTCCTCTTTACTTTTAGAAAACACCAAAATATCATCAATGAAAACAACCACAAACTTATCCAAGAACTCATGGAAAATTCTATTCATTAAGTCCATGAATACAGCAGGTGCATTGGTTAGCCCAAAAGGCATTACTACAAATTCATAGTGGCCATATCTCGTACGGAACGCGGTCTTCGGAATATCTGCCTCCTTTACCTTCAGCTGATGGTACCCCGATCTCAAGTCAATCTTTGAAAAAAACTGAGCTCCCTGGAGCTGATCAAACAAATCGTCGATATGAGGCAAAGGATATTTGTTCTTAACAGTGATATTATTCAAGGCTCTATAATCAATGCAAAGTCTCATAGAACCATCTTTCTTTTTAACAAATAAAACAGGAGCACCCCATGGTGATGTACTAGGTCTAATGAAACCCTTCTCTAATAAATCTTGCAATTGCTCCTTCAACTCTAAAAGTTCGATTTGTGCCATTCGATAAGGGGGTTTTGAAATTGGCTTAGCATCAGGAACTAAGTCAACAGTAAACTCAACTTCCCGATCTGGTATTATTCCAGGCAACTCATCAGGAAAAACATCAGGATACTCATTTACCACTGGCACATCATTAATCTGAACAGTTCCTTTATTTTCAACGACGTGTGCAAGGTAACATTCATTTCCATCTTTTACAAGTTTCTCGACCTCTTGATATGTTATCAAAAGTAATGGTTCATTCTTGTAAACAAACTGAAAGTCTTTCTGAAAAGAAACTTCTTTAGCTCTACAGTCAATCTTAGCATGGTAAATAGAGAGCCAATCCATACCCAGGATAACATCAAACTCTACTAGAGGTAGAACAATAAGGTTTGCAAGTAGGTTCTTTCCACGGATAAGGATAGGAAGATTCTTATAAATTCTTTTTGCCTCGACACTTCCCCCAGGTGTTTTTACCAAAAGTTCAGGAGTCATTTCTTGAGATGGTATTCCCATTTTACTAGAAAAGGTTTCAGAGATGAAAGAATGTGTAGACCCCGAATCAAACAACACACTGGCATAATCTGAAAAAACAAACAAAGTACCTGATACAACTTCATTCGATGGCCCGACGTCTGCTGAAGTAGTTGCAAAGGATTTTGCCACCCCTTTCTGCTTGTAGTCTAACTGCTTCCCATCACTCAAGCTCCTTGTCGGACACTCGTTTGCATAGTGACCCATCTCATTGCACTTAAAACATTTCACTAACTATAAATCAAATTTGTTCTTACCTTCACCTTGATCCTTTTCAGTGCAATCACGAGCCTTATGTCCCATCTTACCACATCGGTAGCACTTCCCAGAATTCGGAAGACATTCCCCAGCATGCCTTTTGCCACATTTATCACAAACTGGAAACTTAGTTTTCTTACCATCAGACTTTTTTGAAGAATTCTTACCTTTCTCCTGCCACCTCGGTCTCTTCTTCTGCTGGTTGTTATAGAACACTTGGTCATCGGCAAACTCCATTTCCACCTTCTCAGCACATCGAACAAGCTTTTCATAACTTTTAAACTCTCGAGAAGCTAATGCCCTTCGATACTTTGGCTTTAATCCTGAGTAAAAACGATTGATTTTACTATCAAGGTCCCGGATAAAATTGGGAGCATACCTTGCCAATCGAGTGAACCTTTCTTCATAGGCAGCCACTGAGTCTTCCTCTTGCCTCAATTCCAAGAATTGCTTTTCCATCCTAAGTCGAACAGCCTTAGGAAAATACTTCTCAAGAAACATACCTTTGAAATCATCCCAGTCAAGAGCATCAATCTCATCGGCTTCCCTGATATTTTTAACCATAGACCACCACTGATCTGCTTCACCCTCCAAACGGTAAATAGCAAGACTAACCTTTTGATTGTCTGAACACCCCATGACATCAAAAATCTTCTCCAGTGCTTTAATCCACCCTTCAGCTTGCACAGGGTCAGATGATCCTCTGAATGATGGTGGATGTTGCCTCATGAAATGTTCCACCACTGACATGTTCCTCTGCGGTTGTTCTGGCTGATCTCGTACATGGATACCACCACCATTTATCGCCTGAGTCAACTACGCCATTACTGCAACAAACTGTTCAGTTCCAATTCCGACCATTTCTGGATGCTGATTCGGAAGGTTATTTCCTTCTGTATGCCTTCCTAGCACAGCTTCCCTGTTTCCTCTGCGGAAAACCATTCTGAACAAACATGTCTTAGATGAAGCAACATGGTAATCTTTAAATGCTATATCATTTTGAAAAAAAATATATTTGGATAATCATTTTAATAGAATTCTAACTCCTAAAGTTATCTAAACCGACCTCTGATACCAACTATAAGGCCCCAGCCTTAAACCTTACTTAATCTTGAGTTATTACAAGATTACACGTTGAGGATCTTTTCGGGTTTAGAGTTTTAGAGAATTAGATCATAAAACTTGCATTACATTCCACATATAAACAAAGAGGTTACATAAAGATAGTATTCTTCATTCCCATCAATGGAAACACATTTAAAATAAAACATGGATTATTTCTTGACACATCCTTGACTCTATCATCTTATCATGTACCTTTCCCTTGACCTGTGAAAAACATTTCAAAAACTTGGGATGAGCGTAAAAACTCAGTATGGGTTATAAAAACATGGAAAGGAAACATGAGTTCATATATACATAAGAATGAAATCATACTTTACCCATAAAACATAGGCACTTTAACATACCTCATAAAAACATGAATAAATCATATAAATCATAATACGTAAAGGTAACTTGAGGCATTCATAACATTCTTACGTAGGGGGTAACCCTCTTGGTTACGTTTGGAATACCCATCACAGTATATTCCCTAAAATCTCTTCGGAGAAACCTTAACGTTTCACTCCTTCGCGTTACCCAATGCATTGGAGAGCTATAACGGGCTCACCCGCCCTTAGTTTATCACGGAACCACCCGTCTTCATAATAATGCCCAAGAACCATAACATAATCATATCACATAAAACATGCATAAAGGAAACATAACATTTCCACATTTCAATCACGAGATATCAATACAACACATTGATATAATAAAAACATTATGAAAACCATTTTCAATACCAAAGTAAAACATGGTATTTATTTTTCTTTTAAAAAAAAGGTATGGCTTGTAGAGGAAGCCAAAACTCAAATAACGGTTACGACGGCGGAGAAGTCGTTGTCGCCGCATACGTACGACAAAAACATTCCCTTTTGTCGTTTAGTAAACGCTTCGTATAAAAAAGATTCCTTTTGAGTAAACGTAAAAGTCAAAGGGGTTTATACACCGTATAAAAGAAAGTTGTGTATAAAATAAAATATGCCTCAACGAAAGGAGATTGAGACGAAGTCCCATACCTCGTATCTGACTTGACCCGACCGTTCTTTAATCTCCTGAATAATAAACTTGAGTTAATCTCTACTTGATTATGAATCTTTTTCAAGTTCATTATTCCTTTTATACCATGTTATGAACATCATGTAATCAGTTAAGTTAATAATGTTCATTTTGTCGGTATTTGGTTCTTAAGTCAAAAATAGACCTCTTACACTTACGTGTTGTTAATTTGGTCAAAGGTTCATTATATTCAGAATGTTATTCATGATGTAGATATCATATATGTCATATATATCCAGTACATTCATGCCTTTATAGTATTACATAATCATTTAGAGGTAAGAAATGAAATGCACCGTTCATGGAGACGGTAAGCCGTACGTACGCATGAACGCCACTTCCATTTCTATTTCATATTTCATGGAATGGATTCATAATGGTATAAGAGTATGTTATAACTCCAGTATAATAACATATATAATATCATTAACTTTATCCTTTACACATCCCACATATGGTATTAACGAATCAAATCACTTTTAGGGGGCGGTAGTCCGCACTTCCTAAAATGAAGATATCGTGTTTACCCATAATGGAAACCATAAAGTATGACCAAAATGAAGAAAAACAGAAGCTTAAGGAAAACATATACATAATATATATCATATATAAAAATAGTGACATCATAATGGCCACCTTTGAAGGTGTTAAATGAGTATTGAACAATCATCGTTTCGGGAGGCATAATTTCGCCATCCACGGAAAACGTATGTTCTTTAACCATTTGATGTAGTTGTGTGAGAGTGTAGTTCAAATAACTCTTATAACAACATCCTAGTATATTGAAGATACTGGTGTTGTTACAAAAGAAGTAAATAAAAAGAGTTTAGGGGGTTGGAGAAGCAAAATAAAACAAATGAGCATGAGAGGATGAATTACCTTAAAAAGTGTAACTCCTTTTGATTTGAGCCTAAAGGCTTCCTTTGAAAGGATTCTGCCCAAGGGGAATCCTCTAGGATGAGGAGAGGGATGTGGAGAGAGCAAATGGGCAGGGGTTGGCCGAGCCAAAGGCTTGAGAGGTGTGTGAAATGAGGTAGAGGTGGGGGCCTTTTATAAGAGGAGAGGAGGGGCACTTTTGGAAAGTAAAGAAATATTAATTTATTTGAAAATGTGTTTCGGTTCTAAAAGGTCCCACATTGATAGAATTCGTGGATAAGGTGATAAGGCTTAGAAATCCACTCATCCAATTGGTTTTTGCCATATGTAGGTTTTAGATTTTACATTATCTTTCTGTTTTATTTAAATCGCCAAATAATGATGTCATCGCTGCATCATTATTATGTCATAAATACTTTAATTTATTTAATTTCTAAAAATTATAAAACAAATACTATGATATAGGAAATCTTTTTAGCTTTCCAATGACTATTTATAATCTAAATTTGGACTTGTATAACCCCACTTAAAAATTATTTTAGTAAAACAATTTATGTTAGTGTCATTTTCACTTTAACATTAAATAAAAAGTAATTTATGTTATTTCCCAACAAAAGTGGATCCATGGGGTCCCCAAGTTAGGCCATGGCTTGTCTTGGTCGGCCATGACACAACCAATGGGGTTGGGACATGTGTCTAGGTCATTTCATATTATTAAAGTATTAATTATACCTTAAACTACACTAATTACCACTAATTGCGATTAAAAACTTAATAAGTTACTATTCACCAAAAAATTATTATAATCTCATTGAACCACATTTTACTCCTTAATGACAACCATGTATGTCGGATTTTCAAAATTCAATACACATTAGTGGTAAACTTTCATTTAACTGGAAAATCAGTTTGCTTCATTACCACTTAGTGGTTTCACTATTCATCAAAAATTGAAGTTTTTCAGAAAATTACCAAAAATTCACCCTAAGCTATATTTGACATTCTGAATTCAAAAATGAAGTCTATTTTACAAAATTCAAATCATATAAGTCACATTAATTAATTTAATAATTAATTCCCGCTGCCAGAGCAAATAGCGTGTTTTTACAAAACAATAAGTATCAAAAGATTGACACCAGTTTAAGTCTAATTTCAAAGTGAAATTGATTCCAATGACCACTATTGGATAAAATGGTAAAAATATATTCTAATTCCACTTCAAAACCAAATCAAAACATAATCTAATCATATCAATAAATTAGATTAAAAAGCAGTTTTGATGTAAAATGCAGTATTTTTCACTATTCATTAAAAAAATGAACATTGTCAGAAAAATACCAAAATTTCACACAAGGTAAATTTTGATGTCCCAATCATAAAGAATAAGTTTATTTTGACAAACATAGTTTATAAAATTGTCAAAATATAGATTCAAAAATGGTTTGCCATCACAAGGCAGTAAAACAATCTTTTAAGAATATTAGTGTATTCCATGCATAAGATTGTATTTATTTTCATTTTAAGCCTCTATAACACTATCTTAATCATTAATAGACATAGATAAAAATATCTATTATTCATTACTTACTTGGGATGTTACAACAGGTGTGAGTAATGGGTTAGATGTGGGTGCTTTTTATAAGGGAGAGGAGCGGCTCTTTTGGAATGTTTGAAACTATTATTTTATTATATAATGATTTTAAGTTTCTAAAGGTCCAAAACTTATGACTGTCTAAGATAAGGTCACTAATTTTAGAACTAAAATCATACAATAATAATTGGACAAGTTTTGGATATTAGTTTAGTTTTTATATTCTTATTTATTTAAATCATTTATTAATGAGGTTAACACTGCATCATCATTGTGTTATAAATAATTTTGTTTATTTGATGACGAAAAATTATAAAAAAAATTTCCATGATGTAGGACATATTTTTATATTTATAATTATTTTTTATAGTGAAATATATCAATTATATAACCCACATTAAAATTATTTTAGCAAAGCAATACATGTTTATGATATTTTTATTTTTACTTTAAATAAAAAGTAATTAATGTCATTATCTTGCCCAAGTGGAACCATGAGGTCCCAAAATTGACCCAAAAATGTACGTGAATATCCATGACTCATCCAATAAAGTTATGAAAAGTTTTAAGGTAATTTTATATTATTATAATATAATCTTTACCTTAAATTACTTTGTTTACCTTTAATCGCGGTAAATAAAAGTCAAAAGATACTATTCAAAAAAAATTATTTTCATCCCATTGAACCATAGTTTACTTCATAATGATGAACATGTATGTATTATTTTTTAAATTCAATTCATATAAGTGGTAAAAGTGTATTTAAATGAAAAATTAGGTTTTTAACTATTATGTAGTATTTTTCACTATTCATCAAAAATTGAAGGTTTTCAGAAAAATACAAATAATTCGTCCTAAGATATATTTGATATTCGGAATTCCAAAAATTATGTCTATTTTATCAAATTCAATACATTAAAGTTGCATTAATTAATTTAAAATTAATTCTCGTTGTCAAAACAAAAATCGTTTTTTAAGAATTAATAACTATCAAAAGATTGACGCTTGTTTATATCCAATTTCAAAGAAAATTTACTTAAAATGACCAACATTGGATTAAATAGTAAAAATATAATCTAATTACACATTAAAACCAATTAAAAAGATAATCTATCCATAAAAATATATTAGATTAAAAGGCAGTTTTGAATTAAAATACAATATTTTTCACTATTCATTAAAAAATGAATATTATCAGAAAAATACTAAAATTTCATCCAAAGTAAATTTTGATGTCCTGATTCATAAAAAGAATTTTATTTTGTCAAATGAAACATTTAAAAGTGTCAAAAACTATATTTAAAATGGGGTTTCCCTTAAAAGGCGGTAAAACGAACTTTTAAAGAATATTTGAGTATTTATAATTAAAATCGGATTTTTTTTTCTGATTTTAAGCTTCTAAAATTTATGGTTAAATGTAAAAACTTTTAAAAATATGAATTATCCTATTTCAGTTAGTTTTATTCATTCCATCCATTACAATGACTAGGCGTGAACTACTATTTAGAATAATAATATTATATTAATATTTTTCAATATGACTCAATGTGTGTGAAACGTATGTTTTTAAAGAAACCTGTTGTTGAGTATTGGGTACTCCATCTAACATAGAATCCCCTTTAACAAGTAATTAATATTTAATTCAAAAATATTAATAAATATGAAAATGTCATATTCTTTATTCACCTGGGATGTTACAATCACAAGAGAGATAGTATGCCATTGTAAAAAAATTAATGATATCAATACACATGAGGAAATTAATGAATATGGGGATGTTGAGAGAGTGAAAAAAATTAATTAATGGTTCCCGAAATCTTGTATATTGATTATGTACTAAAATGATTTTTTTTTTAATTTTTAATGTTATTATATCATTAAAATACCATGTGTGGAATTTCTAATACCTCAATTGATTTTATTTTTAGCTTTTTGAAAGACATTATTACTAATTTTTCAAGTATTCCATCAAATCATTAAAAGTTATGAATGTTAATTAAGAAACTTTGATTTTATCCTAATGTAATTCATTATTTTCTAAAATATTTTAGTTTATTTTGGGAGGAAATAACACACCTTAATTACTGTAAAAAATGTGGTATATCTTGATGGAATGAAAAATCATATGGAACACCATCTCATGTGTCACATAAATTTATATGATACATTCCATTTATTCATAGGATTCAAAATCTATTCATATCTATAGATATCATAACCAATATGTTATGTCAAGATGGTGATATAATTAAAGGTAATGATTAGTTGGTTCATCTAGTAGATAGATTACATGGCAGGAATTTGAAGAATAACATCCAAATTTTTCAGCTAAGGTTTTTAATGTCATGTTGTGTCTATCTTATGATGGTTTTAATTGGTTTGGGTAGATTCTTACTTCCCACAAAATGTCACTAGTTTTTATTCATTTTTATAATCTTCCTCTGTGGATGTGTATGAAAAAACATTTTACTTTCTTGAGTACTCAAATATATGGAACTTCTGATCCCGGAAATGATATAGACTTTTACTTGGATCCTTTAATAATATCTTTGATTCAGCATTGGGATATGGGTGTGCACACATTCAATCCTTTAAAAAATATATTTTTGATGTGTGATGGAATTTTATGAACTATAAATGATTAACATACTTATGTAATGATGTTCGATTAGAGCACAAATGGAAAAATAATGTTCGAATTGTATGAAGAATACATGATCAATAAGTCTTAAATATCATCAATGTTTAAGTTTTAGGGGGGAATAACTGATTCTTTCCAGTGGATCAACAACAAAGGAAGAATTTTCAAAGGGATGATAATATTGTTGACATTGAACAACCACCACAACATATGTCAGGAAATGATGTGCTTAATGAATTGAAATATTTCAATTTTTCATTAGGGAAATGTTAGATGAAATCTAAAGAGAAGAATAATGTTCACATTGAATCCACTTACAATTGGAAAAATAAAATTATCTTTTTTTAGTTAGAAATTTGTTATACCAAATTTCTATGTCATTTTTAGACATAATTCATATTGATAAAAATAAATGTGAAATGTTTCTTTCAATTCCTCTAAATATCATGTGTGAAGCACAATGATGACTAACGATCTCATGGGGACTTGTTTCATTATGGTATTCGACCAAAACTACATCCTGTGTGTATGGGTGAAAACAAATGTAATGTTCCGTGTGATTATTATGTGATGAATCATTTTGAGAGAAATCAATTTCTAGAAGTATTGGATAATTTCAATATTTCTAATGGATATTCAAGAAACATACCTAAATGATTCAACTGATGGGAGTTTATAATAAAATCAATAAAAACTCAGGATTATCACATCATTCTTCATTAATTGTTTCCAATAGAAATATGGTATTTTCAATCCAACAATTTATGGGTGACCATGATTATCTTGGGCAATTTTTTTCTATAACTTTGTTCTAAAAGGTTCTCTATGTATTTATTGATAAAAATCCAGCAGGAGGCTCCATTAATTTAGTGTGAGTTGAAAAAAAATCCTCCATCATTTTTCACTTGTAGGTTTCATTTAGAATTTCATATTCAAACTGAAAAACATATTCAGGGAATTTATTCTTTTTTGTGGATGTATCCTAACAAAACAAATTTTTTTCATAATGAAATATTATGTCTGAAACAAGAATCATCATGAAGGTTCTATTGTGAGAGGTTATCTGTCTCAATAATGTAGAGATTTGTGTATAATTTATTAGTCTAATGTGACCACAAGATATAACCACCCAATGAAAAATAAAGATGAGTAGTATAGGTAAATTCATTCATCATTTCCATCTCTTCTAAAAATAGGAGGACTTCATGGATCTTACACATTGGTTACATTGAGCCTTCAAAATCAAGGTTTGGCACATCACATAGTCTTGTTTAATTGTGGTTTGTTCAATGACTATATCATGAAAGTAATTTGAATATTTATATGTTATCTCATACTATTTCATTTGACATATTCCGTACAATTTTATTATCACTTTGTATAAGAAACATAAACTAATTATAAGTAGAGTTCATTGATATTTTCCATTTACAAAGAGATAATCATTACATATAATAGAGTTTCATGTTTTGTTGAAATCAAATTTATGACCATTATATTAATTAAAATAAAATATATATATTAATTAAACTGTATTATTAATAAATATTTAATGTATTTTGTTTTCATGTTGACTCTGTATTTCAAGAATTAAGAGCTTTGGATTTTGGTCTCTATTAATTTTTTCATGAATTAAAATCTTTAATAATAAATGGGTATAAATATATTACTACTAATCAAGTGGTGAAAAAATTAACACAACATTACGGAGTTATTTTAACTGCTGTAACATACTGTTGTGCAAATGCATCGGATAGTTAGGCTCGATCTAAAAAAGTGTCTTCTTGTGGACTTGTTGAGAAAATATTGTTATTGGATTACTACTCTCATGGTTGAGAAACTTTGATGAAATGTAAATGTTTTGATTAAATGATGTGACATGGTTCATTTGTTGATGACTGTGGATTCAAAGTTATTATCAGGACACAATTTCTAGCTATCAATGAACCATATATTTGGGCCCCAATGGAAAAACAAGTTTTTTATGTGAAAGATCATCTAAGACCTGAGTATGGTGTCACTATTGATGTAATCCCAAGACATATTCTTTATTATGGATGGGAATAAATTAACACCATTAATTTCCCCATTACTGTTGACAAAAATATTGTATTTGATTACTAAAATTTTATCATTGTGAGAATTGATGTTGAACCTGAATCAGTGGAGGATAATATAGAGAATTGGCTATATATGGTAATAGTTCATTCTGTTTACCTTGATATGGATTTCTTAGTTTGGTACTACTATAATTATGGAAATTTATATTCTTATTGCATTGAAAAAATTAATTACTACTAATAGTATTGAATTTTGTTTTTAGGATACATCGAAAAAAACAAAAAGAATAAAGATGCTATGACGTATTTTCACAATATGGGGAACAATTCAATACTTGATAATGAGAGGCTATAGGTTATTTAATATAAATAAATATAATAACTATATTTATAACATTGGAAATTCTATTTAATGTCCAAATGGATAAATGGTCAAAAGTCCAAATGGCCAATTATCCAAATTGCCAAATAGCCAAAATTCCCACTTCCCTAACTGTGAAATTATATTTAGTAGGAAGAAAAATGATGGAATTGATGTACATAAGGGTCCTAGTGTAAGTTGATCATATGGTACTAGTTATGGTGGTGGTGGTGGTGGTGATTTTTATGATGGTGATGATGTTGATGTTGGTGCTCTAGGTGTTGATGTTGGTGATGATTATGATTAAAAATCCTAAATGTATTAAAGTAATATTTGTATTGTAATTATTTTTAATATACTTGTTTAAAGTAAAGTAAAATTTATAGTTATTGATGTATGGATTTTATGTCATTGAATTAGTCATGAGAATTATAAATATGTCAAGGTTGTTTTGATTTGAAGAGTTTTTTTAGATGAAACAGTATTAAGATTGACAATTGAAGGTGGTTCTTAATGTTCATAAAATTGACCCAATTGAATTTGGAGGATTCACACTGTTCACACTATTTGAATTGATTATTTGAGGAGATAAAATAAATCTGTTTTTATGATGACAGTGGAAAAACTAGCTTTATGTTTTTCAGGATGATTATTTTTAGAACATTTAATTTTGGAATTGTTTTTATTATTGAGAATATTGTTTCAATCCTATTAATTATGTTAATAATATTTTTGTTCTGACATTGATAAATTATTAATTCATTTCCATCCTTAAATCCAAGGGATCTAGGTGCACCACTACTGAGGTAGAAACATGGATTTACCATGGAAAATCCATCCTACATGTATGAGTCAACAGATAGAATACAAGGTCATTCTTTATGTGAAGTCACATTGAAGTAGGTGGTGAGCCACTGTGCGGGATGTCACGATGGAGGGAGAGATCATTGACACAGGGTGGTTCCATTAGGAGTGCGAAGATCAGAGCAGCAACCAATTCTATTCATCTATAAATTCACTTTTTGTTATAATTATGTTCTTAACATAGTGTCATTTTTATATGGTACACCCTATGTGTGTATTACTATTTATCACCTCTTAAAAATACGTATAAAACATCTGTTTCCTCTTGGATTTATTCCATCTGTTCGATCACCCATCTGAGCTTTCCTTTTTTCCTTCAGCAAACAGATCCTTCTATTCATTAGGATCTATATACAGTGACATCCACAGATCGATCGAACTGCGACTTCTAATAACAATTTCATCATTATGATTATTTATATATGATTGATATAACATGCCACCACATATTTATGTTTAATTGAAGATGAAATTGAAGGAAAACAGAATCAAATCTTACCTAGATTATGAGGATAGTGATTTCTCATAGTCACAATATGATATTGATGATACATTGTACATGAGCTAGGTCGATGGGTATTTGTGTATAAATAACCATGGGTAGCTCATTTTCTAGATAAGGTTGATTTCATATCTGAGAGTTTTTTATAGAGTCGAGAGTGAATTAGTGTGTTATTGAATTCTCTTTGGTTCCCAAAAGAAAGAGGATCTACATTGTTTCTACTTGCGTGAAAAAGAATTAGGCTATGAGTATTGTCCATGTTCTTATCAAGCTCATATAGCTTCATGAATATCTGATCCAAAAAGCTTTCGGTATTTATCTATGAGCATATCCCGGGATTTTGTGATTAACATAGATAACTCATGCATTCTCATACTCACATGATGACATCGAACTGCAATAGACTATTTTTCTTGCAATGAAGTATCTCATTCACTTGGTTTTTTAATGAAGAATGTTTGATAAGAATGTTTATAGTGTTACATATGGAATACATAGGTGTTTAGTATTATTTTATGTGATGGAGCATGAGTATCAAACATATAAATATTCATGTATAATAGGAGTTTTGCATGAATAACATGTGGTGGAGTGAAACTATACATGTTATTGACTTATTGCGAAGGACCCTGTTGTGTGAAGAAACGGTGTGATAATATGCATGATTTAACTATGTGAAAGAAATAGATAATATGCTACTATTGTTGTGTGTACATGAATGATGTATGTGTCGAAGTCATTACAATATGTGTTTGATGTATAATTCTCTGTAATAATAGTCAATTTCATTTAGAAATGAGTATTGTGAATGATATATGAGATTTGAGAGCATAAATATGAGGATCATATAAAGCTGAATACTCATGAGGTGTTTCAATTTGTGAACAAGTGTTCTTGTGCATGTGAACAGAAACACTACAATCATGTTTTGTATAGGCAGTGTGTGCATTCTCATTCACATGAAATAATGAGTGCATAAAATAAAGAAGACAATTAATTGGATTTTACTTGCATGAGGTAGATAAAATATGTGTTAAAATATAATTGTTCAATGTGTTTTTGAGTTTAAATCCGTAGAATTATATTAGAAGGAAACATTAAGTATATTGAGGAATTTTTAGTTGTTCATTCTGATATTGTAGTGATCTGAAGTGGATGTGATATCTTAAACAATCCATAAGTGTATACTGATCTAACATGCATACAATATTGTTGATTACATTAATTTGAAGTTTAAGGATTTCAGTTAATCTGAGAAAGTTAAGAATTGACATATTTTAATGGCATTATGATGAAGATCAGTTATGTATTACAATGGCATCTTGAAGTCCTTGTAACCTTTCTCATTATGTTATGTGTTGTGTTTAAAAACACATGTGGGATACTATTATAAATAACATTGGTGGGATGATAATATAAACAAGACTTGTATGACTCTAGTATAATTTTTTTAGTGGTTCATACCTACCCACCAAAGTCTCACGGTGATATATAACCAACCCACATGCTGTTGATAATTTATTATAATGCAGAATATGTGTATCTGGTCATCTCGAGCATATCAAGGACGTAGTCACCCACATCAAGGATGTACCTTGTTAAAATATTATGTTTAGTTATTCATTTACTTTATGTATTAAGTGTTATATAGTTTCATATTCAAATAGGGAACTTCATTCACTCTAACTAGTGTAGAGGATCGAATTATAGAAGGGGTAAAAGTGAATAAAATAAAATGATTAAAACATATGTACATAGATTCACCCCCACCCCTCTCAATGTACTGGCACGATCCACTACAAACTTCAATTGGTTTTAAAGAAAAGGATACACCTATTATTTAATCTATATTATTGTACCTATTGTTTATATTAGACTTACATGAAGTGATGATTTGAATATGAAGAAGTAATAGAGTTCTATTAGACAGAATATTTAGTCTCTGTCTTTTTCAATGATAACAAGGAAGTTTCTATAAAAAACCTTGAGGAATAGGAAAAAGAAAGTGCAAAGGAAGTTGAGAAATAATTTGAATAACAAAGAGGGTTCATCAATGAATAAATAGAGTCAGAGTGGTAGTCTATTATTAGTTTTTTTTAAATTAGATTATAATGATTCTTTTTATGTGTTCGGTTCACACAATAATGAAGAATGATTTATTGAATCACTTAGTTATTTTTTTTCAGAAATAAAATATTATCTGAATAATGCGCCTACTGAGGTTTTCACTTACATATTTTTTTTATATAAAGGGACTATATCATGAAAAATCACATCTTGTAAAGAATTATGTTGATATAGAGAAATATTTTTAAAATAATTTTCAAAGATGTAAATTTATCACCCGAATTATTGAATCCAAATAAGAAATTTTATCACTTCTGAATGAAAATTTCTCTTATATTGAAGAATAATTGCAATTAAATGACTTTGAGAAAGAAGTAACTAAGAATTTTCATACCGAGATGATTTAAATACTTGAATAATCTCATAAATCTATCATTATTATTTAGGTATCTTTGTTGGAAATCAAGGAAAAGGATGATACATTGCAATGCAAGGAGAGATTTACTTTTATTCAAGATTAATTATAGAGTACTACTTGTGAGAAGAATTTGACCAAGAAATTTCATACTGAAGTGACATGTGAATTGAAGAAACTATATATAACTTCTATATATGTTAAATAATCCAAAAATAGAGGTTCTGAGGAAGATAATTAAAGAGGTTAATAATTATCTATTGGAGGGAAGTCAAATACATGATTATCATGTTCATAAAATATAGATTAAATGGGAAGGAAGAAATGATAGTTATTGAGGATGAGAACAATTTCCTCAACCATAAGGGTCTTGAAATGGAAATTAATTTAAAAAATATGAAGGAAAAATAATTAAAGGCTTCTACGAAAAATGTAATGAAATTGTAAAATCACATGAAGAACAGAAGAACTCTTTAAATATAAAATGTTCTGAATTGGAGGTAAAGTTGTGTATTTTGGAAAACACCCAAGATAAGTAATCAAAAAATGCAGAGATCATAAATTCTGCAAATATTTTTTTGAAAAGTTTTCATCTTATGAAAATACACATTTAAATGGAAAAATTATCTTGTGATTATTTAAAGATAAATCTATTTCATCCTCATCGAAATAAGTAACCCTTATCCGAAAAGTTTCCATTTTTACTATTACTATTTCATCTATAAGTACAGGTTCCAAAAATAATTATTGTTAAACATGGGTGAAGAAGACTCATGAAAAATCAATCATATCAATATATATGGACATGAAAAAGAGTGTGAATTCTTGAACCCTTCAAATATATCAGATGAAAAATCTTATTATCCAAAAGGAATAATATGTAAAAACTCGAATCATTGTACCATAGAAGAAGAAATGAAGATTTATTGGCTATGGTTGGTCATCATGGAAATTTGGGCATCAGGTTATTGATTGATAGCATAATTTTTCAATGCATGATAATTACAAAAGACTAGTATTAAGGGGGCATAGATCTGATGTGAAGAAAAAATGTGGAGAGTTGAACAATAATTCACATATGAAGAATAATCTATCTATCAAGAATAGATTTCAGTCTATTGAAGACTTATGTGCATATTGAAATATAAGTGGTCACATTTATGATGAGTGGTGGTATTTAACAACTATGCATTATCTATATGTCGATATGAATAAAATAACATAACAAATGAAGATACAATGAAAAAATTTACAAAAAGTATTATTTGGGTTATAAAAAGAAGAAGATAGTTCTGAAACCTATGAATCAAGGTACACCAAAGAATAATGATGAAATAATTGTCACACTAAAGAAAATGTTCTTCTACTAAAGAAGAAGATTCCATATAATAGACCACTAAAAATAGTTCATAAACACCAATGATGGTAGAAGGAAGCTAAAGCAGAAGAAGAAATTAATCTCATAATAATATAAAATGATTGATTTGGTGCACGAAAATAATGATGAGAAAAGATAATTTTATGACATTTTGTCTAAGAAGGATTACACTATGATTTCTAGATATTTTTTTGGAAGGTAAAACATGTCTAGGAAAATTTCTAACAAATTTATGACATGGTTTATTAAACAGATAGAACTAGTGAAGAACAAAGTAAAAGAACTTGTGGCTTATTATGATAAAAAAGATACTATAAATAAGGATTCTACACACAAGAAAAAGTTTTAACATGTGGCAAATGAATACTTAGTCATATGGCTAGAGCATCTATAATTGAATTAGAATTTAGAGCATGAATAGATGAATTAAACTTCACTATATTCTGATGACAAGAATCATACTTTCCTCATGAGAATAAAGATGAAGAAATTAATATGTACATTTTATCCATTAATGGTAAAATTTGGAAAGTCCATGAAGTATAAAGGTTGATGAGTTTTCATAAATCTATAGTAGAATTGAAAGAAGCTTCTGGGTTAGGAAATAAATTTCATCCTTGTTACTCTGACTGAAAAATAATTACACATACACCTTATTTCAATGTATATATTGTGTTTGTTTATTTTGTGTAGGGAATTCAAGGTGAGGCATATATTTATGGGGGTCTTTAAAATATGAGTACTGTGAAAATATTATACAATGTCAGGGAGGTTATCTATCATGAAGTTATTTATTTAAAATACTATTAAAATTTTTCTCCAAGACCGTTCATGAATAAATCCAATCTTGATTAAGAAAATAGATGATGATAATCCCTCTAGAGGGAGAAAATATAGATATCTACTAGTGTTAAATTTCACTAATAGAATTATGGAATATTTTCTGTGTTGGTAAGTGGTTTCTTTGAGGATATAAATTATTAAAATTGATATTTTTCATTAAAATATATATTTTAAATTCTCTCATGTTTCATATCTTATTAAATGAGGAGATTTAAGGAGAGAATAATTTCATTTTTTACTTAATGATATGAGTTAAATTTTTTCCATACTTATATCTTTGGTTTCATTGACATGTAAGGTGGAGAAGAAGACATGGACATTGAAAGTGAAATGGGTATTGAAAATAAATCAAAATTGGGAAATTGAATAAATCAAATGGATTGAAGTAATATTTATTTTATAATTTTTTTCAATATATTTGTTTGATTAATATTCAAAGTTATAGTGATTGAAGAATGGAGATTCTATAATTGAACCAGTCTAGAGAATTTTTATGAGGGCAAGGTTGTTTTGATTTTAGGAGTTTCTTTAGATGAAGTAACATTAGGTGTGATGATTGTAGAGATATTTTTAATGTCCAAAATATGTTCCCAAATTCATTAGGATGATTCTCATTGTTTACACCTTTTGAATTGATGATTTGAATAATTAAAATAAAGATGAGTTTGAGGACCCTAAAAAATTATCTTCATGCTTTTAGTGATGAATATTTTTGAGAAATTTTTGTTTTGTCTTGTATTTTAATGTTGAGAATATTGTTGATATTCTTTTCCCAATGTTGAGAAGTTTTTTGGTTGGCCTTCATAAAAAATTAATTCCTTTCTATATTACTATCCAAGTGATCCTGGTGCACCACTACTAAGGTTGTCACTAGGATTGACCCTAGAAAAGAGATTGAGTAGTGTTTAGTTGATGGAAATAATACAAGGACACACATCAGGTGAAGATGCATGGAAGAAGGTGGCAATCCCCGATATGGGGTGGCATAGTAGTGGGAGAGGGTGACAGAATGGGTTGGTTCACTTATAAGTGAGGAGTCTGTATCAGTATCCAATTCATAAATGATATTAGTCAGCTTTTTATTATAAGGGATCACTCAAGTGGTGTTTTTATGTGGTATTCCCAATGTGTGCATTATTGTAGCTCTACTCTTTAATGACCATATAGAACCCCATACCTTCGATGAATTTATTCCATACCTTCAATAACCCAACCAAACTTGTCTTCTACCATAGCCCAAATTTTCTTTTGTTCATCAGGATCTCTATTTGGATAATTCCACTGACAGATCGAACTAATACTTCCTATCATCATTTCATTATTGTTAAGATTTCTATATGAACAATATAACATGAAAATTTATTTTCATGTTTATGAAAAGAACAAATCAATGTAAAACATAATCGAACCTTACCTGGTTTATGATGATTGAGATATCAGACATGAGATATGAGACAATGTATATAAGCTAGGATGATGTTGTAAATTTCCTTAGATTACCTATGGTGTATCTTTTTTTGGGTAAATCAAATTTTATATTTGAGAGTTTTTATAGAGCCGAGAGTAAGACATAGTGTCCAAAAATTCTCTCTATTTAATGAAATGAAGAGTTTCCATGCTATTTTTTTTAAATGAAGGGGAAGTAGTGCATGAGTGTTCTATATGTTCTTAGCACACTAGAATAGATTTGTGAAGATCTGATCTATGAAGTATTCATGATAGTGTTATGAGGATCTCCCTGGATTTCTTGATGAACAAAGGGAACACACACAATCTCATACTCGCATGAATAATTTTAGTAGTAACATATTTTTTTTCATGAACGTAAGTCTCTCATTAATTTGGGTTTTTGTGATGAATGTTTGAGAAAGTTGTGTATAGTGTCATGAAAAAGATACATAGGCCCCACATATTCTGTTATGCATTGGATCATGAGTATCACTCAAAAAAATAATCATTCATAATGAGAGTTTCACATGAATATCTTGAGGTTGAGTGAAAATATACATGATCTTGAGTTACTGCAAAGGATTTTGATGTGTGAAGAAACTATGTGATAATACACACGGTTTATCTAAGTTAATGAAACTAATAAGAAGCTATTATTGGGGTACGTACATGGATGATGTATGTGTCGAAGGTAGTACCATATGTGTTTGAAGTATATTGATCACTAAAAATAGAAGAATTCATTCAGTAGTGAGTATTTTGAATGATATATGTGAAAATAATTCATAAATATAATGTTCATATATAGTTTAGTACTTGTGAGGTGTTCTAATTTGTGAAGGAAATGTGCTTGTGCATGTTAACAGAAACACTACAATTGGGGTAATTATTGGAATTGTGTGTATTATCATGAACATGAAATAATGCATGGATAAAATAAAGAATATCATGAATTGAATTTTACATGCTTGAGGAAAATTTAAAATACATTTCATGAAATGTGTGCAATGTTTTTTTGACATGAAATTTAGAGAATTATATTATAAGGAAACATTTAGTGTATTGAGGAATTTTCAGTCATTCATTCTGATATTGAAGTGAGATGAAGTGGAAGTGATATCTTTTATAATTTATAATAGTATACTAAACCGACTTGCATACAAGGGTTTTTATTAAATTCAGTGGAAGTCAAAGGCTTTAAGTTAATATAGGAAGGTGAAAATCTGTATATTTCAGTGGCTCGAAGAGGAAGATTAGTTTTGTGTTGCAGTGGAATCGTGAAGTTCTTGTGATCTTTATGATTGTGTTATGTGTTGTGTTTGAAATAACTAGTGGGATTCTAGTATAAATAAAACATGTGGTATTCTAGTACAAAGAACACTAGTGGAGTGTTAGTATAACTGGGAAGAGGTTCATACCTACCCACCATGGTGTTAGAGTGATACTCGATCGACCCACTATCCTCATGCCATGATTTTCAAAATATTTAAACATTTCCCTATCATAATATAAATCGCATTAAAACACAATATAAAATTTATAACATTAATTTTATTTCAAATATATTGGATGTAGTGTATTAAAAATAGAAAAATGTTATCCTGTGTGGTTCGTTTGTTGGATATCCATGCAATAAATCTGGAAAATAAATCCTTGGAGTATCCAAATTTACCAAAATCTGTACCCAATGTTTCCAAAAAATAAAAAGGAATAACTAATGAAATGAATAAAAATAATTTTTTTATGATTAGATTTTTATTTTTCCATCAGTATCATTGGTATTAAAAATGGTTTTTCATTCGTAAGTTTTCTTTCAAATGATTTGGAATGTTTTCCCACTATTTCATTAATTTAAACTAATTCCTTTTTTTATTTTGTAAATGTTTCATGAGGAATAATGATTCCATAGTTATTATCATTTGTTAATCCCTTCAGTTTTTATTCATATATATGGCTGAAAGAAATATCAATGTATTTATTCATAATTGACATAGTGGATTAATAATTTGAAAAAAATCATGAAAACACAATTCATGTATAAATTTACTACTGAGACTGATTTCTATTCATACTTGATGATTTTATTAAAATCCTCAAAAGAAATGATGTTAGTAATAAACTATCCATACATTTTTTCTTTAAAATCAACTCTGTGATTTCTACCACTTTATAACATTGCATCTGCATGAACCTTCAATGTTAGTAAATGGGGATATTGAATGATAAGGGTAAAGGTAACTTTTGAAGATATATTCATTCAGTTGGTTGACCCTTTAGTTGGTTTTTATTCGACATTTTTTTTACCCATTCCCTTTTTTCTATCTGTAATAACATTAATAGATTCAGGACTTTTTAATTTATTGTTAAAGGTTTACCGTAAAAAATAAAATGGAAATGAATGCCTCCATTTAGAAATGTGTTTTAAAATATCTCACGTCTATGCTACAAATATTTCAATTGATTGACGGAAATTATGTATATCTACTTCATCAAGTGGAATAGGTATCTTGGAACTCAACTCATGAGTTATGGTAACCCCCCCCCCCCCCACAGGACATATTTGATGCTGTCTATTGTGTACAGTGTCTTCTAAGATATTGTACCCGGTAGCCCCCACAAAAATGCGATGGGTGGGTGTTGATAAATATAAATCATATTCATTTTTACCCTATATAATATCAATACAGGAAAGCGATAAATGTTTTCATGGTTTACATTTCATAGAAACAATTATTAGAATATTGATTATCTCCTCTAAGACAGTTCCTTGAGGGGAATTTCTCGCCTCAAAGCTGGTGAGAGTGGGGTGGGATCTTCATGTACTGGTTGTTATTGATTTTTTTATTCCCTTTTATTCCCCCTCATAACATTTAATCGAAACCCAGACTAATAATGAACTTTTTCATCAATGAAAAATAATCATGTTGCATCTCTTCCATTTTTTAACTTTATCTCTCTGTTCTTTTCTTTTCTATAAATATGTCTGGGGTGTCACTCCAAAACCCACACCTCTAACATGGCCATACTGTTCTAGCCACTTCAAGGCCACTGAGAGTAATTCTTCATCTGGTGTAACTTTTGATTATTCTTATTGCGTTGTTGGATTGAAAATATATGAAAATTTGAAATAATTTTTATTTAATAGTGATTTGAAGAAAAAAAATTATTATGTCATAAAAACACGTGATTCCCACATTTTGTGTGTGTTTTCATCTATTATTATCCCATATTTATTTTTAAATGCCTCATTTCCCAGAACATCATGTGGGATGGAAGTGGATTTGGTTTTGGATTCATCAATCTTCATATAAATTGAGTAAAATAGTTGTGTTGTTTTTTCCTGTCACATAAAAGTATCATGGTAGATATATATTATGTACTATTTTTCACATAAATCATACCCTATCCTTGATTTATATTATGGGTAAATAGGTTTTGATTCTTGTTCCTTATTTTTTCACCCATATTCTATTTCATAAATTAAAAATCCTTGATCAAAGTTATCAATACATGTAATTTAAAACAATGTATTATTATCCATAATGTACATGAAAATATATCTCACCACAAGGGCTACTAAACACATCCCATGTTTCTTATCTTATCAGGTGTGAATATATTTGCAGTGGGTGTGGGTTTATCTTCCCTTTAGCAACATTAAGAAAAAATTTATTTATAGTTGTGTGAATTCCTCTACGAACCTCTCCATCAATAATTAATTCACATTTCTTATGGGATTCATCTATTATAAATGCACTATAAAAGGGGTGATGAAATGAAAGTCAGTGTTTCATTATTTTATTTTTTAGTAAAATAAAGAAAGGATATCATAATTTAACCCTAAAATATTCTAAAATCAGTGTCTTAGGCATGGAAATTGCATGGTTCCATGAATCTACGTCAATCGACATGCATTGTTGAGTGATGAGCCTAATGAAACTAGTGAACTTGTCCTTATTAGTGTTAATAGGCTAGCCACATACATTTTATTACACATTGAATATGTTTCTTTTTCATTTCACCTTAATAATTTTTTCTAACACTATCATGCTACGACACTCTTTTTTTGGGACATCATTTCTACATCATCTACCATTTCCTCAGGTTCAATATTTTCAATATGTTTTTCCACAATATTTGTTGCATCGACATGTGAATATGGTCATTGTTCTTCTACACTAGGAGTATAAAAAGGTTGATAAAACTATTGTACCCATATATTTATGGCATCAGAATCTAGAGAAGGTCATTTTTCATTTTCATTGGGAGTAGTAGTAGGTTGAGAACCATGTTGTTCCATAGTATTGGGAGCATTAACATGTGCAGAAAACATTATCTGTATAAGTGGTTCAACATTTAATTTTGATTTGGAAAATGTATTATTGAACATATAAAAACATGAAGTAAAATAATTCATATTACAAGGAAAACATAACCTTAATAATGAACTTTCTTTTTTAAAAAATTTGATGGTATTTGACCCCTCTATAGAGTATTTAAATCCCTTCATTGTGGTTTCCTATTACATACAAGACCTTGTCTACATTGGGACCACTGTGAAAGGATTGAAATTTCTTAATAAAATGGTCATCCTCAGTTGAATTTTAATCTTGCCCTTCAGTTTTATTGTTCTATAACAGAACAATTAACAACTTCTGTTTTTCAGGATTTGGAATATAAAACACTTTTACTTCATATGATTCCATTATAAATGGCCTGTCTTTGTAACCATATTTATTTCAATCCACTTTAATGAATCCCAATCCATATATTTTAAAAATAACCTTTTTATCAACACACATTCATTGAAAAAATTTCACTTAGTGTAATATATTGAGTTTTTTTAAAAATAGACACTATGTTTGATAGCGTACATAATATGCTCCATCGAATTTAAGCGAACAACTAAATATTTTTATTGAAATGTTACCTTATAACCTAGATGTTAAAATGGAAATAATTAATAATATTAATAGATTTGTAAAAATATGGGTTACACAAGTATATAATTAATTAATTTTTTAATAAATAATTATAAATGAAAATAAAACCCTATTTAAATAAAAGGAATTTTTTTCTGAAAAACTAATTAAATGTAAATAAGTGAGCTTATAAAATAATAAAATCCTTTATGATGGATTTTATTAAAAAAATATATATGTAATTTATTCAGTGTAATTATTAGAATTCATATTATATGTTTTCTATACATGATATGAGAACAAATTCAATTTTTTGATAAAAGACGTATTTTAAAAAAACTGCAGTTTTTTCTGCCTTTTGATTGAGAACCCATTTTTAATCTAGTTTTTTAACACTTTAATTTTTTATATTTGATAAAATAAACATATTAATTGGAATTGGGACATCAAAATTTATTTTGGATATATTTTTGGTAGTTTTTTATAACATCCTTATTTTAATGAATAGTAAAAAAAATAGTGCATTTTGATTAAAAAAGAATTTTTTTATTTAATTTTTTTTAATTTTTAAATTATATTATTTATGGTTTTAAAGTATAATTATATTAATTTTTTACCATTTAATCCAATATTGTTCGTTGGAATTAATTTTACGTTGTAATTCGATATAAACACATGTCATTATTTTTATGGTTTTTACTTTTAAAATACTCATTTTCTCATTTTGTCAATGAGGATTAATTTTAAATTAATTAATGAAACTTCTTTTTTGAAAATTTTAAAAAAATTATTCAATATTTTTAATCAGTGGATCAAAATTATTTAAATAGGTCCCTTTTATTTTTGGACATTATGAATATTAATTTCAGTAATAAATTTTATTTCAACACTTAATTGTAAATTTGGTTATTAAATGTAGACATAATATTATAGTAATATAAAATTACCCTAAAACTTGTCTTAATTTGATTGTATGATTTTATTAAATCAATTATAATAGTTTGGTTGATTTTATGACCACTTGGATCCACTTTCATGACTTTAATGCATTTATAATATTATATTCAATGAATAGTCATTTTTGTGACACTTTTGTTTTTAAAAAATAATGTATTTTAATATTGATTTTATAGAGGATATCTTATAATTTATATAGTATTTATAAATATAAAATTACTACCTACATCATGGTAATTTATTTATAATTTTTAGAAATTAAATAATTAAATTTAACAATGGCACAAAGGTGATATAGTAATTTGTTAATTAATGAAGGAATCAAATAAATGATATTATAAAAATTAAAATAAATATTATGTGACATAATTTATTCCATAAGTGAATTTTATTGATATATTTTACATGTTAGTGATTATTTAAAAAATTTGGTTCGATCATATCTAACTATTATGATATTTTTTTTGAAAGTCCTCAAATGAATAGTGTCAGAATTGACATTATTGGTATTTTAAAATATAAAATAGTTTATTAAATGTTATAAAATTCCAAAATATATAATATTCCTCTAAATTTTCATTATAAGTCATAAAATATCATAAATGACACTTGTTTGTCATTTCAGAAGTTATGGTAATTACATTAACCCACAAAGTGTAAATAAAAAGATATCATGGTAAGATTAAAAATGGTAAAATAAGGGTTAAAACAAAAATACAGGGATTCAATAAATATTAAAAACATTTATAATTTTATTATTATTATTATTTGATCCAAATTTATATTAAATTTGAAATATATTATTTTTGGGCCATTTCATATTGAAATTGAATTTATATTAATTTAATACATTTAATAGTTTCATGGGTGCCGCTCCCATCTCCAAAAAAGGTACTAATTCCTCTCTATTAATCCCAATTACTAAACCATTTTTTGTATAATATCTATTAAAAAACTTCTTATAATCCCTCCCCACATTATGGAGGCCTTTTATAAGGTAAAACAACCTTCTTAGAGGTGTTAAGGTGTTATGAAAGGTGATCATCTGAATGAAATGTAATGTTTTTATTTAAGTGTTCCTATTTTATTTCATCTTCCACTACCATCAAATATTCTTCAAACATGATGAAATAATTACTATAGTATAAAAAATATATTGAGATTTTAGTATGTTAATATCATCACCTAAATCAATCTCCACTTTTATTAAATTGGAAAGGGATTAATCATCCACGCAAAAGTGTGAACAATCACGTCCATGAAACGTTATAATTTGTTTTCCATAATCATCGCTCAAGGTGAGTCATAATGATAGAATTAATGATTTATATTATTTTAATTAAAAATTTATCATTATAATTGAATAATAAATCAATTATTTTATTAATTTTTATGTACAAAAAAATGATAACGTCGTTCGTGCGTACGTGTGAACTATCACCTCTATGAAGCAATGTGAATCATTTATATTCACTACATCGCATATATGATATATATAATTATATTTAAATTACTATTAGGATTTTAGTTATATTATTATTACTCTATAAAGATAAAATAATAATAACCTTATTTTCAAAATGACTAATGAAAAATGGAAATGTTACCCATGCGTACGTACGACCTACCATTTTCAGTATTATAACATTGTTCATTTTTCATACCCTAAATGAATTTTTTGTTTTAGAAAGTATATTTTTTGTATAAATTTTATTATTATTTCATGAATATTATTCTATATATGATGTACTTATGATCATAAGGACCTTTGACATTGTACCAAGTTCATTTTCGACTCAAGTACCACATATCGACAAAATGTCCGATATGAAATAAAATATTTACATAATTACTATAATGTGATAATTAGTGATATAAAATTTATAATTAACATGAAAAATGTTATAATTAAAGTATAAATTATCTTATGTTTATTATTCATGAAGATCAAGAACATACGAGACAATTCAGACTTGATATAAGGGATTTTATCTCAATATCCTTTCATAGAGGCCTTTCTTGATAATAGTCACCTATATTATTTTATAGGGTTTATATACAAACACTATGAAATTTAATATGCATATTTTATCTATAATAATGTTATTTATTGGTTTTGAAAATTTATTAATTCACGGATATTAATATGAAAATGTTTAAAGTGGTATGGGACACCATGAACTTTTAAAGATTTAATTATCAAATCTTTTGTTCATGATATTAGTTTATATATTTATTTATATTGATATGAAGGGATTGTATATGAAATTTTTTGTCGATATTGAATTTAATTTTTATTTTTCAAAAAGAAATTTTTTTATGCAAATAATTTTTCTTTCTTTAAAAAATGATGAAATATTTTTTTTATATACGGCGTCAATAACTTCTCCATTATCGTAACCATTATGTGTTTCTTGTCTTCCTCTATAATCCTTAATTCTTTTAAAAGGAATATAAATACCTGATTACTTTTTTGAGTATATTGGTATAAAAAATGGGTCCTTAAATGAAAATGGTATTTTTATAGGGAAATTTCATTCCTATGGTAATAAAATATGTTTTCAGATGGATTTTGTGGTAAACTTTTTTTATTCATGAAATGGTACATGAGCATCATATGAAATAGGTGAGGCTGATATAGCTTATATAATGGGTTGAGACCCATTATAGCTCATGGTTGACCTGGAACAACTTATATGAATGGTTGATCCCCATTGTAACTCATGAGTGAGACAATTATATATTATATTAAAGGATGAGCTACATTATAGCTCACGAGTTATCTTGATACATCTTATAAGAAGGGTGATCCCCATTACGAATATCCGATTTTTGGCTAATAATAATATTGGAGGTCATCCATGTAGTTATTCCAATTTAAAGGGGTTTGAATGGGTTTTATCTCTATGATTCTCTAAGTCACCTAAAGGAGTTTTATTTTTTTTAGTTTTTGTGTATTTTTTTGTAAAAAAGATATAGGTGTTATTCATGTGAATGTTTTTTGTTTCATCTTCTCAAAGAACATCAAATTGGCTCCCATGTTTTTACTAGACTAGGGGTTTTCATTATTTTTATGTCCCTTACATAGATTTTTGTACTCATACCACGTTTTTAAATGTTTTCACGATATTTAAAGGAGAATATAGTTATGGATAGAATCAAGGAAAAGTTTTTATGATTAAAAATTAAGAGAAACCATGTTTATTTTTAAAAAAAATTATGTTATGGAGGAAATTGATACTAATGTATATTTCCACTTTGTATTTCTATGGTTTTTTGATGTAATAGTTATAGTCTAATTTTATATAGCTCTAAACCTAAAAAGATCCTCATTGTGAATTATTGACTACACTAAATATTATGTAATGTTTAATGATGGGGCCTTATACTTAGAATGCTTTATAATCTAACTCCTAATTTTTTTATGATTAAAAAGTATAATATATTCACATAAATTGGATTTCTGTCCTTGAAAATAGAAACATGCATCAATTAAAGAAAAAGTGTAGCTCTACTATTTTGTAGGGTACTACCTTCATCATGTTAATTTGTATATAACGTATAATCATCAATTACATAACAATGGTAAAATAATACACGAACACTTGGTCCTCTGGATATACTTCTAAGTCATTTTGAAATTGAATTTTATTTTCTAATGACTTCATAAAAATATGGTATTGAAACCATTGAATAAAATGTTGATTATAACCAGATTTCAATCCATAATGGAATCAAATGCTTAATAATTTAATTTTGGGTTTCAACATATGGGGAAACCTCTAAACAATCAAAAAACTATAATGACGAGTCTTATCTTGGTCTATAATATTGAGTGCGAAAATATATTTTCTAGAAATTCCTTCACCCACAAGCATCCTAGAGTGAAAATATTTTAGTAGACCCATTCTTTCCTCACTTGAAAGGTATTTGGTAAAAAAATCAATGGTTTCCTCAATAATAAATTACTCCGAAAAAAATCTTATGTTCGACATTGAATTTTGACAAACCCATTAAAAATATTTATATATCATTAAATGAGATACACCCATAAATAATGTACTAGACCACATAGTTAAACCTTTCTCACCAAGTGAACCACAATGTGAACCATCATATCGAATAATACTAGCAGGAAGAACATTTCTGATTCACATAATATGATGAAAATTTTCATTTCTATAGTTGTAAACTTCTTCATGTCTCCATATTTTCTGCATATAGATTTGAACAAGAAATAAAACAGAGTTAATTTATGAGTAACATTAATGGAAAAAATGTCACGTAAAGCTACAGGAATTAGATATTTCATCAAAACATGATATTAAAGTGATTTCAAACCCTTTACCTTTAAATTATTCATTGAAAATATATTCTTGATATTCAATGAATACCCTTATAGAACCTTTAAATCATTATTGATGTGGAAAAACAGATATCTCTCCTTCTTGGAAAAAGTGTAAGCAGTTGGAGGACAAAAATCCATTTTTTCAACCATTATTAGAACCCTCTCTTCCTATATTCCATTTTTATCATGTCCAACATGGCCTTAATTATATCCTTTGTTTCACTGGGTTCATTTTTTAAGGTTCCAATTATGCCATCACACACATTTTTTTAAACAAGCATAACATCAAGAAAATTTCAGATGTATAGAAAATTATTGTATTGTAATTAAAAAAACCGATCTCTTTTTCTAGCTGGTTTTCATTAGGATTTTAAAAAATTATTATGAAAAGCAGTGTTCATATATTTTTCCTTCTCAAACAGTTTCTCACCTATTAGTAGAGATGGTGTTGAAAATTATTCTAAAATTCTATCGAATTATGTTGTCCAAGATTGGTACTTATGACGTCATGGCAGGAATATAAAATGCCCTAGAAACATGGTCTTTGATGAATTTTATAACCTAATTGATTGTATATTACATTAAAAAATAAGACACCCTTGAGTTCCTTTAATGTTGCACCCTATAAAATTTCTATAAGTAGAAAATACATTTATTGTCCCTTACAATATGGTTCTCAATAATAAATATTTATTTCTATAAGAATAATACAACATAATACTTGAAGCCCACAATAATTTCAAATATTCTATTAATAGATACAAATAAACATAACAGTACCAAGTTTTTTTGGTCTTGATATAATCATATATAACATAATTTATATTCCTTTCATGCATAACCACAGTAGAAATTTATAATTTAACAAAATTAATAGCCACATAGTATGAGTGTTTCTTTGAAAACCCAATGTATTTTCTCCATCTATAGATAGAAAAAGATAAAGGGATCTAAACTCATTTCCAAATTGAGGACCCTCATGATCAATTCTATTCCACGGAGTAGATTCTTCTCGGTGATAATGTTTCCCATTTTTTTGTATTGTATCTACAAGCCACATAAATTTATTGAAATATCCTAACACCCCTATGGGTTCCTAAACAATAGAATGATTAGAATGTACCATAAAATTTTTATAGGACTTATAAAACCTTGATATGTTGTGAAATATTTTTTCCAATTTATTTTTTCTTTTTTATATTTTTCATTTCAAGTGACACTAAAAATTGTCATATATATATAAGTTGTATTAAAACACTAATTTAGAAATTATATTCACACTACATAAACATTAATTTTTCTACATGAAACACTTGGCTTGCGCTACACACAACATTGATTTGGAATGCGCTACACACAACATTGACATGGCGTACGTTACACATAATACCGAGTTTCTAAGTAACACCATTTTATTACTATAAATATTTAAATGAGTTATTTATAACCTATTTGTTAAAACAAATTAATATTAATAGTTATAACTACTTTAAAAATATATTTTTAATGTTTTTATATAGGTAAAACATTTTTATAATGGAATTTTTTTAAAAGTCTTTATATGTTTAGAAATAATATTCCATCGAATGAACTACTTTTCATGTCATTATATAAACACCAAATAAATTAATTTTAAACACATATAGATATTTAATTTGATAAAATAAACTTTACGTTTTAATTTATATTTTTTAAATTAGCTTAATGTATGTTCTTGGGATTTTTCTGAGAAAATATTCTTTATGGATATTGAAAAAATACTTCAATTTAGTAAACAACTTCCTATTAATTTAAATAATTATGAATTTTAAATAATAATTCATAATATGTTTTAATGTAAATTTATATCAATTATACCTCTAATAATAAAATTTATATCACTATAATAAATTTCACTTTGAAATTGAATTTAAAAATGTTACAATCGTTCAAACATTTTCTAGTTTAAAAACCTGTTATTTCATCATGTCTGTGGGAATAACATTAATATTAAATTTTCCACTTCTGTGAATTGAATTTTGAAAAATTAACATACACCATTTTAATAATTATAATATTCCTATTCTAACTATATCATGTTAAATTTTTACTAATAATATTATTAAAACTGATTAAAATTAATCACAGCGATTAAGGTAAAATTAAATTTAATTGAGGACAAAACCATTATCGTAGGGGATAAAATGACCTATAACCTTGTACAAAACCCCTTTTATATAACTATTTCATCCATAAACCGTCCATTATTTATTTTTTTTTGGTTTTTTATGACTTTTCTAGGTAATAACATATGTGCACCTAACTTGTTTTCAGAAATTCCATGTGCGTCCATTTCTTTCCCTGTAAAAGGACACCACTTCTCCCACTTCCTCACACCTCTAAAACCACATAGATTCATAAAAGGTATTAAAAAATAATTCCCAAAATCCCTCAATTCCTCATTTAACCATACCTTTGGATGAAATAAATACAAGGAAGCCTTTTGGCACAAACCAAATGGAGTTACCCAATTTAGAGGCAACGTCTTCTCTCAAGATCCTTTCTTTTCTTTTTCTTCTTCACCCCATAAAACCACAATATTATATGATTTTTTAAAATATTTATACTCAATATTCTATTATATTCTTATTCTAAGGGTTTTATATACTCTTATACACATGTCCATCTAATGGGAAAAGAACATATTGTTTACGTGTACGATAAACTACCGCCTCATGAAATGGTGATTGTTCATTTTTCTTTTACCATCTCTCATGGTGGTAATTATTATAGAAAATATATTTATATATGTTATATATTATATTTATTATTTAATTAATCTTATTTAATTCTTTTACAACAAATTTTTTTTATAATTTACATTTTGTGTTAATATGACATTTTTGTTTGAGGAAGTGCGGACTATCACCCCCTTAATGCGATGTGATTCATTCATACACAACATGAAATGTATTAAGGATAGGTTTACTAAATATATATGATATATCTATAGTATAATAAATATACTATAATAATATAATTTATAAATATAAATACATATATTTTATTTACATTATTTCATTCAATGAGACAATTAAACGAAAATAGTGTTCATGTATTCGTACGACTTACCGTCTCCATGATTGTTGTATTCTGTTTCATAATTATATATTCTAGGTATTATTATAATACACATAAAATAAATATAAATAATATTTAAATCATGGTTTTCATTTTTTAAATAATAACATATGTATTGGACCAAATATATTATAAATTAAGATACATTCTAAAAGCAAAGCAGATATTACCCAAAATGAAACCTTAATAGGGATTTATTAATAAGTGGGTAATATAAATCCATAATAAATATTTGTATTGTATTATAAGTAGTAATATTGTTTTTTGATATATTTTTCATAAATTTAAATTTATTATAAAGTATTTTTGAATGAGTGTGATGAGATTTAGGGCATAATTTTAGGGGTTTTCATCTATGTTTTTATTTCCAGGAGATTCATGCTTTATTCACCACCCATTAATTTTGTGTGGTGTGTATACATCCCACATATGTATTATATGATTCCTATACTTATATTTATGGGTATCTAAAAATCCATTTGATTATATTTCTTTCATGGGTACTATATTTCAAATGTTACCAAATCGGTAAAATTATTTTGTCTTAATATTCTTTATGTGAGGCACATGCCATGTTTTACCCCAATATTTTTCCATGAGGTGTATATACAGCCTTTTAAATTTTATATCATGAATCGATTTTAATTCATGATAGTTTAAACTTCATGTTTTTTATTTTTCTTAAATGGGGTTTATGTTTCAAGGTTACCAAGATATAAAAGTTTATTGAAACAATCCCATCATTTTTAAAGATAATTTATGATTATATTTTATTTTAATGAAATATTATGATCTGTATCTCAAGAACACTGAAGACATTTATTATCCTCTTTTTAATCTTGATATCGTCATATATTGTTAATATTTTCCACTTTTGGTTGATAAGATAGTTAATAAAGTGTTTATAAAGAAGTCTGAATGTACCGATCTCTTCAGTCAGAAAATATGAGTTCCTTCAAAACCGTGATTTCTAAAAAAGGTTTCCAAGAATATTATACTATTTTACTACAACAATTGAAATACATTACTACCCTTTTTATATTTTACTAATGTTTTTGAATGAACCTTCTTATCTATTTCCAAAAAATTAATTTTTCTTAGCTTTATACTATGAAAAAGAAATACTATTTTTACCTTATACGGAATGTATGGATTTACCCACCATACTTTATATAAATATTACTTTATATGATTAAAAATGTATTTTTTTAGAAAATTCATTTAACAGTAATAATCATATAAATTATTTTACAATAATTTTTCAGTATTCATTTATATGTTTTAAAATAAAAAGGTTTTCTAAATGATTTCAATCATTCAATAGATTTTTTAAATGTAATTTCAATCAAATGGTTTTCAAAATTTTGTAATGATTTCTTTTATAGTTTTAAAAGTGTTTTCAAAGAACAAAAATTATTTTTTTTAAAGTTTATTTTATACGTTTTCATATAAAATGTTTTTCAAAATTATTACAAGTCTTATTTAAAACTTTTTATGGAATTTTCTAAGAAAATTTCTTTCAAATGGTTTTATTAATTATAAAGAATTATTCATAGAAGAAATGATATTTTCCTCTAGAAATTTTTTTGAAAGATATTTCATAATAATTTTCCATATAATATGACATCTATTGATGTTACTCATTACTTTCTAGAAAATTATCTAATGATTCCTTTCATATTCTTCTTTAAATGAGTTATCTTTGATTTCCTAGTATTTATGAAACCCATTTCACATTCACAAGATATATGTTTATGAAACCCATTTCTATTTCATAGGTTATATGTTCATGAAATATGTTTCTATTCCACAGGTTATATGCTTTTGAATCTAGCTAGTTGTTACATGTTTTTCTTTATTAAAATGATTATAAAACCTATCTATTTTTTATAGGTTATGATGTGATGATATTTTAATGATACCCATTAAATTTCATGGGTTATGCTTTTTGTTTTTGAAACCCATATCTTTTTATGGGTCATGATTAGATGAAAGTTTTGTTTTCATATATAACATGAATGTATGATTTTGTTATGTAATGGGTGGGACATATATCTCCCTCTAATGAATTGGGTAATAATAACTGTTTTATAATATCAAAGGGTACATATGAGGGCATTCCATGCCTAAAACAAAATGGTATATGGGAGGAAATCCCAATATAGAAACAAGAGGGTGCATAGGAGGACATCCCAATCCCAAAACAAGAGGGTAGATGGGTACAAATCCTAAAATAAGAGGGCATGTGGGAGGACATACCATTTCTGAAATAATAGGGTACACATAAGGACATCACATAATTTAAATAAGAGGGTACATGAGAGGGAATCCCATGCATGAAGCAGGTAAATGGGTGATTAACCTTGGCCTAACATGTTACAAAGGCCTTAGTAGTCCACCTTGACATAGGGTTATTATATTCTTATTTATTTTCCACAATTCCGTGTTTTATTCCAATTTTATGATATCATGTATTTTGTTCACTATTTCCTATGATTAATTTCATAAGAAATTCCAATATTTATAATTATCTCTAATATGTATGGTATTATCTTCAAATTATATTCTCTAGTTCCATACCCTTTTGATCATGGTATGATTACACATTTCCATTATTTTCCTTTACTGAGCATATAGCTCATCCCTTTCTTGTGTTTCCTTTCACTGGTTTATAAAGAAAGGTTTTATATAGAAGTAATAAATATGGTGATATTTATGGGATATGTTGAATATATTTCACCAGGATATAATATTTTGATTCTATGTTTCCAAAAACACTAAACTATTACAGTCCTCAGGTATGTATTTTTGTAATTCACTGAATATTAATTTAAAGTGATGTAATATCCATGTTTGTTAATCCAGGGTTTCTATAGTTGGTATACAAGGAAACGTTTATTCATCCTTTATAAACTAGGATGAGAAAACATTAGTGAGATCACTAGGTATATTTATAAGGATATGTCTAGGAATGTCTCTTAGGATAAGTATAGGTCTTAGTTAACATTTTGGAAAATGTATTGTACTTTTGGTAAAGGATAGAGTGACTAGTTTTCAATAAATACATAAATTTCTTGATAAAATAAGTCGATATGACACTAAAATAGATGTGCCCAGGGGAAACAACACTGATAATATGTTTTGGGCTAATCTTGGGATAATTTGGTACACAACTATTGGCCATGCTACACACCTGGTTTGACCCTCCTGGGGGATATGCTTTGGGAATTAACTAACTCTTCATGAACTATCTATAAGGATTAAAAGATAAGTTTGATATGAATAATATGGGATGAACCTTGGGTGTCATATATTTAAGACGTTTTCTTAATTTATAAACCCTATAAGTAATTATTTTCATAACTAGGTGGTTTTTTCAATGATAAGTAATTCTCACACTATGCTCCTATTTTTAACAAATGGTGGGAACTGTAAGGAATAAAATTAACATTGAATGTGATGAGTAATTATTGGATGAGAGGTCAAGGGGGATAATCACTGGATTGAAATATGCTGTGATCATGCCAAATCAGTTTTCAAGGAACATGATTAACAGTGTGTACCTTAACAAACTCTTAGAGCTGCCAAGGAAGAGAAATACGGAGTTCACTGAGAGTTTGGGTGATGGAGACCATGAAGGAAATAAAATCTCATTTACCTTGTGTCAATATTGTGGAATTAATAACCTAAGTAAATGCCTTAGTGGAATAAAAGGATGATTTGAATGTTGAAAAGAAGGACATATGGTATGTGATAGTATGGAAAAAATGATGAGTTCTATTAATGGAAGAGATGATAAGGTTGGACTCCCTAGAGTAATATCAATTGATGAATGTCTTAAATTTAAAAATTATGGGAATTATGAAAATAAATTTCTTATGTTGAGGTATCATAAGGATAATTTGAAAGGTGGTATAATCAATGATTTTCATACTAATGATAGAGTGACTACAAACGATATGTGAATGGTATGTGATTTGTATCCAATATTTTTTACATTAAACATAAAAATCATGATTAGATTGAGGTTAGGGAATCTTAATACATGATTCATATTTAATATTCCAGGAAATAGGTATTAAAGAATAAGTTGGTGATTCCAAAGTAATGGTTTGAGAATAAGGTCAGATTAATGAAGTATTTCTGTTTGGAATTCAATGATTATGAATCGTGAAATGAATCCGTATTTTTTGTTTATGTTTTCATTAAGGATTGAAAATTACATGTTGAATGGTAATGAAGACATAGAAAAGTGACTTCATAGAAAGGTAATATTTTCAATAAGGGAAGGTAACCATTAATTAATTCTTGAGATTGAGATAATGATATGTTGTATAAGAATAAGTAAATTGGATGGAACATATTACCCTATAACTGATTATTGAAAATATGGTCTTTTTCATAAATGATTAAGTTTATAGCTTTATATATTTAAAGAATATATACAGTAATCATTAGAATAAGAAAGTACAAGTTTTTTCCAAAAGGTTTTATGGTAATTAATTTTATTTCAATTTTTCAAGGGAATATACAATGTGGTTATTCAAATGATTTGAATGGGACAACAAAGTTGTACTTTTTTATATACAAGGGATCGATGTTAATATAATTTAATGAATTTCTGTCAAAATATTTAAATTATCATCTTATTTAAGGGTAATAAGGTTAAAAATTTATGTAAATAAAAAGCCAAACATCAAATGGTGTCGGTAAGATTAATGTGTTTTCTCTCTATATGAGGATATATGTATATTGGGTCTTCTATTCAAAATACCTTGCATTAATGGTAACTAATGAAAATAGGATGTAATATCATGGGTGTCATGATCTATTAGTACTTCATAATTGAAAATGTTGCCTTCCTTTTTAGATAAAAAGGTGAAGTAGATCAAGGGAAAAAATGGGGAGGTTGTCCCAAAATCATGCATGTATATCTTTACATGAAAAGTTTTTATCATTAGGAAAATGGTACTTGATACTAAAAAAATGTTATCGTAGTACCCCCATTTCTGATGAATTATATGGTCATTTAGTTCATCATAGATTTATTACTTTTTTATTATTAACTTTCTTCATAACTTTTTCTCTATCGCTCTCCACCAGAACTTGATATTTATATTTTTCTTCCATGTCCATGTTTTAACTTCCCACCTATGTTCCCTTATGTGGAAACCTAGTAATATGATAATTTGGGTAACTGTTATGATTCAAACATTACCTTTTAATGGAAGTTTTAATATTAATATCTATTATGTGGGTTTCCATTACTTGAAATTTCAATATTTAAACCTTCGATAACCCATATAAATTTTGAGAGTGAAATTAATTTTAAGGGAGTAGAATGTAACACCCTGAGATTTTGTGAAATATCTTTTAGAATGAATTTACCTTCTTGATATTTTTTATTTCATCCGACATTGGAAATAGTTATATATATATATATATTAAAACACTATGTCAAATATTCCTTTCACACGATATGAACAAGGGTTGTGCTACACAAAAAAAATGACTTATATTTTTGTATACACAACACTGACTTTTAATGCTCTATATGAAACACCAACTTGTTGTGAGCTTGTACGAATCATCATTTTATTGTCATAATTATTTAAACAAGTTAGTTATAAAATATCTATTAAAAAATTAATATGAATATTAATTGTTAATTTTAAAATATTGTTATAATTTTTTAAAATAAATAAAACATATTTATAATGAAAATTATAATTTTTTCTCAGGGTCTTTATATGTTGAAAAATATTATTTACTCGAATGAAATTTTTTTCATGTCCCTTTGTGAAGAATAAAAAAATAATTTTTGACACATCAAGATATTTAATTTTATAAAATAAACATTATTTTTTAATTTTTAATTCTAAAATTATCTTATGGTGAATTTTTCAGATATTTCTAGGAAACCTCATTTCATGATGAATAATAAAAATACTACATTTCAATTAATAAATTCCTTTTAATTAAATAATTATTAATGTTAATTTATACATTAATTTTTTTAAGGTCATAAGAGATCAATTATACATATATTTAGACAATTTAGTTTAATATAATAAATTTTACATTGAAATTTAATATAAAAACATAACAAAATTTTGATCATTTTCTACTTTAAAACCCTTTATTTCATCATATCTGCAGGATTGACATTAAACATAATTTTCCCGCAAAAAATAATGGAATTTAAAAAAAATACATAAACCATTGTAATAAGTATAATATTTAGAGTCTAATTATATCATTGAAAATGTTTACTATGAAATTTAGTAAAAGTGATTAAAATTAATCATAGTGAATAACATCAAATTAAGCTTAATTAGGAACTAAACCTCAATATTTGTGGCCCAAATGACCTATAATCATGTCCAAAACCCACCTTATATACATATATTGGCCATAAACCTTACAATATTTAATATTTTTGGTTTTGTATGACTTTTTTTGGGTAAAAACATGTGTACACCTAACTTGTTTTGAAAAAATCCATTTGACTCATTTTCCTTCGCTATAAAAGGCCACCACCTATCCCACTTCCTAAAATCTCTCAAACCATAGAGGTTTGGACAATATCTTCCCAATAAACATTCTAGAATACATTATTTCCTTATTTAATACTCCCTTTATTATGAATGAAATCCAAGGAAGCCTTTTATCATAAATGAAAAAGAGTTACCCAATTAAGTGGTAACATCTTCTCTTAAGATACTTTCTTTTATTTTATTTCTCCACCCTCTCCACCCACTATTTTCGATGATTTTATAAAATAAACAATTACAATAAATTTTATTGTTTGTTTTTATGATAAGGGTTTTATGTAAAATTTCATACACCTCCATTTAATGGGTAAATAACATATTTTTTATGTGTACTGTGAACTATCGCCTCAAGAAATTGTGATGGTTCATTTTTCCTTTACCATGTCTCATGGTGGAAATTATGATGAAAAACATGTTTATATATTTTATATATAAAATTTTATATTTCTTTATTATTATTTAATTTTTTTTAAAAAAATTTATGTATACTTTCCATTTTGTGTCAATATGATAATTCGATTTTGAGTATCTGTGGACTACCACCCCCTCAAAGTGATGTGATTCATTCATAAACAACATGTAATTTATTAAGAATGTGTTTAGTGAATATATTTGATATATATATGATATAATAAATCAATTTTAACAAGTATATATACACATATATTCATTTTATATTCATTATTTCAACATGATAATTAAAAGAAAATAATGTGGATGCATACAAATGTTTTACTATCTCTATGAACGGTGTATTCTATTTCATACTTATATATTATATGGATTATTATAGTACAAATATACTTAAAATAAGATATATTTAAATTGTTGTTTTATTTTTTTAATTCATTATATAAGTATAAGGACCAAATATATAATAAATTAATACATAAGTTAAAAACAATGTGAATATTACCCAATGTGAATCCTTAACAATAAATTGTTAACATAATGTTAATATAAATACATAATAAAACCTTATGTGGTATCAGATGTATTGATATGGTTCTGTGATAGATATGTAATAAATTAATATTTAATATACCAGATATTTGAATGAGTATGATGGGAGTCAAGGAATAAGGTTTGGTGATTTAATCCCACTTTTTATTTCCTTGAGAAATATTCTTTATTCATTTCCCATTCCTTTTGTGTGGTGTGTATAATTCCCATGGATCTATTATATGATTATTAAAATTAAATTAATGGTTATTTATGTCTCTAATTGATTATATTTATTTCATGGGTACTATGTTTCAATATTTACATAATCAATAAAATGATTTTGTCTCAACTATATTTCATTGAGACACGTGCCATGTTATGCACCAATATTTTTTAATGAGGTGTATATACTAAATTTGGAATGTAATATCATGAATAAATTTCTACTCATGATATTTTAAGATTAATTTAATTTATTTATCTTAAATTAGGATTATGGTTCAAGGTAACCTTGTGGTAAGAGTTTATTAAAACAATCACATCACTTTTTTATATTTTTTACGATTACATTTCCTTTGATGAAATCATTAAATCCACCTCTCAAGAACACACAATAGATTTCATATCATATCTATATTTATGATATATTTATATATTGGTAATATTTTCCCACTCCTTGGTAAATAATATTGTTAAGAAATGTTTTTTAAGGAAGTTCTAATTTACCTCTCTCTTTTTTTGGAAATCTATGTTCCTTTAAATCCATGTTTTCCAAAAAGAGTTTACAATAAGATTCTACTATTATACTATAATCATTAAAATACCTTTTTACCATTATTATATTTTACCAATGTTTTTAAATGAATCTTCTTATCTCTTTATGAATAAATAATTTTAATTACATTTATACCATGAAAAAGGAATATTGTTTTTACCTCATATGGAAAGTAAAAATTTACCTGTAGTAATTTCTTTTAATCTTCCTTTCCTTATTTAAAATGTTATTGTTTTAGAATTTTTTTTAAAAGTAATTTTCAATGAATTTTTTTTAAAAAAATTTCAAACTTATTTCATATTTTTTCTAGTAAAATGGATTTCAAAACATTTTAAATCATTCTTTATAAGTTTCCAAAGTAATTTCAACGAAATGGTTTTCATAACATTATCAAGATTTCTTTTAATGTTTTCAATGTATTTTCATATAAAAAATTTTTAAATGGTTTTGAAGCATATTCTATATGTTTTCTGGGAAATTATTTTTCAAAATGATATCAAGTCCACTTTAAAGGTTTTTAGGGTTTTTTCTAGGAAATTTTTTTTCAAATGGTTTTATGAATTAAAAATACATTTTCAAATAATAAATAATATTTTAATCGTGAAAAGTTTTTGAACGATATTTCAAAAATATTTTCTATCTATGATGATATCTGTTTATGTCACGGATTCCTTTTTAGGAAATGATCTAATGGTTCTATTCATATTTTTTATCTCAATGAGTTTTGCTTGATGTCATGTACTTTATAAAACCTATTTCTCTTCCATAATTTATATGTTTATAAAATCCATTTCTATATCCCAAGTAATATGTGTATGAAATCCATTTCCCTTCCATGGGTTATATTTTTTTAAATATCACTTCTTTTCACAGGTTATGTTTTAATGAAATGATTATGAAACCTATCTATTTTCTATAGGTAATGATGTGATGGAATTTTTATGAAACCCATTTCATTTCATTGGTTACAATTTTAGTTTATGAAACCCATCCCTTTTTTTGGGTCACGATATGATCCATGTTTTATTTTCCTATGGAATATGTATGTATTATATTGTTATGTGATGGTAAGAACTATATCTTTCTCCAATGCATTGAGTAATGATAATTTTTTTGAGATAAAAGGGTACAGAGGATGGAATCCAAATATTGAAATAGGAGGGTATATTAGAGGAAATACCAAGAACAAAACAATAGGGCACACGAGAGGACAACCCAAGCCTGAAATAAGAGGGTAAATGGGAGGAAATCCCAAGCCTAAAATAAAAGGGTTTGCAAGAGGACATCCTAAGCCCTAAATAAGAGGGTACACTGGAGGACATCCCAAGCCTAAAATAAGAGGGTACATAAGAGGGAATGCCGGGCCTGGAGAAGGTACATGGGTGATTAACACAAGGATAATGTGTTACAAAGGCCATGGTAGGACACCATGACCTAGAGTTATTATATGCTTATGTGTTTCCCATAATTCCTTGTTTTATTCCAATTTTTTTATTTCATGGATTATGTTCTCTATTTAATTATTAATATCATATTATGAACTAAAATTATATTTTATGATCTCTAATATGTATGGTATGATCTTTAAATGTTATGATCATGTTCCATACCCTTTTTTCATATTATTCTTACATATTTCTATTATTAACCCTTATTGAGAATCTGATCTACCCCTTTCTTATGTTTCCTTTACATAGGTTATAAAGAAAGGTTTTAGGTAGATCTAATATAGGTGGAGATAATTATTGGAGAAGTTGGAGATCTTTTACCCGGAGAGAATATTTTGTTTTTGAGTTTCCAAATACACTAAACTATTGTAGTTATTAGGCATGAATTTTTTAAATGTACTGAATATAAATCTAAAATGAATTAATATCCATGTATGTTAAGATTGGGTTGCCATAGGTCATAATTCATCTTTATTGTATTGAGAAGCACCAAACTTTTTTAATTATTTAATTGATTTTTATTTCTTATCAAATATTATACAATAAATTGGACATGAAACAATTCTTTGAGATATTATACCCATCAAACATAAAATTTATTTAGAATCATATGTTCGGATACTAATCACATTATCTTATAGAATGATATCATTGAAGAGAGAAATTAGTTCAATAAAACTATTTTCACTCCATTTGTTTCCATCATTTAAATTATATATCTTCATTACTAGTGACAATTATATATGTTTAATATAACCAGTATACAATGACATCCTTTCAAAACACATTAATCCATCCAACGACTCGAAGGGCTGTGTTTTTTATTGATTTTTGATAATCCACCTTTAAAGGGGGGACGTGGAACCCTTACAAGGCCCGTAGGCATAAGTATTACATGGCCCATATGCCTTAGAGGAATTCATTTCTTGTAGGCTTCAAAAATTACATACAACCCAGACTAACTACTTCAAACTACTCTTCCCCAGCATCTTCATCATAAAATAATCTCTCCACCTTCGCATGGATATTTGGCTAGGCATCCCGTGCATGAATAGTCTTGTCCTGATGGCAGGTTACAAACCCTCTCATTCTTGCAATCTGTGTAGCTTATGCTGTGGTGAAACCTCCTTGCACATCCTCCTTATAGAGCTTCTTCCTTGTAGGTTGTCTCATTTTCATCTTCACTTATGGTGGACCAAAGTCCTTGAGGTGGCCCGAAGTCCTTACTATCCAGAAGGCTTTGGTGGCCCAAAGGCCTTAAATGACTCGGGGACCAAATCGGTGGCCTGAAGACCCAAACGGGGTAAAATTTCCAGCAACTACAGTTCCAAATAGTTTCTGCTACAGTACCCGGCAATTGTTCCTTCGCCTGAATTTGATCTTGGGTCTCATGAATGCACTTTAGAGCCCTCACCAACTGGTCTGAGGCTCATGTGCTTTCATGAAACATTAATATATCAAAATATTTTGTACAATCACGAAATTCATCTCTAACTATCATTTTCATTTCCTCAATGTGATCTTAATCATAATTCATACCTATAATCAAATCCTCGATATGTTCTTCTTAATTATACACAATTATAATCATATCGGATGGTCAATAAAATGCAGAGATATCTCAATCATAATAAACCTTAGCTTTTCCCTATGTTTATTCCAACATTAATAACTCCAATATATTGTATGTCATATCAATTGTTCTTATAACTCCTTTTCACTAATTATTCTTGAATAAAAATAGTGTAATCACCGAAAAAGGACTTTATAAGCTTCATATGCATGATATTTTTCAAACATGAGGAATTCCTTCACCTCATCTTTATACTCTTTTGTCATATAATTGGAATCCATCAATTTTCTACTAATTTCCATCCTATTTTATTTGGTAAAATTATTATTTAACAAGAAAAATAAATACACAAAAATTTGCCTTTCAAATAAGGGGAACCTAATATTTTAATGTTTCAAATAATTTTTTCATGATTTTTAAGGAAATGGGTAATTGTATTTAAATCAATTATTTCTCTAAGGGTGGTAGGTGTTATCCTATGAATTCGTCTACAATGTTCATTGATTCTTAGTATGACATTACTACTTCTCATATTAGTTTAAGAAACTTAGGTGCATTTCAAAAATAGATGGGGGATGAGTCTTAGGAAACAAAAATGTAATTATAACTATTTGGGAGATGAAGATTATGAGGAATATAGTTATTATTTAATTTTCTTGTCTATGAATCGTCCCCTTTAAATATAACACGAAATCAAAGATAGGATGTAGTTGTGAATGATTCAACTTATTTAAACCATCTAGGTTATGTTGGATGCAAATTAGGTTCATGAGTTTCAATGGGGTAAAAAATTGATTCACCTTTTGTGGGGGTGAGGTTATGATGGATACTATGGGTTTTATAGAGTTAGTGAGATTCCCTTTCCATGGTGTTATTATCAATCTATATTATGTATGAGGTAAGATTTTGTGTATCTTAGAGGTGTGAAAATGATAATATGATCATATAAGTATTTATAGAACTCTCTATCCTTTCACATGTTTTCATTTATAAATATAGATACCACTCATCCCATTGATAGAGCATACCACATTATAAAAACTATGTATCTATTTTCTCTAATTTCAAATCAAGAAACTCCATTTCAAAGTCAATTTAAAATTTAAAATATCATTTATTGATAAAATAATTGAAATCAAAAATATCATCCTCATTCTAAAACATCGTAAAAATAAAACTTATTTACTTTATAACCAATCATTTACCTAAAAATTATATTTACATTATAAAAATTGATGAAAATATGGATATTGAATGTAATAATAGAAAAAAATAAAATCTATATTATTTGAAAACCATTTTCCTAATAGAAAATATGGATATTGAATATAATAATGGTTTCAAAAATTAAAAAAATAAATTACTATATATTTTGAAATATTTTCAACACTGACATTGAATTTTCATTCATTAAGTTCATACTCAGATTGTTAAAGAAAAGAAAACTAATAAAAATCATAACAGTCACACACACCTATTGGGCTTATCAAAACATTTCTGGTTTTTGAACTATTTATCTATTATACTTCCATACCACATAGTTGGTATGAAATCCATATATTTTAATATGATAAATTACCTCATTATGATTAATCCATGGTCGATAGATGCAATTATAAAATAGAATTGAATAAGTTCCCCCTTAGATACATTTTTCAACATGAAATCCTAAAAAAATATAGTTTTAAAACTCATTCAACACTCAATTAAAAGAATACATACATGATCTATCCATTATTATTTCTAACAAAAAAATATTTCAAATAATAAAATAACTCTTAATATTCCAAATGAATGTATTCAAAAAGAAATATTCATATTACAAAATTATAAATGCATAATATTATAATTAATAAAAAAATTATGAAAGTATAAAAGTATCAAAATCCTGATAAATTGAATAATGTATACAAGTATACAAGTATAGATTAAAAATTTATATATATTTATATCAGTATATAAATTTATTGTAGTATATAGAAGTATACAATTAAATATAATTTATAAAAGAATATATATTTTAAAGAAATATATATAATTTCTATATATATATATATATATTTATAAATAATATAAATTTACATATAGGATATAAAAGTATAAATAATATATAGATGTATATAGTTTCACAAATTTACAAAAGTATAAAATTATAATATATAAAAGTAAAATATATGAAATTATAAAAGTATAATAATTTATTATGATTAAAACTATAGTCTTATATTAATTTATAGATCTTGAAAACAATAAAAGTATAAATAATTTATAAAATTTAATTTTTAAACTATATTTAAAAATATTATATACTATAAAATTTATAAAATTATATAAATTTATAAATGACCAAAATTAGCAAATTATGTAACCACACATGGATATGTAATTGTAAATCTGGAGTTTACATAAAATTTATTTGGTGGTACGTAAGAGTTATTTCCACTCATAAGGGGTGATACTTAAGATTCATTTTCATGAATCAAGTGAGATTCAAAAGATTGATTACCTTTTCTATTTGAGGTGAAGAGTCAGTCGTTCCTTGGATTGGTGGCCATATTGTGAAAGAAAAACATAATGGTTTGTGAATCTTAAAATATAATTGATATAATAGAAAAAGGATCATGGATGATCTAATTTAAATTGAGTTTACTAATTATTTTCATATATTAATAAAGGTTAACCATAATTTAGTAATTAATAATAATATATGTTATTAAAATTTAATAAGATATTCATTTATCAGTTAAATTTTTTTGTAAATGAAATTAGCATTAAATTGAAGTTTATATTACTAAAATTTTCTTCAATTCCTTTTAAAAACTAATTAAATAATAATATTCATTATATAGAGTTTATAAATATATAACTATTTTTAATTAAAAATCAAAATATTAATTTGAATAAAACATATAACTTAATAAAATATTACAAATTTTATTTTGAAGTTACATTAAAAAAATATTATATAACACTTATCAGTATTTTATTCATAGTTGAAATTTCTAGTATTTTATTCATATATTTACTATGATTATTATATATTCAATTCAATAATATAAGGATCAAAAAATGAATTTCGTTTGAAAATTTTATAAATATTTTAAAATATATATATCAAGAATATAAAATTGATTTTTTTTAAAAAAAATTATTAAATTTGTTATTAAATATATATATATATATATAGAAAAAAAGACATATAATTTTATACATATATTATTTTTATCACTTCAATGTTTTATATCAATCATAATTTATAGGATCAAACAATAATTCACATCACAAAAAATCTTTTGTTTCTTAAAACAATTATGCAATAGTAAATTCAATGTAATCTATCAATACGAAAATTAAACTATAATTGTTAATTTCATATAATTAAGTTATATAAAATAATTATTATATATTTATAAAACATATAGAGCCTATAGGATTATGGGAATCAGTAACCATTGACTACATGCCTCGGTTTCATGAATGGTTGATCTTATTCCATCCATGAAATCGTAGAAAAACCACAAGTTTTGATATATCTTCACTACAACTTAATCATGCGATCTGCTAACATAGTTACATGATTTCCTAGCCCTAATACTTTACACTATCACTTTAGCTATTCTGTCGATTATGAGACACTCCCATTCTCAATACAACTCAATTGGAACAGCAACATTCCCTTGCATTGTGGTTTTTATGTGGGAAATAGGAAAGCAGGGGTGGTGAGATGTGGTGTGGGGGTGGTGAAATGTTTTTTAGGAGAGCTATGTTGTAAAGGTATTCATGTTTTTTAGGAGTGTTATGATGTGGAATAGGGGTGTGATGTGGTAGAAACCTAGTTATTTCCTTTTAACACTTTTGAAATATTTCTTTATATATTTACAGAGCTATGTGATGATACGACGTGCGATTCTGAGGCCCATTGTGACCAGATTTAATTTTATAAAAATATTAAATGTAATTTATATTACATGTGTTCATATTCTTACAGAAAATAAGATAACTATTAAATGGTTACTTGGATCATAAATCAGAGACCAAGGATGAGTCTGAAACACAGTGTTTACACTAGGCATGACCTAAAATTGGTTGGCGTGGGGCGTTTGAAATCCTCACATGATGACGACATGTTCAATGAAATAACTAATTATTTAATTTTTTAATTTTTTTTATATTTTACAAAAAAGATAATTCAATATGAATATCTCTAGGCAAATTTCTGAAGGTTTATCCATATAAACCTTAGCAGAATTCTAGATCACTTTCTCCCTCCTCTATTAGTCAATTTCATCGGACGATGAAGGAATGTTGGGTCATATCAGATCTAGATGCAGTGAAGACAACGACTTCCATCGATTTATTATCATTCATTTTATTCATAAAAAATCTATTCATAATCATGTTAGGAATCTTAATTTGGTGTTTCATGCACATAGATCAGTTTTTTGAGAAGATGCATCATTGTTCTTAGATATGTTCAAATTAACGACATTTCATGCACCTGAGTACTGATTTTTTTTTCAATGATTTTTAACCCCTGAGTACCTATTCTTGATATAATTTGAAATATTTGATGAGCATGGGGACCATCTATGAAAAATTCTTAGGACCCTCAGAGAAAAGAAATTATATAGTAAATTTAGGAAGTGTGATTTTTTTCTCCATAGTGTTTCTTTTATTGGATATATTGTCTCTAAGGATGGAATATCTATTGATATATCAAAAAAAATTATCCAATAAATGAACTAAAGAAATATAACCAATATGAAAATTTTCATTATTTTAATAGGTTATTATCGATAGTTTCTAGAAAAATTTTCATGCCTTGTCAAAAGGATAACAAATTTAACATGTTAAGGGGTTAAATTTCTGGATAATTTATTTGAAGATATAAAAGAGACATTTATTAATGCACTGATATTGATTTTACTATTTTTAAAGGATGTATTTGTAAATATAGTGATTAATTAAAAAACAAACTTAGTAGTGTCCTTATGAAGAATGATGGAGTGGTTTCCTATCCATGAATGAAATTGAAGATCGATAAATATAACAACTAAATCTGGATCTTGAGTTGTAAGTTGTAATATTTTCTTTGAAGATATAGAGTTAATATAACTATGGTAAAATATATGAACCATTTTTGTTTGGAGTAAATTTTTTTATAGAAATTGATTAGCAGGAGGAAAAAAAGATGGTTGGAATTATTCAACGAATATGATTTCTTAATACACTACTACAAATAAAATATAAACAAGGTGGATAATGCATTTAGTAAGAGGGAACATGGAGTATTGATGATGATGGGGATAAAAAAGGATCTTATATTTAGATCTTTAGTAAAGATAGATATGGTAATTTTTAGGCATGGTAATACATCATTCCTTTTCTAAGAAACTGTTAAAAAATATTTATAGGAATAGATAGTGAACTCCCAACCTGATGGTAAGAATTTATTAAGGAAAACTAAATAATTAAATCATGGAAAATTGACCAACCTCATCTATAAAGATGTTGTTTTGAATCATTGAAAGTTATTATTTCTTCCATCTATACTAGAGATAAAGAGGGAGATACTAGAGAAATATCATAGATCAAATTTACATATACAACCCGGTATCAAAAATTTGAATAGGTATTTAAGATTAATTTTCTATTGGGATGGTATAAAATAGGAAATTTCATATAATGTGAGTAGACATGCGATATTCTAGTAGTTAAAGGATAAAAGATAATATTTTAATGGAGTCATGAAACCTCATCTAATACCAATAATGAAGTTGGAAAATGTTACAATGGACGTTTTCACTGGTGTTTCAAATACTCCTATGAAGAATAATACTCTATGATTCATTGTTGATCACCTTGAAAAGTTAATAAATTCCATAATAATAAGGAAATATCCATCCCTTGAGAACCTTTCTTGGCTCAATTTTAATAAAATCGTGAGACTTCAGGGTGAACCTCTATCAATTCTATCTGATCACATCAAAATTCTAGAATATTATTGAAAAGGTCCTTAACATCATGATATATTTAAGAAAAACCTATCATCCCCATACTAATGTGAAGTCTGAAAGGACTATTTAGAAATTATAATACATGTTGATATCATGTTCCCTTGACCATCATTGTATGTGGGATTGGTATATACTTCAAGTGAAATTTTCATACAATAATAGATTTTATCCAAGAATCTTGATGGAATCATATGAAGAATTGTATAGAAAAATATTTCTTCATAAAATTTATTGGAAGAATTTATAGAAAGGAATATCATAGGAACATTTATTATTGAGGAGATAATCATTAAAGTATAGACTATCTAGAATCATATTAAATCAGCTAATACTAGAAAAAAGTGCTATACAGTTAATTGAAGGGAAAACATAAAATTTAATGTGGGGGATCATTTATTCTAAAAGCTTACCCAATTTATAGAGTTATAATATTTGATAAAAAGGGGAATTCACCGAATAGGTTCATTGGGCTTTTTGAATTTAAAATAAAATTATAGTTATAGTATACTGATTGGTTATGAAACCCAACCTATTTAAATTGAACAATGTCTTCCATGTTTCATTAGTATACTAGAATGAATTGAAGATTTTTTAAACATTTATCCTAATTTACTATGTGTTTATTAAGTAAAATAATACATGTAAAATATTATGATTAATTTAGAAACCTGTTTTTAACATTTTGGAACTCATGAAATGTATTATTCCAATTAAAAATAAATGTTTTCTCTTCTATTAATTAAATATTTACATAATGGATCTCAGTTTGGGATTTATTTTAAGGACACACATATATATTATTTATATAATAATAAAATAATTAATTTTATAAAAATTAATATATTTTATAATTGTTTTATAGGCATGATATTTATTCTTATAAATACACATTAAAAAAACAGTGTTCACATGTTATGAGAACTAATATTAAAATTTATTTTTCTCACCCTTAGAAATTATATTTTGTAAAATATTTCATATATTTTAAATAATATTTTCTACATTATGTAATAATAGTCTCTTTATTTTTAGTCATAAAAATTAATTACCGAGGATAAAAGTTTATTTACCATGGAAAAGATAAATTAAGGTAAAAAGAGTTTAGCCAAGGATAAATAAGAAAAAAAGTTAATAACATGTATCTAAAATAGTTCATGGGTTGTTTATTTAATAAAAAATATCTCATATATAGTATTTTCACTTTTTAATTAACTTTAAATGTGAAACATATTATTTCTTAATATTAAAAAGTTGTGTTTATGAAATTTCCATTCACTCTTATTATGAAAGTTTCCTTTCACAACCACATAAGGGAAAATTTGAAATTTTAATTCCCATTAAAACCATAACCATTTTACTTTACATATAATCCAATGTAATCCCACTAATCCTCTATTCAAAATATATTTTTCTATGTACTTTATTATGAATAATTACTTCAAGGGAGAGTTAAAATTCTCAATGCATGTATTAAGCACACTCTAATCCATTTCATGATCTATCCTACTCTTCTAAACCCATATTTCCCATTAAAATATGATTACATCAGTATTATTTATATAATTATTTTTTATGCTTATGGATTAATGATTTTCCACCTTTTCCCTTTTCCATTATAAAAAAATGTTGTCTATGTGTACTTGTAGACTAACACCACAGCGAAGTGGCGTGTTTATTTTTCCTTCACTACATTACATGGATGGTCAAAAAAGGGTACTTAATGAAATAATATATAATTTATATAATAATTAAGATTCAAAAATATAATCCATTTCCAACCTTTCTCTCATTCTATTAAAAATGAATCTTACCACCCTACATAGTGACACATTTCTCTTCATCATCACCACAATTGGATTATTATAAGAATATATATAGAGATTAATATTGATATTTTCAAATTTAGTAAGGTTATATAAGTGTTATATTAATATTTTATTTGTTATAAATATAACATCTTCCACTCATTAAAAATTATTTAAATAATCATGTCAATGATTCAATATTCACAAATTTAAATAAAACATTCCATGAATGAAATTAAAAAAATTTAATCCTAATAAAACATATATTTCATATAAAATTAATAGTATGGTAATTATGAACTTTTATTTAGGAGAATACAGATTTACATATTCATTGCATACCCTGTTTTAATAAAACAAATATATTAACACCCGATAATTAAAAGAAACATATAATAATAAATAAACATATAATGTATGATAATAATTAAATATGGTAAAAGGTAATAGATATGAATAAGGTTATAAAATATGTGATTATTGTGGTTATGTTTAATATAAATGATGTTAAAGAACTTTTGTGTAATTCAAGAGATAAAGTAAGAGTTTCATCTCAAATTTTCTTCTTTGAGACATATTTGGAACCTATTTTCGTTTATATAGTGTATATGTTTCCTCTTAAATGTATTTTATCATTATTATCTCTTTAATAATTAATTTAATGTTTCATTTCAATTTTTAACTTTTAATATATTTTGGATCAAATGTTAAGAAATCCATAATGGTTTATATCTCAATTTCCCTTCATTGGGACATGTGTCCATATTACATATATATTATTATTTTTTATAGTATAATTACATCCCAAAATCATATATTATAATTAATAAATAATATCTAATCTATTTTACTAGTATTTTCATGAACCTTCCTTAAGATGTATTGATTTTTGTAATATCAAAGTGGCAAGGGTTTTCACTTCAAAATTTTGCTTCATGGAGATATGCTTTGTAATCACCACATATTTAGTATTTTACTGTATATATATCCCATGGATGCATTTCAATATATTTTTTAATTAGTTAAAGGTATTTAAAAATTCATATCATGTTCTACCTTTCAAGGGGTTTTGATTTGAAATATAATGATTTTTTAAGTAATTTTGTTAACTCAAACAAATTTTATGATTTATATTTTTTAATCTTGACCGTATTTCTCCAATTCGTGGTTTCTTCCACCACAATATTTTATTATTTAAATTTTCTATAGGTAAAATTACATATGAATTCAATGATAATTTTATAAATAGTTTCTTTATCATAAATTTTTGCACTGTCAATAATATTTTTCATCCTCTCAAATATATCCTTTTTCTTCCATGTTTATATTTTCTTTTCCCATTAATTATCTCCCTATTTTGAATTAAATTATGTCTTATTTCATGTGACCAATATATTTCTTTTTATACATTTCTAAAATAAGTTTTTTATCCCATTTATGAATTTTGTCTTCAATAAAGGAATTTCTAAAAATTGAAAAGGGTGTTCCTTCATTTCACAGTTGTATATCGTATCCTCCACTAAGATATTATATATTTTAAAAGGATTCATGGTTGAGACTGATTTCTAAATATTGTTTGAAAAAACTTGTTCATGTCAACCCTTTGAATGAAACTTTTGAGAGTGACTCTTAATTTTATTTTTATGATAACGTTAAAAATGTTTCCTTAAATATCTTTTTTATGTTTTACTATTTAAAAACATTTGTTTTATTAAGATTCATTTCCATTTATTAAAATGGATTTCCAAAAAAATTTATATCTTAAATATTTTTAAAAGAAATGGTGAATTTCCATGTATTTTATAAGTAATGTATCCAATTATTTAAAAAATGATACATTTCCTATATATTATCTTTCATAATGCTACTTTTATTAAAATAAGGATTTTATGTAATAATAACACCAAAATAATTTCTCTGAATGGATTATGATCATATTGGTACATTTATTTACTGGGGAAAGTATTGATATTCAATATTATTATTATTCAAATATGTATTCTTTTTTATTACTAAGGAAAATTGATTATTTATTGTATTATTATACATTTATTTCATATGGTGAATGAATTTAACTTATTAAGTGATGTATTGGACCAATAACAAACTCAAAATTCGTCGATATATCTCATGAGAGAAATTATCTTGGATATTTTGAATATACTATAACTACTCTTTTATGATTTCATGGCATAGGAGTTGACATTAATATTATGATGTATGGTATTATTCATTCGATAACATTTATTGATATTCTTGTGATTGTTTATATTGTTATGAAATCTATGGATATATTCCACTTTAATGATATTAGTTATATGATGCATTTGATAATTTTTTATATCGTATATATTATTAATTCATTGGTTATTCTATGAAATATTCCACAATACATTATCCCTTACCAAGAATTATATCTCACCGTTTTATTTTTTTTCTTATCACCATGGCATTTACAAGTGAAATTTAGTTTATTTTAGTGGTATAATAGAAGAAATAATTATGTTCTCACTGGAATTTTTAGTTGTGTATAATGTTTTAAAAATTTATGTTAGTGACATGTATGAAAAGTTTCTCACAAAACTAAAAAATTATGTAATACTATTTGATTTGATTCCCTGTATCTAGTATTAATGAAATAATGTAACCATCGGGTTTGGGATATTGAATATGGGGTTGTTTTACATTCACATGTTCTCATAATATTTGTTTTATCAGTTGTTCCCAACCATGTAGAGGAATTATGTACTTATCACGGAGATGATAATACCCTTGAAGATAATATCCCCACATCATATTTGATATTTTAAAGGGCTAGTCCATTCTTATCCTATGTTTAAAAATGATGATGAATAAGATGATGATCACATTGATGTCCTTCCACTATTTGGGGAAGGTATTTCAACCACTATTGATGTGTTCATGATTGTGAATACTGGTATTGATGGAGAACTGTGGCCTATATAGATTAGCATTGACATGAATCTTGATAAGAAAGAGACAAAAATCTCTTTTGTGATACAAAATTAAGATATATTTACCTTGTAATACATAGATATTCAGAAATTAGATCCCAAGGTATCCCACCACCATTTGGGACTCTCATATGACTATCATGGATATAAATAGGTAGTAATGAGAATTAATTTATCCCGCACTACTAAAGATGATAACAAATCTATTAATCTCATCAATGAAAAATAAATTTGATAAGTCTTGTATGCACTATTATTTTACCTATAAATAAGAATAATGAGTAGATTTTTGTCTCCCTCAAATTATTGGATCTCAAATAGCACTATGTGAAAGAAGATATCCATGGCACAATCATAGAGCTATAGATCAATGTATTGTTTTTTATCTCTTTATTTCATGGAAATGTACACTATATATAACCAGATTTGGATGGTTCCGGTAATGATGAGGCCACTTCTCTTAGGGAACCCAGACTAGAATAATACTATAATGCAGTTCCCTTCATCATGAAGACTTATAGTGCCACAAATCAATGAAACATATATCATATATTTAAGTAATTCTACAGATAATCATATAGTATTAATTAGATGACATGTTGGTCAATTATCAACAATACTATGATCATATTTTCATCCATGATTTATTTTTCAACAAACAATGACAAAAATCATGAAGATAAACCCCATTAAATTTGATTTTGGGTAGATGTTGGGGAAATTTCAAGGAATTATGGTATGCCATCATGGATTCTAAATATTTCAAAAGAAAACTAAGTAAATAAAAGATATTCCTATTCATACAAACCTCATGGATTTGAGAAGATTCCAGGGATGACCCACTTATATCCTATATTTCGTATCCAACCTCACTAGAAAATTATTATCCTTTATAATATTAATGAAACATGGAGTTAACTATCAATTAGATTTGGATTTCTAGAAATATTTCAATGACAATAAGAAATGTCCTTTTAAATCCTTATATTTGATGTCTCTAATTGAAGGTAATCCCTTTATTTTTTTTGTAATGAACCTAGAGAAATATCCATAGACTCCATGCTTAGAAAACTGATGTGGGCAAGGAGTAAAGCTTCTACTATATCAATTGGATGATTAAGGATACGAAATCCTGATATTCAAACATTAGAAACTATTTGGAATTGATTTTTATAGTGAAAAATATGAGGCACTACTTGTAATACCATGATATCTATTTATTCTTATGGGATTATCAACTCATGTACAACCTCTGCCATCCATTTTTAATTAGTACTATAGCACAATGGGTGATCATTATTTGGTATTTTGATATCCATTTTGTGTCTTAGTAGGTAGTCAAAGGGAAGGAATTAATAGTATTACTCATAGATCATTCTAATATATAAGTTCTTCGGGGAATAAAGAGATCTTGGTTTATGTGGTTTTCTCCATCCAAAACACTCCCCAAAAATAAGATATGTGCATTGGGGGTGCTTTTAGGATCCTCATATGAAGTGGAATGGTAAAATAGAAGCTATATAGGGTTTTCCCGAGTATTATTATTATTTTATTAATGAATTATTTTATTATATATTATTTACTATTATTATAAGGATTTACTAATAATGAGGTAGAATAATAGACCCTCAACCTAGGTTTGGAGCTAGCCCTACAAATACCACTGGACTAATTGAGTATCAATGGAAATTTAAAGTTATTAATTAGGTAAATAAAAAATAAATATACAATAAAAAATATGACAAAATTAAATTTCATAATTATTTAAATGTTTTGATGGTGGAATTCTTCTTTGAGACAACACTATCTCACATATCGTATTTTCATAACACACATGTTGATTCATTGACTAATTCCGCTATGACACTAGAATATTTATACCGCAATAAAAAAATTATTAACATTAATAATATCATGGTTTTATATAAATTCATCAACAATATCATAGAAACTATCAATAAATTAAAGGATATTCCCAATCAAGTTGTGCCTATGACCTCACTGACTAGTACCATATTTGTTTGGATTGATGTTATAATGTACTACCAAAAAATTAAGATTCATCTTATATATTAAGTTATGAAGGAGAAAAATATTCATTGAATTATGAATTTATTTCCCTGTGATAGCCTAAACCAATAAAATTTCCTCTATAAAAGAATATTTTATAGTGTTCTCCTTAGGTACATTAAAATATGTGATTCCCTCGTTATCACACAAGAACATTATTTTAGAATTTGAGGTACCCAAAAGTCAATAAAAAAGTTTCAAAAACAATCAGGACTCATGGATATTTCTTTCCAATGATATTACAGGATTTTATGGAGTTTACCATGATGTTCCATGATTATTAGAAATATTCCAACTCCACTCATCTACCCTTTGAGTTATTATATATCATAATGTGATCATAGATATTTCTGTTATGGTGGAAGGAATCTATGGGTCCATACTCTCCATCCATAGTCATTTAGTTCAAATATATCCCCATTATCACAAACTTATTCTCTAAATGGGCCAACGATAAACCCCTCAAATAATTTTGAACAAAGGCTATAATCAATATTGTGAAGTTAACTGTAATCACCATATTTGGTGTCCCAAAAAAATATTTTTGTATGAAGAAACCAATTTATGTGCTTATGAGTTGAAAATATTGTATCTAGAGTGAAATAAACAATCCAACCACTCGTTTTACTATAATATTTTGGAAAATGGAAAGATAGAACATTAAAACAAAACTATATCTGATATCCTTCAATAGATAAAGAAAACCGACAAGAAGTTTGAACTGGAAAAAATATTACATGTTTTAAGGGATTATCACACCACAACCTATACTATCAGTAAAGAGTCCATGTATTCTCTTATATATAATATAGAGGTAGTCTTTAATATATAGGTTTGTCCCCCCTTCCCATAATCTCCATTTTCACTCAAATATCTGAAGAACAACAGTCCTGTAAATGACTTGATTAGTTGGAGTATCCTAATGTGAGAAGGTTTTACATGTTAGAAAGACCTTGAGGATTATCAAAATTGAGACACATAAAGATTAAATAAGAAATCTCAACTTTGTTAGTTTATATATATTAAATTTTTTGTAGCTTTCAGAAAACCCATGATGCCTTTGATGAAATATCTTAAACATTATCCAATGTAAGTGAGAACTTATATCATACACAAGGTATCTTCTAAGAGATCATATTTCTTGTTTATAATTGAATGTGGGTGACCAAAAAGAATAAACTATTAATTGAGAAGTATTTTTCCATAACATTACATGTGATTCACAATGCCCTTACCACATTACATTAAACATTATGGATAGATCATTATCTCAGAACATTAGAATATAAGTCATGTATGTCTTTGCTATAATACTTTAGAATGAAATTATGGTAGTTGAATCCATATAACATTAATCTATTTAACCTTGTCCTTGATTATATGACCTTAAACTAAATGAAACCCTTATCCTTATTATGTTAAATCAAACTTCACAACATAGGGTCCACACCTGTATGACATTAAAATACATTGTATGAGAAATTTCATACAATCTACAGTATTAAAATCTCCCTTAAATAATAACTCTATCTCTATAATCAAATAATTTTACCCAATACATAATATATCACCCCAATGTATATCTCTATTTAATCCAAAAAAAAATTATTTTGTTATGGTTAACCAAACCTAACTCTATAATAATGCCCACTCATTTTTAAGAACAATATGTCACTTGATTTCTATTTCTAACAGATATGTAGTAATTCAAAGACTGCCTATATTGAGCTCATAAAAAAATTGATCTATTTTTATTTTAGTTGATAAAAATCATTCATGTTGGGTTTCATTAGGATAGAATGATGTCATAATTGAGAGACTCTCTCCCCCAACGTTGAACATTACATGGATCCATGTTTTAGATTACCTATAAATATATGCAACTATATTCCTTGCGTAAAATAAGACATCGAGTTTGTTAAATATTATATCATATTTATTATCATTAATTATCTTCCCATTCAACATCTCTTATTATCCTGATGATTAGGTCTCCAAGAAAACCATCCTTTTTGTGAACCAAAGTCAAGATAAAATAAAACCATTTTTTAACATATTCCTTAATGTGTGTGGATCCCTATCATTTCATTTTGGACTCTCTCAAAAACATCATCTCTAAATAAAAAAAATTATATAGGAAACTGATACGGTGAATGTATTTTTTTTACTCATTTTTAGGGACTCATCCTGTGAAACTCAAAAATAATATATGTCTCACTTAATAAAATACATGTCACGACATACTCCTTGAATTTAAATATTTTTATCCTAAAAAAGGAATAAACCCAATCTATTATTACATAAACACATTAAAAAAACTTAGTTTGGTTAAAAATACCCAATTTCCATACCAAAATCACCCTTAATGTTGTTGGGAAGACAATTACTAACTATAGAAAAGTATGTTATATATAATATAATGAATAGTTTATATGGTTTTTTCTAATACTATGGAGGATTTTTTAATATAGAAAAGGTTTTTTGTTCAATGAACAATCATATAACATCCCTAAGATTCTTGGTAGTAATGGTTGGAGGGGTATTTGGTCTATTCAATGGTGAAAATATATATATTGAAAAATTTGGATAGATTTATCAGAATGGGTTTGAAGCTCCTGAAGAGGTCTGTGTAATATGTGACCAACAAAATAACCATGAAAATCAATGCTTCATCCTTATACCAGACTAAAAAAAGTGATTTTTTATACTCAACATTCTTAGTATAAGATGATAAAATGGAAGGAGAAAAATTTTGTTATAGAAGTTTCACTCAAAGCATCCATAATGGAAAGTCCATAAATCATGGATAATGGATATTCCTATCACATGAAAAGTAATTTAAAACTTATTAATGATGTTTAAAAGTGAAATATATTGTCAATGAACTTTAAAAATGATGATTCAATAATGGTTAATAGAGTTGGTTCAATAGTGGTTGGTATAAAAAATCTAAAATTCAAAATAACTTTTTTTGATGATGGATTGAAAAAACATATAAAGTGTTTTTATACTTTATGATAATGAAAACAAAGTGTTATTAAATAATTATGGGTTTTTTTTATAATAATTTTAATGATGGAATAGTCATAATAATATTACAATAGACTAAATGGAATTTATTTCATGTGGGTGATACTGTAAATTCATTGAATATAAACATGAAAAAATAGAACAAATTAAGGAATCAAAGGCTTAGATAACTTGGTAAAAAGAACATGTGAAGGATCATCCAAAGATATAATGATCTTAATATTAATTTTATTAAAATATGATTATATTTTTTGTGCCTAAATTTTATAAATTTAAATTTTTTTAATTAATTACACAAGAAAATGTAGATTTAGTATACTAACCCTTTTGATATCATTTATTCAGATGTGTGGAGGCTCATGTCAAAGTAATCATCCAATGGAGATATGTACTTTATAAATTTCATTGATGCATTCACACACATTTCCAATATTGTGTTAATGAATCTCAAGTATAAGTTATTAATATTTTTTTAGAATATTCAAAAAAAATTAGAAAAAGAGTTTTATTTTTCTTTTAAGAAAATCTAGATAGATAAAAGAACTGATCTTACAGATGGAAGTTTTTAATCTTATATAGATAATCATGGAACCTATCATGAAATCAATACAACACACAAACCAACTCAAATTTTTTTGATTGAATGGACGAATAAATGTTTTTTAGGTGGCTCAGAGAATGTAGGTTGAGCATGATACTTCACAATATTTTTGGATGAAATATATTCTTATAGAATTTTACATTCAATTTTTTTTCAGGACCCATCTCCCAAGTCCCATGCCATGACTACCCCAAGCCTGACTCTTAAAGGTCAGGGTCTGGCGACTAACACTAAAGGAATTAACTTGAAAGTGGGAGGAATTTTCCTGAGCAGCTGTACGCACGCACACACACACCCAAACACATCCCAACACACTAAAAAAGGGAGAAACAAGTACCACTAAAATAAAGCTGAGTGCAAGTTCAACTAAAAGTATCTGGGCCAGAATATAAACCCCAAAAATACTGAAAATAGTAAGTACAAAAAGGAAGCCCTGGTTTCCATCTATTGAAAACCCCACGAAATTGGTAGAGAAGTGAAGCTACTGGAATTCGAAGTAGTAAATCATGTCTGCCCGATCCTACTAAGCCCTTCTTGGTCCTAGGTCACCAAGTCCACCATCGTAGCATCCACCAATCCCATGTACCTGAGAATCCTTGTCGTAATGTCAGTCATCTACATTAGACACAAGACATGCGGTAAAATCCCATGCAACAGTGATTAACGCATTACTCAGTAGGGAACCCAAACCAAAAAAGGAAATATCACACATAAATTCCTCAAAGTAAAGCATGAAATACCAAATAGCTCACACCATGTATATTCTAGCATAGAAACATTAGCATCATCAGTAACATTGTCGAACACCTCAGCTGTCGGAGAACTCCTCCTCTATCAAGCACATTTGGCCTTCCATGTCACACAGAGGTTCTTCCCACTAACCTTAAACCTCTTTGGTACTCCTCCCCATCCCATACTATGGGTTTGCAAGGTCACACAGATCCTCTCCCTATCTTGGCCTACTGAGGTACTCCTCCTATCGAGTATTGTGCATCTTCTGGGTCACACAAATTCACTCCCAATTGTGGGCCTTCAAAATCACACAGATGTGCTTCCCATTGGGTCATCGAGTCATACAAAGTTGAAAGTTAGCAGTACTCAAGTCTCAGTCATTCACAAGGTTCCGCACATAGAGAACATGAGAGAACCACTACTCAAGCCACATGTCACATTTCAATTTTCATTAAAGTCACCAAAAATCATGCCAAAATATCATCCTCCTTGAGAGGGTCCGAACACCACAAACGGCCCACCAATTAGACATACGGTTTGCAAGATACGGGCATTTTAGTAACCAGGGGACCAGTTGTGACGTGGCCCAGTCCGATCCAGTTGGACCGACCCGACCAACCCGGCTCAGGGTTTCCATATACCCCAGTTCATTAAGAAGGACTTGACCCGACTTAGTGTAGGTCAAGGATGGTTTGGTCTGGCCTGGCCAGTGGGCTAGGCCCAATAGGACTTACTGGACCTAGTCCGGTTGGTTGAGGGTCCAACCTGCCGAGTCGCCTGGTGAAGCGGCCTAGTCTGGCCCACTGATGCGGGTCTAGTCTTCTAGGTGCAATTATAGCCCATTGGCGTGCTCCAAACCACTGGGAATGAGTCTGAATTTCTGGGCAGTGGGACCGGCCGGTGAGCCACAGGACTAGCCCGCAGTGCGGGTCTGGCCCTCTGGGGGTTCGCACCCTGTCCGGTCTGCAAGAGGCGGACTTGTCCGCCTCGCTGGACAAGGTCAAGAGCCACGTCTTTGCCCTTCCATCACTACACGGGTTTAGTAGGGCACCTCCTCTACCTCATTCAAGTGACAATGACCCATTGTGTGGGACGTGGCTCGTTTCAGTGTCTACTGGCCTCCGACGCGGTGTAGAGAACATGTCTGTCGCCTCCAGCCACTGGCTCGACCGATGGGTTCTCTTGCTGTACCGCGGCATTTTTTCGGGTGTGCCGTCCTGGCACGCCACCTCCAACCAATGGTTTCCACCATGGGATTCCTTCGAGGGATGCTACTGACATCGGCGCACTGGCAGATTCTTTCGAGGACAACCGGTTCTACATCGGTGGTTCGTTCTTCATGCCTCTTGTGCCTGCATTTTCCAGGGATCTTCCTCTCCACTGTGATGGTCTAAAAACTGCCTTGTCTTCCATTATAAGGTTTGGTCATAATGAAAACACATGTATGAGGGGCTCAGGCCTTATTCATGTCGGCCTAGGATCTCCGTGTTAGAAGTTTACAAAACAGGGGAGGTCTGAAGATTTTAATTTTAGAAACAAATATAATTAAATCCGAATAAAGATACCCCGAAAAATTCTACCTTCCACAAGAACGTACGGTCCACATATTAACATATTCATGGGTTAATCCATGTTCGTTGTTTATACATAAGAATAGGGAAACCTTAAAATCAAAAAACCCATACCTCTTACGACGTCTGATGTCGCAGCGTTCGTCCTTGAGGAGTTAAGATGTCGACCTCACTTCTCGACTCCTATCTTTGAAAGGCGTTGAAGGTGGTGAGGATCCACCGACTTTCGTTGTTCTTCGCTGGTGTTGCAGTCCACCATAGGTTCACCAGAGATTCCTACAAATTTCTAATCCATAGTTCCTCCACACGTCAAACTATAAATAAGTGCACGTCGTAGTGTTCCCATTATGTTGTGATTCCACGTCGTTACACTGTTTCATTTGAAAAATAGTGTCTCTATTTCATGTAATTAAAGCGCTATTACAATGTGAGTTTAACAAGACATTAATGAGCATCATTAATGCGCATCATCGTCACCTTGTCGATGCCCTATCGCTACCTCACAAAATATCCATCTGCCACTAAAAAGGGATAAAAAAATAAAATAATTCATTTAAATGATTTTATTTTTTTTCTCGAAAAGTCTGAAAAATAACTTTTCTGATAGGCCCATGCCGACCGAATTTAAGTCAATTCTAGGTGAATCTTGGTGTTCTGAATTCAACGGTTCCCTCAGATTTTTGATCTGAGTAATGGTTCAAAAGATAGAAAATCTCACTTACACGTTTACTAAACATATATTAAAAAATTTAAAATATTATTAACAGTCACCCTCAACCCATGCCTGTCAAGGATAGGTTCCGCCTAAGGGAAACATGCCCACATGAATACAACGGTTCTGTTGGATTTTCAATACGAGTTACCATTTAGTATTTAATGAATTTAACAATAAAATAATTATTAATTATTTAATTTGAGGCCAAAAACTAACTTCCACCAATGAACTGTGTCAGCCAATGTTAGGGTCTTTTTAAGGAAAGCATACTCTCACAAGTTCAGTGGTTGTCTCAGATTTTTAATCTGATTCACCATTCTTGAGTTATATGAAATTGAAAAATAAAATAATTTTATTTAATTATTTTATTTATGGTTATGCCATTTTTGGGTTTTACAACTGGAGGCCAGCGCTGACTAAACATAAGTCATGCCTATGGTAAACCCTCCATCCTGAATGCAATAGTGACCTCAGATTTTTGATCTGGGCACACGTTTAAGATTCATTCCACATTTTTAGGAAAACTACTCATGCGCGCTATTTAAAGCATATCATTTTCAAAGGATTAATCGAGGCACCCCGGGCCTCAGAATTACGTGCCACCAAATTTCGCGGTCTTGAAATAATTCCATATAACAAAAAAAATATGTAAGTTCCAAGACATTACATTCTCCCCACCTTAGGGATTTACATCCCTGAAATCTAAAATAAAGGAAAAACAAAAAAAAAGGGGTACTGAGAATGAATATGAACCTCCACCTCCCTTGTTCTCTCCTAGAGATTCATGTGCTGCCACTGAACATGCACTAGAGGAATCGACCGTACAAGAAGGACCCTCTCTGGTTGATCCTCTATCTCCATGGGGAACTCCACATACGTTGCCCCGTTGAGAATGCCCTGCTCACATCAGTCGATGATGTGCGATGGATCATGAACGTACCTCCTCATCTATGATACATGGAAACCACCATGAACCTAGTGCCTCAATGGGGGAAGAGCAAGGAAATATGCCACCTCACTAACTCCACTCAGAAATTGAAAAGGACCGATGAACAATTTAGATAGCTAGTTAGTCTGGCCAAATCTCTGCAATGCCCATTGGGGTGAATCCCGAATGAAAACAAGGTATCACTTCTCAAACTCAATGGGTACCTGTATCCTATCTCCATAAAAATTCTATCATCACGGTACAGTCCTCTGAAAAGGGATGAAGTGCTCCACACTTATCAAAAATCCATCAGGAGCCTGCCTTGAGTATATTTAAGCATGTTAGGCCTCACAGTCAATGTCCACCAGTTGTCCCTCCCGGACTTGATGTATGAGTGGGGGAGTAACATCCATCAACTAGAGGTAAATATCTTCACCATAATCCACAAGGTATACCTTCATTTGCAGCTAACTGCTTTTCCACCTCACTTGGCAGCTACAACCAGACCTCCCACTGAGCGCTTCTTCCTCCACGTTCCCCTTCCCAAGAGTGTAGACTATCTTAAATCTCTGTCCCAAAGGAACTCCAAAAATCACCATTTTCTCAATTGTTAAAAATCCTACGGTCACCTTTCCATACACATTAAAGGATACACCCTTTAACTGATTGATTTTCCCATCGACTCATTGGTAGTGGGTACTAGTTCTCCATGAACACTTGGTTAAAGTGCCAATAATCCACTCATAACCACGAAATCTCATCTTTATTCACAGAAAAAAGAATCGGGGCTACCCATGGTGAAACACTGGGCCTTAAAAACCCATTGTCTAGAAATTCCTCCAGATGTACCCTTAACTCACGAAGCTCTATGGGATCAATTCTATACGCTTATGTGGATATCGTTGTCATCTTGGGGTATAGGTCGATGTAGAAATCTACCTCTCTATGAGGATGTAGTTCTGGAACCAAGTTAAAAAAACATCCTCATACTCATCCACCACTATAGGAAAACTTGGACTCCTCTCCTCTACTGTACCGAGGGCGAGGCTTGACAATTGATGAGTGATCGGCCACACCCTCCTCTGAGAGAGTATGTCTGCGCTGCAAGGGTTTCTTTTTCACCAGTGAAGAAAACATGGTCCCATTTGTGCAAACCCACCACACTGTACGCCTAAAACAGTCTATCAGAGAATGGACTATGGATAACCAGTCCATACTCAAGATGACATCGTAAGGACTCTACGCTACTATTAGGAGATCCCAGCCGAATCTCTCACCTCCAAGAGTAAGTTCACAATGCTGGCACTATTTTATAATCACTGAATCCCATCCCATACGAGTCTGTAGCTATAAGGATTGAGCCAACGACTCTACCCGAATCTCTGACCTCTAGAAGAGAGTCGTGGAAAGGAATGAGTGACTATAACTTGTGTCTATAAGTACTGCAGCTATGGTAGAGAAGACAAATATTGTACCTAAGATCATCTCTGGGGTTCCGTGGTCATAAACCTTTTCTTCCTGGAGCGGAGCGTTCCCATATCTGTCTATCACTCTCCCAAATCCCCTATCACGTATGCCGCCCAACATACCTCCTCACTTGAACCGCTATTGTTGTATTGGTGGCCCCTTAACTGTATGTTGGTCATCTTTATGGTGGGTCAGATAGTCTCATTCCATGTGTCCATGCCTGCTGCATGAAAAGAAAAGCCTGATCCCCATCTAACTCCCTCTGGCTAGGAGCCTCTCACTACTGACCTTGAGTCTTGGGGCCAGCCTCCGAAAGACCTGTCCCGTTTGGGCCCATGCAGCTGATGTCTACTGCCTATAGAAGACTCTACAGCCTGGAGTCTACTGGTAGCTCTAACTGCAGGTGCCTGATCCACCAAGAATCTCTCCATCAGATGGGATCTCTCCAGCACCCCGACCTGGGTAGGGATGCCGAGAGACACCACTGAAGCCCTGATCTCCCTCCTAAGTCCCTGATCAGAGGCTCGATCCCTAAAGAAAAGGTCTCACACCATATCTATGGATTAGTGGGAATGATTCGTGAAACTTTATGAGTACTCGTCCACCATTATGTTTTCCTTTTTTAGGCGAAGCAGCTCCAGAATGCACACAGAGCGCAACATTGAAGGGAAAAACTCCTCCTAGAAACATCTCTTGAAGTCAACCCAAGTGAGGGTTGCATCATCGTGAGTATGGATAGTAAAGCTCTACCATCTCCCTACGGAGCCTATTAGAATGCTTTATGCCAAGATCTCCATATGGTTAGGCAGTTTCCTCACTAAGCGGAAGACTCGCATCACATCCTCTATCCAGTCCTCAACGAACTAAGGATCCATCTCTCCCCTAAACCTAGGAGGATCTATCTCTGAAACTCATGTAGGGAAGTAATCCTATGAACATCCTCTTCTTGAACCACTAGGAGTAGATTCTGACCATCGGGAGGTGGTCGCACTGGTGCACCACTCAGTGGGTCCATCTTAATCACTGGTCCCTAAACAGACGCCTCGTCGCTTGGTGGGCTGTCCTCACTACCTCACATCGAGATCCTGGCAGGCTGTCTATGTGGAGGCATTTTGAGGTTGATCAAGATGTACCACATGTAGAACATTATAACTGGTGAGATGAATCTTATTAAAAATCACAAGACACTTATGCAACTTGTGTGTTCCTGTATTGAGCTGAAAAGCAGAATTCCAGGTCTTTGTGTATGGATACATCGGACATTTCACCAACAATGGGCTCCCCAAATAGAAAATCCAAACTCACAAAATTTAACACTATTGATCCATGAAAAATACTGACTTCCTACCTTTGTGGGGGAAAAACCGCCCTATGATACCACATTGTCCTGACCCGTCCCTCGGGGCCCATACCGTGACAACCCCAATCCTGCCTCATGAAAGCCTGGGACTGGCGACTAGGACTGAAGGCGTTAACCTGAAAGTGGAGGTCATTTTCCTGAGCACCTTTACACACACAAACCCCCACCACATCCCAACACACGAAAAATGGGAAACAAGTACCAATAAACCAAAGCTGAGTGAAACTACAACTAAAAGTAGGTCGACCAGATTGCAAACCCAACAAAGATTGAAAACAGTAAGTACAAAAGGATGCTCTGATGTCCATCTACAGAAAACCCCACTTGAATGGGTGATTAGTGAAGATACTAGAAGCTGAAGTAGTATGTCCTATACTCCTGGACCTATTGGGCCCCACCTGGTCCTAGGTCACCAAGTCCATCGTCATAGTGTCTGTCAGTCCCGTCTCCCTGAGCATCCTCGTCGTAACGTCATTCGTCTGCACCAGAAACAACAAATGTGGGCGAATCCTATGCAGGGGTGAGTAAAACAGTACTCAGTAGGGACCCCAAAACAAAAAGGAAAAAACACAGAAAAATTCCTCAATGTAAAGCCTGAAACACAAGACAACTCAAACCAATTATATTCTAGGGTAGTAATAGTAGAATCGTTAGTCACATCGTTGAACACATAAAATGTAGGAGAACACCTCCTCTATTGAGTACAGTGGGACTTCCAAGTCACACATAGGTTCTTCCCACAAACCTAGAACAGCTTAGGTACTCCTCTCCATCACGTACCATGGGTCTATCGGGTCACACAGAGACGCTCTCCACCGTGCCCTACTAAGGTACTCCTCCTATCGAGTACCATGGGTATGTTGGGTCACAAATATATTCCCCCCACCATGGGCCTGCAAAGTTGCACAGTGATGCTTCCCACTGGTTCATCGAGTGACATCGAGTTGAAAGTCAGTAGTCTTTAGGTCTCAGCCAGTGGTAGGGTTTTACATGTAGCGAACTTGGGAGAACTGCTCCTCAAGAAACTCTTCTCATATCAACATCCATGAAAGTCAATAAAAAAACAAGACAAAGGATCATCCCCCTCAAGAGGGTTCCAATTCTTCAAACGTCCCATAAAACTGATGCACACTTTGCAAGATACAGACATTTTAGAAACCAGGGGGCCGGTTCCAACGGGGCCTGGTCTAACCTAATCAGACCGACCCGACCAACCCGACTCAGGGGTTCCACATTCTATGGTTCATTAAGATGGACTCAACCCGAATTGGTATAGTTTGAGGTTGGTCTTGTCGGGCCTGGTTGGTCGAGGGTCCAGCCTTCCGAATCGCCTGATGACCTAGCCTAGTCTAGCCCGCTAGATGCGGGTCCGACCCACTAGCATGGCCTGAACCACTGGGCACGGGTTCGGCCTGACCCAGTGAGTCGCGGGTCCAGCCCGCTGGGGGTTCTCACCCCGTCTAGTCTGCCAGAGGTGAACCATTCCGCCTCGCTGGATCCAGGCAGGAGCCGCATCCGTGCCCCGCCATCACTATGTGGGTCATCGTGGGGTGCCTCTTCCACTGTTGTCAACCAACCGTGACCCATTGCATGGGACACAGCTCAGTGAAGTGTCTGTTGGCCTCCGACGCATTCAAGGGACCGCGTCCACCACCTCCAGTCACGAGCACAGCTAGTGGCTTCTTCTGCTATGTCGTGGCCCAGTCCAGCTGCGGGCATTCATCCAGCGCGCTATCATGGTGCGTCACCTCCCACCCATGGCCACATCCACATGCCATCACCGACACCGGTGTGGTGGAGGATACTTACGATGAACACCGGCTCCACACCGGTGGTTTGTTTTTCATGCCGCCTACGCCTGCATTTTCCGGGGATTGTCATCTCCACCGTGATGGTCTCAAAACTGCCTTACATAGATTCAAAATTTTGGACATAAAGAACACCCACAACAGAGGGGATCATGCCTTTTTATGTCGTATCGGGTCCCCCACACTAGAATTTTAGAAAATAAGGGAGGTCTAAGGGTTTTAATTTTAAAAACAAAGATAATTTAATCATGGATAAACAAACCCCGAAGAATCCACCCTCCCACAGGAATGCACGGTCCGCGTATTATCCTGTTCATGGGTTAATGAAAATTCATTGTTTCACAATAATAATGAGTAATTATTAAAATCAAACAACCCCTACCACTTACAACATATAATGTTGGAGAGTTCGTTCTCAAGGGGTTTAGATGTTAACATCACTTCCTGACTCTGATCTTCAAAAGGTGTCAAAGGTGGTGTCGAAGGTGGTGAGATCTGTTAGCGTTTGTCATTCGTCACCATAGTGGAACTCTGCCAGTGGTTCACCATAGAATCCTCCAAATTTCTAATCCATACATCCCAAGCATGTAGAACTATAAATAAGAGCATGTCATAGCATTCCCATTAAGATGTGAGGCCGTGTCGTTACACTGTTTCATTTATGAAACATTGTCGTTGTTTTGCATCATTAAAGCATCATTACGTTGCGAGTTTAATGAGCCATTAATGAGCCTCATTGATGGGCATCATCACCGCCCTGTCGCTACACCAAAGTGTCTTAATCTTCCTCTCCAAATGGAGAAATAAAATAAAACAATTCATTTGAATAATTTTATTATTTTTCTCGAATAGTCTAAAAATTATCTTTTCTGCTCGACCCTTGCTAGCCGAAGTTAGGTCATTTCTAGGAGAATCCAAGCATTCTGAATTCAACAGTGCCCTCATCATATCTATCCAAGAAATGGTCAAAATATTGAAAATCTCTCTTACACATTTACTAAATGTACCTTAAAAAAATCAAAAATTATTAACAGCCACCCTCGGCCCACATCAGTCGAGGTTAGGCTCCGTCTAAGGAAACACGCCCCCACGAATCCAATGGTACTCTCAGATTTTCAATCCAAGTTACCATTTAGTAGTTAAAGTATTTAATAATAAAATAATTGTTAGTTATTTTATTTATGGAAAAAACTAACTTCTACTACTGGCCCATGTCGACCAATGTTAGGGTTTTTCTAAGGAAAGCATACACTCACAAGTTTAGTTTTGGTTTCAGAATTTTAATCTGAGTCACTGTAACATCCTAGGTAAATAAAGAATGTGAAATTTAGGAAAATTATTAATATTTTTGAATTAAATATTATTTTTACTTTAACGGTGATTCTAATTTCGATGGTGCACTCTATAAACAACAACAGTTTTCTTTAAAATCAAATGTTGCACACAACGTTTAGTTATACTGAAAAATAATAATATAATATTATTATTTTAAATGGTAGTTAACACCTAGTCGTTGAAATGGCATGAATGAACAGTACTGACTAAAAAATATTATACATGTTTGTTAAATGTTCTTAAATTTTTTCAATAAATTTTAGAGGCTTAAAATAATAAATAATCCGATTTTAAGCATAAATACTCTAATATTCTTTAAAATGTCATTTTACCGCCTTTTGATGTAGAGACCTTTTTAAATATAGTATTTTTCACTTTCATATGTTCTATTTTACAAAAATGAAATTCTTATTTAGAATAGGGACATCAAAATATTATTTGGATGAAATTTTTGTATTTTTAAGATAATGTTCATTTTTTAATGAATAGTGAAAAATACTGTATTTTAATTCAAAACTGTCATTTAATATAATTTATTTATATGAATATATCATATTTTTAATTGGTTTTAAGGTTTTACTAAATTTTTTTTTCACCGTTTAATCCAAATTTGGTCATTATAAGTAATTTCACATTGAAATTGGACATAAACAAGTGTCAATCTTTTGATAGTTATTATTTCTTAAAAAAAAGCTTTTTGTTTTGACAACGAGAAATTAATTTTAAATTAATTTTTTCCAGTTATGTGTTTTGAATTTGGAAAAGTTGATTCCATATTTAGAATCATAGGTTATAATTTGTTTTAATAGGTAACTTTTATTTTTAGACATTATGAATATTTACTTCAGTAAATATTTTATTTACCATGTTTGAAGGGTAAATCAGGTAAATAAGGGTAAAAATAAAATTATAATAATATTAAACTAACCCTAACATGTGTCAAAGTCCTATTTTATGATACATTTACTACCATGGGAATCCTTGGGTCGATTTTGGGACCCCAAATAGTGACTTAAGTTAGATAATGACACTTTATATTAATTAATTTAAAGTAATGTCAAAAATGACATAAACATATATCCTTTAGTAAATCAATTTTAACATGGGGTTATTTAAGTTAATTTATTAGACTATAAATATCCATTTGAAATCTAAAAAAATTTCCTACAACATGGTATTTTTTTTATAATTTTTAGACATCATATAAATAAAATTATTTATGATATAGTAATGAAGAAGTGCTAACCCCATTAAAGAATGATTTAAATAAATAATATTATATAAAATTTAAAAAACATCAAATAATTACCCAATTATTATTGGATGATTTTATTTCGAACACAAGTAATATTATCTTCGACTGTAATGAATTTTGGAACTTTAGAAACCGAAAATCGTTATATAATAAAATAATATTTTCAGACATTCATAAAGAGCCCCTCCTCCCCCTTATAAAAAGCCACCACCACTAACCCATTTCTCAGGCCTCTCATGCCCTATAGATCTTCCAAAATCTACCCAATTAAGATTTCTTCATCTGTATATTCCACCTAGAGGCCTTACCTTTAGCATAATGCACTTCAAGAAATCCTTTTGGTTTAAACCAAAGGGAGTTACCCGGTTTAAAGGTAACATCTTCTCTTAAGTTCTTTTCTTTTATTTTACTTCTCCAACCCCCTAAACACTTTTTATTTTATTTTTTTTATAAAAGAACTGTATCCACGATATACTAAGTTGTTTGTATCAGAATTTTTTGAACTACACTTCCACAAAACTCCATCTAATGGATACGAACATACTGTTTCTATTGATGGGGAACTACTGTTTTATGAAAAGATGATTGTTCAATCTTCTCCTACCACCTCTTATGGTGGCCATTATGATGAAAATATATTTATATATGATATCTATTATTTTTATTTTCTCCCTATTCTTCTGTGTTTGTTATCATACAAACATACCTTTATGCATTCCAATATGTGTAAACACGATAATTTCATTTGAGGAATGCAGACTACCACCCCCTCAAGGTGATATGATTCGTTCATGACATACACGGAATGAATAAAGGATGAGATTATGAAATTATGTAAAAAATATATAATATTATATTATACTAGAATTATAATATACCTATGTTTCATTAAGTTTTCAATCCATTAAATATGAAATAAAAGTGAAAGTAGTGTTCAAGCGTACGTACGACTTACCGTCTCCATGAACAGTGCATTTCATTTCTTATCTCCAAATGTAATGTACTATTATATATATATATACTAGATATATATGATATATATGATATCTAAATCATAAATATCATTCTGGATATAATTTAATTTTTTCATGAGGGACAACTTGTAATTAAAATAAGTTCATTTTTTTGACTCAAGTTCCGAACATCAAAAAATGTCTGATATGAACTCAAATAATTAACTAATTGATATAGAAAGGTATTAAGTGATATAAAATAAATAATAATCAAGAAATATGTTTTTAATAAATTATAAATTAACATATGTTTATTATTCAGTAAGAACAAGGGACATACATGACAATTCAGACATGAGGTAAGGGGTTTCTTATCTAACATTTAATTCCGTGATATTTCCATTGTTCAACACTTATTTTTTCATGTGGTGTATTGTGTATTTCCATTTGATATATATTATCATGATTATATTTATATTCATGGTATTCTATGAATCATTTAGTGGTTATTAACTTTTGTTCATACGACTTGCTAGATTACAATGAGGTAAAGGGTCTTCATCTCACTTCTTACTCTTGTGAGATTCATGCTATATTCCCACTATTTACTTTTGTATTTTGTATGTACTGCCCAAGATTTCATTATTTTTGTAATATACTCTAATTTATGGGTATTTTAATCTTCATTGTATGGTCCTTATTTTATGGGGTATATGTTTCGTAAATTACCAAATCGGTAAGGGATCCTTTCACCATCATCTTTTTTTTAAAAATACTTTGTTTTGTTATGTATCTTAATTTACAAATTATTATGTTGGGATATGTTATCCTATATAATTATTGCATTAAATGTTATTTCCATGTGATGAGACACCCTTTTTTCACTCCTCAACTCATTTTCTGAATTTTATAGTGATGTCGTTAGGCGGTCGAATTTCTGTAAGGGAACTTCTTAACCTAATTTCCATTATTTGGGTTAAACTTCTACTTCTTGATTATGTCATAATATAATATATGTAAATGACCTCTGATTATTTTACACATAATATACACTTATATTGGTTTTATTTATATTTTTCCCAAATAATTATTTCATTGATTTATCCCTAATATAATGGTATGATATTGGTAAAGGATTTCGTCTCAATTTACATTTCATTGAGACTTATTTGTTGTTATTCTCCAATTCAATTATGTATGGTTCATATACTATGAATTTTCAAATTTTATCATGAATTCCTTTATTTTCATGATATTACAATGTTTTTAATAAGTGTCATTCTTCAATTATTTGTATTCAATCATATCTCATTTGGTTAATAACTCCATAACTAAAGTATTGTTTTAATAATCACTAGTACAAGAATGGCCTTTAGCGGCCGCCAAAAGCCGTCGCTAAAGGTCTATAGCGGCCGCCTAGCATCCGCCAAATGGCGGCCTCTTTTGCCCTGTCGCTGTTTCTATCAACGACCTGTATTTGGCAGATGATGTAGGCAAGCCGGGGTAAGCTTTAGCGGCTGCCAAATGGCGGCCGCTATAGGTCCCATCGAAAAACCTATAGCGGCCGCCAAATGGCGGCCGCTATAAAATTTTAATTTTTTGTACAAAATTTCAATTATAAATTAATATATACCCAAATAAATATCGGTTTCCATCTTCCAAGCTCAACATCCATCATCACATATAACTGCATAAACAAAATTTAATAACAAAATTAGTACCGAATAAAACATAGAAAACAAATTAACATATTTAACGTCAAACTTACTGTAACAGATATAAAGTATATTATTTTCAAAATAATATTCATAATTTTGATTACCATTTTAAAATTTTAAAATCATTAATTCTATTGTTCTAATTAGATTGTTGTCCTGTGATTTCAGGTCAATTCGATGTCTTCCACTATGAGTTTGACCGTTAGATGCCTGTTTTGGCCGTTTATGACACCAGAACGGCGTTCCCGGTCACTGCGGGCACACAGCACATCCGATTGACGTGTCTTCTACTCAACCACATCACAATTCATTCACCCTTTGATGTCGTCTGATTTCAGGCCATTCGGACTTCGTTCGGCCCGTTTGGACCCCCCCACGCGCGTTTATCAAGCACGCGCAACACTTAAAGAATGCATAATGAGCCCTACAGCGCAGACCGCACATCCGATTGAAGTTATGTCTACCCGTAAACGTCGAGAATAATAATAGGATTGTTGTCCTGTGATTTCAGCTCAATCCGATGTCGTCTGCTATGAGTTTGACCGTTAGAAGCCCGTTTTGGCCGTTTTTGACACCAAAACGGCGTTCCTGGTCACCACGGGCATACGGCACATACGATTGATGTGCTGTCTGCTCGACCACATCAAAATTCACTCTCCCTTTGATGTCGTCCGATTTTAGGCCATTCGGGCTTCGTTCGGCCCATTTGGACCCCCCGACGCGCGTTTATCAAGCGCGCACAACACTTAAAGAACGCATAATGAGCTCTACGGCACAGACCGCACATCCGATTGATGTTTCGTCTGCGTGTACACATCGTAAATAATAATTGGATTGTTTTCCTGTGATTTCAGTTTAATCTGATGTCGTCTGCTATGAGTTTGACTGTTAGAAGCCTGTTTTGGCCGTTTATGACACCAGAACGGCGTTCCCGGTCACCGCGGGCACACGGCACGTCCGATTGACGTGCCGTATACTCTAACACATCAAAATTAACTCACCCTTTGATGTTGTCTGATTTCAGGCCATTTGGACTTCTTTCGGCCTGTTTGGACCACCCACGCGCGTTTATCAAGCGCGCTCAACACTTAAAGAACACATAATGAGACCTACGACACAGACCGCACATCCGATTGACATGATGTCTATGCTTACATGTCGAGAATAATAATTGGATTGTTGTCCTGTGATTTCAGGTCAACCCGATGTCATCCGCTATGAGTTTGACCGTTAGACGCCCGTTTTGGCCGTTTATGACACCAGAACGGCGTTCCCGGTCACCGCGGGCACACGGCACATCCGATTGACGTGCCATCTGCTCGACCACATCACAATTCACTCACCCTTTGATGTCATCTCATTTAAGGCCATTCGAACTTCGTTCGGCCCATTTGGACCCCCCCCCCCCCCGCGCACGTTTATCAACCGCGCGAAACACTTAAAGAACGCATAATGAGCCCTACGGCGCAGACCACACATCTGATTGACGTGTCATCTGCCCGTACACATCTCGAATAACAATTGGATTGTTCTTTTTTGATTTCAGGTCAATCTGATGTCGTCCGCTATGAGTTTGACAGTTAGAAGCCTGTTTTGGCCGTTTATGACACCAGAACGGCGTTCCCGGTCACCGCGGGCACACGGAACGTCCGATTGACGTGCCTTTTGCTCGACCACATCACAATTAACTCACCCTTTGATGTCGTCTGATTTCAGGCCATTCGGACTTCGTTCGGCCCATTTGGACCCCTCCACGCGCGTTTATCAAGCACGCGCAACACTTAAAGTAGACATAATGAGCCCTACGGCGCAGACCGCACGTCCGATTGATGTGCCGTCTGTGCATACACATCGCGAATAATAATTGGATTGCTCTTCTGTGACTTCAGGTCAATCTGATGTCGTCCGCTATGAGTTTGACCATTAGACGTCTGTTTTGGGCGTTTATGACATTAGAACGGAGTTCCCGGTCACCGCGGGAACACGGCATGTCTGATTGAAATGCCGTCTACTCGAACACATCACAATTCACTCATCCTTTGATGTCATCTGATTTCAGACCATTCAGACATCGTTCGGCCCGTTTGGACCCCCCCACGCGCGTTTATCAAGCACGCGCAACACATAAAGAACGCATAATGAACCCTACAGCACAGACCGCATGTCTGATTAATGTTTCATCTACGCGTACACATCGCGAATAATAACTGGATTGTTGTCATGTGATTTCAGGTAAATCCGATGTGGTCCGCTATGAGTTTGACTGTTAGACGCCCATTTTGGCCGTTTATGACACCAGAACGGCGTTCCCGGTCACCGCGGGAAAACAACACGTATGATTGACATGTCGTTTGCTCAACCACATCACAATTCACTCACCCTTTTATTTCATCTGATTTCAGGCCATTCAGACTTCGTTCGGCCCATTTGGACCCCCCGCGCGCGTTTATCAAGCGCGCACAACACTTAAAGAACGCATAATGAACCCTGCGGCGCAGACCGCACGTCCGATTGATGTGCCGTCTCCGCGTACACATCAAGAATAATAATTGGATTGTTTTCCTGTTATTTCTGGTCAATCCGATGTCGTCCTCTATGAGTATGACCGTTATAAGCCCATTTTGGCCGTTTATGACACCAGAACGGCGTTCCCAGTCACCGTAGGCACACGGCACGTCCGATTGACGTGACGTCTACTCGACCACATCACAATTCACTCACCCTTTGATGTCGTCTGATTTCAGGCCATTCGGACTTCGTCCGGACAGTTTGGACCCCCCACACGCGTTTATCAAGTGCGCTCAACACTTAAAGAATGCATAATGAGCCCTACGTCGTAGACCGCACGTCCGATTGATGTGCCGTCTGCGCGTACACATCTCGAATAATAATTTGATTGTTATACTGTGATTTCAGGTCAATACAATGTCGTCCGCAATGATTTTGACCCTTAGACGCCCGTTTTGGCCGTTTATGACACCAGAACGGTGTTCCCGGTCACCGCGGGCACACGGCACGTCCGATTGACGTACCGTCTACTCGACCACATTCAAATTCACTCACCCTTTGTTTTCGTCTGATTTCAGGCCATTCGTACTTCGTTCGGCCCGTTTGGACCCCTCCACGCGCGTTTATCAAGCGCGCACAACACATAAAGAACGCATTTTGAGCCCTACGGCGCGGACTGCACATCCGATTGATCTGCCGTCTGCGTGTACACATCCAGAGAAATAATTTTATTGTTCTCCTATGATTTCAGGTCAATTAGATGTCTTCCAATTTGAGTTTGACCATTAGACGCCCGTTTTGGCCGTTTATGACACCAGAACGGCGTTCCCGGTCACCGCGGGCACACGACACGTCCGATTGACGTGTCGTCTACTCGACCACATCACAATTCACTAACCCTTTGATGTTGTATTATTTCAGGCCATTCTGACTCTGTTCGGCCCATTTGGACCCCCCCCCCCCCACGCGCGTTTATCAAGCGCGCGCAACACTTAAAGAACGCATAATGAGCTCTACGGTGCAGACCGCACGTCCAATTGATGTGCTGTCAGCGCGTACACATCCCGAATAATAATTGGATTGTTTTCCTGTGATTTCAGGTCAATCCGATGTCGTCCTCTATGATTTTGACCATTAGAAGCCCGTTTTGGCCGTTTATGACACCAAAACGGCGCTCCCGGTCACCGCGGGAACACGACATGTCTGATTGACGTGTCGTCTGCTTGACCACATCACAATTAACTCACCCTAAAAATATAAAAATATTGAAAGAGTTCTTGGGCTTCTCCCAAGAAACCACTGTCTGGAGTTTCTCTCCATCCACTGACACACCTTCCTCTGAAATTATTTGACCTAATAACTATACCTATATAATCAATACAAAACTGACATATATATTGCTTGACGTATAGTCAATAAGTGTAATATGTATGATGTCAAGATGTTGGGTATGATCATCATCAATCTTGGAGTGTACAAAGATGTCATCCCCAAATACTAAAACAAACTAATCTAGGTAAAAAAGGAAAATTATATTCATTAATTATATAAAAAATTCTAATGAATTCATCAACACAAATGAAATTACCTCATGGATGGGGTTCATTATCATCTGGATCACCAATATCACTGTGATGTCGACCAGATGTATTCGGAGCCTACAAAATATATCAATATTATGTATCTTAAAAATATCAATAAAATTCAATCTGAGTATGGTTTGTTTTATTGTTTACCTATGGTGCCACTTGTTGCGTCGTCATTTCATCGATACGTGATGACATCTGTGACAACCTCTCCTCATACTCTGTACGTAACTACTGGAACTGTGAATCAAAATTGTGATGCATATCCTGCATGGAAGCATCTATCTCAGCCTGTGTGCGCATCCCTGACTCTCTGCATGCACCCATCACATCTACTCTAACAACTGCACGTCGTGGGCCACCACCTCCATAAGTCAAAGAATAACCATGACCGTCACACCCCACGACATGGTGAAATATTTCATCTCTATGCACAATACTATAACATTTCTTCTCTGGAAACCCTGCTAACTGAGCGTCAAACTGAGCCTGTAGTATATAATGAATCCAAGAACAAATACGAATAATTTATATAAAATAAAAAATAAATTTATAAGTAAATAATTTTCTTACTATAACACCGGTAACATCGGGATCACCCGCCCTACGAGTCCTCATCCATATGGACATCCGATCGATTGGCTCGCCGCATTGGTGTAACTATAATAAAGGGGTTCACAATGTTATACTACAATATTTTTAAAATATGAATGAAATAATGAATTCTGAACTTACATCATGTCTGAGCTGTGACACATGTCGAGTTCCAAGTCTGGAAGGCATGCCCTAAATCGCCTGATTATGTGAATGACGAGCAGACTCGGTCTACATTCAACGTATTTACTTAATAGACATTTGAAAGATTAGTCATTTATAGATTAAAAGTAATAAATCTTACCATCACCACCTCACTCGACCAAAACGCAACCAAATCCTGCCACTGCGTAGGGAGAATGCCCAGAGGGACTCACTGTAGAATGTCTGGCACACCCGCAAATGGTGTCCAGTGATCTCTCTTCACCCTTGTCTTGTAATCCTTCCATAATATTTGGCAATTGGACATACAAACAGCCTGAAACTCATCTGGATAGGATGTCAAATTATCCTGTTAAAAATATTGTCAGTAGATGGGACAATAATAATAACAATATCATGAAAAATTTAACATTGAATTTACCCAAAACTCCCTGCATAATCTGTCCATCGTATCCTGAGGGAAAGAACTCCAGTCACGAGTCGTCAGAGGGAATATGTGTGAGTCTCGTATCATATGCCCAAACTGACGACTCAATGCAGTTGCACCATCTCCAACTAGATGAAATGTGTCGTCAAATAACACATCCAATCGGGCTCCAGAGTTCCAAGATCGAACCCCTATACCAGGACCCCTGCGTCTGCTAGAAGAAGCAGTAGATCCTGATAATCATAAATTCATAATTCAAATACAATATAAATTAATGATTAGAAACAGTTAAGGAAATATAAATAGAAAATTGCAATCAATTAATTTAGAAAAATAAAAACATACATACCAACAACATCAAGTGAACCACTGTGATCACCCTATGAAATACCTACATTAAAATAAATTATAGTTAAATCAAGCAATTTTTATACATATATAACTCATAAATATTTTTACAAATAAAAACTAGGGATATAATTACAATTTCTACTAATCATGCAAGTCTATCGTATCTCCTTAAACTGTCTCTCTGGTCCATTGTATATCTTCATCTCGTAAATCTACTATTGTTTGGTCATGTGTTTGATCAGGAAATGATACAACTTCAGGTTCCTCTTGGTCAATCAGAAAAACCCCTCTTCTAAAAATTTTCACCACAAATTTCCAATCAGAATCAATGCCGACAAAGTAAACTTGTTCTTCCTGCGATGTCAGTATGAAGGGCTCATTTCTAACTCGGTCATCTTTATATAGAATATTGTTAAAGTTTACTAATGTAAATTGGAAGTTATCAACTTTTGTTCCACGAACTGGATCGACCCAATCACACCTTAATAATATGTGTTTTAAGCCACAATCATAAATAACCTCAATAATATCTCTCAACAATCCATAATAATAACCCGCACCAACAAAAGAACAACCAACGCCACTATTTTGTGTGGCTCGGTTCATGTCAACATCACTAATACGAAATCGGAATCCGTTAGAATCCAAAGACTTGTAGCGATGAGCTGTAATAAATGGACCATCAGCTAGTTGGTTGAGTTCTTCGCTCACATGCTAGGTTAAATCACGTAACTTTTGAATCTGAAAATTTCACATATATAGTTTAATGGATAAAGGATTGTGAAAATACAACTAAGTTTCACTATAAAAATATTAAATCAATTATACGTACATGAGTCTTGAACCACTCATGAAATGTGTTGAAATGATGTTTTAGGATTTGATACTCAGTTGCACGGGGCCTTTCACATTTCAACTCAGCGATATGCATCCTAAATCACAACACAATATAAGGTAAGTAATAAAATAAATATAGAAACAAAATACACATCAACTATGAAACTTACTGTATCAATGGAATAACTGATGGAGTGTTGAACAACACATATCGATGAGCTTGAACCCACTCATCGTTCCGCATATAAAATGTTATTCCTTCTCCAATTGGACGCTCGTCAGTCTGGGACTGTTTATCTATCTTTGTATCAACCTCATCAATATATGAAGTAGAGAAATTAGTAAACTCATCCATTAAATATCCCTTGGAAATTGATGCTTCTGGATGAGCTTTGTTGCGCACATAGCGTTTCAATGTATTTAAGTATCGCTCGATTGGATACATCCACCTAAATTGCACGGGACCGCCAGCAATGACTTCACCAGTTAAATGCACGGTGAAGTGAACCATGAAATCAAAAAAAGACGATGGAAAGAGTTTTTCTAGGTGACATAGTGCAAGTAAAATCTTATCCTATAGCTTTTTCAAATCACTCATGCGATGATTCCTAGAACAGAGCCGTCCGAAAAAATTAGAAACTCCAATCAACGGCTCAACAACCTGGGAAGGTAAGCAATCACGAATTGCTATAGGAATTAACTGTTGAAGCAGAATATGATTATCGTGACTTTTCAAACCCTGTAATTTCATGCTCCTCATATTCATGTGCTTTGGAATATTAGAGAAATAACCATCTGGCACCTTAACAGTCTTCAAAATTGATTGAAATGTTTGTTTCTCTTTTTTACTCATTGTGTACTGTGCAGCAGGCATGTATGCCCGATTACCTTCACCCAGATGTAAATGTAAAGGTTTTCTCAATCCCATTTCTTGCAAATCATGTCGAGCATTAGCACTTTCCTTTGATTTCCCCTTGATGCCTAAAATGGTGCACAAAATATTATCACATACATTTTTTTCAATGTGCATCACATCTAAATTATGCCTTAAAATATTATATTTCCAATAAGGAAATTCAAAAAAAAACACTTTATTTCTTCCAATTATGACTTCGCTGTCTATTTGCAGTAGGAATAGAAGGCAATGCAGGAACCAATAAATCTTGAAAATCATACATTGTATGGATGTTTTCTTCATCAGGTTGTGCACAAATTTCAACCCCAGACAGTATTTGTGGTGATGGGTCAAACTCTCTATTCCCATCAAATGATACACGGTCTTTTCTGAACCTGTGCAATGGAGGAAGAAAGCGTATGTGACCAAGATATGCCCACTTTCTACAGTTCTTAAGCCATATAGATTTCTTACTCTTATTACAACAAGGGAAAGAAAATTCTCCTTTTGTACTCCAACCTGATAAGTTAGCATACGCTGGGAAATCATTAATTGTCCATAAAAAAGAAGCCCAAAGTATAAACATTTAATTTTTTTCGTGTCAAAATTCATTACACCATCGGCCAAAAATTCTTGCAGCTCATCAATCAAAGGCTGCATATAAACATTGATTTTATCACCAGGTCCTCTCGGTCCATCAATTAGAATTGACAGTAACAAAAAAGGTTGCTTCATACATACCCATGGGGGAATGTTTTATGGAACCAACACCACTGGACATGTACTATGTGTCGCACTAACCATGGACCTAAATGGGTTAAAACCATCTGCTGCCAAACCCAGTGGAATATTATGATCATCACGGGAAAAGTCTGGGTGTCTTTGATCAAACTCTTTCCATGCCAAAGAATCTTCCGGGTGAGTTAATTTATCAACCTATTTCTTTCTCTCTGAATGCCAAGTAATCAGTTTAGCAATTTTAGTGGAAAAGAAGAATCTCTTTAGTCTCGGTTTCAGTGGGAAATAACACATCTCTTTAGCGGCAACTTGTTTCCCTTGATTCAAGACTCTCCCAGGAATAATCTAACTACCTTGATTAATCTCATTGGACTTCCAACTGGATGTATAGCAAACAGTACAACTATTTAATTGTGCATTCTCTTTTCTGAACAACATACAATTATTGCCACATGCATCAATTGTATCATATGTAAAACCATGATCATCGATTAACTTGCGAGTTTGATAGAATGACTCCAGAATCATCGCTCCAGCAGGGAGTACCTTCTTCAATAATACCAACAACATGTCAAATGAGGTGTCTGACCACTGGTTCAAGGCCTTCAGGTGTAACAATTCAACGATGAACGACAATTTACTAAATTTAGTGCATCCAGAAATTAATTCAGTACACGCATCGTCAAGAATTTCAAAGAATTTCAATGCTTCTCCATCTGCAGAATAACGAGGATTAATTAATCCAACGTCGTCATTTACGACATTAGTGTCTTCAGATTGAAACTGACGCATCATATCGTTCATCATTATGTTCATCAGATCAACTGTTCTCGAATCAACATTCATATAAATATTTTCTGAGTGATGACATGAAACAGAATCTTCTCCATGATGCATCCATGTCTTATAGTTTTTCAAAAACCCATTCAAAAACAAATGTTCTCTAACACTATCTCGTTTGAAGAGGTATCTATTTTCACATTTTCTGCATGGACAACTAATCATATCACTGGAAAATTTGTTGGTGAAATCCATAAATCACTTAATCCCCTCATAATATTTAGCTGAAAATCTATCTTGCATATCAATCCAAATCCTATCCATATCTGTATTTAATAGAAATCAAAATTGAAATATCTTATTTAAATTCTAAAAAACACATATCATTAAAATTTAACAACCAAATTTGGATAAAAAACATTACCTGCGGAGGACTCAACCATGGGTAACGGGGTATGACTCGATTGCAGATCCATGACGGCGCAGTGACTTGACGATAGAGGTTCGACGACCGGACTTGAAAGGAGCGGAACCATTGGACGAAGCGTGGAGGGTTCTACACGGCGGGGCACAATGGACCGAAAGGGTCCAACGGAGGCAGGAGGACTTTCTTGAGGGATGCAACGGGGCTGTGAGGGGACGACAACAACGGGGCTGTCCAAAGGTGCAGCGCGGGTAGGGGTGGGGGTTGCCGGGTAGTGGGGGTGTCGGGGTCACGGGGGCGTAGCGCGGAGGCAAGGCGGTGGGGGTCTCCGGGGTGCAGCGTGGGCAGGGGGTGTCGGGGTCACGGGGGTGCAGCGTGGAGGCAAGGAAGTGGGGGTTGCTGGGGTTGCCAGTGGCGCAGCACGAAGGCAAGGGGGTGGGGATCGCCGGGGGGTTGGGGTCGCCGGGGGTCAGGTCTCCGGGGGTTGCCGAGGTCGCCAGGAGGTCGGGGGTCGGGGTCGACGGGGTCGGGGTCGCCGGTGGGGTTGGGGTCGCCGGGGGTCGGGGAGGGGTCGTCGAGGGTCGGGGAGGGTCGCCGGGGGTCGGGGAGGGTCGTCGGGGGTCAGGGAGGGGTTTCCGGGGGTCGACCTCACCGGGGGTCGGGGTCGCCGGGTCGAGGGGTCAGTGTCGCGGGGGTCTGTGTCCCGGGGTCGGGGAGCGGAGGGAGGGGAAAATAGGGTATTTTTAGGAAGTAAAGTGCAGCGGCTCCCATTTGGCGGCCGCTGTTGATAGTATTAGCGGCCGCCAAATGGCGGCCGCTATAGGTGCCCCTGCCTTGAAAACCAGAAATTCTTGTAGTGAGTTTATTCTTCTAAATATTTCTTATCAATGACTATGTTTTCAGAATGGTTTTTAAGATTTATTTATATGGATAGTAATGTCTTAAAATGTTAATTCCTTTAAAATTATCAATGTTTTATGGGACACTTTGATTAAAAAATATCTTTATTAAATGTTTTAAATGGTTTTGAAAATACTTTTTGAAATGGATTGATTATTTCAATATCTTGAAATGATTTCTTATGATGGAAAATGAAATGTTATTTGTGAAATATTTATATTTGAAATATTTTATGAGCTATATTTTATAATGGTACTTGGACATTTGATGGGTGGTTACATGATAAACCAAATGGCAGGTGGTGCCATGACAAACTATGAAGGGTGGTTAAATAGTAACCTCCAATGAATTGGGTATAGAAGTCATCCGTATGGCTATTCCATTTAGTGATATGTGTGGAAATTGACCGTATGGTTATTTCCTTTATGTATGTTTATGTCCCAAGATACCTATATATGGTATGTGTGATTTATATGGGTTTTTTGGTAATATTTTGGTTTAAAAAGTGTAAGAAATTATATTTTATTCAGTGAAGAGTATATACTAATTCATAAAGGTGAAAATTATTACTTAAGATAAGGTATTCATGGTTTACTTGTTGTTTTGAAAAACTAACAGTTTTCCTTCTTTATGTGAGCCTTACTGAGATTTTTTTCTCCTCCCAAGTTTTTGAAATGTGTTTCACAGGACATGAAGTTGAATAGGGTCCAAGATGTGGTCAAGGAAAATTCATGTTGTCTAAAACATGGAAATAAACATGTTTCTTTTTAAGAGTTTTTATTTTATGAAAAAAATGGATACTGAGTAGTAGTGTCTACATGTAATATTCAAGCTGACATGTAATAGTTATGGCATAATTCTCTAAAACTCTAAACATTAAAAGATACTCAATTTGAATTCTTTATTTAACTCAAGATTATGTAATATTTAAGGGTGGGGCCTTATAGTTGGTATCAAAGGTCAGTTTAGATAACTTTAGGGATTAAGAGTTTTCATTAAACACATGGTTTGTCCCTAAGTATATTATTTCAGTTTATTCCTTGTTTTATAACTTTTTTAGATCAATGAAAGTCAGTTACAAATGGAAGGAGTTGGATCTCAAACAACATTCATATCTCTTTTTGATTACATGCTTTCAATAATTATTGAAATGTCATGTTCAAATGATTGTGAAACATTTTCTAGAAAACAACTCACTTGCAAGCAGTTGTTTGAGATATGAAACACCTCCACTATACCTCGATATCATCATGGATCATGGGTTTTATTTAATCAAATATTATTTTCACAATATTATCATATTATAAAAATAGGTCAATATTATCAAGGAATTTTCAAATATTTTACCTTGTCTCATGATTTTGAAACATATTATGATTTTGAAAAAGTACCTGAAGAAGGAGGCCCTTGTGAAACATATTTATATTTGTTTTTACAATATATTCTCTCAGTACATACTTATGGTATTATAAAAGGATCATTAATTTAAACATTATACTCAAATTTGGTCCGACTGTTTTATAAAAATCATGTTTTATCAAATGTTTTGAAATATGTGATTATTTTCAAAAAACAATTTGTGAACACCCATATGACCCGAGTTGTACAATGTTTATTTGGATGAAGGAAGAAAATGAATTTAAAGTATCTCTAAATCATTTTATCAATGAATGGACCTTTTAATTATGTGAACGAGATGAAGATGAAACCATATGGACACCATGATGATGGTATGTTGTTCTTTCTATTAACAATTGTTTTATTTTATCATATAGTTGTTAAAAAAAGAAAATATATATAATATGGTAAGGTCTTAATGTATGGGCATGAAAATGAATGGTATAAGAAAAATTTGAGGTTAAAATATGTTAGGGTTATTTTTGAGTTTTATAATAATACAACCCGTAAGATGGGTGAAAACCCATCATATCCGGCAAGGTTATAGGAATCAAACCCATAACTTAAGGGAGACAAGGGTACATCACCTACGATTGGCCGACGTGAAGTCCCTGGTTAGTATGACTAATTATTTTTAGTTAAATGATTTTTTCTTGGATCAATAATATGTTGATTTTGGAAACTTATGTTTTCTCAAATAGATATCCTAAATATAGGAAAATTATTTGGTGATTATGTGATAATGGTTATTTTGGAAGATGTTTCCTCTTTTGGAATATTATATGCTTAAGGGAAATTGAATACTATGGGATCTCTTTGTGGAGTAATTGGTGAAATTTTATTTTGGAAAAATATATGTTTTTATTGTAGACATATGGTGATTTGTGTTATTTCAGAAAATGATTAACCTATCATAGAAAATATTTGTCATGGTTAATTACACTTGAGTATGATACTTTATGAGTAATCGCTGTTATTTGGAGATAAATGTTATGATTTATCATTGAAGACTGTGTGACCAAATCCTTTAGAATTTTCGGTTTCAAGAATAGTTTGGTTTATTTTTAATAATTTTACGAACAACTTTGTATTGAATGGTCTTTGTTGAACCATGGGTATTGTTTGTCAAATTTTTGATATTAAGAGTAGTTTTTCTTTTTATAAAGGATTATCCTTTTTGGGGATTTTTTGATCTCATACTAACCATTTTGGTTTTGGTTGATGTCTAAATTCAGGGGAAATATATAGTTTATCTTTTGTGGAATATGTGACACTCTAGAAGTTGATTCTTGCACTTTTAATGTGACAAAGTCAGTTTGAATACTCATATATTGGAGAGAATATGAGTTTGTGGTAGACATTTAGTAAAGATGAAAGTATTGAAGAAAAGTAAGTATATTTCCTTATGTTTTTAATTAATATCATAAATAAATTCCTCAAATTTACGAAAATTAACTTAAAACAAAAACATTTTCTGTTAAATTTTCCTACTGGGGAATCAAATACCATTTAACTTATCCCAATTTTGTGATTTTCTGGTGGTTAACTTTCTCTTAATAATGTTTTCTGCCACTTTCCATCAAACCATGATGGTTTTTTTCAATACCATATCCATGTTTTCATACATGGAATCCTAGTATGGGATATCTTGGGTGACCTTTTTAATTTTCATTATTTCTTTTAATGTGATATTTCTATTTACTTTTTTTCTGATATGGGACTTTTATTGAAGTTTCCGAGACCAATTTTAAAATTTTGAGAAAGAAATTTCCAAATGGGGGGGAAGGATGTAACATCCCTGGTAAATAAATAATATGAAATTTTCATATTTATTAATATTTTTGAACTAAATATCAATTTTACTTTAAATAGGATTCTATGTTTGATGGCTGAACTGATGCACAACAATGGGTTTTTTTGAAATCTTACGTTGCACAAAATGTTGAGTTATACTGAAAAATAATAATTTAATATTATTATTTTAAATAGAATTTAACGACTAGATGTTGTAATGGAAGGAATGAACAAAAATAAGTACAAAATTATTATACATGTTTTTTAACTTCTTTTACATTTATCCAATAATTTTTAGAGTCTTAAAATAAGAATGAATATGATTTTAAGCATAAATAATTTAAAATTCATTAAAATGTCGTTTTACCACCTTTTGATGGTGAACCCTTTTAAAATCTTGTTTTTGTCACTTCTATATATTCTATTTTACAGAATAAAATTCTTCTTTTGAATTGAGATATCAAAATTTACTTTGGAATAAATTATGGTATTTTTTTGATATGGTTCATTTTTTAATGAATAGTGGAAAATAATGTATTTTAATTCAAAAATGCCTTTCAATCTAATTTATTTATATGGTTAGATTAACTTTTTAATTGAAATTAAATTTTAATTAGATTATGTTTGTACCATTTAATCCAATGTTTTCCATTGGAAGTAATTTCACTTTGAAATTGGACAAAATCAAGTGTCAAGCTTTTCATAGTTATTATTTCTTAAAAAACACTTTTTTCTTTGACAACAAGAATTAGTTTTAAATTAATTTCAGCCACCTGTGTGTTTTGAATTTGGAAATATGGATTCCATATTTGGAATAAAGAGGTCCAAATTGTTTAAATAGGTAACTTTTATATTTTTAAATTGTGAATATTTACATCAGTTAATATTTTATTTACCATGGTTAATGGGTAAATCGGGTAAATAAGGGTAAAAAATAATATTATTATAATATTAAATTTACACTAAAATGTGTCCAAATCCTATTGGGTCATAAATATTCGACCATGGGCATCTTTGGGTCGATTTTGGGACCCCATGTATTGAATTAAGAGTGATAATGACACATTATATTAATTAATTTTACGTAAAGACAAAAATGACATAAACATATATATTTTAGTAAGTCAATGTATACATGGGGTAATATAAGTTATCTCTTAAACTATAAATATTCATTCAAAAGAAAATAAAATTCCTACATCATTTTATTTTTTTTAATAATTTTTATTCATCATATAAATAAAATTATTTATGACACAATAATGATGGAGTGTTTACCTCATTAATGAATGATTTAAATAAATATGATTATAAAAAATTAAAACAATTTCCAAAACCTGTATAATTTTTATTGTATAATTTTATATAGAACATAAGTCATATTATTTTCTATTTCAATGTGTTTTGGACCTTTAGTAACCAAAAATTATTATATAATAAAATAATTTTTTCAAGCTTTTCCAAAGAGCCCCTCCTCCCCCTTATAAAAATCCATCACCTCTAACCCATTACTCACACCTCTGAAGCCCCTTGGATCATCCAAAATATACCCAATTAGGATCCCTAAATCAATACCTTCCAACTATAATCCTTACCTTAGGATTAGGGCACATTAATAAATTCTTTTGGTTCAAACCAAAGGGAGTTACCCGATTATACGTAACATCTTCTCTTAAGTTCTTTTCTTTTATTTTACTTATGCAACCCCCGAAACTATTTTTATTTATTATTTTTATAACTAAACTAGTATCATAAATATATAGGATCTTTTTATGAGAAATATTATAACTAAACTTCCACACACCTCCATCTAATGGATACGAACATACTATTTCTGTGGATGGTGAACTACTGCCTCACAAAATGATGATTGTTCAATCTTCACCTACCACATCTTATGGTGGCCATTATTATGGAAATTTATTTATATATGATACATATTATGTTTATTCTTTCTTTATGCTTCTGTGATTTTTATTTTACAAACATTCCTTTATGCTTTCCAATATGTGTAAACACAATAATTTCATTTAAGGAAGTGCAGACTACCGCCCCCTCAAGGTTTATATGATTCGTTCATGAAATACATAAAACATATAAAGGATGGAGTTATGAGATTATGTAACATATATATCATATGATATTATAGTGTAATTATAATATACCAACTTATCATTATGTTTTCATTCCATTGAATATGAAATAAAAATGAAAGTAGTGTTCATGCGTACGTACGACTTACCATCTCCATGAATAGTGAATTTCATTTCTTCTCTCCAAAGGTCATGTACTATTATAAATAAATAAATAAATATATATATATATAATGTATATATATGATATATAAGATATTTAAATAATGACTATATTTCTGGAGATAATGTAATTTTTACCCCAGGGACCACTTGTAATTAAAAGAAGTTCATTTTTGACTCATGTTCCGAACATCAAAAAATGTCAAATATGGACTCAAATAATTAACTAATTGTTATTTCAAGGTAATAAGTGATATAAAAGTAATAATAAAATAAAATAAGGTTCTTAAGAAATTATAAATTAACATAAGTTTATTATTCAGGATGAACAATGAATATACAAGATAAGTTGGACTTGAGGTGAGGGGTTTCTTATCTCACTTTTAATTCCGTGAGATTTCCATTATTCTCCACTTATTTTTTTTCATGTGGTGTTTTTTGTACTAAAATTTGGTATATATTATCATGATTATCTTTATATTCCTGGTATTATTTGAATCATTTGGTGGTTATTAACTTTTTTCATATGACTCGATTGATTACAATGAGGTAAGGGGTTTTCATCTCACTTATTATTCTCGTAAGATTCATGCTATATTGCCACTATTTCCTTTTGTGTGGTGCATTTACTGCACATTATTGTATTATTTGTGCAATATACTTTAATTTATGGGTATTTTCATCTTCATTGTATGATCCTTATGTCATAGGGGGTATGTTTTGTAAGTTACCAAATCGGTAAGGGAACCATTCACCCTCCTCTTTTTTTTTTAAAAAAAAGACTTATTTTTGTTATTTATTTTAATTTACAAATTCTTATGTTGTGATATATTCTTCAATATCCTTATTTATGTAAATTTTATTTTCATGTGATGAGACGCCCTTTTTTTCACTCATCAACTCATTTTTGGAATTTTAATGTGATGTCGTTAGGCTGTCAATTTTTTTGTAAGGAAACTTTTTAACCCAATTTTCATTACTTGGGTTAAACTTATACTTCTTGATTATGTGATGCAATAAATATGCGTGACCTTTTTACTTATCTTTATTTCTTTTAATGTGGTATTTTTATAGATGCTTTTTCTAATGTGGGACTTTTAGTGATGTTTTTGAGCCCAATTTTTAAATTTTGAGGACGCAGTTCCCAAATTGGGGGAAGGATGTAACATCCCAGGTAAATAAAGAATATGAAATTTCCATATTTATTAATATTTTTGAATTAAATATTAATTTTTATTTAAAAGTGATTCAATGTTTGATGGCTTACCCGATACAAAAAAACCATTTTTTTAAATCTTACATTGCACACAATGTTGTGTTATACTGAAAAAATAATAATATAATATTATTATTTTAAATGGTATTTAATACCTAGCTATTATAATGTAAGGAATGAAAAATCTTACTAAAAAATTATTATGCATGTTTGTTAACTATTTTTACATTTATCCAATAAATATTGGGGGAATAAAATAAGAAAGAATCTAATTTTAATCATAAATACTCTAAAATTCTTTAAAATGTCATTTTACTACCTTTTGATGGCGAACCCTTTTAATATCTAGTTTTTTTCACTTTTATATATTATATTTCACAAAATAAAATTCTTATTTAGATTTGGGACCTCAAAATTTACTATGGAAGAAATTCTAGTATTTTTCTTATAATGTTCATTTTTTAATGAATAGTAGAAAATAATGTATTTTAATTCAAAACTACCTTTTAATCTATTTTATTTATATGGATAGAATAACTTTTTAATTGGATTTAATTTTTAATTATATTATCTTTTTACCATTTAATCCAATGTTGTCCATTGGATGTAATTTCACTTTGATATTGGACACAAACAAGTGTCAGGCTTTTGATAGTTATTATTTCTTAAAAACACACTTTTTGGTTTTACAATAGGAATTAGTTTTAAATTAATTTTTTCCACTTATGTGTTTTGAATTTGGAAAAATGGATTCCATATTTGGAATCACGAGGTCCAAATTGTGTAAATAGGTAACTTTTATTTCTATACATTGTGAATATTTACTTCAGTAAATATTTTATTTACCTTGGTTAAAGGCAAAATCGGGTAAATATGGGTAAAAAATAATATTATAATAATATTAAATTTACCCTAACATGTGTCCAAATCCTATTAGATGATACATTTCCGACCATGGAAATCCTTGGTTCGATTTTGGGACCCCATGGAGTGACTTAAGAGTGATAATGACACTTTATATTAATTAATTTTAAGTAAAGACAAAAATGACATAAACATATATCTTTTAGTAAGTCAATTTTTACGCGTGGTTATATAAGTTATATCTTAAACTATAAATATTAATTTCAAATAAAAAAACATTTATAGATCATTTCATTTTTTTGTAATTTTTATATATCTAATAGATAAAATTATTTATGACACAATAATGATGCACTGTTTACCTCATTAATGAATGATTTAAATAAATAAGATTATAAAAAATTATAAAAATATCCAAAACCTATCCAATTTTTATTTGATGATTTTATTTCAAACATGAGTCATATTATCTTCGACTTGAATGTGTGTTGGACCTTTATAAATGGAAAATTATTATATAATATAATAATATTTTCAAACTTTCCTAAAGAGCCCCTCCTCCCCCTTATAAAAAGCCATCACCTCTAACCCATTACTCACACCTATGAATCCCCTTGGATCATCATAACTCTACCAAATTAATATTTCTACATCCCTACCTTACAACTATAAGCCTTACCTTAGGCATAACGCACATCAATAAATTCTTTTGGTTCAAACCAAAGGGGGTTACTTTATTTAAACGTAATGTATTCTTTTATGTTCTTTTATTTTATTTTACTTTTCAAACCACAAAACTATTTCTATTTCTTTTTTTATAACTAAACCACTATAATCAATATACTAGGATGTATTTATGAGAAATATTCAAACTACACTTCAAAAAACCTCCATCTAATGGATACGAACATACTACTTTTGTGGACGGTGAACTAATGCCTCACAAAATGATGATTGTTTAATCTTCACCTACCACCACTTATGGTGGCCATTAATAATTTAAAATTTTAATTCCATTAAAATTTTAAAAGTGGTATGGGACAATTTGATTCAAAAATATCTCTATTAAATGTTTTAAATGATTTTAAAATTGTTTTTTTGAAATGGATTGATTATTTCAATATCTTGAAATGATTTCTTGTGATTTCAAATGAAATGTTATTAGTGAAATGTTTATATTTGAAATATTTTATGTGTTATAATTTTATAATGGTACTTGGACATTTGAAGAGTGGTTACGTGATAAATCAAATGGCGGGTGGGGTCATGATAAACCGAGAAGGGTGGTTATGTTGTAACCTCCAATGCATTGGGTATGGAAGTCACCTGTATGGATATTCCATTTAGTGATATGTTTGGAAGTCGACCGTATGGTTATTCCGTTTATATATGTTTATGTCCCAAGTTACCTATATATGTTATGTGTGATTTATATTGGTTTAATGGTAATATTTTTGTTTACAAAAGGGTATGAAATGATATTTTATTTAGTAAAGAGTATTTACTAATTCATAAATGAGAAACTTTTTACTTATGATAGTGTATTCATGGTTTACTTGTTGTTTTGAAAAACTAACAGTTTTCCTTCTTTGTGTAATCCTCACAAAGATTTTTTTCTCATCCCAAGTTTTTTTAAAAAATTTCACAAGACATGAAGTGGAATAGGATCAAAGATGTGATCAAGTAAAATTCATGTTGTCTAAAACATGTAACTAGACAAGCTTCTTTTTAAGAGTTTTTATTTTATGAAAAAAATGGATATTGAGTAGTAGTGTTTACATGTAATATTCAAGATGATATGTAATAGTTATGGAATAATACTCTAAAAATCTAAACCTGAAAATATCCTCAATAGAAATTATTGATTTAACTCAATATTATGCAATTTTTAAGGGTGGGGCCATATAGTTTGTATCAAATGTCAGTTTAGACACCTTTAGGGATTAGGTGTTTTCATTAAACACATGGTTAATCCCTATGTCTATTATTTAATTTTAATCCTTGTTTTATAACTTTTTCAGATCAAGGAAAGTAGTTTACAAATGGAAGGAGTTGGATCTTAAACTACATTCCTATCTCTTCTTAATGACATTCTTGCAATAATTGTTGCAAAGTCATGTTCAAATGATTGTGAAACTTTTTCTAGAAAACGACTCACTTGCAAGCATTTTTTTTGAGATATCAAACACCTCCATTATACCTCGATGTCATTGTGGATCATGGGTTGTATTTAATCAAATATTATTTTCACAATATTACCATATTTTAAAAAAAGGTAAATATTATCAAGGCATTTTTAAATATTTTACCTTATCTTAAGATTTTGAAGCATATTATGATTTTGAAAAAGGTCCTGAAGAAGGAGACCCATGAACAAACTATTTATATTTTATTTTACAATATAGTCTCTCAGCACATACTTATGGTATTTGAAAGGTCCATTAATTGAATGTTTCAACTCAAATTTGGTCCGACCGTTTTATACAAATAATGTTTTATCAAATGTTTTGAAATTATATTTCATACGTGATTATTTTATAAAACTATTTTTTTGTGAACACCCATATGACCCAAGTTGTACAAGGCTTATTTGGATGAATGAAGCAAATGATTTTGAAGGATCTATAAATAATTTTTTCAATGCACTGACCTTCTACCTACATGAACGAGATGAATAAGAAACCATATGGAAACCATGATGAAGGTTTGTTATTAATTCTATTAGTAATAGTTTTATTTTATCATATGGAGCTGAGAAAAACTAATATATATATAAGATGCCGAGGTCTTAATGTATGGTCATGGAAATGAAAGGTATAAGAAAATGTTGAGGTTAAAACATGTTAAGGTTATTTTTGGGTTTTATAAAAAGAAAAACCCGTAAGATGGGTGACAACCCATCCTATCTGGAAAGGCCATAGGAATCAAACCCACAACTGAAGGGAGACAATGGTACATCTCCTATCACTGGCCTACTTGAAGTCCCTGATTAGTATGACTAATTATTTTCAGTTAAATGTTTTTTTTATCAAGGATAAGTTGATTTTTGGAACTTATGTTTTCTCAAATAGATATCCTTAATATAGGAATATTATTTGGTGATTAAGTGATAAAGGTTATTTTGGAAGATGATTCCTCTTTTAGAACATTATTTGCTTAAGGAAAATAGAATAATATGGGATCTCTTTGTGGAGTAATGGTTGAAATTTTATTATGGAAAAATATATGCTCTTATTGTAGACATATGGTGATTTGGGTTACTTTTGGAAATGTTTAACCTATCATAGAAAATATTTGAATAGTTTAATTACATTTTATTATGATACTTTAAGAGTAATCGATGTTATTTGGAGATAAGTGTTATGATTTATCATTGAAGACTATGTGAGAAAATCCTTTTAAATTTTGGGTTTCAAACATAGTTTGGTTTATTTTGAATAATTTTAAACACAACTGTGTATTGAATGGTATTTGTTTAACCATGGGTATTTTCGATTGAATTTTTGATATTAAGAGTAGTTTTTCTTTTTATAAAGGATTATCCTTTTGGGGATTATCTAATCTCATACCAACCATTTTGGTGTTGGTTGATGTCTAAAGTCAGGAGAAATATATAGCTCATCTTTTGTGGATTATGTGATACACTAGAAGTTGATTCTAGCAATTTTAATGTGACTAAGTTAGTTTTAATACTCATAGTTTTTAGAGAAGATGATTTTGTGGTATAAATTTAGTAAAGGATAAAAGCCTTCAAGACAATTAAGTGTGTTTCCTTATGTTTTTAGTTAAGATCATAAATAAATTCATCAAATTTATAAAAATTAACTTAAAAAAACATTTTCTGTTAACTTTTCTTACCGGGGAATCAAATATTGTATAACCTATCCCAATTTTGTGATTTTTTTGTGGTTAACTTTCTCTAAATCATGTTTTCTACCACTTTCCATAGACCTTGATGGTTTGTTTCTCTACCATATCAATGTTTTCCTACATAGAATCCTTGTATGGGCTATCTCAAGTGACCTTTGTACTTCTCTTTATTTCTTTTAAAGTGGTATTTTTATAGACTCTTTTTCTAATGTGGGACTTTTAGTGATGTTTTTTAGCCCAATTTTTAAATTTTGAGGATGCAGTTCCCAAATGGGGGGAAGGATGTATTATCCCAGGTAAATAAAGAATATGAAATTTCCATATTTATTAATATTTTTGAATTAAATATTAATTTTACTTTAAAAGTGATTTTATGTTTGATGGCTTACCTGATACACAACAACCATTTTTTTAAATCTTACATTGCACACAATGTTGTGTTATACTGAAAAAAATAATATAATATTATTATTTTAAATGGTATTTAATACCTAGATAATATAATGGAAGGAATAAAAAAACTTACTAAATAATTATTATTCATGTTTTTTAACTATTTTTACATTTATCCAATAAATATTGGAGGCATAAAATAAGAAATAATATAATTTTAAGCATAAATACTCTAAAATTCTTTAAAATGTCATTTTACTACCTTTTGATGGTGAAACCTTTTAATATCTAGTTTTTTCACTTTTATATATTATATTTCACAAAATGAAATTCTTCTTTAGAATTAAGACCTCAAAATTTACTTTGGAAGAAATTATAGAATTTTTCTGATAATGTTCATTTTTTAATGAATAGTGGAAAATAATGTATTTTAATTCAAAACTACCTTTTAATCTAATTTATTAATATGTTTAGATTAAATTTTTAATTGGATTTAAATTTTAATTAGATTATGTTTTTACCATTTAATCCAATTTTTTCCATTGGATGTAATTTCACTTTGATATTGGACACAAAAAAGTGTCAGGCTTTTGATAGTTATTATTTCTTAAAAAACACTTTTTTGTTTGACAACAGGAATTATTTTTAAATTAAATTTTTCTACTTATGTGTTTTGAATTTGGAAAAATGGATTTAATATTTGGAATCAAGAGGTCCAAATTGTGTAAATAGGTAACTTTTATTTCTATACATTGTGAATATTTACTTTAGTAAATATTTTATTTACCTTGGTTAAAGGAAAAATCAGGTAAATATGGGTAAAAAATAATATTATAATAATATTAAATTTACCCTAACATGTGTCCAAATCCTATTGGATTCTACATTTCAGACCATGGAAATCCTTGGGTCGATTTTGGGACCCCATGGAGTGACTTAAGAGTGATAATGACACTTTATATTAATTAATTTTAAGTAAAGACAAAAATGACATAAACATATATCTTTTAGTAAGTCAATTTTTACGTGGGGTTATATAATTTATATCTTAAACTATAAATATTCATTTCAAATAAAAAACATTTCTACATAATTGTATTTTTTTATAATTTTTAGACCTCTAATAGATAAAATTATTTATGACACAATAATGATGCACTGTTTACCTCATTAATGAATGATTTAAATAAATAAGATTAAAAAAGATTAAAAAAATATCCAAAACCTGTCTAATTTTTATTTGATGATTTTATTTCAAACATGAGTCATCTTATCTTCGACTTCAATATGTTTTGGACCTTTATTAAAGGAAAATTATTATAAGATATAATAATATTTTCAAACTGTCCTAAAGAGCCCCTCCTACCCCTTATAAAAATCCATCACCTTTAACCCATTACTCACACCTCTGAAGCCCCTTGGATCATCAAAACACAACCAAATTATGATTTCTACATCCCTCCTTTCCAACTAGAATCCTTACCTTAGGCAGAAGGCACATCAATAAATTATTTTGGTTCAAACCAAAGGGGGTTACATGATTTAAATGTAATGTCTTCTTTTATGTTATTTTCTTTTATTTAACTTTTCAAACCCTGAAACTATTTTTATTTCTTTTTTTATAACTACACCACTATCCTCAATATACTAGTATGTATTTATAAGAAATATTTGAACTACACTTCCACAAACCTCCATCTAATGGATACGAACATACTATTTTTGTGGACGGTGAACTAATGCCTAACAAAATGATGATTGTTCAATCTTCACCTACCACCATTTATGTTGTACATTAATAATTTAAAATTTTAATTAAATTAAAATTTTAAAAGTGGTATTGGACAATGTGATTCAAAAATATCTCTATTAAATGTTTTAAATGATTTTAAAATTGTTTTTTTTTTGAAATGGATAGATTATTTCAATATCTTGAAATGATTTCTTGTGATTTCAAATGAAATTTTATTAGTGAAATGTTTATATTTTCAATATTTTATGTGTTATGATTTTATAATGGTACTTGGAAATTTTATAGGTGGTAATGTGATAAAGAAAATGATGGGTAGTGTCGTGATAAACTAGGACGGGTGGTTACGTTATAACATCCAATTCATTGGGTATAGAAGTCGGTCGTATGGCTATTCCATTTAGTGATATGTGTGGAAGTGGATAGTATGGTTATTCCTTTTAAGTATGTTTATATCCCAAGTTACCTATATATGTTATCTGTGATTTATATGGTTTTATGGTAATCTTTTGGTTAAGAAAGGGTAATAAATGATGTTTTATTCAGTGAAGAGTATTTAATACTTCATAAAGGTTAAAATTATTACTTATGATAAGGTATTAACGGCTTACTTGTTGTTTTGAAAAACAAACAATTTTCCTTCATTGTGTATCCCTTACTAAGCATTTTTTCTCATCCCATGTTTTTTAAATGTTCATCACATGACATGAAGTGGAATAGAGTTAATGATGGGATCATGGAAAATTCATGTTGTCTAAAACATGGAACAAGACATGTTTCTTTTTAAGAGTTTTTATTTTATTAAAAAATGGATACTGAGTAGTAGTGTCTACATGTAATATTCATGTTGATATGTAATAGTTATGGCATAATAATCTAAAAATCTAAACCTAAAAAAATCCTCAATTTGAATTCTTTATTTATCTCAATATTATTTAATGTTTAAGGTTGGGGCCTTATAGTCAATGTGCATGAGTTCTGAGTATTTGAAAAATAAAATAATTTTATTTATGGTTATGCTATTTTTGGGTTTTCACATAGGAGGCTTGCACTGACTAAAATTAAGTCTCACCTTGGGTAAACCCACCATCCTGAATTCAACACTACCCTAAAATATCTTATATGGGAAACCGTTTAAGATTTATTCTACTTTTTCAAGAAAACATCTCACTCGCACTCTTTAAAGAATAACATTTTTTAATAGATCATTCTGGGAACTCCGAGCCTTGAAATTATGTGGCTCCAAATTTCGTTGTCTCAAAATAATTCCATATAATAATTTTTTTTGTAAATTCTAGTATAATACATTATTTACAAAAGGAAAATCCATATATCTGACCTTATGATATGTATTAGAAAAAAACATCCATGAGTGAAGTATCTTGATGTGTTTAACAGTCTATATATTATATAGGTTGAAGGTGAAAGTATTGGGAAATTTAAAAATAAGTGTTTATGGAATTCTCCTTGAATATCGTCTAAATGTAATAGGATACAAATACTAAAATAAATATTCAATAAATATTGATGTTACTACTTATGTAATAGTATTGGATAATTCAATGAAAGACTCTTCACATGATTAATAAAGTTCAAAAAGTGAAGATAAAGTTTTTTTATTTAACAAACTAATTAAATTGAGAATCAAATGAAAGAATTGAATATTTAGTGGTTATTAAAGAAGACTCAGCCATTTAAGGTGATGAGTAACAATCTTAGTAATCTCATCCAAACATAAAAGAAATTTCAGGTCCAAAATATCATTGGAGATCAAAGACTACATGTAAAAACTAGGATAACATTGAGGAAAACATATCATACTTCATTATTTTCTAATGTTCAATGTAGATATATTGACGAATCAGTAAGAATCAAGAGTGGGTTGACGTTGTGAATGAGGAATTGGAATAAATAGATAATAACAAAACTTTGAAGTTGGTATCAAATCCTAAAGAGATGAATTTAATCAATAAAAAATGGGTGTTCCGAGTTAGATTTAATGAAAAATGTAAATTGATGAAAAATAACAAAATATTATCCTCTAAAGAATATTCATTGGTTTAAGGGGTGGTATTTTATGATACCATTTCACTAGTTTCAAGGATTGAATCCATTTGAAACATTATAGTTATTACAACACAAAGTTAATACTACATATTTTAAATGGATTTCATGTATGGATTTCTTAATGGTGAGTTGGAAGATGAGGTATACATTGAGAAATGATATGGGTTATTTTAGGCTAAATATTAGTATTTCTTTCATCTTATGAAGGATTTATATGTAATAAAGAAATACCCTAGAGCTAGGTATTCTAAGATAATAACCAAATTGAAGAAGTTGAATTTCAAAAACAGTAGGGTGGATAACAACCTCTACATAAGTGACGAAAAAAGAGGTATCTCTTATTGTTATTATTTATATAGATGATTTTATATTTTTTTTAAATGATAAATAATACTATGAGATATTTTAATAGGATATAAAAAAGTTATTTTAAATGTATACGCTAGGATATATTAAGTATTTTCATTTCCAAAAAAGTGTCAATAGAAAAATCACATTTTTTTTCAAGAGAAGTATGATAAGGAATATTTGAAAAGGATAGGAAAGAATGATTAAAATAATGTTTTGAATTTCTTTTGGAAACATAGATATATAAAAATTTATCAGAAAAATAATTTGATTCCTGGGAGTTTCAAAAAAATAGTTGTAATTCCATTATACGTGACAACATCAAGACTAAAATTGATGTCTTCTATTAACCATTGTTCCATGTTCCAAAGTTCACCAAAAGAGTCCCATTTCAGTACATAAATGAGGATTCTGAAGTATGTAACACCTCAATACATTAAAATGTTTTTATTTTAGAATAAAATTATTTTTCCTATATAATTTTATACTCAACGTCATGCTAAGATTATTCTATACAAAACACAGGATTATCTTGCGCAATAGATTGGGTTTTACTGCCTTTTAATGGCGCACCTTTTTTAAAACTAAATTCTGACCATTTTAAAAAATTTATTTGTCAAAATAAACATAAATTTTGGATTTTTAATATGAAAATTATCTTAGGATGAATATTTGGTATTTTCTGAGAAGTTTCATTTTTTCTGAATAGTGAAAATTACTGCATTTTAGATAAAATTACCTTTTTGTTTAGATAATTATTAATGTTAAATTATATTTTAATTGATTTTAGGTGTAAAAATAGATAAATTATACATATATTAGACCAATTTAGGTCATTGAATTCATTTTTATATTCTAATTGAATATAAAAATGTAATGAGAGTTTGAACATTTTTAATTTAAATCATTGCTTTCTCACCGCATCTACAAGATTATCATTAATCTGAATTTTCCCACTTATGGGATTTGAATTTTGGGAAATGTATAGACATGTTTGTAATAAATATAATGTATTTATTCTAATAATATCAACATAATTTTTGACCCCAACGATTATTCAAAGTGATTAAAATTAATTATCATGATTAAGGTAAAATTAAGCTTAATAAGGGACTAAACCTTAATCCTTAGGAGAAAAATGACATGGAGAACTGTCCAAAAACCATTGGATTATAATAGTTAGAAAAAAATCACCTTTTGTTTCAAATTAATATGGGTTATTAGGACATTATTATATGGAATTAACGTATATGAAAGGTTAAGTAAGGAAAAAAGAAAAAATGAGAACTATCCATGCCGTTACAATTTATAGAACTTTGAGATATGTATAATACATAATATTTTCAGTTTAACATATCATTTTGAATGATAAATTTCTTAATTTTATCATAATAATTTATATTTAATTTTTAAAAAGACTATTTAGTTGCTTAAAATGCTTACTAAATTCCAGCATAGTTATTATTTAGTTAATAATTAACAAAAATAAATGACACTATAAAAATTAAAAGTTAAGTAGACATATTGAATTATCTTTTTTAATTATTATTTTTAAGTGAATAGATCTTTTAAAATAACTTTAAACTTAATATATTTTAATTCCAATACTTTTATTGATATTTTAGAATTAAAATAAAATAAATAATATCAAAATTGACATTATTGTTTTTTAGAATAAATTATATTTTTCAAAAATATTTAAAATTAAAAAAATATTTTATATTCTGCCCAGTTATTTTTAAGTGCTAATAAATATTAAATATCTTCTATTAATGGACCGTTTTATCTTTTATAATTAACATAATTACCCCTATAATGTAAAACATTTTTAACACGGTCCGAGTTTAACCAGTGTTTTAGTGCATCCCATGTGCTTGTTTTTAAATTAATAGCAAAAACACATTGGATTTTTTTTATAAATTGTAAAACATATTAATAATTAATTGGATCTATATTTTTTAAAATAAATCACACTTTAATTTAGTCTTAATGATTAAATTACTTAGGTTAGATGATATAATAGAAACTAAAATGATAAAATTGGGGAATCTTAGAAGATAAGGGACCCAATTATTAAAATGAACATATTTTAGTTTGGTGGTGGTTTTTTTAGAACATTATTTCCATTTAATAAATTATTTATTCATTTTATAGACACATTAGGTAAGGTATACCTCCCATTAATGATTTCCTTCTTGTGTTTTCAAGAGTTTCACTCCCCCTCCACTATAAAAAGGAAAGCACTTTACCCCATCCTCACACCTCTCAAAACACTTAGGTTCAGCCAAGAACTACTAAATTTACATATTAAATCCATAACTTACTTATTTATTCTGTCATTTTTAAATGAATAAATCCAGGTAATCCTTTTGGTACAAATCAAAAGGAGTTACCCAATTAAGAGGTAACGTCTTTCCTCTAACTCTTTAGTCTTATTTCCATTATCGACTCCCTCAAATATTCATATTTTATGCTTATATAAAACGAAATGTGTCTTAAATATACTTGGGTTTTGTTATGTTATAGGTTATTACATAACATAATCATACTTCCATCTAATGGATAACCAACAAACTGGTTACGTGTACGGCGAACTACATCCTCACGAAACGACGATGGTTCATTTTTTCCATTACCACATCTCATAGTGGACATTATGATGATAAATATGATTATATATTTTACATATTATATTTATTATGTCATTAAGCTTCTTTAATTGTTTTAAAACACATGTATTTATACTTCACATTTTTTTAATATGATAATTTCATTTGAGGATGTTTGGACTACCAACCCCTCAAAGTGATTTATTCATTCAAATGCAACATGGAATTTATTAAGGATGTGTTAGATAATATATATGATATATATATGATATAATAAATATATTTTAATTATTATATATATAAATATATATACATATATTTCCTTTACATTCTTTCTTTCAACATGACAATTAAACAAAAAATAGTGAGCATTCCTACATACGGTTTACCGTCTCCATGAACAGTGTACACTATTTCATAATTATATATTTTATGGATTATTATAATATAAAGATACTTAATATAAATTTTATTTAAATTATGGTTTTCATTCTTTAATTAATTATATAATTATAGGGTCCAAAGATATAATAGATTAAGGTACTAGTGAAAAACAAACTGAATGTTACCCGAAGTGAAACCTTAACATAGAATTGTTAACAAAGTGGGTAATATAAAGCCATAAAAACTCTATATGGTATTAGAAGTAGTAATATTGTTATATGATAGATTTATAATAAATTAATATTTATTATACATGATATTTGAATGAGTATGACAAGGGTCAAGACACAAGGTTATGAGATTTCATCTCAATTTTATTTCCTTGAGATACATGCTTTTTTCCCCACCCATTCCTTTTGTGTGGTGTGTATACTTACCATGGATATGTTATATGGTTCTTAAACTTAATTTTTTTTGTATTTACATATTCATATTGTTATATTTCTTTCCTGGGTACTATGTTTCAATAGTTACCAAATTGGTAAAATGATTTTGTCTCAATTTTCCTTCTTTAAGACATATGCCATGTTACGCACCAATATTTTTCCATGAGGTGTATATACTACATTTGTAATTTAATATCATGAATCAATTTTTACTCATGATATTTTAATCTTCATTTAATTTAAATCTCTTAAAATGGGAGTATGGTTCAATGTTACTATGTGGTAAGGGTTTATTGAAAAAATCACATCAATTTTTGAGATTGTTTATGATCGTATTTACTTTGATGAAATATTATTATCCATATCTCAAAAGAACTCATGAAAATTATTATTCTCTATTTATTTATGATATATTAATTTATTGGTGATATCTTCCTATCTTTGATAAATAATATTGTTAAGAATTTGTTTTCAAGGAAGTCTGAATTTACCTCTCTCTTATGTTGGAAATCTAAGTTCCTTCAAAACCGTGTTTTCCGAAATGGGTTTCCAATAATATTACACTATTATACTTTAATAATTAAAATAAATTTTTACCCATATTTTATTTTACAATATTTTCAAATGAATATTCTTATCTCTTTCTGAACAAGGAATTTTTCATACATTTATAGAGTGAAAAATGATTATTTTTTTACCTCATACCGAATGAATGGATTTAACTAACATCATTTCATTTAAGCATCCATTCCATGTTTAAAAGGTTAATTTTAAAAAACATTTCTTTATGTAATTTTCAAGGGAATTTTTTTTAAAATGTTCTCAATATTCTCTAATAAGTTCTCTAGTAAAAAGTGTTTCAAAAAAAATTCAATCATTCTTTATAAGTTATCAAAGTATTTTCAATGAAATGGATTTAAAAATGATTTCAAAATTTATTTTAATGTTTTCAATGTATTGTCAAATTAAAAAATTTCCAAAAGGTTTTGAAGAATATTCTATATGTTTTAAATAAAATTGTTTTTAAAATTATTTAATGTCATTTATATATGTTTTCTAGGTTTTTTCATGGAAAATGATTTTCAAATGGTTTTATGCATTAAAATGCATTTTTCAAACAAGAAAAGGTATTTTCCATATAAAATTTATTTGAAAGGTATTTCAAAAATATTTTCCATGAAAGAAGATATTTGTTTATTTTACTCATGCCTTTCTAGGATATTATATAAATGTTTAATTCATATATTTTCTATGGATGAGTAATTCTTGATGTCATGGTCTTTATGAAACCCATTTTACTTCCACATGTTTTATGTATATATTACCCATTTCTCTTTCATCATTCATATGTTTATGAAATCTATTTCTCTTCCATGTGTTATATTCTTTTGAATCCCACTTATTTTCATGGGTTATGTTTAAATGAAATAATTATAAAACCTGTCTATTTTTTAACGGTGATGATGTGATCAAATTTTTATGATACCCATTTCATTTCATAGGTTATGATTTTCATTTATGAAACCCATCTCTTTTTGTGGGTCATATTATGAATGTGTTATTTTCCTATAGAACATTTGTGAATGATTTTTTTATGTTATGGGTGGGACCTATATCTCTCTCCAATGCATTGAGTAATGATAAATGTTTTATTTGATAAAAGGGTACACAAGATAGCATCCCAACACTGAAACAATAGGGTTTGTGGGAGGACATCCCAAGAACAAAATTATAGGGTACACTAGAGGACATCCCAAGCCAAAAACAAGAGGGTACAAAGGTGTAAATCCCAAGCCCAAAACAAGAGGATATATGGGAGGAAATACTACCTTGACATAGTGTTATTATGTTCTTATGTGTTTTCCATAATTCCATGTTTTATTCCAATTTTATGATTTCAGAGATTATGTTCTCTATTTACTTATTATTATTTTATTATGAACTAGAATTCTTTATTATGGTCTCTAATATGAAGGTTATGATATTTAAATGTTATTCTAAAGTTCCTTACATTTTTTTCATGTTATGCTTACACATTTTCATTATTTACCCATACTGAGCAACTAAGCTCACCCCGTTCTTATGTTTACTTTTCCCAATTTATGAAGAAAGGTTTTTGTTTGAAGTACTAAAGTTTGAGATATTTATTAGAGAAGTTTGATATCATTCACCAAGATATAATATTTTGTTTCTACAGTTCCAAAGACACTAAACTATTACAATCCTCGAGAATGTATTTTTGTAATGTACTGAATATTAATCTATAATGATGTAATATACATGTATGTTAATACCGGGTCACTATAGTTCCTGATTCTTATTTACTATATCAAGAATCTCCACACATTTTTCATCATTTAATTTATTTTTATTCCTTGAGAAATAGTATACTATCATTTGGACATGTAATTATTCTTTCAGATATCTTACCCTTGAAATATTAAATTTTTTTGGGATTATATGTTCAAATTTTAATCTCATTATCTTCTAGAATAATTTCATTCAAGAGAAAAATTAGTTCAATAAAACTATTTTCACTCCATTTGTTTCTCGATTTTAAATTATACAGCTTCAATACTACTGACAATTCTATATATTTATCACCTCAAACATACAAAGACATCATTTCAAAACACTTTAAATTCTCAAAATATATTTGTACAATCATGAAGTTCATCTTCAACTGTCATTTTTTTCCTCATTTTAATCTTCATCACCATTCAGTCATATAATCACATCCTTGATATCTTCATCTTCATTATCCACAAATATAATCCTATCATATGGTCCATAAAATGTTTTGATATCTCAATCACAAGATACATTTTCTTTTCCCTAAGTGTATTATAACATTAATAACTTCGATATATTCCATATCATATCAATTGTTCTTAAAAATCCTCTAGACTAGTTAGTCTTCAATAACAACAATGTAAACAAAGAAAAAGTATTTGATAAGGGTCATATGCATGATATTTTTCAAACATGTCGAAGTCTTTCACCTCATCTTCATACTCTTTGGTCATAAAATCAGCATCCATCCATTTTCTATTAATATACATACTATTTTATTTGGTAATATTATTATTTAACATAATAAATAAATACCCAAAATGGTCCTTTCAAATAAGAGGAACCCATTATTTCAATGTTTCATAAAATTTCATCATGATTTGAAGGAAATGGGTAATTGAATTTAAAAAAAATTACTCCACTAGTTGTAGGTGCTATCCTATGAATTCATACACAATGTTCATTGATTCCTGGTATGGGATGACTAATGCTTAGAGTAGTTCAAGAAACAAAGGTGCATGTCTAGAAGAGATCGTTGATGTGTCTCGGGCAACAAAAATGTAATAAAAACTATTCAGGAGATGAATCTTATGAGGATGATGGTTATTATTTTTATTTTCTTATCTAAGAATCATCCCCTTAAAAGCTAAAGAAAAATCAAAGATGAGATGTAGTTGTGAAGGACTCACAAAATTTAAACAAAGTTGGTGATTTTTGATGAAAAGATTGTTTAGAAGATTCAATGGGGTTTAACATTAATTTGCCTTTTGCAGGTGTGAGGTCTTGATGTATATCCTATGGGTTTTATACAGTTAGTGGGATTCCCTTTACATGGTGTTATTATCATTATATATTATTTAAAATGTGACATATTGTGAGTCTAGTATTTCTCAAAAAGTTAATATGATCTTATAAATATTTTTATCACCCTTGGTCCTTACACATGTTTGAATTTATAAATATAGATCCCACCCATCCCATTGATAGAGCATACCACATTATAAAAAAATCGATGAATCTATTTTCTCTAATTTCAAATAAAAAAACTCTAGTTCAACATCAATGTAATAATAAATATATCATTTAAGTATAACATCATTAAAATCCAAAATATAATCCTCATTCTTAAACATCAGAGATATCCAATTTAATTACATTACGATGAATCTTTTACAATAAAAAATACATTTACATTACAAAAATCAATGAAAATATAGCTATTGAATGTAATAATGGAACTATAAAAAATTAAAAACTATATTATTTGAATACCATTTTTATAATAGAAAATATGGATGTTGAATATAATAATTGTTTCACAAATTAAAAATGAAATTAATATATTTTTTAAAATATATTCAATAGTGACATTGAATTTTTATTCATTAATTTAATACTCATATTGAGAAATAAATGAAAACTGGTCATAAATCATATCTTTCACATCAAATATATTGGGTCTATCAATATTTTATAGTTTTTGAACTATTTCCCTTTTATATTGTATACCAAATAGTTTGTATGAAATCCTAATATAATAACATGATAACATACATCATTATGACTAAACCATGGTCTATGGATGAAATTATAATAAGGAATTGAATATTTTCCCCCTTAGATACGTTGTTGAACATGAAATCCAGAAAAAACTAATTTTAAAACTCGTTCAACACCCAATTAAAAGAATACATCCTACATCTATTTGTTATGATTTTAAAAAAATATTTCTTTTAATAAAAAAACTCTTATTTAGTCAATGAATTTATTAAAAAATAATATTCATATTACAAAATTATAAATGTATAATATTATAATTTATAGAAAAAATAATTATGAAAGTATAAAAGTATTAAACTTTTGATAAATTGAAAAAATTATACAGGTATTAAAGTATAAATTACATTTTTAAATATATTTATATCAATATATAAAATTATATAAGTACATATAAATATAAAATTATATATAATTTATAAAATAATATTTATTTTAAAGAAAATATGTATAATTTATAAATATAAATAAATTTATAAAACTATATAAATGTACATATATGTCATAAAAGTATAAATAATTTTTAGATTTATAAATTATTAAAAATTTATAAAAGTATAAAATTATAATATATAAAAGTAATATTTATGAAAGTTTAAAATTATAATAATTTATAATGATTAAAACTATAATTTTATTTAAATTAGTAGATCTATAAAACTACAAAACTATAAATAATTTATAAAGCTTTATATTTAAACTATTATTTTAAATATGATATATTATAAAATTTATAAAATTATATATATTTATAAATGAAAATATTAGAGAAGTATAAAACCACACAAGGATATGTAAGTGTGAATCTGAATATTACATAAAATTCATTGGTTAGTAAGTATGATTCATTTACACTAATAAGGTATGATACATGAGATTAATTTTAATGAATGAAGGGAGATTCATAAGATTCATTACCTTTTCTATTTGAGGTGAACTGTCAGTCGCTCCTTGGATTTAGGGCCATATTGTGAAAGGAAAACGTAAATGTTTGTCAATCTTAAAATATGATTTATATTTTAGACAAAAGATCACGGAGGATCTAATTGAAGTTGATTTTACTAGTTATTTTCATATAATATGAAACATTAACCTGAGATTTGGAATGAATAATAATGTATGTTTCAAAAATTTTGTAAGATATTCTTTTATAAATTGAATTTTTAAGTAAAATAAATCAACGTTTGATTGAATTTTTTATTTCTGAAATTTTCTTTCAATCATTTTACATATAACTAAATAAAAAAACTCATTATATAGATTTTAGAAATGTATAACTAGATTTACCGATAAATTAAAATATTAATTGGAATAAACCATATAATGTAATAAAATATTTCAAATTATATTTAAGAGTTACATTAAAATAAATATTATATAACACTGATTGGTATTTTATTTTAGTTGAAATTTATTGTATTTTATTAATATATTTAATTTGAGGAATATTTATTCAATTCATTAATATAAGGTTCCAAAAATAACATTCATTTTAAAATTTTAGAAATATTTAAATATATATATATATCCATAATATAAAATTAAAAATTTAAAAACAACTTACTAAATTCTTGGTTAAAAATAAATATATATGTAGAAAAAAGTCACTTTTTTGATACATTGATTATTTTTTACATTTAAATGTTTTATATTAAAAATATTTTGTAGGATCAAACAGATATTCACTTTACTAAAATTCTTTTGTTTCCTTATAAAATTATGCAATTGTTAATTCAATGTGATCTTTCAGTACTAAAATTTAAATATAATACTTAATTTCATATAATTATACAATGTCAACGAAGTATTTTATATTTGGAAAACTTATATGGGATTTGGGGTGATGGGAATCAGGAACCATTGACTACATGCCTAAATTGCATGAATGGGTGATCTCATCACATCCATGAAATCCAAGAAAAAATAAATACATCGAATATCTCTTGACTGAAACTTAATCATGTGATCTTCTAACATAGTTACATGATTTCCTAGCCCTGATCCTTCCCACAAACACTCCAGTTATACTATCAATGATGGGGCCCTCCCATGCTTGCGCAAACTCACATGGAACACCAACATTACCATGCAGTATGGTTTTTATGTGGGAAATAGGACAGAAGTGGTAGTGTGATGTAGTGCAGGGGTGGTGTAGTGTTGTGTATGGGTGTGTTGTGGTGTAGGGATTCATGTGGCGTATGGGTGTTACGATGTGGAATAGGGGTTTGATGTGGTAGAGACCCAGTTTTTACCCTGTAAAACTTTTTAAATATTTCTATATATATATATAGCGCTAGGTGCTAAGATGGAATGAGATTTTGAGGCCCATTGTTCTCAGAATTAATTTTATAAAAATATTAGATGTCTTTTATGTTAAATTTGTGAGGATTCTTAAAGAAAATTGGTTTACTCTTAAATGTATACTTAGATTCGAAATATAAGACCAAAGTTGAGTCTGTAACATAGTTCTTACCCTAGGTGTGACATAAAATGGGCTAATGTGGGGCGTTCAGACCCCTCGCTCGATGGCAGTACGCTATGTGAAATAAATAATTATTTAATTGTTTAATTGTTTCATTAGTTACACAACATATAATTCAATTTGAATATCTCCATGATTATTTCTGTAGGGTTAGCAACATAAACCCTTGGATAATTCTAGCACCCTTTCTCTCTCCTCCATTGGTGAATTTCATCGGGCGATTATAGAATGCCATATCAGATCATACCTGGACGCAGTGAACACAACAAATTCCTTCAAATTATTAGCATACATTTTATTCATAAAAAATGATTCAAAGTCAATGTAGGACTCTTCATTTAGTTTTTTATGCACGTATATAAATTTTATGAGAAGATCTATCATTGTTCTTGGATATGTGCTAATTTCAAACTTTTCATGCACCTGGGTACCGATTTAAATTGTTTTATTTCAATGTTTTCTAACCCTGGATTCCCAGTCTTGATATTTTTACAATAAATTATGAACAATGGTGTTTAATCCTTTGTTCTTCTTCTTTTCCACCTTTGTTTCTTTTCATTCATCACTAGTTGTTCCCTGAGGTCATGGTTCAACAATTGGTGGATGGTACCAATCCTGATAAGTCCCCCAAATATGAAGGTTATAAGTGAGAGTATTTTTGGAATGAATGGTGAGCCCATGTGGATGAATGTAATTTAATTTCCAGCAAGAGGTGGCATATAATGTAAATTTTGGATAGATCCATGAGTTTCGGGCTGATTCAAGGTGATATATATGGAAAATTGAGCAGATTCGATGAGCAAAGTCCAGATCTAGAATTCTATCAAAAAACCAAGCTACTAGCCATATATTTGGGTGAACACATGGTGTGTATCCCCATTATCATCAGTGGCTTGGGTTTCATAAAACTGAAGGATGCAATAGTGTGTAATCCTTCTACACATTGTGTATCCATTCCCCAGTTGGACAACCCATGTGATGGGTCACACAGGCGGGGACTCCATGTAGAAGTACACGAACACAGCCCGACCACACGACCTGCACCCAATGTGAATCCACATATCATGTATTGTAGTACAGAGACACTAGATGAAAGTACATGGACACTGGGTCTGGTACACGGACATAGCCAGCAAGACACGGCTTGGTCCTGGCTAGCCTATACACACCTTGTAGTCCACCTTTACGGCATGTACTAGTATATGGATAGGGATCCAAGTAATGTGTAGGGACATGGACAGCTATAAAGAAGGACTATATGTTGTATGGGTCCCCTAAAATGTTGTGTATCCAAGGTTCCCTTATGATAAAAATTCAACCATCTATATCTCCTTTGTTTGAACATGAATTTTAGTCTTTGAGTAACCTATCCTTAGTTTTTTCCACATAGAATGCGATAGAATCCCTAGTTGTGTCTTTTTGGGATCTATGTTGAATGTTCTAGGCATAAAGTATGGTTAGGAAATGATCGATGATGGAAGTGGTTATGTAGGATCAATAGAGTCTCCTTTTCAGTTGAACCCCCTTATCAGATAGTTCGCGGGACCCCGATAACAGTAGAATGGTACCCCATATCATACCAGGGTGAGGGTCTATGGATTCATAGTTAAACCCCTTATTAGATAGGGCATGGGTCCTATATTACATTAGAGTGGTACCGTATTTTTTACCAGGGAACATTTCCTCGACGTTTGAGTGGAAACCCCCTATCAGATAGTGTACGGGTCCTTAATGCACATAGTGGAACCCCCCTGTTATACCAGGGCACATGTCCTTAACTTCTAAGTGGAACTCTCTATTAGATAGGGAGCATGTTCTTGATGACTAGAGTCGAACCCAACTCTCATACCAGTGTGTGGGTACTCAATATATAGAGTGGAACTCCCCCCCATCAACAAGGGTGTGGGTCTTCTATGAATAGTATTAGTGTGGAAAGCCCCTAATGCACTAGGGTGTGGGTCCTCAACTTCGAGTTAGTAACCCTCAACTATAAGGCATAGTGACAAGGCATAGCTTGACTAGGATAGTTAATTCTAGGAGGACACGTGATATGTTGGGAATCATTGACGGACTTCTGTAACTATTGGATACTCTTCTTCATAGGCTAAGTTGTGAGATGGAGATCTCCTTACTCTCTTGTTTGGGTTTATTTTGAGTGATCATATATATATATATATATATATATATATATATACATGTATCCTTCTATATCTACACCTTATATTTGGTTACACTCCTTCCAGGAGAGGTGAAGATGTGTGGGGTATGCTGCATGATTTTTGGGTCTATCTTATTGTAGTTAGATGAGTCTACTCTCCTCCTATATGTGGTGAATAATACATGAGTAGTTCAACTTCTCCCCTTTTTTATCCCCTTCTATTTTAATGATCTTACTTTCACTATTTTACGGGTTGATCTATACTCTTTCTCTATACCTTTTTCTATCTACTATGTTTCTCTTCCTGGTGTATCTTGTACTGTACCCCCTTCATATTTCAGACCATTATACTTTCTATGTATATACTCACCCCTACATGGTTTTTTCCTGCACATGTCGTGTCTTATGAAAATGAAGGATAGGTTGAACATGACTATATTGGAGCTTTGAGAAATTGGTTTCATGGACCATGTACGATGGTTGTAGCTTGGGATTCAGGATCTAGGCTCTCTTAGCTATTTATTTCATTATTTATGTCATTTGGGACATACTTCTAGATCAGAATTTATTTTTTTATATTTACTTTTCAATTTACACTACCTTAATTTTGTGCAATCTAGAGGTTCATTCATGTTTACTTTGTGGAAGTTTTCTATCTTTCACTCTTTATCTCTGAATTGTTAAATTGTGGAAGTTTTTTTCTTTATACAGGTACCTAGGAAAATGCCTCAATGAGATAGTTATTCAATTGGAACTCATCTCCCCCCTGGAATATTGAGGTGTACATGGTGTAGTTGTGGCTTAGGCCCCGTCCTTGGTCGTGTCATGGTATATTGGTATTAGAGCACGTTCAATCCTTGGGACACTGTTTGAAAAACTCCCCTTAAGAGAATTTGGTTGTGTTTAGGGTAACCGTGTCAAAGTGTATCAAATGCGAATCTCTAGCAAAGGACTCCAGTGATGGTGCGGTGGCTAACATATCTATTCAATGGGACCATTAATACCTTATTGTTGAATCGACATGATAAAACATTAGTTACGAGGTTAGATGGTACATATATCATATAGGATGGAGTCTTGGAATTTCCTTTCTAGTTTAATTCCCCATTGTTGTCATATATATATATATATATATTTATATTTATATGCTAATATGATTGTGGTAAGTCTTGATAAATCTCAAGAAGCCTCCACGATGAAAGCTATCTAGGATACCATATTTGGAATGTGATGATGAACTGATAAGTGATGAGGAATCAGTTTAGGGTCCATCTCATGACCTCATTCCTAAAGGTGGGAAGGTAGCCACACTTCTACCTATTGAGCAGTAGATCATCCCAGTAGAGTAGGCTGGGTGTGTTTGCAGGCTTAGCACATTCCATGCACTCTAGTGCTATAGAAAATTGAGGTTTTTTGGTAAGCCAGATCCTCAAGTAGCAGGGGATTGGATGTAGTCAGTGGTCCATGTCTTCCGGCTTATTCAAATCATGATAGATTAGGTGGTTGTTCTAGAAGTTAGCCTTTCCCATGGAGAAATAGGGAACTAGTGGAGCCTCATTACACATATTCACAATGAGTCTACACTCTCACGGACCAACTTTCATCATTTGTTCCATGATTACTACCCCTACTTTAATTGATCATTCTAGATCTAGGAGCTTTTGGAGATGCAACAGGGAGGGATGATAGTGGATGAGTATGCAGAGAGGTTCATAGACCATACACGTTACTCCCTTTACATGATCCATTGTAACGTCCTGGACCCGGGTTCCACGCAACGGGTTCCCCGAGCCCGGTTCGCCACGTGACCTCAAGCGCATTTCCCCAAATGCCAGAGGCTGCCGACTAGCAGTAAGGGCCCTGGTCTGATAGTGGGGAAACTATGCCCTCATTTATCAAAGTGTAGCGCAGCAGAATACCAAAATAAACATACATGACAGCAGAAGCAGTCAACCATACCCAACTGAAATAAACTATAGCAGTGGATATAACCAATAGTATATAAGTGATGATGCTACATGTTTCAAGTTCTAACAAAATAACCAGAACATGTTATACATCAGTACAGTACAAAAAAATATGGAGTATAGAAAAACAAGAAAAAGTTGGCAGCGACATCGCGAGCCTAAGCTCGGTCCCATGCCCTCCTACTCCTCAACAATAGTCAAGTACCTATATAGGGACTCTTGCCCCTAACTACACCTGTAGAAACTTAATCTGTTTGGGCCGAAAAGCGTGTCCCAAACAGGGTGTGAGAAATATATCTCAGTAGGCACCCACCAAAGGCTCGTTCCCAACTGCGTGTAAGCATGGAACAACAATGTGAAATAGAAAAATGCAATAAAGTAAGCAGTACTAAAAAGTAACTAACTTAACTATTACAATTAAATTTCCATTTTATTATTCATTTAATTTATTTCATTTAGTAACATTCTTGTGCTCAACAACACCATGCCCTTAGGCCAAACAGAACCTTTCCCTTAGGCAGAAATAGTTACACCACACCCTAAGGCTTGCCCTCAGGCTATACAGAATCTCGCCCTCAGGCATTGTAACAGAATTCTCTCCCTCAGGAATTGTAACAGAATTCTCGCCCTCAGGCATACGAAGTGTTTCCCTTAGGCACAGAAGTCAATCCCTCGGGCACGAAAGGTTTCCCTCAGGCGAAATAGGATGTTGCCCTCAGGATAATACATTCATGCCCTTAGGATAATACATTCATGCCCTCAGGATAGTGCATTCAAGCCCTCAGGCTAATAAATTCACGCCCTTAGGCTAATACATTCACGCCCTCAGTCTAATACAGTGCAGTGCCCACAGAATAATCACAATCATGCCCTCAGGCTAAACGCAACAATGCCCTCAGGCTAAACAGGTAACCAGGCCATGCCCAATAGGTAAAAAGGCAGTAACAAGCAATTCCTCTCAAGGCAATTCTACAATTAATACTTTAAAGGCATACCCTCAGGTATCCTGGCCAAACGGATAAACAGTGAAACACACCCCTGGGGTGGTTCCGAATCCAAAAAACAATCCCAACCAGAATTTTACTATCACTTTTAAATACCCAATCAATTCGAGGCATTAAATATAGCAACGACCTGAGCCACACGACACCCCAACATGGGTTCGTGGAACAAAAACGCACAAAAACGCACGACAGTTGGAAAATAAACACAAATCCACCTACCTTACACGCCAACGAACGTTATACTCGAACGATGACTCTAGAAATGCCCAAGAACGACGTAGATATGATGAAGAACAAAACTCATTCAAATGTAAATAACTTACGTTAGGAGAAGAATTGGTATGAACGGTACCAGGAGAGGAGAGGGCTTACCCGTGCGGTTCCTACGAAATCGTCTGAAGCCGAATCGGATTCCAGATGAACACTCAGCGGATCTTAAAAGGGTTGGTTGCCCTCCTTGGATCCAAATCAGCTCAAGTGTCTCCCCTACTAAATAAGGAGGCTACTACCTATTTTAAGCCAAATAAACAAAGTACACGGCGTGTACTTCTAAGTACATGGATTGTACTTCTTTCATTTAACTGTTCATTTGGCGGCACCGCCACACTGTTCATTCGTTGACCTGAGTACACGGCACGTACTCCCAAGTACACGGCATGTGCTGTCGCCCAGCTGGCGGCGACACCACCGCCTTATTATTCAAGCCTACCGACTGACTACATGGCATGTAAGTACCACTACACGGTGTGTAGTCAGTTCCTACACCCTTCGTCACCGGCCTGACTACACGCCCCATGTACCCATCCCACACGGCCAAGAGTACACGGCGTGTGGAAAAAGTACATGGTGTGTAGTTTCGAAATTTATCATTTTTCCCCATTTTCCATATTTTTTCAAAAACACTTAAGGAAAAAGAAAAAAAAGAATCATATACCTCAAAACAAGAACCGGGTTCTTACAAACTTCCACCCTGTAGAAATTCGTCCCCGAATTGCCCTTCCAAGGGTGGAGAAGATAAAGCTTCGAAAAGCTCTGGCCCCTGAGCACATATGTCAACCTCCCACTCCTAGGTCTCATTCTGCACCCGGCCATACTGCCATAACACCTGTACGAGATGAACTGACCGGCCTCAGAGAACCTCTGTGCTCCTGTCAACGATACGGATTTGATGCTCCTTAAAGGATTCATCTTCCTCCAGCTCAACCTCCCCAGGCTGAAAGACATGAGATGGGTCTGAATGGTAGTGACGCAACTGAGACATGTGGAAGACGTCGGGCATGGCTTGGTATCGCTGCGGTAACCGCAACCGATAGGCAACCATCCCGACTCTCTCCAAAATCTCAAATGGCCCCACATACCGTGGTGAAAGCTTACTCTGTCTCCTGATCCATTTTTGTCCCAGTCTCGGTGAAAAATGCAAGAAAACCTGATCCCCGACCATGAACTCCAAATGTCGTCTGCGGCCATCAGTATTAGATTTCTGACGAGACTGTGTGGTATCCATCCGATTCCGAATCAACTGGACCTACTCAAACGTCTCCTGCACGAGCGGTGGCCCCAATAAAGCTGCCTCACCTGCCTCTAACCAGCACAAAGGTGATCGGCATGGCCTACCATATAAAACCTCGTATGGTGCCATCTCAATAGTCACCTAAAAACTATTGTTATAGGAAAACTCGACTAAGGGTATATGCTTCTCCCAAGAGCCCGCAAATTCTAGGACGCATGTGCGCAGCATGTCCTCTAGCACCTGTATCGTCCACTTAGACTAGCCATCTGTCTAAGGGTGGTATGTTGTGCTCAGAAGAACCAGTGTTCCTAGTTCCCTCTAAAAATCTGCTAGAAACGAGACGTAAAGCGGGAATCCCTATCTGAAATGATTGAATGTGTGACCCCATGATGAATTTCGATCTCTTGGATATATAGCCTTCCAAGCTCGTCAACACTGAAGGTCTCCTTGATCGGCAAGAAGTGATCTACCTTCATGAGTCTGTCCACAACAACCCACATGGCGTCATTGCCTCTAGGTGACCTTGGTAACCCAGTCACGAAATCCATCGTGACATCATCCCATTTCTACTCTGGAATGGGAAACTGCTGTAACAACCCATCTGGCCTCTAGTGCTCTACCTTCACCTGCTGACAGGTGGAACACCTCGTAACAAAACTAGCTATCTCTCTCTTCATACCCGGCCACCAGTACTGACGTCTCAAGTCTCGGTACATCTTGGTAACCCCGGGATGAACATCCCAAGCTGAAGCATGAAACTCCCCCATCAGCTCCTCGCGTATATCCCCCGGAACCCATACTCATCCATGGAACTCGAAACCTCATCATCTCCTATCGTCCAACTGAGAGGAGGGTCCCCACTTGCCACTGACTCCTGTAGAACTAGGCCTTCTGAATCTGATAGTTGTCTCATCCTCACTCTACCCAGGAGGTTAGACATCACAGCTAAAGAGGTAAGATAAGTCTACCCCTGACTATCATGCACCTCCAGATGCATCTCAGAGAACAAATCCATGAGCTTCTACCCACTATTGGCCTCTTGCACTGCCTGTATCTGAGTCTTCCTGCTTAGTGCATCAGCTACTGCATTACCCTTACCAGGTGTATAGGCAAGCTCAAAATCGAAGGACTGTAGGTACTCAACCCACCTTCTCTGCCTCAGATTCAGGTAACGCTATGTAAAGATATACTTGATTCTTTCGTGGTCTGTGAAAACCACAAAATGCTCTCCCAAAAGATAATGTCTCCAATAGCGCAACGCATTCACAACTGCAGCCAACTCGAGATCACGCGTCGGGTAATTCCTCTCATGTGGCCTCAACTGCCGAGACCCATATGCAACAACTTGGTCACCCTACATCAACACTTCCCCCAGCCCAATCCATGATGCATCATAGTAAACTGTACAGCTCTTCCTGTGCTTTGGGAGTATCAGGATCGGTGCTGATGTCAACCTTCCCTTCAGGTCTAGAAATGTTGTCTCGCAAGCTTCTGACCAAACGAACTTCACACCCTTCTTAGTCACTCCCATCAACGGTGTTGATAAGTGGGATAAGTCCTGTATGAAGCATCTGTAGTAACCAACCAGCCCTAAGAAACAACTTCTCTCACCTTCTCTAGATCTACTGCAACTCCTGCCTCTAAGATAATGTGACCCAGGAAGTGAATCTGGTCCATCCAAAAAGTGGCACTTTAAGAGATTAGCATATAGCAGATGCTCTCTCAGTGTACTAAATATGATCTCAAGATGGGTGGAATGGTCATGTCGAGTGTGATATTACACTAATATGTTTTCCACGAATACTACCACAAATGAATCAAGATACAGATGGAACACACGATTCATTAGAGCCATAAGAACTACTGGCGTGTTTGTCAGTCCGAAAGGCATAACCGAGTACTCATACAGACCATATCAGCTCCGAAAAGTTGTAAGAGATATATCCAATGGTCTCATGCACAACTGATGATAACCGGATCTCAAGTCAATCTTCGAGAACACTCGTGCTCCACGAAACTGATCAAACAGATCATCTATCCTTGGCAAGGTATATTGGTTCTTAACCGTCAACTGGTTCATCTTCTGATAATCCACGCAAAGTATGAGGGTACCATCCGCCTTCTTCGCAAACGGACCGGATAACCCCAAGGAGAAGTACTGGGTTGGATAAAACCCTTCGCCTGTAGCTCCTCTAACTTACTTTTAAGATCCTGCAACTCATGTGTGGCCATCCTATAAGGAGGAATGGACATCGGTGTTGCTCCTGGCACAAGCTCGATAGAGAAATCAACCTCACACACCAGAGGTAGACCTAAAAAGTTGTCCGGGAAGACATCCCTGAAATAATCAACAACCGGAGGGAAATCCATCTGACAAGTCTCCTGATCATCCAGATATAAGCTTGCTATCTGGGCTGTGACCCCACCTCGCTCATGATGCTCTGGTCCAGCTCGACTCACCTGAACATCCCATTCTCCCTTGTATAGAAACTCTCCACCCTATGGTGACGTGAAATGCACCATGCAACGATAGCAGTCTACAAAGGATCAGAAGGGAAACAAACAGTCCATCCCAAGAATAACGTCATAGCTTGTCATCTCCAAGACATAGAGGTCCCAAAGGAAGTGACACCCACCAACCTCAAGGGAGAACTCCTTGCAATGAAGCACACCAACCGTCCTAGTACCCAACGGAGTGTCTAGGGTCAAGATATCCGAAGAAGAAGAAACACCGAGCCCATGGATCTCCACAACGGGTACAGATATGAAACTATGCATAGCACTCGTATCAAAAATCACTGAAGATAAGACAGAAGCTACTAGTATAGTACATCTGACTATAGAAGGTCCGGGATCCTACTCCCGCTGGGTCTGCTACACTGCATATGCCTTCCCAGTGTCATGGCCCTGTGACACAGCTCGACTACCCTGAGCTGTCCCGCCCTACTGCCTCTGCAATCCTGGTGTTTGGCTACCATGGCCACGACCACCGTCTTGTCCCGCATGCCCTGACGTATTCCAGTTCCCCGACTGGTAAGATGCCACTGGACCTGCTCCCGCACACAGAGTCTGCCTAGAACCCCTCTCACTAGACACTGGTGGAACCTCCCTGCAAAAGTGTTGCAGATGAACCATCTTGCTGCATGCTCAGCACTCCATTGGGTCTCGTGGACACTGCGGCCTCTTGTGCCCCTCTCTGCCACACTGGTAGCACCTGATTGGGCCACTTGAAGAAGATGCATGGCTAGTACTGCCACCCTGAGATAAGTCCATCTGTCTGTTCCTCTTTCCAGTAGAAATAGTACTAGTAACTGGTGCTGAACCGCCCTGGCCCACACCACTAGATTCCTGCAGGTTCCTCTCAGAAATCAGCGCCTGGTTTATAATCGCGTGTACAAAAGGCAACCTGAAAACATTTTCCAGCGCTCGGATGTCATAACGAAGACCATCCTCAAAAATTTTAGCTCTCAATATCTCATCACCCACCAGCATAGGTAAAAAATGTTGAAGCTCCGTAAAACGAGCAGAATAGTCCATCACTGACATAGCGCCCTGTTTCATATTCATGAACTCTGGAGCTCTATCTTCCCTCAGCGTCTCGAGAAAGAAGGATTCATAGAAGACTGCCTAAAAAGATTCCCATGCCGTGTCTCTGTGATGCTATGACTGGGTGGTGACATCCCACCACCTCATGGTGGAATCACGCAGCATATAAGTTGCGAGCTTGACCCTCCACCCAAGAGGCATCTCAAGATGCTCAAAAATAGTCTGCATCGATCCTAGCCATGATTCTGCAGCCTGTGGTCCACCATCCCCTAAAAATGTGGGAAGATGCTGCTGCTGGAAGATATATGTCAGCTCAGCCATAGATGTAGCAGCCTGCGGTGCTCCCTGAAAGGTCTGCATGAACCGCATAAATCCTTCACAGAACCGTGCCTCCGCGCCTATGTCCGGTATAGCAGCTGGTGCCACATCTGGCTCTACTGGAGGATCAACTGGTAGCCCATGTCCCACCATCTCGGGATTATAATTTTCACCGCTCTTCTGGCGAACAACTCGCGGTCGTCTAGGTGGCATGACACTACAAGGTCAAAACCACCACTCAGATTCAAGATTATTATGAGCGAAAAGCGAAGGAACCACAAAGGATATAAGAGAAAGAAGGCATTAAAAATTTGCAAAACAAGACTACACGGCGTGGACAATGACTACATGTCGTGTACTTGACTTTCCTTCCCCTTCCCAGGTCCTTCTACACGGCTAATCCACACGGCTTCCGTCGAACAAAACTACACGGCGTGTATAATATCTTCACGGTGTGTACGGTGTTATTTTCCAACTACTCATGTCATCTGTGACACGACCGACTACTCGGATTGACACCACACGGCGTGTCACACACACACACGGCGTGTACACCACCCTTTTTCCCAGCCACACGGCTAACTCCACATGGTCTGTCCTCATACAAGACTACACAGAGTGTCCCATAGGTACACAGCGTGTTCATGGAGAGGTGACACTGGCCCGTGTTGTTAGTTACACGGCCGAGTCCCCAGGTCGTACTACACGGCTTGTCCATATTAGACACGCCATGTTCTGTCAAGGAGTTCACCGACCCGTGTTGTTAGTTACACGGCCGGACTCCAGGTCACACTACACGGCATGTCCATTCGGTACATGGTATGTTTTACCCAAGCCTTTCCCTACCCCATGTCGCCGCCCACATGGTTTGTGACACGGGAAGAGACTACACGGCGTGTACTCAAGGTACATGGTGTGTACTCAAAATGTTCATTTTTCTTCCTGAACAGAAGAGCATACACGGCGTATATAAAAATACTACACGGCGTGTATACTGGGATTCCAGACAGTATGCCTCAGAAACTTCCCCGGAACCCAGAAAATACTGAAAAACAACACCTAAGTGTTAAATTCTGACCTGTGGGGGCCCATACTCCCCACGAATCAAAGTTTGACATCTCATCTGTGTTATAACCAATAAACAATCGATGATCCGCCAAATTACAGTCAATGGGGGCCCATACTCCCCAAAAAAAAAAGTTTGGCGTCCATTCTATAAACAATTCCAAAAAAAATACTATATAACAAGGGAGGTATTTATCAAGAAGCTATCACAACAACATGCTATAGTAGCACAACAACTATCACAACAACATGAAAATTCTAATTCACCTACATGGCATGGAAACTATGCATGGCATGTGATATCTAGCATGTGCCTATATGATGCATGAGATGGAATACCCTCATCTCATCGGGTTGTAACTAAATAGAACCCATAGATAAAATGTAACAACACAATACAAGTGTGTCACCCAAAGGTGAAAACATATCAACCGTCAAATTGCAAAATCAAAATATTGAATAATACGAGGTAGACTAGATTTTCCCTATACACGGGTTAGCTATGCCTGGGCACAACTTATTACCAACTATCGTTCCATCATATCCCTGACTACGACTCCAAATATTAAGTCAAAGAAAATAAATCCTCTAATACCACTTTGTAATGTCCCGGACCTGGGTGCCACGCAACGGGTGCCCCGAGCTCTGTTCGCCACGTGAAATCAAGCACATTTCCCCAAATTCTAGAGGCCTCCAACTAGCAGCGAGGGCCCAGGTCTGATAGTAGGGAAACTATGCCCTCATTTGTCAAAGTGCAGCGCAACGTAATACCAAAATAAACATACATGACAGCGGAAGCAGTAAACCATACACAACTGAAATAAACTACAGCAGTGGATATAACCAACAATATATAAGTGATGATGCTACATGATTCAAGTTCTATGAAAATAGCCATAACATGTTATACATCAATACAGTACAACAAAATATGGAGTACAACAAAACAAGAAAAATCTGGCAGTGGCATCGCAAGCCTAGGCTCGGTCCCATGCCCTCCTACTCTTGAGCAACATTCAAGTACCTGTATAGGGAATCTTTCCCCTAACAACACCTATAGAAACGTAATATGTTTGGGCCGAAAATAGTGGCCCAAACAGGGTGTTAGAAATATATCTCAGTAGGCACCCACCAAAGGCACGTGCCCAACTGCATGTAAGCATGCAACAATAGTATGCAATAGAAAAATTTAATAATGTAAGCAGTACTAAAAAGTAACTAACTTAACAATTACAATTAAATTTCCATTTTATTATTCATTTAATTTATTTCATTTAGTAACATTCTTGTGCTCAACAGCTCCAAGCCCTCAGGCCAACTAGAACCTTTCCCTCGGGAAAATATAGTAAAACCATGCCCTCAGGATTTCTATCAGGCTATACAGAATCTCACCCTCAGGCATTGTAACAGAATTCTCGCCCTCAGTCATTGTAACATAATTCTCACCCTCAGGCATAGGAAGTGTCTCCCTCTGGCACAGAAGTCAAGACCTCATGCATGAAAGGTTTCTCTCAGGCGAAATAGGATGTTTCCCTTAGGCTAATACATTCACACCCTCAGTCTAATACATTCATTCCCTCAGGCTAATATATTCACGCCCTCAGGCTAATACATTCACGCCCTCAGACTAATACATTCACACCCTTAGGCTAATACAGTGCAGTGCCCACAGGCTAATCACAATCACGCCCTCATGCTAAACGCAACAATTCTCTTTGGCTAAATAGGTAACCGGGCCATTCCCAACAGGTAAAAAAGCAGTAACAAGCAATTCCTCTCAAGGGAATTCTACAATTACTACTTTAAAGGCATACCCTCGGGTATCTTGGCCAAATGGCTAAACAGTGAAACACACCCCTAGGGTGGTTCCAGATACAAACAGAGATCCCAACCAGCATTTTACTATCAAATTTAAATACCTAATCAATTATAGGCATTAAATATAGCAATGGCCTCAGCCACACGACACCCCAACATGGGTTTGTGGCACAAAAATGCACAAAAACGCACGACAGTTGGAAAATAAACACAAAGCCACCTACCTTACACGCCAACAAATGTTATACTCGAATGCCGACTCCAGAAACTCCCAACTATGACGTAGATATGATTAAGAACAAAACTCATTCAAACGTAAATAAAATACTTTAGGAGAATAATTTTTAATAATGGTACCAGGAGAGGAGAGGGCTTACCCGTGCGGTTCCAACGAGATCGTCCGAAGCCGAATCAGATTCCAGAAGAACACCCAGCGGATATTCAAAGGGTCGGCCGTCCTCCTTGGCTCCAAATCGGCTCAAGTGTCTCCTCTGCCAAATGAGGAGGCTACTGCCTGTTTTAAGATGAAAAAACAAAGTACACGGTATGTACTTCTGAGTACACGGTGTGTACTTCTTTCATTTAACTGTTCATTTAGCGGCACCGCCACACTGTTCATCCGTCGACCTAAGTACACGACACGTACTTCCAAGTACACGGCGTGTACTGTCGCCCAGCTAGCGGCGACACCATTGCCTTACTATTCAAGACTACTGACTGACTACATGGCGTGTAAGTACCACTACACGGCGTGTAGTTGGTTCCTACACCCTTTGTCACCTGCATGACTACACGCCCAGTGTACCCATCCCACATGGCCAAGAGTACACGGCGTGTGGACAAAGTACTTGGCGTGTAGTTTCAAAATTTAGCATTTTTCCCCATTTTCCATATTTTCTCAAAAACACTTAAGGAAAAGGAAAAAAGAAGAAGCCCGTAACTCAAAACAAGAACCGGGTTCTTACATACACAAAGGCTACTCCTGGGCACAAAATATTGAAAAGGGTCTCTTCCTAGATATCTATACCACCATTGGGACCTTGTGAATTAAACACTAAACTACGATGTTGTACCTGGAAATTGTGATTGAGATATTTCTATCATAAGGACACCAGAAAACTGGAGCGGGTGGTGGGCGCCACAGATCTGAGTCGTCTACAGCATCTAGAAAATGCTAGTTTGAAGGATCCCAATATATGAGACCTCTCTTTTATAAGGTTCATGTACTTGGTTAGGCATAATGCAGAGGACTAGGGAATCTCAGAGATGGGCAGTTTGTTACATGTGATCGGAAAAGTAACATAGAATGAGACTACTCGACTAGACGTGCTGAAGAGTGAAAACATATAGCTGATGTATCACTATGGAAGACACCAGGCCATGATCAGGGATCACCTAAGTGAGGATATGGTGGTCCTCAGGAAGGCAGAATTTGTAAAGGAGAAGGAGGAACTATGTGTGGTGGAAGATGCTATGAGATCCTTCCACCACCACCATCAGGAGGCCCACTTCAAGCTTAGAAATATTGCGTATGGGGCCACCAAAAGATATAGGCTTTAGTGGTTTACGATCTTGTGTTGCAAGATTTGAAAATATGTAAAATATATTTGTTTTCTAATCTTGCTTCATTTTCAGTAGACATAGGTTCCATTCATTGCTTTATCTCTATACTCTTGGTGTGAGAGTTGGAGATCCTAGTTGAGGTGTTATCCCAGCAGCTTCGTCTTGAGGTTTCTACAAGGAACACTATTTCTGTATATTTTATCTACCATAATTTTGAGCTATTTCTTAGTTAAGAGAGGTTCATGTGGAATATTTTTTCATCATAATGGAAACCTATGACATAATCTTAGGTATGGATTGGATTTCCATGGACTGAGCCTAGATTGACTATCATTGTAGAAAATCAGATGCCTACATATTGATGGGACAAGATTATAATTTTCTGTTGAGAGAGACCTCATGGAAGTGAAAGTGAATTCTATTAGTAGGAGGCTGTGTAAAATCACTCATCATTTGGTGAGTGTATCCCTTGGATTAGTAGTTTCTTTAGGAATCAAGTTTTTATCATTTTTGGAGGATTATATAGAACTCATCCCCAAGGACATTCTTGGACTACCAATGTGGTAGGAGATGTAGTTTTACATTGAATTGCATCCTAGGGCCGCACTGATATCTTTTGTGGAATATTGAATGGAACATACTGAGCTCCAGGAGATACTGTTATAGTTAGAGGACCTTCAAGAGAAAGGTTGAATCAAGACCAGCATGTCCCCTGGGTATCTCTCTTGTTTTTTGGGAAAAATGAATAAGTGATTGTGGATTTCATGGATTATCATCACCTGAATCAGGCCATGATAAAGAAAAAATACTCATTGCAGATGATTAGTGACCTGTTTTACTAGTTTTGAGGCAAGAGATGGTTCTCAAAGATTGATATCAGGTTTGGCTACCACCAATTGAGGGTTTTCGAGGATGATATTATATTGTTTGCATTATGATATTCCTATGGAAAGTATGAGTTCCAACTGATTCCCTTTGGTTTGATGACTTCCTACACAATGTTTATGTTATTGATTAACCAGGTCTTCCAGCCATACTTCGAACATTTTTTCATTGTCTTTATTGAATACATACTCTTTTACTATACAGTAGAAGATTATCATGGAGATCACTTGATAATGGTCCAAGAATTTCTTTGAGAACACTAGATTTATAGAAATATCTTGAAGTTCTAGTTTTCGATTCATGAGGTTCACTTTCCGGGGCATGTAATTTATTAACATGGTTTAGCCATGGATCAAGAAAATATTTAATTAGTTCTTTCTTGGGAACCACCCAAGAGTGTGATTGAGGTGTAGATCTTTCTTATCTTGGAAGGGTACTATAGGAGGATTGTGGTAGAGTTCTCTAGAATAGTATCCACTTTAACCACCATAGTGTAGAAAGGGAAGTCATTTTTCTATTCTAAGTAGTGTCAGAAGGCCTTCGAGGAGTCAATTTTGTGGGTGATGAGTGATCTAGTGTCGAGACTACCAAAGGAATCCATGTAGGTCAAAGTTTATTATGATGCCTTAGCAGAAGGTCTCAACTACATCTAGATGAACTGACAAGTACTTATCGCATACGGGTTGAGGTAGTTGAGACCCCATGAGAAGAAATATACATATCATAACCTAGAGTTGGCAGTGGTATTATTTTCCTTGAAGATGTAGAGGAACTACCTTCTGGTAGTGCCCCTCATTGCTTAATCGGACCAGTAGGGTCTCAAGTATTCCTTCACAGGAAGTGACATGAACCTGAGATAGAGGAATTGGTTTGAATTTATACAATAATATGACATCGAGGTTGTATATATTTTGGATAAGGGTAACCATGTAAAACATTACCATAGAAATAAGTCACATCCTCACTTAGTGCATGAGGCTTTAGAGCAGTTAGCTTCCCTACAGCTAACCCTAGTTGAGTAGGAGGGTACGCCTTTTCTTTAGTCAATGGTTTTGACTCAATCACTTCTCATGCATGTTAGTGAGTTCCAACTAGGAGACATCAACATCAAGTTATTATAAGACTAGATATCCAGAGAAGAATCATTGGATGGATATTCTAGAGGAGGGAATCATGTAATATTTTTCTAGGGATGGATGGTTGTTCCAAACCTGATATGGGAGGAGGTGATGTGGTAGTTCCAAAATTCTACCCGAGCTATATATTTTGTGTGGAAAGGATGTATAGAGTCCTTCAGTGGAAATTTTGGTAGTACAGTATGAGATGAAGAATAGTTGATTTCATCTTCTTGTGCCTCACTTTTCAAAAGGTGAAGGATGAGAACCACATTCAGGTATCTTTGTTGCTTCCCTTTGATATCATGAAGTGGAAATATGATGGAATATCCATGAACTTTGTCCTAGGGCTTCAACACACAGTGAATTCCCATGACTCCATATGGGTGATAGCTCATTGACAATGAAATTTAACACACTTCTTTTCTATCGAGGAGCAGGGTTCGATATATATTTTGGGGAAGTTGCACATATGGGAGATCATTTTATTTCATGGGAGTCCTTCAATTATTTTCTCTAATCATGACATGAATATTATGTTTTGATTTTTGAGAATCCTACATGAAGCATTTTGGACCATGATGATGATGAGTACAGTCATTCACCCGCAGACTGATCGGAAGATCGATTTCACTATCCATATTTTGTAGGATATTCTTATGGATTGAGTGTTATACTTCAACTGAAGTTGGGTGAATCAAATACCCTTGGTAGAGTTTACATATAATAGCTGATACCACTCTAACATTGGCATGGAACGTTATGAGACCATATAGGGGACACCCTACAGGTCACCCTTATTCTTGACAGGGTTCGGTGAGACATCTCTTTTCAGACTAGAGATGGTGGAGGCAACAGCCGAGAATTTCCAGGTCATCTAATAGTAGTTGATGATGTCTTAGAGAAAAAAGAATTCTTACAGAAATCATAATCATAGGCCCTTGTATTTTTACTAGAGAGACCACATTTTCATATGAGTCTCCCACGATGAGGATTGTGGAGGTTTTTTTGGGGAGAAAAGTAATCCTCAAGGGTCATCGGGCCATTTGAGATTATAAAGAGGATTGGTGAGGTTTTTTACGGCATTGACCAACCCCCAAAGCTTGAGTGGGTGCATGATGTCTTCCACATGTCACAACAAAGGATATATGTGCATGAACCCATGAACACCATTGACTGGGGAGAGCTAGACATCGAGGATGGACCCACCTTTATGGAGCAGATGATGGAGATCAAGGATCAACAGAATATGACCCTACATGGATGGGCCGTCCCTTTAGTTTACGTGTTGTGGAAGCACATAAATGTGTAGGAGAGTTCTTGGAAGTTGTAGAGCAAGATGCATGCTTAGTATACCAAGTTTTTATCTTAGTTTATTTTCGGGGATGAAAATCATAATGGAGGGGATTATGTCGAGCACTAGTTTTTCCTTGTAAGAATTTAAAATATTTTCAAATATATTTCAATAGTTTATCACTGAGACAACATGTGATTATGAGGCCCAGTGTTCCTAGATTTTAATTTATAAAAATATTAAATATAATTTATATTGTGAGTCTATAGCTTCTAAATGAAAAAAAACATCACTCATAAAAATTTTGATCATATCAGATACCCCAAACAATAGTTGAGTTAGGATCATGATTCTTACCATAGGCATGACCTAAAATGGGTCTGTGTAGGGTGTTCAAAATCCTCACATGATGGTGTTGCATTTAGAGAAATAAATAATTAAATAATTATTACATTTTTTATAAAAATGATAATTATATACGAATATCTTTATGATTATTTCTCCAAGGATATCCATATAAAGCTTGGAATAAATCTAGAGGTACTCCACTATAATTTATTAAAAAATCTCATTGGATGATGATGAAATGTCAGATCAGATCGGATAAAGATTCAGTGAGCACAACCACTTCCATTTAATTGTTAGTAGACATGTTCTTCATCAATGAATGATACATACATGAGGTATGAGTCATATTTTGGTTTTTTTATTCAATTTTATTGTATTTTACCATATCTATCATATTTCTTAGATATGTACCATTTTCAGATGTTTGAAGCATCTAAGAACTGATTTAAATTGATTTTTCAACGTTTTCTAGTCTCAGTTACCAGTTCTAAATCATGGGAAAAGAATTCTTGACCAACAATATTTAATCCATTATTATTTTTCTTTTAACCCTTTTTATTTGTGTTTTTCACCATTTGGACTCTGAGGTCCCAGTTCAATAAATTTCGGGTGCTATAGAGCCCAATATGTCTTTAGAATTCATATCAGTTTCACGGAGAAGGAATTGATCAATGATTGAAGACCAAATATGGGTTTTTTATGAGCTGATTAGGATCGTTTTAATGATTAGAACTTATTCACTGATGGTAGGACATGAGGGTGCATTCAAAATTAATGTTAAACCCCTGTGGATGAAGGAAGGATGATTTTCGGAGAGCTATGGCCCGAAACTGTGATATTCATCCAGCTTTTTGATTTTTGGGCTGATTCAAGGCAATATCAAGGGTGGGTTGTTCATATTAAAGGAGAAAATATTGAATCGGGAATTCTGAAGAACAAAAACTACATGCCATCTAGTAGGACGAAAACAATGTGTGTATCCCCCTCAATGATAGTGACTTGTGATTCATAAAAGTTAACAATGATAGGGCGTGTAGTCCTCCAACACATTGTGTATCCCTTCCCAGATTGTACAAACCGTGTGATGTGAAACATAGGTGAGGAATCGGCATAGGAGTACACGGACAAGGATTGATCTAGGTTAGCCTGGACATGCCATGTAGTCCACCTACACAACATGTAATTATACATAGATAGGGAGTTGTTTACTAGCCAGGGAAACATTCAACATATGACCACACACCATGTGGGTCCCCTCACACGTCATGTACCCCTTGTTCCTTTTTTAGGAAAAATAGTCATTCTGTATCTCCTTCATTTCAAATCATATTTTGGGCCTTTGGTAGACTATACTAAGTAATTTTCCACATTGAATGTAATGGTTCCCTTGGTTGAAGATTTTGAGATATGTGGAATGTTCAATGAATAGTTCTTGGTTAGGAAACGCCTAATGACAACAGTGAACAATAGAATCACCAAAGGTTCCTTACAATGTCCCAACCCTAGTTACATAGAATCGGTGCATTATTACATAACATTGTCATGATACATGCAATAATTTCCCGAAATACCGATTAGTTTAGTAGCCTTGGATGTACTGGATACATATATAATTTTTACATTACATCACGAAATAAAAACAACAACATTGTGTACCCTTTGAACACTCTTATATCCATTAGACTATTCATACAAGTTAAATATAATATACTTCTTTTCATCCTGGGAAAAATAAAACATACAAAGGGATGAGCTCAAATGCTCTGTAAGAGTAAGCAATACAGAAGAAGATAACATAAACATTAGTCATGGTGAATAATTGAAAACACATGACTTTACAAATAATAAACATGAAAACTTTATGGAAGAAATATGAGCTGAATAAATAATGTCATAATAAAACATAGTCATGGGTATTCTAATAGTTGAATAACCACATGAAATATTAATATCTAATCTCATAATTATGGAATGCATAATGCTGGACATCATTACCAGATATTCAAGGCCTTGCGCCAAGACTAAAAATAAAATTTTTTCAAGGCCTTGTTCCAAGACACTTGTTTGTCTCATGAGACCTACTGATGCATCAAGGAGTTATAGTAGACTCCACCCGTCACTTACTAAGTCCAATTCATTCCTCGTATGAAAATATTTAAACATAACATAAACATTCTTATTAAAACTATCATAATAAATGTCAATACTTTATCCATAAACCATGAATGGTCTAAAAATAGCACATCCACCGTCAAAGATAACTCATTCAATAAAATATGGAGGATTGAATTATAATATATTAACCTCAATCGAGAATAATGAAGGATATTGGCATAGATGAAAAAAAACTTCAAAACTATTTGAGAGAAATGTCCCCCTTTTTCTTGTAATCATTTAAAAGTCTCACTATTTGTCGAGAAGTTGTTTAAAGTTTATTTTTGAATCAAAGTGTCCCATACCACTTTGAAACTTTTAAAATGAATTTTAATTTTAAAACATTAATGTTCATAAAAACAAATCCTTAAAACCATTTTTAAAACATGGACATTATTGAGAAATATTTAGAAGAATAAATCTTTAAAACATTTAAAGTGATATTTTAGTTAGAGTTCGTAACCAAATGAGAGACACTTGAATACAAATAATTAAGGTAATAAAAACATTATAATATCATGTTCATAAAGGGATTCATGATATACTATGTCAAAGTATAGTATATACACCAAATAAAAGTGAATTGGCGTATAACAACAAAGAAGACTCAATGGAATGTAAGTTGAGATAAAATCCCTTATAAAGACCATATCCTTAGGTTAAGGATAAATCAATGACATCATTATGTGTGAAAAAAATAAATACACTAAATATGATTGGATATTCAATGTAAATCAATCAGAGTACACACACATATATTCTGGTTAAAACAACACCAATGACTCGGATGTTTAACTCAATGAATGGAAATTGAGTTAAGATTACTCTTATCAAGATCATATCAACGACTTGAGAAATTATAAATGGAGTGATTATTTTTATCAAAAGTATATACACACAAAGGGAGTTGAAATTACTACATAAATAATAAATAGTGATTCCACACATAATCTTGGTGTAAAATAATCAATGAAGTATGCGTAAATCCCACTGAGTGGAAATTGAAATTTGAAATTCCATTACCGATTTGGTAACTCATGAAACATACACCCCATGAATGAATGATAATAAAATTAAGATGTAAATACCAATAAATAAATGTATATTATACCAAGAATACAATCATGGGCAGTACATATACCACATGATAGAAAATAGTGGCTAATATAGAATGAATCTCATGGGAATAAAAAGTGAGATGAAAAACCCCATACATCGTTGTAATCCATCGAGTAATTGGAAAAAAAGATAATAACCCAAAAATTAATCACAAAATACCATGAATATACCAAGAATTGTGATAATATATATCAAATGGTAGTGCACAATACACGACATGCAATAAATAAGGGGTGAATAATGGAAATCTCACGGAATTAAAAGTGAGGTAAGAAATCCCTTACCACATTGTAATAAATCGAGTCGTATGACTAAAATTTAATAACCACCAAATAATTCAAAAAATACCATGAATATAAAGATAACCATGATAATATATATCAAATTTCAGTACACAATACACCACATGAAATAAGTGGCGAATAATGGAAATCTCATTGAATTAAAAGTGAGATAAGAAACCCCTTACCTCCAATCTGACGTGTCTTGTATGTTCCTTGTTATTCTTGAATAATAAACTTAAGTTAATTTCTACTTGATTAATAACATTTTTGAGTTTATTATTTATTTTATATCACTTATTACCTTGATATAACAATTAGTAAATTATTTGATTTCATATTGGATATTTTATCGATGTTCGGAACTTGAGTAAAAAATTAACATGTTATAATTACAATTTTTCAATGTGGTCAAAAGTCCAATATTACAGAATGATATACATGATTTAGATATCATATATATATTATATGTCCAGTATATATATCTATTTATAACAGTACATAACATTTGGAGATAATAAATGAAATGTACTGTTCATGGAGATGGTAAGTCGTACATACTCATGAACTCTATGTTCATTTATATTTTGTATTTTAATGGAATTAAAACATAATGATACGTAGGTGTAATGTAATTCTAGTATAATATCATATATAATATCATTAATTATATCCTTTATATGTCCCATATAAGTCATTAACGAGTCATATCATTTTGAGGGGGCGGTATTCCGCACTTCCTCAAGTGAAATTATCATGTTTTACCCATAATGGAAACCATAAAATAATGATATAAATGTAAAATACAGAAGAATAAATAAAACATAAACATAATATATATATATATATATCATATATAAATATAGTGACATCTTAATGTCCATCATGGGAGATGGTAGGAGATAATCGAACAATCATTGTTTCGTGAGGCGTTAGTTTGCCATCCACAGAAATAGTATGTTTTTCACCCATTAGATGGAGGTGTGTGTAAGTGTAGTTAGAATACTTCTCATAAAAACATCCTAGTATATTGAGGATACTTTTTTTGTTATAAAATAAAGTCATAAAATTGTTTTAGTGGGTTTGAGAAGTAAAATAAAACAAAATAAAATAAAAGTATATAAGAGAAAGTGTTACCTTTAATTTGGGTAACTTCCTTTGGTTTGAACCAAAAGGACTTTTCGAAGTGCCTTCTGCCTAAGGTAACGTTTCTAAGAGGAAGAGGGGGATTTTTAGAGATTATGTTGTTAGGGTTTGGACAAGCCAAGGGGCTTGAGAGGTGTGTGGAATGGGCTATAAGTGGTGTCCTTTTATAAGGGGGAGGAGGGGATCTTTAGGAAAATGTGAAAATATTATTTTATTATATAGTGATATCCGGTTTCTAAAGGTCCAAAACTAATTACAGTCAAAGATAAAATTACTCAAGGTCTAAATAAAATCATCCAATAAGAATTGGGCAGTTTTTAGATATTATTTTAATATTAATAATCATATTTATTTAAATCATTTATTAACGAGGTAAATACAACATCATTATTATGTCAAAAATAATTTAATTTATTTGATGTTTAAAAATTATAAAAAGACTTCCATAATGTAAGAAATATATTTATCTTTCTAATTATTATTTATAGTCGAAGATATGACTTATATAACCCCATGTATAAATTGATATACTAAAAGATATTTGTTAATGTCATTTTTGCCTTTACTTTACGTTAATTAAAATAAAGTGTCATTATCATTCTTAAGTGGCTCCATGGGGTTTAAAAATCAACTCAAGGATTTCCATGGTCGGCCAAGACTAATACAATAATGTTAGGAAAAGTTTTAAGGTAATTTTGTATTATTATAATATTCTTTTTACCTTGAATTTCCCTATTTACCTTTAATCGCTGTAAATAAAAGTGAAAAGTTACTATTCACCAAAAATTATTTTATCTTATTGAACCAAGTTTTACTTAATAATAAAAACCATGCATCTTGGATTTTAAAAATTTAATTCCCAGAATTTGTAAAATTTTATTTAAATGAAAATGTCGGATGTTTAACTACTACTTAGTGGTTTCACTATTCATCAAAAATTGAAGTTTTTCAGAAAAATATCAAAAATTCAGCCTAAGATATATTTGATATTCAGAATTAAAAAATGATGTCAATTTTACCAAATTAAAACCATAGATGTTGGATTAATTAATTTTAAAATTAATTCTTGTGGTCAAAACAAATTTCGTGTTTTTAAGAAACAATAGCTATCAAAAGATTGACACTTGTTTATGTGTAATTTCAAAGTGAAATTAATTCCAATGACCGAAATTGGATTAAAGGGTAAAAATATAATCTAATTAAACTTCAAAAAAAATTAAAATATAATCAAACCATATAAATAAATTTGATTAAAAGGCAGTTTTGAATTAAAATATATTATTTCCCACTATTCATAAAAAATGAATATTTTTAGAAAAATACCATAATTTCATCAAAAGTAAATTTTGATGTCCCGATTCTAGAGAAGAATTTTATTTTGTCAAAATTAATACGTAAAAGGGTCAAATATTGGATTTAAAAATGGTTCCCCATTAAAAGGTGGTAAATTTTTTTTTTTGAAAAAATCATTTTTTTCTGAGAAATTAAATTTGTTCTTATAATATTTATAAGAAACACATAATAAATAAGTTAAAATTATATGATTTATATAAAATTTAAAATCCAGTTAATATTATTGATAACCACTTTTGAACAGCTAGTTTGAAAAGTCGTGTTGTGCTCGAACTCAGTGTTGCGTGTAGCCCAAGCTATTGAATTTAAAGAAAATAACATACTATGAAATATTGGGGAGTTACATTCTCCCCTCCTTCAATAAATTTCAACCTCACAATGTGAAAATTTCTTTCAAAAATAAAAGGTTAAAAATAGGAAAATACCTTTGTGGAAAACCCACATCAGAAATTGGGTGAACAAAATTTAGTCTTAATAAGAGGGAAAAGAAGATGAAAACCTCACCACTAAATAATGATCTCTATTAGGTGAACATTGGTGGAAATTAGAGACACATAATTGGAGGGAAAATGTAAATATATATAGGGAGTGATTGAGGTCATCAATCACAATCAAGTGTAAAATTGAGGGCCTCAAAGCCATCAATCTGTGATGATTTAAAATATCATCGGTTCATCATAAAGAATTAAGATAACACATTTTTGGTTCTAAGATCCATTCCCAAAGTTTAATAATTAATTTATTCATATAATAAGAAAAAAAATATACTTGACAAGTATATTTTCATCCTTTATCTAATTCTTACCACAAACTCATCTTTCACTGCAAATGATGAGTATTAATGGTGACTTGGTCACACCTGAAGTGCTAGAATCAAATTATATAGAATCACATAATCCAAAATGGATGAACTATATATTTCCCTTTTCTTTAGAGATTAACCAAAACCAAAATGGTTAGCAAAAGATCAGATGATCTGCAAAAAGGATAATACTTTTGAGAAAGAAATACTAATCTTAATTTCAAAAATTAAACCAACAATACCCAAAGTTCAATAAATACCATTCAGTAAACAATTTTCCATAAAATATTTTAATACAATCCAAACTAATATTGAAACCCAAAACTTTGAAGAATTTTCTTACGTAGTTTTCCACGTTAAATTGTATCTCCAAATAATATCGACTACTCTTAAAGTCACATACTTAAAAGTAATTAACCTAATCACATATTCTATATGATAGGTTAATTATTTCCATAAATAACCCAAATCTCTTTAAATCCACAATAAAAACATAGGTAAAATAACACCTTTACTCTTCAAATGAAATCCCATAGTATTCTATCTTCCTTAGGCATATAGTATTCCCAATAGAGTGAACGTCTTCCAAAATATCATTTATTAATTAATCACCCAATCATTTTTCTATACTAGGGATATCTATTTGATAATACAGAAGATCCCAAATAAACTTATTATTTATCAATAAAATCATTTAACTAAAAAGAATTAGTCATACTAACCAGGGACTTCATGTAGTCCAGTGGTAGGTGATAAATCTCAATCGTACTATGGTTGTGGGTTCGATTACTGAAGCTTTGTCCAACATGATGGGTTTTCACATGGTCTAAGTGTTTTCCTTTTTCAAAAACTATATAATTTTATAATATTCCCAAAAATGAGATAGATTCCTCAAAAAAACTATAACATAATTTCATCACAAATGTAATCTCACACCTCTAATTTTCATTCCAAAATCTAATAACATGTAATTTCCTCAAACTCAACGATCATATAAATCCAAATTGTTATTTATAACTATATCCACAAGATAAAAGATAATTCTTCCTCAAATATCATTTTCACATGACAAACTGTAGGGTTACAAATACAATAGAAAAGTCTTCCAAAGTAATCCCATCAACAAAGGGCACTAATAATTTTTAAACATTTCTCCATCCATTTATTTAAACATAGATTCTTCATTGACCAAGAGGATATCGTGTAGAATAGGGAATTCAATCTGGTAATGGCCAGGGCCCCTAAATTTTTAGAAAATGACTGTAAATGGATTTTTAGGACCATTTTTATTTTCATCAATATTACTCTTCATTTTTCCTTGGAAAATATTTACTTTATGTCTTTATTTCCCACGTATAAACCATTTCATTATTCCATTAGGACACCTTCCTAGGTGTCTCCTTCCACATTTCCTGTAGATGAAAAATGATCTTTCTTTTCTCCATGGTCTTCACTATTGGAGCTCTTATCATTCACCAATTTTCTTTTCCTTGTTGAGTCTAGGATTTGTTTAATATATATGTTGTTGATTATATTTTTGAAAACTGATTCCGCATGAACATGATATCTTTTATGCCTATAAACATCCATTTTTTTCGCATTTCCACCACCGTTCAAACCTTGTACATCATGGTCAATGTTACTATGACTTCTTGGGAATCCGGCCATTGACTAAAATCAGAAAGCATTGTGTGAGTAATAATAGTCATAAAATTATTTAGAGAATATCATGACACGTTATTTTCAATTTAAAACACCTTTGGATTAATCAAGGTCATTTATTCTCATCTTATATTAAAATCCTTCAAATCGGTTTGTAAATAGAATGTAAATTATCCTAAGAATATCTCCTGGGAGTGTCGTAACCCAGAGTGCAGTAAGGCCCATTGTCATGTACCATGATACCCCAGGTCAAGCATGAAACTCCTTGTGGGATTTTTCACTCCTAGGTACATCTATGCCAGAGCCGCCTCCACCTGCTGATATCCAGACAGAGATGTATTGATTTAAAAATACAAAAAATATCTATATTACCATGATTAAATGAAGTTTTTCTATAAAAATACTCTAATTAAATCTTAGGGTAATGTGCTCTAATCAGAGTTTATCTAAATATAGTTTCCAAGGTTTATACTAAACATTCTCTAATACCAACTGCAACACCTCGACCCGAGTTACCCAAAATCGGTGCATTATTACATAACATTGGCAGGATACAAGGAATCATATCCTGAAAGACCGATTAGTTTAGTAGCCTTGGAAGTACTAGATACATACATAAGTTTTACATTACATCATGAAATAAAAAAACAACATTTTGTCCCCTTTGAACACTCTTATATCCCTTAGCATATTCCACCAAGATAATCGTAATATACTTCTTTTCATCCTAGAAAAAATAAAACATAGAAATGGGTGAGCTCAAATGCTCAGTAAGAGTAATAAATACAGTGGAATGTAATATAAACATTAGGCATGGTAAATAATTAAAAACACAAGACTTTACAAATAATAAACATGAACACTTTATGGTAGGAATATGAGCTGAGTAAATAATTCCATAATATAACATAGACATCGGTATTATACTAGTAAAATAACCACATGAAATATCAATATCTAATCTCATAATGATGGAATTAATAATTTCGGATATCATAACCACATAGTCAAGGCCTTGTGTGAAGACTATAAATAATATTTTGTTAGGGCCTTGTGCCAAAACACTAGTTTATCTCATGAGATCTACCAATGCATCGTGGAGATATACCAGGCTCCACCCGTCACTTACTAAGACCAATTCATTCCTTATATTAAAAGGTTTAAACATAACATAAACATTCATATTAAAACTATCATACGAAATGTCAATACTTTATCGATAAACCATGAATGGTATAAAAATAGCACATCCATAGTCAAACATAACTCATTCAATACAATATTTAAGATTGTATTATATTAGATTAACCACAATCAAGAAAAATTAAGGATATTGACATAGATGAAAAAAATCATCAAAACTATTTGAGAGAAATATCCCCCTTTTTCTTGAAATCATTTAAAATTCTCACTATTTATCAAGAAGACATTTAAAATAGATTTTTAAATCCCAGTGTCCCATACCACTTATAAAATTTTAAATGGAATTTTAATTTGAAAACAATAATGTTTATATAAATAAACTCTTAAAATTATTTTTAAAACATGTACATTAATGAGAAATATTTAGAAGAATAAATCTTTAAAACATTTAAAATTATATTTTAGTTAGAGTTCCTAACCAAATGAGAGACACTTGAATAAAAATAATTGAGGTAATCAAAAAATTATAATATCATGAGAATAAATGTATTCATGATATACTATGTCAAAGTATAGTGTATACACCAAATAAAAGTGAATTGTCTCATAACAAAAAAGAAGATTCAATGGAATGTAAGTTGAGATGAAATCCCTTATAAAGACCGTATCCTTATGATAAGGATAGGTCAATGAAATAATTATGTGTGAAAAATATTAATACACTCAATATTATTGGATATTTAGTGTAAATCAATCAGAGCACATTAACACATATTCTGGTTAAAACAACACTAATAACTCAGATGTTTAACTCAATGAATGGAAATTGAGTTAAGATTACTCATATCAAGTTCATATCAATGACTTGAGAAATTATCAATGGAGTGATTATTTTTATCAAAATTATATCCACAAAAATGGGAGTGGAAATTACTACATAAATAATAAATAGTGATTCCATACATAATCTTGGAGTAAAATAATCAATGAAGTATGTGTAAATCCCACTAAGTTGAAATTGAAATTTAAAATTCACTTACAGATTTGGTAACTCATGAAACATACACCCTATGAAAGAATGATCATAAAATGAATATGTAAATACCCATAAATTAAATTATATTGCGTCAATAATACAATCATGGGTAGTACATACACAAACACGATAGGAAATAGTGACTAATATAGCCTGAATCTCATGGGCATAAAAAGTGAGATGAAAAACCCCATACATCGTTGTAATCAATCTAGTCGTATGAAAAAAATTCAATAACCACAAAATGAATCAAATAATAACATTAATATATAGATAATAATGATAATATATATCAAATGGTAGTGAAAAATACACCAAATGCAATAAGTAAGTGGCAAACAATGGAAATCTGACCGAATTAAAAGTGAGGTAAGAAATCCCTTACCACATTGTCATCAATCGAGGCGTCTGAAAAAAAAGTTAATAACCAAAAAATCATTCACATAATACCATAAATATAAAATGAATCATGATAATATATATCAAATCTCAGTATATAATACACCACATGCAATAAGTGGTGAACAATGGAAACCTCATGGAATTAAAAGTGAGATAAGAAACCCCTTACCTCAAGTCCGACTTGTCTTGTATGTTACTTGTTCTTCCCGAATAATAAACATAATTTAAATTATAATTGATTAAGAATATTTTTAAATTTTATTATTCCATTTATATCACTTTTTACCTTTCTATAACAATTAGTTAATTATTTGAGTTCATATTGGATATTTTATCGATGTTCGGAACTTGAGTCAAAAAATGACCTTGTCATAATTACAATTTTTCCATTTGGTCAAAAGTAAATTATCTCCAGAATGATATACATAATCTAGATATCATATATATATTATATATCTAGAACATATATATATTTACAATATTACATAACATTTTGAGATAAGAAATGAAATGTATCTTTCATGGAGACGATAAGTCGTATGTACGCATGAACGCTACATTCATTTCTATTTTGTATTTTATTGGAATTAAAACATAATGATACATAGTTATATTATAATTACATTATAATATCATATATAATATCATTAATTTCATCTTTTATACTTCCCACATAAGGCATTAATGATTCATATCATTTTGAGGGGGCGGTAGTCCGCACATCCTCAAATGAAATTATCGTGTTTTACCCATAATAGAAACCATAAAATAATGATATAAATTGAAAATACAGAATCATAATGAAAAAATAAATATAAAAATATATATATATATCATATATCATATATAAATACAGTTCCATCTTAATGGCCATCATGAGAGGCGGTAGGAGATAATCGAACAATCATCATTTCGTGAGGTGTTAGTTTACCATCCACTGAAACCGTATGTTCTTCACCCATTAGATGGAGGTGTGTGTAAGTGTAGTTTAAATAATTCTAATAACAACATCCTATTATATTGAGGATACTAGTTTTTTTATAAAATAAAGTAATAAAAAGAGTTTAGGTGGTTGGATAAGTAAAATAAAACCAAATAAAATAAAAGAATTTAAGAGAAAGCGTTACCTTTAATTTGGGTAACTTCCTTTGGTTTGAACCAAAAGGACTTCTTGAAGTGATTTATTCCTAATTTAAGGCTTCTAGGAGGAAGTGGGGGATTTGAAATATTATTTTGGTAGTTTTTGGATGATCCAAGGGTCTTGAGAGGTGTGTGGAGTGGGTTAGAAGTGGTATCCTTTTATAAGGGGGAGGATGGTATCTTTAAAAAAGTGTGAAAATATTATTTTATTATATAGTGATATTCAGTTTATAAAGGTCCAAAACTAATTAAAGTCGAAGATAAGATGAATAATTGTATAAATAAAATCATCCAATATGAATTTAACTTGTTTTCGATATTATTTTAATATTAATAATCATATTTATTTAAATCATTTATTAATGAGGTAAATACTACATCATTATTGTGTCATAAATAATTTAATTTATTTGATGCTTTAAAATTATAAAAAAATTACCATAATGTATGAAATCTTTTTATATTTCCCATGATTATTTATAGTCAAAAATATGACTTATATAACCCCATGTAAAAATTGATATACTAAAAGCTATTTGTTAATGTCATTTTTGTCTTTAAATTATGTTAATTAAAATAATGTGTCATTATCATTCTTAAGTGGCTCCATGGTGTCCCAAAATCGACCCAAGGATTCCCAAGTTCGGCCAAGAATCATCCAATAAGGTTAGGATAAGTGTTAATGTAATTTTTTATTATTATAATATTCTTTTTACCTTGAATTACCCTATTTACCTTTAATCGCGGTAAATAAAAATCAAAAGTTACTATTCACCAAAAAAATATTTTCATCATATTGAACCAAATTTTACTTACTAATAACAACCATGTGTCTCATATTTTAAAATTCAATTCACAAAAGTGATAAAATTTCATTTAAATGAAAAAGTCAGATTTTTAACTACTACTTAGTGGTGTCACTATTCATCAAAAAATGATGTTTTTTAGAAAAATACCAAAAATTTATCCTAAGATATATTTGATATACCAAATTAAAAAATGATGTCTATTTTACCAAATTACAAATAAATAAGTTGGATTAATTAATTTTAAAATTAATTACCGTTGTCAAAACAAATACAGTGTTTTTAAGAAACAATAACTATCAGAAGATTGACACTTGTTTATGTATAATTTCAAAGTAAAATTAATTCCAATGAACAAAATTATATTAAAGGGTAAAAATATAGTTTAATTACACTTCAAACCTAATTTAAAATATAATCTAACCATATAAATAAATTAGATTAAAAGGAAGTTTGGAATTAAAATACATTATTTCTCACTATTCATAAAAATGAATATTTTTTGAAAAATACCAAAATTTCATCCAAAGTAGATTTTGATGTCCTGATTCTAAAGAAGAATTTTATTTTTTCAAAATGAATATGTAAAAGGTTCAAATGTTGGATTTAAAAAGGGTTCCCCATTAAAAGGTAGTAAAATTGAATTTTTTTAAAAAAATACATTTTTATATGAAAAATTGAATTTGTTCTTATAATATGTCTAAGAAAAACATAATAAATAAGTTAAAATTATATGGGGTATATAAAATTCAAAATCTAGTTAATACAATTCATAACCGCTTTTTAACGGCTAGTTTGGTAAGTCATGGTGCGCTCGAACTCGATGTTGCGTGTAGTGCAAGCTATTTAACTTAAAAAAAATAACTTACTATGAAATCTTGGGGTGTTACATTCCTTCTATGTGAAACAGCCTATCAGACAGACTGTCTACCCTTAGAGACACTAGAGTGGTACCCCTTATCATACCAGGGTGTGGGTCCTTGACATCCTTGTGGAAACCCATGTCCGATAGTGCGTGAATGCTCGATAACCCTAGAGTGGTACCCCCTATTAAACCATGGAGTGGGTCATCGACCACTATGTAGAACCCCTTAGTCAGATAGGGTGTGGGTCCTCAATGACCATAGTTTAACCCCCACCCCCCCCACCCCTTGTACTAGGGTGCGGTACCTCTACTATTGAGTGGAACCCCTTCTCAAATAGGGTGCGAGTCCTCAAAGACCAGAGAAGAACCCCCTCTCATAGCAGGGTGTGAGTCCTCATCCTAGAGTGGAATGCTCCATCATCATGGGTGTGGATACTCTATATATACTACAATAGAAGAACCAACATGACACATTAGGGTGCATGTCATCTACTTCGAGATGGTTCCCCCTCGATTTTGTGGCATAGTGATGATGTGTGGCTTAACTTGAAAATTTACTTCTAGGAAGATGCATGAGATGCTAGGCATCATTGATGGATTTCTGGAACTATTTTCTACTCATCTTCTAAGGTTTATCTTTGAGATAGAGATCCCCTTACCCTCTTATTTGGGTTTCTTTTGACTAATAACACACACACAATGATATATCTATATATATATCCTTATGTATCCAATCATTGTATTTGGTTACTCTCCATCCAAGAGAGGTTAATATGTGTTTTGTATGCCACATGATTTCTTTGTGTTTCTTTTCATGGCTGGATGAGTCTACTCTCCTTCTATAAGTTGTGAAGACACAATGGATAGTTCATATAATCTTTGTATTTATCCCCTTATGTTTGGAAAGGCTTACATTAACTCTTTGTTGGGTTAAGATGTACTCTTTCACTATATGTTGCGCTATCTATGACATTTCGCTTCCAATTGTATATATTACTACTCCCCCCTTCAGCTTTTTGGGCATCCAACTTGATATGTATATACTCACCCTTGCATGGGCTTTTCCTGCATGTTTTGTTTCTTATGAATTTGATGGTCATGTTGACTATGAATACCAAAAATCTTAGGGATATTGTGTGATTGGACCACATACGGTGGTTGTAGATTGAGATTCAGGAGTCGGGCTCTCTCAACTATTTACTTTTACTAGTTTTTTCATTTTGGTATATATTTCTTGTTGTGTGTGTATTTTTTTCCTTTACTTTTCCCTTTATACAACAATACATTAGCATTTACTAGTGGGTTTTTCATGCTTGGATTACTTTATAGAAGGTTTTCAAATTTTACTCTTTCCTCATGTAATACTTCATCGGGGTTGTTGTGTGTGTGCATATAGTTAATTAGGAAAAGTCCTCCTCAAGTTAGTTATTTTTTTGGCTCGCCACCACCTATACTATAGAGGAATTCTTCAGGTATTTGTGGCTCGATCCCCTACTTTGGTCAGTTCTTGATAGATGTGGTGCAGGGATTCATCACATACATTATATTTGGAGAGGAATTATTTCTTTGGGAAGTCACTGAAGATCTAGAGTGGTGGCAGCAGTAAGATTCGTTGAGGTTGGTGATGCAATAGTAATTGGGTTCCTCAATATCTTGAAGGTGCATGAGAGTGGAGCCTCCGGTTAGGGTTCCTTTATAAGATCGGTTAATTATTTTTTCAGCACTTTCCAAAAAACTACAATAAAGAGTAGTTTTATTAGCACTAAAATAGAAAGCGTTAATAAAACTAAACTTTATCATCCCATTTTTGTCACTAATAATGATACCCCTTTACCAGTACTAAAAGGAACTGGTAAAACATAACTTTATCAGTGATGAAATTCTTATACTGATAAAGAGTGTTTTTATCGGTTCTTTTTAGAAGGCAATCATTTGTTAGATTGGCTAACAGTAAAAAAGAACTCAAATTGGTTGAGAAGATGGGAGGTGTGGCTCATCATACCCTTTTGGAGGGAATTATTTCATCCTCTAGGAATCTCTTATAGATTTAACAAAGGTTCATGAATCCTTCATTAATTACCAAGTACAACGTGGGTCACTATTGGATAAATAATAAATTATTAGAATTGGGGAATTTTGAATCATCTATATGTATCTAAGTTTCTTCATCAATGGAGACATTTATATGTATCTGAGGTCCTCCATCGATGGTATCCCTCTATGTACTGATTATAGATTCTTTGTTTATTATTATAATGATGCTAGATTTTTACCCACACTATGGGGTGACCTGGAGTGTATCTCTATACAAGGAGATGTAAGTTGTTTTGATGTTGGGATCAGAACCATTAAATGGTATTCGAATGTATCCTTACGACAGAAATCGTTACCTACATAGTTTTGTGCCATTTAAATGGGCACAACATACCTTTTATGGTCTTGTGATAACGACTGAGATGTGCAGTTTAACATCATGTGGTGAGGGCATCTAGGTGAAAGGTTCATAGTCAATTTTTGGTATGGGACTTATGATAAGGATGCCCAAAAAACATTGAAGGAATATGAATTCCCATGTTGAATAAGAAACTGATGGAGATGGCCCCCATAGATATAGGTTTGATTAAGGGTGTTGGGTGTGGACCTTTGGCTGGCTTCCAATGCATCCCATTTAGAGGGGTATCAAATCCGGTGTAGTATGGTTAAGAGGACCCATGCCTATGCAGGCCCTTATTTTGGTCTAATAGGGTAGTATGGCCCTTTATAAGGATTATGATGGGGATTACTCATGAGAAGGATGTCCTATGTAGGGGGCCTGAGAGATTTCTCGACTCATGGTGATTTGGAAGCTTGTTCGGGGCGTATACTTAAGGAGTGGGGCCATAGAGAAGTATGGTGATATGGTTGGGGATTATACCAAGTAGGGGTCCCAAAGGATATATTATGGGTATCGTTCCTAAGTAGGATTCCCTGGTGAATGGGGGTTTTATTGGGGATTACACTTAAGAAGGATTCCCATGGAGTGGTTATGATTAAGGATTATACCGAATAGGGGGGCCCATGGATGAGTTCTAACTTACACATGGAATTTTCCCGTTGATATTCTTGGATGAGAATTAATTTTAAAAAGGATTCCCATATCTGTGAAAGATTGGGTTTTATACCAAGTATGATACCCAGATTTAGTTGGGATATAAACATGTAATAATTCCCATGGATTGAGGATTATGGGGATGTTATGAAACACTGCCAACCTCTAAGCCCACATGATTCATGCTCAATGTGAGAAACAAGGTGGAGTAGACGATCTAAGAAATCACACTATCTATATTTCCTTGTGGTTGGATACAATACCTTGGGGACCCACGCCGATGAAGGCACTCTTAATGAATGTTAGATAATGGTCTGTAAGATGAATCTCTTACAAAACATGCAATCTGTAATGTTGATGTCATGGTCATGGATATGCACTAAGATCAAAATTCATGATGAATCATGCTTGAATATGAAAAAATAGGAGGAAGTGGAAGATTTATAAAACCACACACTTATCCTCCTCCTCTAATTGAGGCAGAAGTGGTGATGGGAGAAGAAAAATGTTACTTGGATGCACATACTCCCTATCCCTTTGCATACATTGGATAGTCACATCAGACTATCTATCTGCACACAACCTAGGAGGTAAAGATGAGAAAGAGTGACCCACCCTCCAAAAAATGATAGGGGCCAACTATTGTGGGGATGACATAAAATTGGTTCGAAAATGGGAGAGGAGAAACTCAATCCATTTTAACTAGAAAATTAAGCATGATCATTACCCTCCCTGTCGGGAACCAGAGGCTCTGGGTATATGATATGATAAGGAGAGAACATGGTTCTTTACATTATATCTGAGACTAGTATTTCCCTAACACCACCCCTAGGTTCGGGTCCTCAGGACCATGGTAATTCACATCAAAGTGCACCCTACACCCCCTAATCATCATGTAAGACAAGTCCAAGAAACCTCAGACCTTTGGAATCCATATCCAAGTGGGATACATGTTGGTGTGCTTCTTCCCTTAGGTTTTCAAGCCTTGAGGATTCTGTGGTGGTTTCAATTTTGTCTCTTCTGGAAAATGAATCCAAAAGGATAGGATCCTGACCATTGGTGGAATGAAAGAGGACTCAAGGAGGGGCACTCACAAGTCCTTACCTAGAGGATAGAGGGGCATCATGCAGGGCCAGGGAGGAACTGAAAGTGATTCTCATAGGGGGTCTAGGCCTGCACAAGATGGATTTACTTGTGAAATGGACCACCTGGGATACAACACATTGGAGAAGCTTTTCCCTAGGCCCCTTGGGTTTCCTCGGGTGTACCTGCATGGGTCTCATGTAGGTCATTTATTATGGAAGTGGGATTATGCAATTGTTTTCTTACTATGGGATAAGGGGACCTCATGTCGGTGCCTTATGATTCAGACCCTAAAAAAACTCTGATCTTTCTTATCCTCATTAATTCACTCCCCTATCAAGTTTTAGAGAGCTACTTGGGGAATATTTGGATCCCTGGGTGAAGGCGTTGGGAGACAAGAGCTTTGGGCTTCCTTTGATCTTCCAATTGTGTAAATGAGGAGCCCCACGCTCCTATTTATAAGAAAATAGGAGGCTCTGGTCAAAGGAGGTTTCTCGTCTAGGTCCCGAGCACAAGTACTCAGTACGGGTCTCCCGTGTAGATGTGATCTTCCATTTAGTCTCATGTAGGGGTGGTTGTGTGGGCCTTTTATGCACATCGGTGAGGGCCTTTTGTGCGCAACATTGGGCACAGACCTGCTTGGAAAAATTTATTTGATTCTTCTTATGTCTCGTCACTTCTTTGACATATTTTGACGTAGTCTTCATAATATTTTCATCTCACTTGATAAAAACATAGTGTCTACAATAATTATAATTATAAATAAAAATTATTAAAATGTATTTATATATAATTATAATAATAATAAATATATTTATTATTTAAATATATTTATTGTAATTTTATAATTATTTAAATATGTATTTATTTACTAATAATTTTTTTTACAAATAAATATATTTTATAATTATATATATATATATATATATTAATATATAAAAAATGGATTTATAATTTAAATATATTTATTAGAATTTTATAATTATTTAAATAATTTTTTTCATAAATAATTTTGAAAATATATTTATATTTATAATCGTATAATTAAAAGTTCAAATTATAAAATTATTATAAAAATCATTTATATAGGTTAATTATATAAATTTCAGTCATATTTTAAATGTGATAATAGAATAAATAAAAATGAATAAATATTATTCATATATAAATTAGAAACATATTGAAAATATTACATGTATATATAGTAAATAAATATATGTATAAATAAATATTTAAAAAATGAATAAATTCATTTTTAACATTTTTAATGAATGAATAATAATAAATGGTTAAATTAAATTAAATATTTACAAATATATTAAAAATAAATTTATAAAATTTTGTTAATTAAAAAAATTCATATGTACACATACACATATATACACACATGTATACACACACATATATATACACAAACATACACATACATACATGCAGTTATACATGTACATATATTTAAAAAAAATTAATATCAATATATATATACCAAAATAAATATATTCATTTATAAATTATATAATTATTTAAATAAAATACTAATATATTATAGTTATTTTAAATATACAAAAACAAATTAATCAATGTATATAAATAAACTATTAAACATTTTGACTAGTATAAATTAGAAATTTTTTACAGATATAATTATTTACAAATATATATATATATATATAAATGAACATATTTATAAATATTTAAATATTTTTTATGAGAAAGTTCTAATCGGAGGAAAATCTCCTGATCTTTTATTAGAAGCTAAAAGAAAAGGATCATAAGAGAACCAACAATGTCAAATAAAGAGGCATGCCCTCATCCGGAAAACCAGTTTATGAGCCATAAAATGAATGATAATTTTGAAATCCATAGTCAAAATCATCAGAAATTTACCACTCCGACTATAAATTAGCTTGATTGAGAATCCTTAACATCACTACCTTGGAGCATTCCTGTTTCGAGAGGGTTTGACCTTTAACAATTTGGATAATGATCTGGTAGAAGCATTCCTTGGCATAGTGAAGTAGTCATTTCGTGGCCTTCTTTTTTGAGGATCCATATTTTACCCTTCAATTTCGCTCATATGTCCATTTCTATTTATGACAACATCCTTAAAAGGCAAAAAAAATCACCACTTAATGATGGTCATGTTGTGTCCAATTAAATCATAAGTTTCTCTTTATCACTTCCATAATCTGAGATGTTACCCCATTTATCAATTCTTAAGGAACTAGAATTTTTTCGGACATCCTAGATAACTCTGTCGTAGTCCACAACCTCAGAATCATGATGAAAATCCTCACATTTCCTAGAATATTGAGGATTAAAGGATTATATAAAATCCATATCAATAAGACAAGATGTAGAAGAAAGGCCCAGATCCTAACTGATTCTAGCGCCAGCCTTTTCACCCTCACCTAGGCAGACCAACATAGAAAAAGGAACATCAGCCCTATTAGATGAAACCACATTAAATATCCAATCTAAAAAATAAAAACCACACTATGAGAAGGGGTCATGTCCAAAGAAGTTATCCCACCATGTTCTAAAATTGACACTTATTATACTTTATTGGCCATAATAATAATATTACCATCATTTACCGCATGAGATCCCACAAGATTAAACTGCATCTGAACTACAGCTTCATCCAGTACTAAAGAATAAGTAGAACAATTTTCCACTGATGCTAATTCCTCTACAAGATCTGTCTGAGCATTATAGGGGCCACTATTGAATTTATCCAGAGACGGCTCATTCAAATGTAGCCACTTTCCCTTCAAATTAAACATTTCAGAATTTCATTTCATAGAGGCTTGTAATTCAACCCCATTGGAAAAGGGTCTTCCAGGAACGTTGTCATCAGGATTAAGGTACTTTGTCATCATTTTTGTCATCCTTCGATAGTGAGTAGCTAGATGTACCTTCAACCCACACCTCCCACAAGAGACCTTCCTCAATCGTAACTCTAGCAAGTGATCAACATTCATACGAGAAATACCAAATAGAGTCTTTACCTCATAATCAACATCAATTTGAAAGTCATCATTGGGAGTGGATAGAGTAACCTTATCAATAATCATCTATATGAGATCTATATCTACTAACATCTTGGATAAATGACCAAACCACACATTCTCAGTTGCCTTATCAAGACAGATGGGAGTTACCTTATCAATCAGTGGGGGTCTTCATCATATTTTCTCCCCATGCACCAAATTTTCCTCAGAATCTATAGATATTAACCTAGAAAAGAAATCAGTAACAAAAATAAAGAGGATGGGGGATATAGGATCACACAGCTGAAGACCTCTAGAGGGTGAACAACTCAGAAGAAGGCCCACATCGATCTTCAACCTGAAAGAAACTATGGAAACACATTCCATGATGAAATCATTCTATTTAGCACAAAGGCCAATGCTTACCCTAAAAAACTGAATAAATTGAAATTCAAATCTTTCATACTCCTTAGTCATTCCAGGATTCCATGACATGATGCCTTTCTGGAAGACAGGTCTCATAATCATGGAATGAAACATCTTATTTGCATTAATGGAATTATTTGAGATAATACTCACTGGGAAAATGGAAATTTGATTTTTTGATATAATGGAGGGGAGAAATGGATGCAGGAAATTGGTCAACTTTTTTGAAAAGATCTTATAGGACTTTTAATGCAAGATAATGGCCCTAAAATATGAAACAAAGGTGGTTTTCATTATTTTCAAAATGAGAGTAATAATAGTTTTATGAAGGGAACAAAAAATTTCCCTTCCCACCCAATGATATTTCATAAGTCCCAAAATTTTAGGACAAAAATGTGCCAATACTTTTTTTTAAAGGCATGGATTCCATCCGGCCTAAGAACTTTGGTTGAATGGATTTTTTTAGTGCCAAAAAATATACACATCAGAAATAAAAAAAATAGAAGATTTTTCATCATTTCTAAAATAATAGGATTTATAAAAGCCTAAATATATGAAGAAATGAAAAAATACGCCACTTTAAAGAGATCCTAAAAAAATATATTTATGAGAACATGAATTCCCTTTTCACTGGATACATAACCACCTTCAAAATTCATGAGATAAGAAATAGAATTCCAACATTGCCTTGTAGATACATTCTGATTAAAATAGGATATATTAGAATCAACATCTTTGATGTGGGAATATCTAGCACACATAGACTACAAACATTATTTCATTCTATGTGCAGCATCATGATCTTCCTCCAGAACATATATGGTAGAAATAATATAATCATAATGGGGATGAGAATACAGGTAACTCATACTACATTCTATATCATCGCTTATTAAGTTAGGATGGAGATATTTGTAGTTGCTCCATCACTTTGAAATATATCTCAACCGATGTAAATTTCTCCTAAAATCGAACTCCCCCATTTTCCAGCAAGAACAGACAATATCCAAACACTCCTTATCCTTCGACCATAAGCTCTCAAATCTGAAAATTATTTTATGCCTTGAAATTTTCTGACCACACAATGTATAAATGAGGATTGAATATTGATCTTATGTGAAAGGGTAAATATTCAATGATTGGGAAGAGTTAAAACTCCAAGTCCAGTCAGCTAACCCATATATATATATAATAATTTAGTAATGTAAGAATGCTCAGAAATTCCTCAGAACCAAGTGAATGGATATCCAAAATATCCTAGAGCAGAGAACCCCGTCCACTATTTTTCCTTCTAGAAATCTGAAATTAAAGTTCAAGGTCTGTGAGAACATCCATTCTTCTCATTATAGAAAATAATTCATTAAAGTCATCCTAACAAGGAGCGGCCCTTTTAAGGACACCCATAGGTAGATGAGTAATTTCCACAATTTCCATATATCTCTATGAGAATAATAACCTTTAAAAACCCATGAAATCTAACTCTGGTGTTTCATTATAATGAATTACAACAAAAATTTTCTTAGAGGAGAAATATTCTACCCTAACATCAAGATCTTCCCTCCAATGAAAACTATAACCTAAAACATGGCTTTCCTAGAGACCGTGAAACATCCAACGAAGCTAATTTTTTAGAGATTTCATCTATGTCTATGATTTTCAATATTGTTTAAAAAACAATATTAGGTATACTTTTTGTGTAACGGTTTTGAAAAATCTGAACTAAATGTGGGTTTCCAGCCCCATGACATTTATAATATAATATTTTAATGGTGCTGGGTGGGGCTAGTTCAAGATAGCCTTCACCTTTAAAATTTATTATCATGTACCATCCCCCACTAATTTCCATATTTTATCATATCTATAACAAATTAGTGGATCAACCATACAAATTTTAACACCTGTAATTTATCTTGAATACATTACATCGTAATTCTCATCCTCCACTCTATCCTTTCGCTTCTAAATCAATTGTTTTTTCTCTTCCACTAAGGATTAAATGGGGAGATCCCTATGCATGGATGTAGACTTGGGACTATAAAATTACAAGGGTGGCTCCTTGTCTGGTGGATATAGATAGATGTGTTTTGGACTATAGGTTGGTTGAGAAATTCCACCCGCTGTTATAGAAACCCAGATTGGGGGTATCCTTCTCCACAACAGTCTTACCTAGACTATCCTGCCTCCTTGTAGTATTGAACAAGACTAATCCACTATTGTAAAGAAATCCTTCTTCAACCTGCTGATCCTCTTGTATAACAGCTGGTAAATCCACTGCCCCAATAAAGATGATTTTATTGTGATTCAGTTTGGATATATTGTTCAAGGCCTTTGTATGTCTATCATGATCCCTTTTTTATGGACTAGGAATGAATGAAGTTCCATACATTTTTCGATGAAGACAGTGGAATATTTCATGTTTATATTTCCTTGTTTATCCTCATTCTTTGAACCGTAATCTTTTTATGTGTGTCAGAGGAACCCACAAATGAAGAAGATAAATGGGAGATTCTAAAAAAAGGATATCCAAACGTTAGATTCCTCTATTGGAAGGAATAGACCCTTCATCAATGGTTGTGCGACGTCAACAAAAAATCTGATCTTCATTGCATGCCCCCAGTGTATTGGATTAGATCGATCTCATTCTGGATATTTTCCAATGTTCCCTTTGGTTTCACACATTACTCATTCTATTCTATAATGTAATGGTATTACTGTAAATTGTATCCAAAATAGTCTATTAGACATAATAGTCTTTTGAATATCATCCACATATTTTAGATCCTCTATAAGAATAATCTAGTTATCAATGGACCAAGGGCTTCCTTTGAGAACCTTTTATTTGTCTCTTTCATTAAATAATTCAAACACAAGAAATCCCACTCCCACATCTCTATAATTATTTTGATATATAAATTTATTTGTAACTATAATTATAAATAAATATATTTATAATTTTTTTAATATAAATATATGTATATTTATTTAATTATATAATTTTATAATTATATATATGTATATAATTATATATGTATATTTAATTATATATATTTATATAATTATATATATACTTATTAATATATTAATATTTAAAAATATAATAATAATAATTACTATTATTTAAAATAGATGTAAATTTATAAGGGGAGGACATGTGGGATCAGCGAGGACTCTCCTACTTCGTCGATGGAACCTGGGGTTCTTTATCGATGGCATCATTGGGTCAAGCTACTATGTATGTACCATTCCTGATCCAAGGATGCATTGAAACTCAAAATAATATGGTAAATTTCTACAAGGATTCATCAGGTCTGCGCTCGAGGTATTTGCAAGTAGGATTGAAAAAAACAAAAAGTTAGCTTCCCTTCCTCATGGATCTGGGAAAAATAAAAAAACAATTCTCTGATTCAAATATTGATGGGGTTTTAGAAATTTGTTTTTGATGAGGTAACTCAACACTTGTTCATGCTAACCAAAATATAATTCTAGATACGTTCAATCCATGTGAGTTTTCATTCATCAAAAGAATGGTCCTTCCCCCGTGAGAAAACCCCATGGGATATGGAGGATCGAATTCCTATGTTCTTTGTTTCATGATGATTTAAAGACTATAAATACATTCCAATTGAGCATGGCCACATCTATATTGTGTTTCCTTATAAAGAGTATAAAGGGAGGGCCTAGGGTCTTGGCTCAATTTCACTAAAACTATGTATCATTTTCCTTCAATATTGGAATCCAATATTTCACCCATTGAAAATCTGAAACACAAGAGATTATTTATGGGTCCATACGTATGGTCTGAACTTGATTTGATGGAAAACACACATATTTTTTACTATAGAAACAACTATTTAAACACCAACATTGATGGATCATTCCATGAATAAATCCTGTTTTGGATTATTTACAAGATTATTAATCTAAGTGGATCTTAGCTCAATCCTGATTCAGACCATTACTATGTCTACCTCTAGTTTTAATTTTTATTTGTCCATTCGATATGAAAAATTTTCCCCTTTCTGGTGTGGATTTAACTCAATTGGGGTAAAAAATGTTAATCGCCACAATGATGTTTAGTTTAATTAATTAAAACAAAAATCCATGATTCTATTTTTTGAAGGTGTAATGTTATAGTACATGTTGGTGTTGGGACTTCCTTTTCATATGGACAAAAAGGGAAGGCTTCTGTTGAAATTATTCTTACCATGAATAATAAAGGTTTGAAGCTACCTTTTGAAGATGGTATAGGACCTTCTGTATTTTTCTAAGATAATAAAATTAAGGATGAACATGGGATGATATTACAGAAGATTAATTTAGTCTCCCTAATCACCAGATCACGTATCAAGGTGAAAATGATGATAAATTGGTCCATCACTTAGTTGAAAATATTTTTCCTACTTTTAAAGACATGATTCTGCAAAAAACTGCATAGAGCCTGAGGGTCATAGAATCGTATCTCCAAAAGATTCCTCCTTACAACATGTTGGAAATTCTTTTGATGAAATTGCTACCTTTCAACATTTTGAATTGGATGAACTGACCAGCTTGGGTCCACACCATTGGTTGGGAAATTTACATCATCTGATAAATTGGATTCTTGGGTCTTGGACACTCACCAAGAATTACAAATTAAACTAATTGAGTCGGAAATTGACATTCAATCCATATATGAAGATTCCATCCAATATTCCATTAATTTTTATATTATGGAGGAACTACTTATTGCTTAAAAAGATCACAAAGGTAAATGAAAAATTAATATTGAGTCCCACAAAAAGATTTAAGGCATAAAAAAACATAGGATTCTGGACCTGAATCAATATCATATACTTCAAAATATCATGATAGTACGTTGACACATCTTGCTCAAGAAATAGTTGATGCAAGAGGAAAAATTCAGAATAATTTGGGCCAACAATTTGTAAAGGTCCTCCCCCCACATCTTGTGTCAGAGGATGCTTATGAGTAGGATTGGAGGAAGAGGACCCCATCCAAGGCCACAATTGACATTAAAGGCTTCCAAATTGTCTCTTTTAGAAATATTGTATCTTATATAGATGTAAGAAATCAATATGACTTTGGTAATTCTTATTTTGATTATGAAAATTAGGTGGAAACATCAAGCCCATTCGCAATACTAGTCGTACATAATGAAGGTTCACTTCAACAAAAAGATGATATTATTAAATATCAAGCCCCATAGGTAGAGGATGTGAATACCCTATCTACAAAAAACACTAAAGGCACGGATCTAGAGAAGGTGGTTCTCCAATCTAAGGATAACTATGGTTCATAAATAACTAATGTTAGAGATGTCTAATAAAAATAAAAATCCTAGATGAGAGGGTGTCATCCAAGAAGTCATGTGGGTGGGTGTGGATGAGGAATATTGTCTTCTTCCGACTGGAATTCCATGCTTTATGAAGAATATAAAATATCTACCAGGAAAAGAGAAAAACTCGAAATCTTGTGTGGTATTATAGACAAAACTAATCACATCTCTTTCTATAGTCCGTTATGTTTACATTTTAATAATATAAGGTTCATGAAGTTTACTTTTTCAAAAAAATATTTAATTTTTTTAAAAAAAATCCTATTGTTTAAATATACATATATTTATTTTTAATCTTATAAAGGCTTTTTTTAAAATATTATATATGTATATATATATATATTAATTATTAAGAAATGTTTATTAATATATCATATTTATATTAATTATAAAAATGTGTTAATTAATTAATGTATATAAATAAACATTATTTTTTACTATAAATTTTATAATTATATATATATTAATAATATATTCTATTAAAAAAAATTATCATTGCTAAGAATAACGCTGATAATGATTAACCTTTATCACCACTAAAAAATACTGATAAAGGGTACACCTTTATCGGTTCTTTTTTAATGCTAATAAAACATACCTTTATCAGCACTTTTAGCAATTACTAATAAGGGTTCCCCATTTAGGAGTGATTTGTGTTTAGTGCTGATAAAGTAGGTGATGAATTTTTTAAAATATGTAGAATTTTTAATATCATGTATAAATTTAAAAATCTAAATAAAGAATTACTTGAATCCTGATTTTAAAATTTGATATCCTCTATGTTTATTAGTTAACGTGGGCCCAAAACTTTGGAATCCATAAACCTCAATCACATAGTTAGATGGATTGAAATTGTGTTAATAGCATCCAAATATATTGAAATAATATTTATTAGTGTTATCATATATACTATGAGATTATTTTTTTCAGAATTATTCATAAATAATAATTATTTTTTAATATCAAAATTGGTTTAATCAAAAGTTGGATACTATTTACTTTATTATCTAATTTATTATATAGTGTTCTATATATCAAGATATATATTAATATTTTTTATTATTATATGTAATATTTTTAAAATATTAAAAAATTACACCATGATATAAAACAATGATTTGAATTATTTGTTTAGAATAAATTAAAAATTATTCTATGAAAAATGACCATATTATTTAAATATTATTCATTTAAAATATAATATTTCATAGTATTAAATGGATTATAATGATTTTGGCATCTATTTTCCCCCAAAGACCACTCCAATATCTTTTATGGCATATGGAATAGCCCCTATCAAGCTTCTGGAGTTGAGGGTGCAGTTGAAGGACCTTCAAGTGAAGGGTTTTAACAGACCCAATATGTCCCCCTAGGAGGATCCAATATTTTTGGTGAAAACAGAATATGGTAGTATGTGCCATTATGTTGATTATAATCGCTTGAACCATACCATGATAAAGAACATATAACCCTTACTAAGGATTGATGGCCTCTTTGATCAGTTTCATGGAGTGAGATTGTTATCCTGAATTGATCTTAGGTCTGGCTACCACCAGTTGAGGGTTTGCAAGGCTAATATTCCAAAGTTGTAATTTTGATGTTGATATGGAATCTATGTGTTCCTTGTTATGAATTTTGGTGTGAATAATTCCCATTATATGATTTTGTCTCCGATGAATTGGATCTTTCATCCATACTTGGACTGATTTTTTATATTCATCATTAATGACATACTCATCTACTCTTCGTCAAAGTAGGGTAATTTAGAGTACTTAGGGATGTTCCAAGACTTTCTTCCAGAGAACCAACTTTATGGTAATCTTTATAGGATCCAATTCTAGATCTTTGAGGTTCACCTTTTAGGGAATGTCATTTATGATCATGTATTTATTGTGGACATGGAAATGATTGATGCAGTTCTTGTTTGGGATCCACCCATGACTTTTCCAGAGATGAATATTTTTCTTGGCTTGGAGAGGTAATAAAGGGGGTTTTGGGGGTAATTATATAATATTTTAACCTCTTTTACCACCTTGAAATGGAAGGTTTAGTCATTTAACTAGACTAATAAGTATTAAAGATTCATTGAGGTGTTGAGTGTGAGGATGACTACTTCACTTGTTTTCAGACAATAGGTAGAGGGAATGAACTAAGTTGCTTATTTTTATGGATCTAGAGATAGTATCAACTATTGTTTGATTTAGATGTAGGATGTGATGATATATGGGGAAATACAATTAATACCCCGTAGTCATAACTATGCAACTCACAACATGGAATTAGTTGCGGTGGTCTTTGCTCTAATGATGTGGAGGAACCATCTTCTAGGAGAATAAATCTTTGTCTACTCATACAATCAGTTTCTTAGGTATGTCTCCCCAAAGACATATCATTACATGAGATAGAGGAAGTGGTTATAGTTCTTATAGTAATGTGAATTTGATATAGTCTATACTCATGGTAAGGGAAATGTGGTGGTAGATCTCATTTGTAGGAAGTTCCATTCTTATTCGGTGGAGGAGGCATCAGAGCATTTAGCTTCCTTACAGTTGACCCTAGTAGAGGAGAGGGGTAAAACTTATCTTTATTTTATGTTGTGGACTCATCCACTTCTTCTTCATGTGATGGAGTTTCATTTATAATAAATTTCATATAAGGTATTGTGTGACCATTTACTCTTAGGAGATTCACCAGATGGTCTCTCTAATGGAGGGAATCATGTCATCCTTCTCAAGGGGTATATGGTGGTTCCAATCGCAATACAAGATGAAGTCATGGGGGTGTTTGACATTTATACTTTTTAAGTACATCATGTTTTAGGAGAGATGTATACGTACTTTCCGTGGTATTTTTAGAGGGCTTGAATGAGGGGGAGAATTGCTGAGTTCATCTATTAGTATCTCACATTCTAGTAGTTGAAGGATGAGCACTGGGTTCTAGAAGGGTTTTTCTAGCCTCTTGAAATCCTATAGTGGAAATTTTATGACATATCAGTGGACCTTGTGATAGGGATTTTACATATAGTTAGAGGATACAATTTCATCTAGGTGATAGTTGACCGACTTACCAAGCCGACATACTTTCTTTCTATCAGGTAGAAATGTTCAGTAATGATTTTGGGGAAGTTGTACTAGTGCGAAATTATACACCTCCATAGGGATAACTTGATGATTGAATCTGATTATGTTGTGTGGTTATGTTCCCAATCATAGAGATTCTTACTGAAGGCCTTTAGGACCCAGTTGAGGATGAGTATAGCTTTCCACCCCCAAAAATATGATAATACTGGGCATACTATCAAGGAGTTAGATAATATGCTGAGGGATTCCATGTTAGTCTTCATCTAGGGTTAGGAGGATAACATTCCTTTGGTAGATTTTTCTTATATTAATATCTATAACTATAATATCAACATGACATATTTCTAGGACCTGTAAGAGAGACCATGTTGGTCACCCTTAGGCTGGATTTTGATTGGTGAGGCATCTCTTATTGGTCAGAGATAGTTTAGGTGATGATAGATAAGGTACAGGTGATCCACAACTGGATGAGGACATCACATAGGCAAGATAAGTATTAATCATATTGATGTTATAGGACTTTGTAGTTTGATTATGGGGGCCATAATTTCTAGAGAGCCTCTCGTGATGAGTATTGTAGAGATTTTGATAGGGAGGAAATAAAACTTTAAGGTTCATCAGCCTATTCAAGAACCTACAACGGTTTGGTTAGTTTTTATACCAGATATCCTTAGCCCCATAGTTGGAGTGTGTTCATGACGTCTTCCATGTGTTTCAGTTGAGTAGATATGTGCATTATCCTATACAATATATTGATTGTGGAATATTGGACCTAGAGGATGGAGACATCATTTTAGAGTATGAAATGGAGATCGAGGATTGGAAGAAGAGGTTCCTATGTGGAAAGTCCATTCCCTTGGTTCATGTGTTGTGGAAGCATGGAAGCATTTAAGAGATTTTCGGGGAGCGGGAGAGCCAGATGCAGGCTGAATATCCCAACCATTTTACATAGTTTTTTCTTTTCAATTATGAATATATTTGAAGGAGGGAATAATTTTGGGACTCTGTTTTTTCCTTGTAATACATTGAAATATATAACATAATATTTTCAAAGTCAGGGGTTGAGATGACGTGAGATTCTAAGGCTTGGTGACCTGAAAATTATTGTTATAAAAATATTAAACATTTTTTAAATCACACATATAGTTTTTCAAAAATAATAAAATATCTTCTAAATGGAGTCTAGAATCATAAATATGAGACCTTAGTTGAATCCATAGCTTAAGTTTAACCCTAGTAATGACCTAAATTTGGTCAGCACTAGACATTCAGATAAGGCAACCTTTGGTGTATGTGTTTAAATTTAAATAAATGATTGATATATATATTTTAATTAAAATGAAATAAATCTAATCCTCTATAGAAATTTAATTATGAAAATTCACTACGGTTAGTATCATAACCCAATGGGGTTTTTTAGAGGATATTTTATGAACATCGTTGGAAAATTGGGATTGGATGATGAAGGTTTACTAGATCGAGGTGAAATGATGGGAAACAAACGCAGTGGATCTTCCCCACAAATAAAAAATGAATTATTCACAAATGATCTATCCTATATTATGTTAGGGAACATTATTTTATTAATTTATACCTATTTTAATTAATCAGTAATGGATTAAATTATCTAATTTTATTTTTGGCAGTTTACATCCCTCACATGAGCCGCTTCTATTATTTGTGTTGTTTAAATAAAATTATTCTCATTATGCCATGTTTCTCACACAAAATATCCCCAATAAAAAAATTATGAAATAAATATATTATAACAATTGATACACATTTTTTCTTGTGCCTTTCCTCCACCTGTTCTTCATGTTCATTTTTGTTAGGCTACGAGGCCACAATTCGACATTTTTGGGTGGGTCAGAGTGTGATCGGACCCCCAAATTCATGATGGATATGTGTTAGATGACCGATAAGTGCTTTTCAGATATATTGAGATGTATTTTGGGTGTTTCTTTATTTATTTGGGCCCCAAAGTGGCTACAGTAGATGGTAGGAGGTGTTACGACCTCATTCGGCTAATATGAATTCTTGATTTCAGGCCAATTGATCCCATAAAATAGATGTTCAGTGATAGTTCCTATGTTTTTGGTGGATTTCAGTGGTCAAACAAACTTGAATGGTGGTGGAAATGATGGATCTAGGTTCCATGTTACAGATATGGAGTTCTATATAAAAATTTGACTATATGGAGTGTACTAGGATTAACAAATGTCATGTAGTACTCAAGATGTCATTTCTAGGATATCCATATTAAGATAAGTATCACACACTGTGTGGGAACTCCACACACCAATCAACTCAATGATGGTGGACCAAAGTGTGTTCCAAGAATTCATGGTCATGGACACATCCAAACACACGAACATGTATCGACTACATGGGTTTGGACAAGGCCAAGTACTTGGGATGGGACACGACTAGGTACATAGACCTAACCTGAAGGACACATGCATGTCCAGGAGCACATGGATCGGCTCTAAGAGGTCGATATAAACCCTATATTACCCTTTTATTTCTTTAAGTAAAAATTTTCATTTGATCTATGTACTAGAGAGGACACGGATCGGAGGACAGGTGAGGTAACAAGTTGTGTCCCCCCTTACTTGTCGTACACTTCATAATGAAACTTTAATCTCTCGCATCACCTTCGTTTTGACCCAGATTTTGGTCCATGAGTAGCCTATCCTTGTTTCTTCAACATAGAATGTGATGGTGGCCTTCATAGTGGATTTTGATATATGATTTTAGATTTTATGAGTGTGATGATTCATTAGGTGATTCTAGATGACAACAGTGATTGGGAAGAATCATGAGATAGGATGAGGTTACTAACCCCCCTCCCCAACCCACCACCATACTAACATGTGGGTCCTAAAGAACCATTATGATAAATATTTTTAACAATATTTTTGTATTTTTTTGACAACTAACCTTTTTTTATGTATTTTTTTGTTATTCATGAATCTTCCCCTATCCTTCATACTGTGATTTATAAGAAGGTTTAACATTATAGAATGTTTGAACCTAAACATAAAGGGGGTAAATGTTTTGTTTCTAAGAATGTTTTTTTTGGACTCACAGTATTGGAAAAAGAATCAATAGAAAAATATTACTAAATCGAGTAGCACCATATGAAAAAGTGGATTGAAAGTTAATTTTGTTGATCGAATGCACCTCAGGTCCATCAGTGTGAAGTTCAAGATGCAAAGGACTCATTATTTATTTAAAATTGAGATATTTTTGAGTGAATAAGTCATAATTATGTTGAAGACGTTTGTTGGAGGAAGTTAAATCATGAGTTAGATAGTTCTCAAAATTTCTAAACTATGTGATAAAATACTTTACTGGTCATGGACTTCATATAAGTGAAGAAAAATTTTCATGATTAATTCTTTTGAACAAATAGAGGAATTGTAAAAAATTTATCAGATCCAAATGTACCATAATCAGAAGTTTTCATGTGTTAGAATGTATAAATATGATGAAGTTTGATGAATTAAGAAGTTCCAGAATGGATAATTCCATTGTAATGAGAATTCCATCATTATGAGAATTCCCTCATCATGAGGATTTCCTTGGACTGAATCTGAGAAAAAAGGTAGATCATAATTATCTAAGTAAGAATGGAAAATTGTAATGATCTAAGAAAGAAATACATATCAAAATGAGTTAAATATTAAAGGAATATCGTAATTATTTAATAATGAAAGGAAGATCATAATAAGCTAAAAAAGAATAAAAGATTGTAATGATATCAAGAAGAAATGAACATCAGAACGAGGTGAGATGGAAAGGACAGTCATAATGAGATGAGAAAGAAAGTCATATCATAATGAGATAAGTAATTTTCACCTCAAAAACATACATCGGACTGAAGAAAATAGAAAAGTCTGAAATTGATGAATACAAAAAAGGATCAAGGGGATTCTAAAAGTTGTAAGAATAATTGAAGAGGTCAATATTGAAATTCACATTTTTGTAAATATCAGAGAAATATGAGAAGGTTTTGTAAAGTCGAAGTTTGAGGTAAAATACAAATGTTTTGCAGAGTTTTGAAATTTGAAGAAGTAGAGAAATTTTTTGAGTTTCCCACCTTTTCTATTCTGAGATGCCTATAAATATATTATCAAATCATTCATACCTTTTAACTTTTACATATACAGAAAATTTATAGCACGGAAGAAATAAATGGAATGTTATTTCTGGATAGATATCCCACGAGGAGAATTAGAAAACTAGAGATTTTCTTACTCGACTAAGTAAAATTGTTTGGAAAATATTATATTAATTTGATCATAGTGATAAAGATCATATTTGGTTTTTGAGTAGAGTTTTAGAAGTTCATATTGTGTAACAGAGAATCATATTTACTTCATCATATTGAGAAAATAGAATCTATCCAAATCAGACTGAGGATTTGGACTAAACAATTATGGGGAAGTTTCAACAAAGACTTGATTTTTTTGGATAATGTTTTTATATTAAGTCATTGTAAAATAATGATATTCAGTATAATATTTCTTATCTGGATATAGAAGGTGTCTAATGGGATTTGGCACAAGTTGTATTTACATATTCCTAATAGTGAACTTTCATAGACCTACAGGAGTGGCTATGGAATGATGTATGTTCTCACACTGAGGCCAAACCTTATAAATAATGATTTCTTTACTTGATTTATTTATTTTACATGCATGAGTATTTATAAAAAGATGATAAACAATTATACCTTAATAGGTTGTAGGGGTTTTGTTTTTAAAAAGTATTGAAACATATCAAAGTGAACAACTAATTCACCCCCCCCCCCAATTGTTATTAAATTATTTGTAACATAAATTTGTATTAGACCCAGGTTCCCTTGTTGAATCCATATCATGGATAATATCGATTAAATCAATATTATATGAATTCCAATATTTAATAGAAAATTTTATTATGGATGGAAAAATAGGATGATTTCATATCTTTTATCTATTGTACTAGAAGTCATAAATGTTGTTACTATTGATTTTCCCCCTATTGAGAAATATGAACCAATTATCTTTCATGATAAGAGAAATATATATACTGATGGAAATGATAGTGATATTATTATTATTTCCCTATCTAAAAATGTTTATCAGAAGGTGATAGGTCTCAAAACATCAAAGAATATGTCGTATAAGATGGAAACTATTTTCAAAGGGAGTACTAAATTGAAGGAAACAAAGATATAAATCTCACGTAGTAAGTATGAATACATTTGAATGAGAGGTGAAGGAACTATTTATCAATACTTCACCAGGGTAAATGATTTTTTTTAAAAAAATCATAGAATTAAGAGATGTCTAAGAATATTATATAATTGTGAATAAACTTATGAGAAACATTTGGGACATGTATGATTATCAAATTTCCTCTTTAGAAGATACATATGATTTATGTTTGGATGAATTTCATGAATTTCATGTTTCTTATGAAACAAGGAAAGATCAAATGTTTAAAAATAATCTTAAAGATGAAATGGATTTTTATGATTCTAGAAATATGAATATTCAATATGTTAAAGAACATGATCCTTGTGAGTCTAAAGATAATAAAGATGACGATTTGAATGATAGGATTATGTCTCTTATCCTTAACAACTATGAGAGGTGAAGAACAAAATAAGGAGGTAAAATTCCCATTAAATTTTTATGGGTGTGGAATCAGACACTTTTCTACAAATTTACCCAAGAAGAAGGATAGAGAATATCAAAAAATTTCTGATGATAAACGTCAATGAAATAAGTGGAACAAAAACTATAAAGAAGAAATGTAATCCAACAAATACTATAAGAAGTTTACTACAAAAAAAATTATTATGTTATGTAGGAAATTTTAAATAGACTCAGCTGACAAAAATTATTCTGAAGATGAATGTTCAGACAAATTTAGATGCTTCATTGTAAAAGTTGATAAAACAAAAGATTCTTCAAAGAGTGAAGAATGTGGTGAAGAATATTATATGAAGTATCATCTTAGAACAGAACTTGTTTCATGTATTAATCAAAAAAAATTCTCATGAAGAAATTTATAGTAATGAAAAAATGTTGTGAAAGATTTTCTACTGGAAAAAATATGTTATCAATCAAGAGGAAGAATACATTAAAGAAATCTTAAATTACAAACATAGAATTTCTAAACAAGGAAAACTAGTTGAATAACTAAATAAAATGTTTTTTTCCAATGAATAAAAATATTACAAGTTTAAATCAAAGACTCTTAAGTATTAATGTAATCTATGGAAGTTCAATGAAAACTTCAAAAAAACTATGGAAGTAAAATCTGATATTTCTTATGTTTTTTATCAAGGTAAAATCATGAATTGGTTGAAATCCATACATAAGAAAAATAATGTTTCATCTAATTATTTATAACATTTTTTGTTCCAAAAACTGTTTTGGGAAATCATGGGTTAAAAAAGGGTGTGAGAAACTTATTTTATCTACAAAAGTTGAAAATACACTCATGAGGAAAGACGGTCCACATATAGAGATTTTTAAAGAAGAAAAAATTTATCAACCTCAACAAAGTTTATATAGATAAATATCTTACATTAATAGAAAATAAATATTTGATGGATATTACTAGTTTTTCGGAATCTATGGGAATAAAGATTATAATTGTTGACACAACTTATCTTTACCTTGAAGAGTATTTGAGAAAAGTGGAATAAATAGTGAATATAAAATGTGTAACTTTCCTAACCCATGGGAAGAAAAATAAGAAAAATCTCAAGTTGTTAGAAAAATTTGAACAAAAAAACAAATTTGAATGTCTATAAGATGTTTCTATAATATTTTACGAGGCTCTTCTTCATGATAAAAAATGTATGACACTCCATCTAGAACAAGTTTCCTACGGTAGAAAATAAAATGAAGTTAGAAAAAAGAAAGTTGAAGAAATATTTTTTTTGTTGATACAGCTTTAAAATCAAGTGAATGTAACAAAACATAGATACTTTATAGTGTTTTTTCTTCACATATAATAGGTGATATAAAAATATTGAATCTTAATGAAATACATGATGAAGGATTAGTTATCTTTAGTAATGATTTGACTTTAAAAATTAGAGGAATCTAAAAGGCTAATATTGAAGGAGAAAAGCTAAAATCTAAGGAAGTTTTATTTTTTGATGGGATAAAATATAACTTACAAAGTGTAAGTCAACTTTTTGATGATGGAAAAGAATTAATATTCAAAAATTATTCTTCTTTCATATAATGTGTGAAATATTGAAATGTGATTACGATAGGAGAAATAATAAGTGCTTATCTTTTCCAAATAAGATAATTTGACAACTCCTGTTACTTATGTGATGAAGATGAAAATAAATTGTAGCACCGAAGACGTCATAATCATGGAAAGAAAAACATGAACAAAATTTTTAAATTTAATTCTATTATAAATATTCTATAATTGAAAATAATAAAAGAAGGTGTTTTTATGACTTTTCATAAAAGAAAAAATAACTAATAAAAGTCTTAAAATAGTTGAGATTTGGTCTACCATAACTCTTGAACATATTCCTTCATATTTATATGGGTTGGTGAAACATCATTCAGAAAAATGAGATTTATACATTATCACTTTAATTGATTATTTTACTCAGATGAAAAGAATAATTTTTATGAAAGACAAGTTATAGGTTGTGGAAATATTAATCTTTTTTAGAAAAGATTTTGAGAATGAAATCGCGGTTTCTATAAAGAATTTGAGAGTATTTAATAGTATAAAATTTACCAGTAATGCTTCTGAAGCCTATCTGAGAAAACATGGTATCAAACATCAGTATAGTGCTCTCTATACTCCACAAAAAATAGAGCAGTAAAAAGAAGCAATATAAGATTAGTGGGAATGGGAAGAAGTATGTTATTAGAATACAAACATTCAATGTCTTACTAGAAATAATATATTAATAATATTGTACATGTTTAGAAAAATGATTAATAAGACCATAATCCAACATGACATCTTATGATATGTGGTATAACAAAAAACCTTCAATGAAGTAATTTAATTTTTTTGGAAGTCCAAGTTTACTTAAAATCAGATATCTGGATTTGTGAATGTTTGATGAGAAAGATAAGGAAGGAACATTTATGGGTTATTCACTAAAGGGAAGAAGTTATAAATGCTGGAACAAATTTTTACAAAATTTAGTGGACTCATATGATGTGATGTAAATTGAAAATAAAAATTTGTTAACAAAATTTGTTTAGAATGTTGAGGAGGATAAACTGTAGAATTCCATCAATAGTGAAAGTGAGTAAAAAAATCCATATCATGATTCATAGAATTCATGTGATGAAGAAGGTTAAGTTGGGAATGAAACATTGAAATTTCCTACGTTACAAAAAAAAATTTAAACATTATTGGAAATTATAAGGATCTTATCCAAATAAGAAAAAAAATTAGATTAGAACATCATGCTTCACTTATCTCAAAAGTAGTACCAAAATTAGTTTCATAACAGATTCAACACAATGAATGGATCGATTCTATGAATGAAGAGTTGGATAAGATTGAGAAAAATGAACAATGTGAACTTCTTCCACTACTAGAAAATATAAATATTATTGGAACAAAGTGGGTTTACATAAACAAGTCTAATGAACATGGAGAATTTTCAAGAAAAAAATCCAATTTTTTTATAATGTATATAAATAAACATTATTTATTAATATAAATATATTAATTTTAAATATATTAATAATATTTGTTATTAAAAAATTATATCAATGCTAAGAATAACACTGATAATGATCAACCTTTGTTAGTGCTAAAAATGCTGATAAAGGGTACACCATTATCAGTGCTTTTTTAACAATGATAAAAGTCACCTTTATCATCATGTTTAGCTAGTGCTAATAATAGTGACCCTTTTATGAGTGCTTTTTGTTTAGTACTGATAAAGTATGTGCTAAATATATGCAGATCAATGGTATAGTTAATATCATGTATTAATTTGGAAATATAAATAAAAAATATATTCAATCCTGATTTTAAACTAGGATATCATTTTTTTTATATCCTCTTTGTTTTTTAGTTGATGTGGGCACAAAATTTTGATATCCAGCAACTTAAATAACTTAGTTGGATGGCTCCAAAATGTGTTACTAGCATCCAAATATATTAAAATAATATTTATGAGTGTTATCATATATATTATGAATTTATATTTATCATGATTAATCATAAATAATAATAATTTTTTAATATAATAATTGTTTTAATTGAAGGTTTGAAACCATTTACTTTATTATCTAATTTATTATATGGTGTTCTCTATATGAAGATATATAATAATTTTATGTTTTTATTATGATATTTAATATTTTTAAAATATTAAAAAAATTACACCCTGATATAAAACAATTATTTTATTTTTCAAAAAATAAATTAAGAATTATTCTATGAAAAATGTACATGTTATTTTTATGAATTTTCATTTAAAATAGAATATTTCATAGTATTAATTGGATTATAATGAAATTTGAATCAAAATTACCCCTAGGATCACACTAATATCTTCAATGGAATATCGGATGGCCCATATCGAGCTTTTGGAGTTGAGGATACAGTTGGAGGACCTTCAAGATTAGGGTTTAATCAGACCCAGTGTGTCCCCCTGGGTGGCTCCAATTTTTTTGTGAAAATAGAATATGGGAGCATGTGGAATTTTGTTGATTATAATTGTTTGAACCAAACCATGATAAAGAACTATTACCCCTTGATGTGGATTTATGTCCTCTTAGATTAGTTTCAAGGAATGAGATGGTTCTCTCATATTGATATTAGGACCGACTACCACCAGTTGTGGGTTCAAGAGGATAATATTCTAAAGCAATAATTTTGATGTTGATATAGACACTATGAATTACTGGTGATGAGTTTCGGTGTTACTAATTCCCCTATTATGATTATGGCTCTGATGAACTAGATCTTCCATCCATACATTGATTGCTTTTTTTTATTCTTCATTAATGACATATGCATCTACACTACATCAAAGTAGGTTCATTGAGAGCACTTAAGGATGGTCCTATACTTTTTTCAGAAGACCCAAATTTATGGTAATACCTCAAAGTTCTAGTTCTAGATCTATGAGGTTTACATTATAGGGAATTTCATTTATGATCTTGTAATAGTTGTGGACATGGAAAAGATTTATGTAGTGCCTATTTGGGATCCACCCCCAAGTGTGCCAGAGGTGGAGTGTTTTCCTGGCTTGGAGGGGTACTATAGGGGGTTCATGGAATAATTATTTAATATTTCATACCCTTTTACCTCCTTATCATGTAATGGGTATTCGTTTACCTAGACTAAGAAGTGTTAGAGAGCCTTTGAGGTGTTGAGGGTGAGGCTGACTACTTCACCTATTTTGAGACTATTGGTCGAGGGAATGAAGTAAGTTTTTTATTTTGATGCCTATTAAGATGTTATCAAATATGTGTTGATTCAGATGTAGGATGTGACCATATATGGGGAAAGGCAATTAGGGCCCCTTGAGAAAAACTATCTGACTCACAACCTGGAGTTAGTAGCAGTAGTCTTCGCTTTGAGGATATAGAGGCACCATCTTTTGGGAGAGTGCTTTTTGTTTACTCAGACTATCAGTGTATTAGTTTTGTCTCCTCATAAAGAGATCATAACCTTATTATAGAGGCATTGGTAGGAGTTCCTATAGGACCATGACTTTGATATAGTCTATACTCTTGGTAAGGGAAATGTGTGGTATATTTTTTTATTAGGAAGTCCCATTCTTGTTTTTTGTATTTCATAACTTTTGAATTAATAAATCATGGATTAAATTATCTACTTTTATTTTTTTCATTTTTCAACCTTTGCATGATCATGTTCTATTATTATAATTTTTTAAATTATATTATTCTCATTATTCTATGTTTCTCACCCCAAGTATACCAAATCCAAAAAAATTGGCTTATAACTCTATTCAAAAAATGGATGCACCATTGTTCAGGTTCCTTTCCTCCACCAGTTCTTCATGTACGTCACTATTGGTCTATGAGATTATGGCTCAACATTTCTAGGTTGGTCAGAGTGTGATAAGACCCAATATTTCATGATTGATGTGTGTAGGATGACCGTATTAGTGTTTTTTAAGTAGATCGATCTGGATTTCCGGTGTTCCTTCATGGATTTTTGACTGAAAGTTGTTACGAGAGATGGTGGGAGGTGTTACGGTCTCATTTGGGAAATTTGGATTCACAATTTATGGCCAATGGAGCCCAAAAATTGATGTTTAATGACGGTTACTATGTTTTTGGTGAATTTCAGTTGTCAAACAGGCCTGAATGTTGGTGGAAATGACAGATTTTGGATCCATGTGATAGATCTAATGTTTTGTGGAAAAACCCGACTACACGGTGTAAACTGTGATAAACAATTATCATGTAGTAATCTGGTTGTGGAGGCTAGGATTTATGGGTTGTGATAAGTATCATACATTTTGTGGGACCTCTGCACACCAATTGACTCGATGATTGTGGCACAAAGAATAATCTAAGTGTACATGAACATGTATACATCCAAACACACAAACACGTACTGACTACACAGGCTTGGACATGACCAAGTACCTAGGATGGGACATGGCTAGGTACACAAACCTAACCTGAAGGACACAAGAATGTCTAGGATCACACATCTTAGTCCTATGAAGCAGAGAAAAACCCTATAGCACCCTTACATTCAATGTATTACTACATGTGTAGTGATCCATGTGTTGGAGAGGATAAGGCCAGTAATAAAGGTGAGGGCACACATTGTGCCCCCCCCCCTACATGTCATGTACTTCTTAATGAAACTTCTATCTCTCATATCCTATTAATTTTTACTCAGATTTTGGACCCACAAGTAGGCTATCGTATTTTGTTTCTACGTAGAATGTTATAGTGGCCTTAATAGTGGATTTTGAGATACAATGTGAGATTTTAAGAGTGTGATGATTCATTATGTGATGCTCGACAATAATAGTGATTGGAAAAGATCATCGGAGGGAGTTTTAGGTTGTAACCCCCCCCCCACACACACACACAACATCATTCTATGGTGTGGGTCCTAAAAACCTATGTGATAATTTGTTTTAACAATATTTTTGTATTTGTTCACTACTAACCTTTTTGCATAATAATTTTTTTGTTATTCTGAAATCAGGAACATTCCATCGTAATGTGATTTATACGAAAGTTGAAATTTTTAGAATGTTTGAACCCAAATTTAAAGGGGGAGAAAAGTTTTCTTTCTTAAAATAGTGTTTTTCGAACTGAGAGGACTATACTAAGAAGACTAAAACACATAGTACTAGACTGGCCAACACCAGATGAAAAGGTGGTTAGAAAGATAATATTTTTGATCAAATGCACCATTGAACTCAGTTCCATTGGTATAAAGTTAAATATCCATAAGAATCAATATTTATTAGAAAGTTAGATATTACTGAGATAATAATTCGTAATGATGCTGAAGAGGTTTGTTGAAGAAAGTGAAGTCAGGAGTTAGAAATTTCTCAAACTTTCTAAAGTAAGTCAGATCATGCTTTATTGGGCATGGAGTTCTTATAAATCAAGAATAATTCTAATGATATATGATTTTGAAGAAATAAATGAAACACAAAAATTGCATCAGATCCTGAAGTACCATAATCATAAGTTTTCAAATGTCAAAATTTATAATTATGATGTATTTTGAAGAATTTAAAAGTTTCGGAACGAATAATTTCATCATAATGAGAATTAAATCATACTGAGAATTTCATAATTATGGGGATTTCATCAAAATGACTCTGATAAAGAATGGAATATCATAATTAGCTGAGAAAGAATGGAATATTGTAAGGAGCTTAGAAAAAAAGACATATCGTAATGAGTTAATGAAGATATGAAGATCATAATGATATGAGAAATATAGGTAGATCCTAATGAGCTGATAATGAACGGAATATTTTAATGAGATGAAGAAAAAGGAACATCATAATGAGGTGATAAATAATGGTAGATCACAATGAGCTGATAAATAATGGAATATTGTAATGATATTAGGAAGTTGAACCTCATAAAGTTACATCGGACTGAAGAAAGTAAGAAAGTATAAAAATTATGAATACGAAAAAGACTCAACAAAATTATAGATTATTTATGAATAGTTGAAGAGGTCCAACTTGGAAATAATTTTTTTTAAATATCCGAGAAATATGAGATGTTTTGATGAAGTTAAAGTTGGAGGTTAAATATAAATTTTTTTTAGAGTTTTGGAAATTTGAGGAAGCAGGGAAATTTTTTGTGTTTCCCGCATTTTCTATTACAAGACACCAACAAATAATTGATAAAATAATTCATACTTTGTAACTTTTACATATGTATAAAAGGAGGAGTGATGAAGAAATAAAGGTAAATCTATTTTCATATAGAGATCTCATGAGGAGGATCCGACAATTGGAATTTTTTTACCAAAATGAGAAATATTGTATTGAGAATATTCTATTATGAATATCGTATTGAGTGGATCATACTAATAAATATCATATTGAGTTTTTTTCATAGTTATTTATAAGTACTTATTTAGTATGGTATAATCATATTGACTTCCCCCGATTGATAAAATCGAATCCATCCAAATCATACTAAGGATTCAGACAGAAAAATTATGGAGCAGATCCCACAAAGAATTGATTATTTTTTTGGCTCATTTTTTTATAATTAAACATTGTAAACATATCATATTTGGTATAATAATTATTATAAGGATATATAAGGTTTATAATTTGGTTTACGACAAGTTTTATTCACTTTATCATAATTGTGAACTTCCATAGACCCATGATGGTCGTTGTGGAAGGATGTATGTTCTCACACTAAATCCATGCTATATAAATCTTTTGTTATTTACTATATTTCCTAATTTTTCATGCATGAGTATTTATAAAAATATAATAATGAAATTTATCTTAACATTTTGTAGGGGTTATGTTTGTAAAAAGTATTGAAACTTATAAAATTGAATAACTAATTCAATCCCCCCCTCTCAGTTGTTATTAAATACTTTAGAACTTCATTTGGTTTTAGAGCTAGGTTCCCTTGGTGAATCCTTATCATAGATTATATAAATTTGGAAAATAGTATAACAATTCCAATATTTTATGGAAAAAATTGTTAGATATGGAAAAATATGATGATTTGTTATCTCTTATCTCTTGTCCTGGAAGTTTTTTATGTTGTTACTATTGGGTTTCCACCTATTGAGAATTATTTACCAATGAACATTGATTTAAGATAAATATAGAAGTCAATGGAAAGGATAGAGATTTTATTCTTAGGTCCTTTTTAGAAAATTTTATCAATTTTTGATGTGTCTCAAATCATCAAAGAGTATGTGGGACAAGATGGAATGTATTTTCGAAGGGAATACTAATGTGAAAGAAAAAAATATGTAAATCTCATGTAGTAAGAATGAAGACATTAGAATCAGATATGAAGAAAATATTGATGAATATTTCACCAGGGTAAATGAAATTTTTTTCAACATTACAGAATTTGGAGATATCCTAGAAGATTCTATAATTGTGAATAAAGTTATAAAAAAACATTCCAGACATGTTTGATTATAAAATTTTCTCTTTAAAAGATAATGATGATTTATCTCCTAATTAATTTCATGACTTTCTTGTTTCTTATGAAATTAGGAACGCTCCAACGTTTTAAAATAATATGAAAGAAGAAATGTATTTTTAATCTATGAGAACGATAAAAATCCAATTTTATAAATAAGTTAATCCTTCTGAGTCTGAAAATAATGAAGTTAATGAGTTGAATGATAGTATTATATATCTTATCTTTAAAAACTATCTGAGATGAAGAATAAAACATGTAGGTAATCTTCCTCTGAAATTTTTTGAGTGTGGTGGAATCAGAAATTTTGCCTGGAATTTACCCATGATGAAAGTTGGAGAATATCGAGATGATTCTGATGAAATATCAGTGGAAGAATTAGAACAATAACTAAAATTATAAAAATTAATCCAAAAAATACTCGAAGAAATTTACTATGAAAAAAGATGTATGTTGAGTAAAAAAGGTGAATCAAACTCAACACACTGCAATTCTTTAGAAGATGAATGTTCTGAAAAAAGTGAGAAAAAAAGATTCAAAAAATATTGAAGAATGTGGTGGAGAACCTTGTAGAGATTATTAGCTCGGAACAGAACTTTTTTCATGTATTGATCAAAACAATAATATCATGAAATAAATTTGAGTAATGAAGAAATATTGTGAAAAAAATTTTGAGGGAAGAAAATATTTCATCAAGCATGAGGAAGAATACATATAAGATATAATAAGTTACAAATGAAAAATTCTTAAATAAGTAAAAATGGTTGAATATCTCAATACTAAGTTGGAGGAAAGGGAGAAATAAGAAAAAAATAATCAATTATAACTTCTTAATTCTGAAATTAATTTGAAGAAGATGAATGAAATCTTCAGAAAATCCTAGGAAAAATATGATAATTCTAATGTTTATGAGAAATCTCAAACAAAGAATCAGTTGAAATCCTCACATAAGAAAAATAACGTTTCATGTAATTTTTTATCAATTTATGGATCCATAAAAAGTATTAGGAAACCATAGGATGAAATAGTGTGTGATAAATGTATTACATTAACCAAAGTTAAAAACCCACTCAGGAGGAATGATTTTCCACATCCATAGATTGTTAAAGAAGAAAGAAGGTATCAACCTCAACAATTTTTATATAGATATAGATCTTACATTAATATATAATCACGATTTTATGGCTATTATTGGTGTTGTGGAATCTAGGGTCATAGAGGTTATAATTTTTTTTCACAACTTGTCCTTACCTAGAATAATATTTTAGAAAATTGGAAGAAATAGTGAAAGTAGAATGTGTAACTTTATTAAAGCATGAGAAGCTAAATAAGAAAAAAAATATGATGTTTGAATCCTTACAAAAAATCAATTTTAATGTCATGAATATGTTTTTGAAAATGTGATGAGGCTGGTCATCATGGTGATAAATTGATAACACTCCTTTTAGAACATGTTTCTTATGGTAGAAATGAAAAGGTAGTTGGAAGGAAGAAAGTTTGAGAAAGTGATTTTTTGATGATATAGAATTAAAATAAAGTAAAAGGAATAATCCATGGATAATTGATAGTTTTTTATATTCATATATGATTTTTTATATGAAAATATTGAAACCTGATGAATTTCATGATGGAGGATCAGTTACCTTTGGTAATGATAGGTCCTTAAATATCATCGGAATTGGAACATCTGAGATTGAAGGAGAAAAGTAAAAATAAAAAAAATGTTTTACTTTTTCAGGGTCTAAAACATAACTTAATTAGTATAAGTCAAATTTTTTATGATGGAAATGAAGTAATATGCACAAAATATTCCTATGTTATCAAACTTATGAAAGATGGAAAATTGATTACAAAAGGAGAAAGAACCAGTGGGGATATTTTCCAAATATGATTATTTTAAAACACCTATTTCTTAAGTGATGAATATGAAAATAATTTATGGAACTGAATAATTCTTCATAATGTATATAAAAACATGAAATAACATTCTAAAGTTGAGGTTGTCAAAAACATTCCAGAATTGAATATAGGAGAAGAATAGGTTTCTATTACTTTTTAGAAAGGAAAAATAACTAATAAAAGTAATAAGAGATAATAGTTTCTATCTACTATACGTATTGAACATATTCCTTATTATATATATGGGATTAAGATATAGAAATCAAAAATATAATATTTATACATTATCACTTTTATTGATGATTTCACTGAGATGATAAACATTATGTTTATGAAACAAAAGTTAGAGGATGTGGAAATGTTCATATTTTTTAGAAAATAAGTTGAGAAAGAAATTAGGGTTTATATAAAGAAGTTGAGAATAGATAATGGTACCTAATTCCCCAACAATTCTTCTGAAGTCCATCTAAGAAAAAATGGAATTAAAAATTAGTATAGTGCTCCCAATAATCCACAAAAAATGGATCAACAGAAAGAAATAATTTAAGCATGGTGGAAATGGAGAGAAGTATGTTAGTAGAATATATACTTTATCAGTTTTACTAGGAAAAATATATTATTACTACAATACATCTTCAGAAAAAATGTTTGTTGAGACCAGAATCCAATATGACTTCTTATGAAATGTGATATAACAAAAAGCCTTCACTGAAGTACTTCAAATTTTTTATAAGTCCATTTTTACTTAAAATAAAACATTTAGATTTGGGAATGTTTGATGATAGAGATGAGGAAGGAACCTTTATGGGCTATCCAAAAAATGGGAGATGTTATAAATGTTAGAACAAATGTTTACAAAAGTTAGTGGACACATATTATGTAAGGTAATTTAAATTAAAAATTCCTTAACAGATTTTGTTAAGAATGATGAAGAAGATAAACTGGAGATTTCCAATGAAAGTGAAATTCAAAACACCCTTATCAAAATTCAAAAAATTCATTTCATGAAGAAGGCTCTCTTAATAAAGAAACTTTGAAATTTTCAAAATTATAAAAACATGTTGTTTTTTAAAACATTATTTGAAATCAAAAGGATCTGGCTGAGATAACATGAATATAGAGATTAAAAAATCATGCATCACTTATCTCGAAAGTAGATTCAAAATTAGTTTCAGAAGTGATTCAACACAAAGAATTGGTGGATTCTATGACTGAAGAGTTGGATAAGATTGAGAAAAATGAAACATGGGAAATTGTTCCACATCCATAAAATCAAAATATTATTAGAAAAAAGTGGGTTAACATAAAAATATTAATGAACATTGTGAAGTTTCAAAAAACAAATCTAGGCTTGTTTGTAAAGTATATGAACACGTAAAAGGTGTGTGTTTTTAAGAATATTGTTCCACAGTTCCTTGATTATAAACTATTATAATGTTTCTTTTAGTGTTCTCACTTCATAATTACAATGATTATCAGATAAATTTAAAGTCATCTTTTTTAAATGGTGAGATTGAGGAAGAAGTTTACACTGAAAACACTTGGGGGTATCTACTTGATGATAATGAATAAATAAGTTTGTAATTTTACGAAAGCTTTGTATAGGCTGAAACAAACTCCATTTACAAGGTATTATAATCTTCAAAATATTCTAAGAATGTTGAAATTTTATAATGAAAATTTTGATTGAAAATTATATTTCAAAGTTGTTGATTTCGGAATTCTAATTTTAATTTTTTACATGGATGATATAATTTTTCCTACCAATTAATAAAATTATTGAAAACAGTTTCCTAAGTAAATAAATAAGAATTTTGAAATGTCAATATTATGACAATTAACTTCATTCCTTGGATTATAAGTTCAACAAAAAGAGTACTTTTTATTATCTCAGGAATGGTATTCCAAATAATTGTTAAATAATTTTGGATTGGACGAATTTAAAGATGTTTCTACTCTTAATTCTATTATCACAATTTTAAGAAAAGATGAATCTAGAAAAATTGCGAATCAAAAAGACAATAAGAAGCTGATAAGAAGTCTACTTTATATTACAGCCTCAAGGCATGATATTATTTAGGTTGTCATGTTGTGTTCCAGGTATCAAAGTAATCCAAAATAATCACATATGTTGGTATAAAAGAGGATTCTAAGTTATGTCATATGAACAAATTCACATGGGTAGTTATACAAAATAAATTATGAGATGAATTTTACTATTTATACAGATTCTGATTGTGCTAGATATTGTAATGATAGAAAATCAACCTCAGGAGGAACATCTTTCTTGGGTGAATGTTATGTGAGTTGGCATGGTAATAAATAATGTTTAGTAACTTTGATCATATCTGAATCTAAATATGTTTCATTTACATAGTATTATACTAATTGTTTTGGATGAAATTTTAGTTGGAAGACTTTAATGTAAAATTTTCTAAACCATTGAAGATGATTTGATATAATTAGATTGAAATTGATCTTTATAAAAATAATTTCCAATATTAAAGATCAAAACATATTGATATAAAGTTCCAATTTATAAAAGTGAAATTTTCTACTAGAGATTTTTTTCTGGAACACAACTCAAAAAAGTATCAAATAGCTGATATTTTCCAAAAATTCATGTTAAAAGAATGATTTTATGAATTCAGGCTCCAAATTCATGTTCATCCTCCTACCACAACTTACCAAACCTTATATGGAAGAACCCCACCATGCATTGGATTATATTGACAAAGGCGGATACAATGTAATAACTTTTTTACTTTGTAAGAATTTTTCACTTATCATTCATAAATGAATATGAAGCCATGGTTTTCATAGAATGGGAGATAGAAAAAAAATTTTGAGATAACTAGAAAAGTGAGGAATTGAAAATAGATTATATTTACATGGAAAAATCCTTTTCTTATCATCAAGGGATACAATTCTTTTAAAAAAATTAAATTATCTAATAGTATGGTGTCAAGAAGGTATTTTATTAGAAAGGTTATGTTTTGATAAATGATAATAAACATGATTTTTTTTACAAAATATCAATTGTGAAAAAAAATTGAGAGTTGAAAAAGTCATTAACAAGTGTTTTCAATAAATTCAAAGGAAAGATTAAAGAGACTTGGTGATAAACTATTTTTAAAAAACATTTTTTATTTTATGACAAATAACATTTTTGTATAAGAATGCATTTATTATTTAGGAATCAAAAAATTTCCATCATAATGATATTTTGTAAAAAATTATGAATGTTTTAGATAGTTTTAAGCCAAACATAAAGCAAGATAAATGTATTGTTTTTCAAAAATCTATTTTCTGAACATAGAGGATCAAACTAAGAAAAACTGGAAACAGATTATCAGACTGAGTATCCCCAGACACAAATTTTGTCAGAAAGATAATGTTGTTGTTTGAATACCCCATTTGTCTCGGGTCCGTTGGTATGAAGTTAAAGATTTATAGGACTCATCATTTGTTAGAAAGTCAAATGTTGCTGAGTGAAGATTTTGTAATGATACTTAAGAATGTTTTTTAAGAAATTGAATTCAGAAGTTAGAAACTTCTAAAAAAATTTAAATTAAGTTGGATCATGCTTTTCTTGTCATGGAGTTCTTATAAATTAAGAAAAATTCACATTATAAAATCTGTTGATGAATTAGAGGAATATTAAAGATTGTATTAGATCGAGAATTAATAGACTCATAAGTTGTCAGATGTTAGAATGTACAAAGATGACGATGTTTGAATAATTTCAAAGTATTTGAAGGGATAATTCCATCATAATGATTATTATATCATTATGAGGATTCTGTTAGACTGAATCTGAGAAATAAAGGTAGATTTTAATGAGCTGAGAAGGAAGGAAATATCGTAATGAGATGAGAAAGAAAGCATGATTGTAAGGAGTAGATGAATTATTGTAGACTGTAATAAGTTGAGAAAGAAAAATACATCATAATGACATGAGAAATGAAGGAATATCATAATGAGATAAAAATGAAAAGAATATCATAATGCAGTAATAAATAATGGTAGATCATAATGATATGAGAAGGAAAGGAAGATCATAATGAACTATGGATGTTGAAGCCGAGGAAGTTACATTAGACTAAAGAAATTAAGGGATTCATAAAAGGCTGAATACATAAAATACTCAAGAAGATACCTGAGGGTTTTGTGAATATTTTAGGAGTTCAATCTAAAAATTCAATTTTTTATAAATATATGAGAAAGATGAGATGGTTTGATGAAGTCAAATTTGATGTTTTAATACGAATGTTTTTTAGAGTTTTGAAATATGAGGAAGTGGGGAATGTTTTTGATTTTCCCAACCATTATATTTGGATTCACCTATAAATAGTTGATCCAATGATTCATAGTTTTTATATTTTACATATGAAAAAATTTGTATCCCAATATAAATCAAGGTAAAGTTATTTTTGGATAGAGATATCACGAGGAGGATTAGAAAAATAAAATTCTGTTTTCTGAAGTGACCAATATCATATTGAAAATATCATATTGAATCAAATAGAATAAGAATGATCATATTGTGTTTTAGAGAAGCTTTTTAGAAGTATATATAGAATAAGGGATAATCATATTGAATTCATCGGATTCAAAAAAATAGATCTAACCAAATAGGACTAAGGATTTGGACTGGGAAATTGTGGGGAACTTTCAACAAAGTCCATATTATTATTTTTTTGATCAATTGTTTCATAAGAAAACATTTTAAACAGATAGGAGTCAGTATAATTTTTCTTATTAGGAGATAGATGGTGTGAAATGGGAGTCAGAAAAATTTGTATTTACTTTTTCATAATAGTGAATTTCTATAGACCCATGGGAGTAGCTATGGAATAGGTGTAGTTTCTCACACTAAGGTCTAACCTTTTAAATCTTGTGTGCTTTACTTGCTTTACTCATTTTGAATGCATCAGTATTAATAAAAATATGATAACAAAATATATCCTAATAGGTTGTAGGGGTTATGTTTTTTAAATTTATTGAATCTTATAAGAGTGGGAAACTGATTCAACCATCCCCCCAACCCCTCCCCACCCTTCTTAGTTATTATTCCATCCTTTGGAACTATATTCCCCCTAATCCCCTCTATGGTCTGAGTGGAATCCCTTTAATGGGACAAGGTAAAGGGTTCTCTACCTACTAAGTGGAATCGCCCTGATGGACTATAGTGTGGGTCATCTACCTAATGAGTAGAATTCCCTTGACGTACTAGGGCGTAGGCCCTCTACCTACAATGTGGCATCCCCCTATTGGACTAAGGAATGGTAAATGACTGGTATTCCCCTGATGGAATAGGGAATGTGTCCTCACATATTGATTTTAATTCCTCCAATGGACTATTATGTGGGTCATCTGCCTTCTAAGTGGCATCCCTCTAATATACTAGGGAGTGGGACCTCAACTTAGAGAGTGGGATCCCCCTGATTCACTAGGGAATTGGTCCTCTACTTGGATATTTTTTCCAAAAAACTATAAATTATAGTGGAAAGGTGTGGGTCCTCCACTTGGTTACTTCGTTAGACACGTGAGATGCTTGTCAATGATGATGGACCTTTGGAAGTGCATGTAGACTCATCATCCATGTTTGGGTTGTGATATAGAGATCCCCTTTCTCTATTGTCTTATTTTGTTATATGATCACACACACACTCTCACACATAGATATATATATATGTGTGTGTGTGTGTGTGTGTGTGTTTCTATGTGTGTGTGTGTGTCATTGGGTTTTAATCCCCTCTTGATTTGGTTTTAGCTGACTACAACTATCATGTCTTTTCTTGCTCCATATGTAGTTTTTAGGGCATCCTACTGGGTATGTATATAATCACCCCTGCATGGAATTTTCCCACATGTTTCATGTCCTATAAAAATAATGGATGGGTCATAAATGATTTTAAGGTATATTAGGGATACTCTGGTTTATAGACCACTTATAGTGGTCGGTCTTTGAGATATGGTGTCGGGGTATTTATTTTCCATTTGTTGTCAGGTTGGGACATTTTTTATGGGTGGACATGTATTATTTCCTATTTTATTTTGGATTAATATATGAAACACTTTCTTATTCCCTATAGATTGTTAAATTCATGGTTTTTACTCAAGATGTTACCATCATTTTTTATTATTCCTCTAAATTTTTTCATCGAGATGATTGGGTTTGTGCAGACACGTACTATTGGGAAAGGCCTCCCAATTTTAGTAATATCTTTCAGTGATTTTCACTGGACCCTAGCCCATGGAGGGGGGTTCGGGGTTGTGGTGGCTTAGTATTCATCTATCCAGGCAGGGCCCGGTGGGTGGGGTCATTACATTTTAATGATTATTTTCTTATAAAGAAAGGATGGTGTGTTTTGCAATATATTAGTTCCTTGAAAACCTAGGTTCGTTATGTTATGTATTATCCTAATTTGGAGTTTATTAATTCATGATTGGGTCCAAGAATAGTTTTTTATGGAGCATTTTATTGGGTTTAAGTCCACTCTTGAATAAGGGCCTTTATTAGAGAATCAGTGACCCTGAAGGTCTTAATATATGGATGGACCTTAGGTTGTTGATCATAGTGTCATAACAGTGACATCACTAGTTATCCAATTCTTGGAACGAACCAATGATTAGGATTTATTTAATGATAATTGTGGGGGATAGTTTTTGGAAAAGGTTGCATCATGGTTTCATGATATGGACCATGATATTATTCTTAGCATTATTATTATCATGGGATTTGACCTAGACAAATTATGTAGGTGTAAGGAGGCCTCTAGTTCATATTTTATCAAGTCAGGTGACTGTCTCACTATTGAACCTCCTTTTTCATCAGTGAATCATCATTGGAGGTTCCTATAGAAGTTGGTTTACCTACTAAAGATCAGGTTTTTAGAGAGGAAAATTGTTTTGGAATCTTTCCCAGAAAGAAGTTTCTATTCAAACATTACTCTACCACAAACACAATGTTCTCCCTCCATATCTATAAAATTTAATCCTTTTTACATGTGATTCTAGAATTTAAGATATCCATGGGTTTCTACCATGTTTAGTTAAATAATGTTCTAGATTTTATTGATTTTTTCATTGATTTTTCATCAAATTTAGTCTATTGTGTTTCTTCACTCCCTATTGAAATAGTTTGTGATCTTTTCTCGGTTTCTTGGATGATTTGGGTTCTATGAAATGAGTTACCATTTAAAACTACTACAAATCCCCCCTTATCTATGTTTTAATTCATGTTTACCAATGCTAAAAAATCACGGATGTTCTAGCCACCCTTAAAAGATGATAACATTTATCAATGCTAAAAAAACTGATGATAAAGGCCTCATTCATTAGCGGTAAAAAAATCCCTGATAAAAGACCAAAACTATCATCTATTTTTTAATGCTCATAAAGGGTTCCTTTTATATACTCTTTTTTAGAACTGATAAAGTTTACTTATTTTTACAATTTTTTCCCACTCTAGAGACCCATTTATTAGTTGTGATGGGTAATTTTGCAATGATGGGGGGTAGAATGCAGAAACCCTAAAAGAACCAAACTGGTTTTTTCTCACAGAAGACTAAAACCAAACAATATATAATACAATATTCAGGTATTAACTAAAGAATAATGAACACATATATTTATATGCTTCAGTCTAGTTGGGACATACATGCATATCAAGAACATCACCCACTCAACCATTTTATTAATTCTCAAGAAAATAAAATGGTACAGGATGAAATCACACATCAATAAACAAGAAATAGAAGCATGAATGAGATATAAAATTTGAAACAAATAATGAACTACATTACTTAAAATGAAATATCTAGTAGTACTCTAGTTTCCCTACACTCCTGATGTTTTTATAGGGGTGCACAAGACACATGGATCCAAGGACTACTTCTTCCTCTTAAGTGATTTTGGATTATCCTCTAAGAAGACACACTTCTTCCACTGAGGAAGGTCAGTAACCTCCACCATAATCTCTCCATGAGTTGAAGCTGAGGAGGATGACAAGCCAATACTAGAACTCCTAAGAATTGAGGAGAATTTTTTAGTGAACTAGGGTTTCACTATAGTAAATGATGATCCAAACCTGGAGGAATTTGAGAATGGTTGAATGTTGGAGATTCAAGGGATACATATTCCATCAATCCCCTAACACCTGAAGTGCCCGGAAATGGACCACCCAATTAGAAGCAGCCACAAGTTCATGCTGATAAAAATGTCAAGAAGCTCAATCAATTCACCAGGACAAATAGATGACATTGGTACAAATGGTAGACAATAAGATCAATATATAGGAAATTAAATATAAAGGATTTAAATGGTGGAACAGAAATGAAACATGAGCTACAGGATGTAATAAAAAATAGGCCTTCCAAATCAAGGGCTATAGTTGAAGTCCCAATAAGAGAAAGTAAAGCCTAATAAAATAAAATTTCATCATTAAAATAAATCTAAAACTTTTTTCATGCATGAAGTTAATATCAAACATAAATGACAGAATAATAACATGGAAAAATCAATATGAAAAAAAATTGAACACCATATTTCACAAATCTATACTATTTTCAATTAAAATATGAAATTTTATTACACCTATGATCATGGATTTGGAAAAAATATTTATCCTTTCTAAGAAATATTACAATTTATACAATACCATGACTTTATTAAAACTATCAATTGGGTTATTATTTATGTGTATCTTGTTGAAACACCCGATTCTATAATCTATAATAGCTCTAATAAAATGTAGCCTAATGTCTATATGTATGGATTTACCATGTCATACTAAATTCTTGGATAAATGTTTAGAGGATTGACTATCACTATAAACATTGACAATAGATTGATAAATATTGAGTTTATAGGAAAATAATTTAATCCATAATTTCTCTTTAATATCCACTTTCAATATTATGTATTCATATTTTGTGGTTGAAAGGGAAAACATGGACTACACGTTACATTTCTAGGAAATATGGACATTGCAGGTAGTGAAGTCATAATCTGTTAAGGATTTTCTAGTATCAATATTTCTAGAATAGTCATCATATACATATATAACTATAAATTTAGAAGTATCCACATTTTCAACATAATAAAATCAAAAGGTAGAGAAACATGAAAAATAAAGAAGAATCCATTTCATGTCATGCTAATATGGGATGCCTGGAGAGTCCATAAACCTGTTATGGGTGCATATTGCAAAATAAATATTTGGTCTAGTGCAGATCATGCTATGCATGATGCTTCCAGCAATATTAGCATATGTAATTTTAGATATAAATTAAATATCATATGCAGTAGTAAATTATTATGCTAAGAAACTTTTAAAGTGATGTCTAAGAGGTACACTAACTGTTTTGAGAGATTAAAATAGTTTTATCTTTACAATCATTCAAATATGAGAATTTTTTGATATGTAATGTAGTATATTAGTACTTTCTCTAATTATCTTGACACCTAGAATTTTCTTATTTTCACCGATGTCTTCCATTTCAAACATTACATTTAATTTTAATTTTATTGCAGTAATTAGACTCACGTTTTTTAAAATAATAATAATATCATAAATATTCGACAAAACATAAAGGATGAATATTTAGTTTATTTGAAATAAACACAGGCGTAATATTGGATCCTAGAAAATTGGTTATCAAAAATAAAATAAAAAAAATTGTACCATTGCCTTGATTCTTGTTTTAAACCACATAAGGATCTATCCTAATGGAAAACATGGTCATATTTGAATTATATTGAATAACCATCAAGGGGATTCATGTAGATATTTTCATTTAAATAACCATGAAAAAAACACACTCTTAACCTCAATTTTCTCAATGTGCATGTTGTTATAAGCTGAAAAAACAAATATAAGCTTAATATATGGATGCTTAACAACAGTGGAAAATATTTCAGAACAGTCAATTCATTCTATTTATAAGAATTATTTATAAACTAGTCTTACATTAAAATTAATCTTATTTCTAGTAATGTTATCTTATCTCCTTTTATAAATCCACTTAGAACCAAATACATTAGAATTGGGTAGTTTATTTACCATAGACCAGTTGTATCAATTTCTTAAGGAATTCATTTCTTCATTCACAGAAATAACCAACTATTTAGATTCATTGTCATTAAGGGATTTCCTATAAGTATAATTATCATCAACCACTAAATCCTGTGAAATATAAAAGGAATAATAATCCATATAATATCGGATGAACCATGAAGGAGATCTAGGAACTCTCTTAAATATATCTCAGGTTTGATGATAGCATCAAGAGTTGGTAGGAGATTTTGTTTCATATTTTGAACCAGAACTAGAGTTAAAAACAACCATATCAAAGGGAGGAGGATTTGGTGGAATGGTATAAACAATAACCTTTAAATGGGTTAGTGTATTGTTTTATTTAGGCCGTTCTAAGACTAGATTGCTTCTTATAGGTGGGGAAAACATTTATTTTGGATAAGTGGAATCATACAATGCAACATCCCAACTTATGATTCATTTTTGGTAGCCATGTTTTTCAATCCAAAGTTAGTAACCCTTTACACCCTTGGGATACCATAAAAATATTAATTTAAAGGCTTTAGGTTCATGATTATTAATACAAACATGGGTATAAGTAGTGCAACCGAAGTCTCTTAAGTATCTATTGAAAGGTTTCTTACCATTTAATAATTCTTATAGGGTTTTAAACATATTGTAAGATGAAGGGAACTTATTTATAAGGTAGAAATTTATGCAATAATCCTCTACCCAAAAAGATATAGAGAGGGTTGAGCATGAAATCAAGCTTTAGATTCTTTTTAAATAGTTTTATTCATTATTTATTCAATACATTTTTGTTTAGGGGGGGGGGTCCCTAATAATTCAATACCTTTTAATACCCTCATATTTACATGATTGAATAAACTCAGTGTATAGGTAATATAAGATATCATTTGACTTTATGGTTTAAATTTTTCTCCCAACCTAATTTTCTACTAAAATTTTCCAGGTTATAAATTTCTAGAAGATATCAAATTTATTTTTTATAATATAAATTAGAACTTCTCTTGAGAATTCGTCTCTAAAGGTGGAAAAATAAGAACCTCCACCATTAGAGATAGTCCTAGTTAGTCCCCATCGGTGATTATTTATGTATTATAAGGGATTTTGGCTTTAAAATTTGACCTATTAAATGTTACACTATTATCCTCTCCCATCACATAATGTTCACAAAATGTAAGGTTTCTTGGTGTTTTTTCACTCAACAGTCCTTTCTTGTTGAGTTCTTCTAGACCCTTGGAGCTTACATGCCCTAATATCATATTCCATAGTAGATAATTATCCATATTAGTGGTATATAAAAAAAACATAATATCTTTAATAGGTATTTATATTCCAAAATAAAACTCATTAATGAGAGAACCTATAATGATAGTTCTAGAGACTTTTGATATTTTTGGATAGTTTATTTTAGACCTAAAAAGTGAACCCCTTTTGGTCTAGAACCCCTAACAAAATTTGGTTTCAATGAAGGTTGGTAACCCGCCAAACATCAAGAAAATTGATAATGTAATTTTCATCTAGTTATATTAAAATGGTACATATTACCTCTACCTTACACCTCTTATTATTACCTAAGAGGACATATCCTTCTACTCTCTCTATATTCTCTAGTAATGACTCTCTAAAAAGAAACATGTGGAATGAGATCCTTGAGATAAGTACCCACTCACAATTGAGTACATGGATAGATTCATTTAATAATTAAGTTAATTCATAACCAGATTCCACAAAAAGGGGGTGGTTAGTGGCCTATTTAGATTCTTTCACTTGTTTAAGATTTCTAAATTTGGGATTAGTGTGCCTGGGCTTACCACAATGAAAGAAAACAATTTTTATTTCCCTATAATTAGGCTTAAGTTTGGGTTAATTATTCTTCTTTAATTTATCTTAATTAAAATAATTCTTTTTAATATTATACTATGGTCTACCCCTAGTAAACAAGCTCTCTACATCACCTTTTTCTCTTGGTTTAGAATGTAATTATTTAGAGGGAAGGGAGAATTTTACCTCTTAAAGGGTTAATGAGCCATGGTCGTACGTCATTGTCTCTACTAAAGATCTATAGTAATTATCTAAATAAATCAAAAGAATTATTTATTGATCTTCATCATCAATAGTCACACTAATTTTGGCTAAGTCTAATATAATTTTGTTAAATTCATCCAAATATGCATTAATGGAACTACTGAGTTTCATTTTAAATGTAATCATTCTGAGTTTTTTTTAAATCCTTCCAATTAAAGAAGTTATAATATACAGTATTTATTATTTAATCCATATACTAGTAGCAGTATATTCATAACCAACTTTCCTAATAACATTATCTCCTAAAGAAAACAACAGAGAACTACGATCTTTAACTAAAATATCTGGGGAAACATCTAGATATTTAGTAGTGGTCTATCCCTTTTCACTTATGGTTATGAGAGGTTATTTTGTCCCACATAGGGATTAAATTAAGCCTTTATAAACTAGGACATATCTTATCTTATATCTCCATAGATTAAAGTCATTCTCTCCATCAAATTTGTCAATTTCAAACCTAGTTGTTGACATGTTTACCCAAATGAGAATATGTAGAGTTCTTGCAGATAACATTAAGCATACGGCCCCAAAAAACTAACCAATATCAAGGGTAAAAATAGCTTATCCAACAACATTCTGAGTATAGAGGAATTATAAGAGTGGATTGTAACATCTTGACTTTTTAGCGGGGTATGATTTCTTTTTATCTTTGGTTAAACCTAGAAAATTGTGCTAAGGGTTGGTCGGTTGTTTTGGAAAATGAGGTTGAATGTGGGATGGAACAAGGATTAAAATCAAATACATGGTATGTATTTATATACATTACATTTATTTGGTTGGATATACCTCATTCACATTATGTATAGGGTTTCCCTGGAGGGAATGAACTTGAACATTACACAACATGTAAGGTGGTTACACACCTGGTAATATCTTCTACCTAAAGAAAAGGATATGTGATTTACATGATATGTAATTCATTTAAACACTATGAAAATTCACAACCTAGTTTATTAATAAATATGTATAACCCCAATTTTTAAAATGGGTTTTTTCCATCTCCCGTATAGTAGGGTTGATGCACGAGAGCTCCTATCATTACCCAACCTAGGTTCATCACGATCTCCTTAGTCCATAATTTGTTCACTTAATTTTTGGGTGAATTGGATTCCTCTCATTAATCCCTACACTCATGATCATTTCTTTTCTAGATTCTCTTATCATTTTTTGTGCTATTTTTTCAATCTATTTTTCCCTATTTTTAGGGTTTTGGTCTGTACTTATGATTTCATTCATTCTATTTCGAATCAAAGTATGACGTTGGATGAGGAGAGAGCTACGAACCTTAGGTAGATTGTCTAGTTTCTTTTCTCTAGTTTCAATGAATTTGATGACATAATCCACTTTTTCATGCACTAGACCTTTCTAGTGATTTCACTAAAGTTTAAAATAAATTATTCAAAATGGTTCTACATGCTTACTAAGATCCTATATAGTGGAAAATCACCTCTCAGATTTATCACCTTAACCTAAGTCATCCCTTTGGGTGTCCCTAGTCTTCAAGGGACAACCTTTCACTCTTCTAAATTTTTTAACACCATATGAAGTGTACATCCCCTATAATATATTCCCTTTTTATTACCATTTATTTTATTGTGGTAGTCGAAGAGTTAAGTCACTACACTTTATGAAACAAATGATTTGTTTAATTAAATTGTTTGGCCAACATGATAATTAGGAATTAAATGATTTTTTTCTTAAATTGTATGATTTTGATAATAAAATCATACTCTCACCTTAGGGTCAATGGTGATAAAATAGGTTCTGGATTATGGACCTTTTGATGGAATCATCATTCCTTTAAGTTAGTTTGATATATTAATTTGTAAATACGTCCAGGGAGACAATAATTATGCTTGGGAAGAGCTCACCATGCATTTTCATTTTACCTCAACAAGAGTAACATTGGTTCCCTAGTGGATACCTCAAAGATGGGATCAGTGTCATGGTGGTTTTACTATGTCATGAGAAAGACTCGGACCCCTAAGTATGATACAGGGGATGAAATCAGAGGTTAGTTCAAGTTGTTTCAACACCATGCCTGAAGTGACACTTGGAATCTAATTCATGGGTTGCCTTTGATAAACTACCACAACATTGGACATATTTACATCCCCTAGAGTGATACTTAGGATTCCCTTAGGATTTCATTGGATGAGATTATAGTGCTTCTTAATAATTAATAAATATGTTAATTAAATTAATTAATAAGAACATGGACTTGAAACTCATAGGTCATGCCTGCTATAATAAATCACATGCTTGGGGATGGTCCATCCTTTGACACTTTTCTTATCGAAGCTCATATAATATATCACATGGGTTAAGGTTTCCTTAGTTCATAGATATATTTCTTAGGACAAAGAAAGTAGTGATTGTATGGGTGACCAAAGTGTAACCCAATCCAGTATACCTTATTTATTTATTGACTTACTTATATTATTCATTGGTGTACTGCTCATTTTATATTGAATGAAATGGTTTGATTTGGACACCATTGTTGGTTTCCCACTAAGTATATCTCACACCATGATTGGGATTACTTTGGAACCCAATAAGAATTCATGATTATTGGTCTAGGTAAAGGGAAGTGGCTAGTTTTTTATGCTTGATTAATAGTACTAGGAAGGAGTATGGGAGCAGAGAACCAATCCTCTCTTTACGACGCTAGTAGTATCTATTTTTGGAATTTTAATTTTTTTTGTAGCACATGTTATATGCATGCTCTAATGCATCCTATTTCCATAATTTTTTGTATAGAAACGTGACATTATAATCATCATCATTATTTTGTATCTATTTTTTATTCATCTTCTGTTGTTTTTTATGTTTCATGGTTTATTATTTTTTATTTTGTTATATGTCTGTTATTACTTCTTATTTTATATAATATTATATATATATGTGTGTGTACATATGTATATTCTGTTATGCCCCACTTTGATCTGTGAGGAAATAGTCTTCCCACAGACACACCCTATGCCCCTTTTGCTAGTCGGAAACCATTGGCATATGAAATTGAATTTTTGTAGTCTTGTAGCCACAGTCTCAGGGCACCGCTAAGTGTCATCTGAGTAGATATTATATAAAGTCTTATCAAAGCAATTTTTAATTTTTCCTTACCATTTTGGTGTTATATAGAAGAATCGGATATTTGAATTTGGTAATGCACATGCACCAGGGAGTAGTTATCACATGTACAGGGGAAACCCAAATTGCTTTGGAAGGGTAAATGTTGTTATTGTTTTCACCTTCTATTGTTTCATGGATATCACCATTAGGTGACACTTGTTTTGTACTATTTTTTTCCTAATAAAATTATTAATATTATGGGTTGTTTTACCTTGGCCTGAGGATGTAAGGGCATATTAAAAAAATTTCATCGTACTAAGAACTATATGATTTAAATTCCATTCATTATTCAATGCCATATTTACTTTCTATGTGCATTTCATGTGACACATGAGCTTATTGTAGGGTTTTAATTACTATATCTAGAAAGGTGATGAATTTCCTTTTAGGATTTATGAAACATAATTGGAAAATAAATTTTCTACCTTAACATAAATATGTTTTCGTATATGGGTTAAAGCAGACACCTTAAGCATCTAGTTATGGATGTTGATCTAAGGTCCATTGTCCAAATGGGTTGGAACGTGTTATGGTTAGGATTAAGTGGAAACCACATTCTAATTTATAAGGTGTATAGACCCTTATAATATTTGAAATTGTGATCTATATAATTCAACCATGTAAAGAGATTGAAATACATAAATGAGTATGAATTTAAAATACCTAAAACCATTAAAAATGAAATGGTCATATTATATGTGAAATATTAGACCATGACCCTGATCCAACCATAGTTGTGGGTATTAGTCTATGTCACCTAGTATTCTTGTGGCTCTTTTACCACCTGGACTAGGATTTAGGAGTAGGAAAAGATATAAAGGCTATGTGTATTTCCTTTCTATTATCACTTTTCAAATCTATGATAATATTATCAGAGGCACACACTTGGTAATTTTTTGTATATTACACCACGATTTCTTCATTTAGTACACCAAGAGAGTGGGGATGAGAACAATCCAATGGTGGTGGGCCTTGAGCCACCAGGGATACCTATTATGGTGCCACCTAAGGAACCTCCTACAGATCATCCACTATAAATGGACATCCAGTTCCATGAAAACTTATTCTCTTTAATGTAGTTAGTATAGTGTGATCCTAGACCTACCCTTATTATGGAAGAACTAAATTGTGAGTTCTAGAAGCATCATCCTCCCACCATCTCAGGGGATAGCAGTCCTAAAGCTACTGGTTTATGGAGAGTGTCCATGCAATCTATCTTCAAGAATGTAAATATGACACCAGAGAAGAGGGTCAAGTTCCCTACCTATATTCTACATGAATCCACCCAACACTTGTGGTACATCTTTACTCAGGATGATCAATATCTCGGAATGATATAGGAAGACTTCTAGATAGCCTTTTTTACTTCATCATTCCTCAGACATGGTGAGAGGATTATTCCCAAGAGTTAATGCACATACATCATAGTGGCATGTCAGTGATGGATTATTTATCTCACTTCACCAAACTAATTTTTTTCACTGACTATGGTCAGTGATGACTTGAATACCACAATGTGATATCAGGATGGGATCATGTATTCTATCCGATTGTAAATGAACATTTTTAAAATGGCCACCATTTTAGAGATATTAAACCAAACCCTCATCATTGAGCATAACATTAGGGAATCCAAAAATGTGAGCCAGGGCGGTTCAGATTTTAGGCTCAGAAGTGGTTTATCTAGTGGTAGGAAATGCCATTTCAAGGGTGCATGTGGGGTAAATACTAGCCAGGTGGCACGTACTGACAACTCTGTGGTGTGTCACCAATTCGGAAGGCTATTCCATAAGAAGAATCATTAAATGAGGAACCTAATAGAGTGATGATCTTGTGAAAGGATTAGTAACCTTCAACATTTTTTTGATATTTTTCTCAAGTACCTAGTGAACGAGGATTTGTACCAACACCACTTTCAGGTATGAGATTAGTGACTCCATGTCACATTGGGAGTTGGTCTTCTATCAAAATAATAGGCCATGGAGTTGGCATGATTGGGGTAATTAGGCTTCATTTGCTCATCGCCTTCATAGTGGAACTAACCATGATAGTCAGGAAGCATCTCACAGATGCAGTTCGGGTCGTAATTATGTAGTGCTTCTTATGCCTTAGGAGTAGATTCTAGATCCATCGATGATTATAGGAACTATTTTTCTAGCCTCTACATTATTTTCTATCAAATTTGATATAGGTGCATTGCAATCCTTTATATTTGCTACTATTTTGGGAAGTTTGGACCTAGTAATATAGTACTTATATGGTGTTATGTCTCTCGATACACCACTAGGGTCTAATCTAAGGGTATACACTAGTGCTAAGAGTTGCCACTTAGGATTGGTGGGTACCGTTTCCTGTGTAATTTCTTAATCCTTGAGATGACCAGCTTCGATGTCATTCTCAGTATGGATTGGCTTGTACCTTATCATGCCTATATGTATTTATATCATCTAAGGGTTTCCTTTACCTCACCCAGGGAAAACACATATATCTATAAAGGTGAATAGTATTATTAGGTTAACTGGTTTGGACATGTGCATCAAGGGCTACGAAGGGTGATGGCTCAGATGACTATTCACATTGTGTGCAATTCGGGAAAGAAGCATGTGAAATTACCTCATGTTATTGATTGTTTGAGGGACGCCTTCCTTGAAAATTTATATGGATTAAAAATATAGAGAGATATGTTTATTTCACTGTTTAGTTAGTTCTAGGTTTGGAACCAGTGTACATTCCTCGATATAGGATGTCACCTATAGAGATCTGGGAGCTCAAAAATCAAGTAGAAGATCTTGAGGGGAAATTTTGTATCTGACCCAACAATTCACTATGGGGTTCATCCATCCTTTTCTCTAAGAAGGAAGATGGTATCCTCCATTTAACTTGTATTATTACCAATTGAACCATATTTTAGTGAAGAACTAATATACACTGCCTCATATAGACAACCTCTTTTACCAGCTCTAAGGAGTGACAGTTTTATCCAAGATAAATTTGAAGTTGGGCTACCATCAGGTTTGTGTGATACCGTAAAAAATTATGCATAAATCATTCCAGACAAGGTACTTCTTGTATAAATTATTATTTATTTAGATCGATCTTATGAAAATGGAAACACTCTTTATGGATCTAATGAATTTGGTCTTCTACCCGTACCAGGATTATTTTGTGGTGGTTTTCACAAACGACATCTTAGCGTACTCTTGCACTATACACAACCATTCCAAACATCTTGAGATCATGGAAAATACATTAAGAGAGCACCAAGAATATGTGAATCTTAGAAAACACCACTTCTTGATCAATAAGGTTCACTTCTTGGGTCATATAATTTTAGAGGCAGGCTTATCTATTGAACCAAAGAAGGTGAGTATTGTGGTTTCTAGAGAATATCCTATGAATGTTTTTGACATACATAGCTTAATGGGGATAGCTAGATATTATAAGAGAATAATCTAGGATTTTTCAAACCTTACAACACCTCTTATAGGCTTGATGGAAAAGGTTTTGGAGTTCTTCTAGACTGAATCTTGTGAGAGATATTCTCAATATTTAAAGGGAAGTACAACTTTAGTGTCAATCATTATTCTTTTATATCTGGGAAGAGGCTATTCTATTTATTATTGTTCTTTAGGAATCATTCTAGGATCAGTTCTAATGTAGGATGATCAGGTTATAGGAAATAGGTCCCAATAGTTGAGACATCATGAGAAGACTTATCCCACACATAACCTTGATTTAGAATCCATGGTTCCTATGTAACACTATTGAAATTAATATTTATTGGGTGGGAATTTTTTCATCTACATGGACCATAAAATTCACAAATATATCTTCACATAACAATTCTTGAATCTTAGGAAGCACATGTGTATTGAATACCTATAATGATTCAACTTTGAGGTTGTTTATACACCTAGAAAGGGAAATGTTATAGTTGATTCCTTAAGTTGAATGATTTAGAAATAAGCCATCTTTAATGATACCAATGAGTAGAAGATGATGGATTTATTTTGTGATATGCACCTAGAGGATGAGGAATAACACATGAATCCAGTATGAGCATATTTATAATTGACATTCTCTCTTCTCGAATGGGTGTGGATGAGATAGATGTCAGACCCCAAGGGCCTCGTCCTATGAGAGAGTTTATCTAGTGAGAACCCACATCCTATTTCAGTTATTGATTGAAATGAGACCCTACCCTTCTATGGGATTTTTGGGTGCCTTAAGATATCAAGAAGAGTTAGTGCTGGAGTATCATGCTTTTCTTTGGGTAGTTCACCCTGGTATTACCATGATAAACCAATACATTCATTGTAACACCCTGATATTCCATGATATGCTTCTCTTTTAATAATGCAATAGCTTTCATTGTACACAAGTTTGAGATTCTAACACACCGCGATCAATCGAAATATCCATTATGAATAATAATACCCACTTTTTGAAATTATATATATTTTATATTTCAAAATGGAATTCATTTTTGAATTCGTAATATCTAAATTAGCCTATGTCTAATTTTTGGTATTTTTCTGAGAACTTCCAATTTTTTATGAATAGTGAAAAATACTTAAAACCAATTTTTTTAATCAAAATAATTTATAGTGAAAAATTATACAATTTAGTGGGTTTAAAGTGTAATTATAATATATTTTTACCATTTTATCCAATTGTGGTCATTATAATTAATTTCACTTTGAAATTGGACATAAACAATTATCAATCTTTTGATATATATTGTTTCTTAAAAACACGTTATTTGTTGTGACAGCGGGAATTAATTAATGCAACTTATATGTTTGGAATTTTTTAAAATAGGCATCATTTTTTAATTCGGAATATCAATTATAGCTTAAGGTCAAATTTTGGCATTGTTCTAAAAAACTTCAATTTTTGATGAATAGTGAAACCTCTAAGTGGTAGTTAGAAAACTGATTTTTCATTTAAATGAAACATTACCACTTCTGTGATTTGATTTTCAAAAATCCGACATACATGGTTGTCACTAGGAAGTAAAATTTGGTTCAATGGTATTAAAATAATTTTTTGGTGAATAGTAACTTTTAAGATTAATTAATCGCGATTAAAGGTAATTAGTGAAATTTAAGGTAAAAATGATATTATAAAAATATAAAAATATCATTACACTTGTCCTACCCTTATTTTATGAGTCATGGACGACCAATAAAATCCATGGGTCAACTTGGGGACCCCATGGAGCCACTTGGGTAAGAAAATGACATTAATAACTTTTTATTTAAAGTAAAAATAAAATTTTCACAAACATGTGTTGTTTTACTAAAACAATTATTAAATGGGTTTATATAAGTTAAAATTTTGACCATAAATATTCATTGAAAATATAAAAATATTTCCTATATCATATTAGTTTTTATAATTTTTAGACACTAAATAAATTAAATTTTTAATGACACCATGATGATGCAGCGATTACCTCAATAATTAACGATTTTAATAAAATGGAAGGATAATGTAAAATATAAGAATTAAACTTGTCCAAATCCTATTGTATTAGTATATTTCGAAACCTTATCACCTTATCCTCGAAATATATAAGTTTTGTACCTTTAAAATCTGAAACTCATTATATAATAAAGTAACATTTCATTACTTTCCAAGAGTGCCCCTCCCCTCCTCTTATAAAAGGCCCCCACCACTACCACCTTATTCACACCTTCCAAGCCATTTGGCTCGGCCATACACTTCCCAAATACTCTCTAAACTTCCCTCTCTTACTCCTATAAGCCTCAAATTGGGCATAATTCTTCCCAAGGAAGCCTTTGGCTCAAATCAAAAAGAGTTACCCGTTTTAAAGGTAGTGTTTTCTCTTGTGTTCTTATGTTTTATTTTGCTTCTCCAACCCCCTAAAATCTTTTTATTAATTTATTTTGTAATAACACAAGTATCCTCAATATACTAGGATGTTTTTATAAGAATTATTATAGCTACACTTACACACACCTACATCTAATGGTTAAAAAACATATTGTTTCTGTGGATGGCGAATTTCTGCCTCACGAAACGATGATTGTTCAACACTCATATAACACCTCTCATGGTGGACATTGTGATGAAACTATTTTTATATATGATATATATTATGTTTTTGTTTTCCTTATGATTCTTTATTTTTCATTTATGGAATACCTTTACGATTTCCATTATGGGTAAACGCGATAATTTCATTTTAGGAAATGCGGACTACCGCCCACTCAAAGTGATTTGAATCGTTAATGCCATATGTGCGATATATAAAGGATGGAGTAAATGGTATTATAAATTATATTATACTGGAATTATATTATACCTTTATATAATTATAACTTAATTCCATTAAATACGAAATTGAAATGAAAGTAGCGTTCATGCGTACGTACGACTTACCGTCTCTATGAACGGTGCATTTCATTTCTTACCTCTAAATGTTATGTAAGATTATAAATGCATGTATATACTGGATATATAGGATATATATGATATCTACATCATGAATATAAGTCTGGAGATAATGGATATTCTACCACATAAACAACTTGTAATTATAAGAAGTTTATTGTTGACTAAAGTACCAAAGATCGACAAAACGACCGTTATTAACTAAGATGACTACATAATTTTCGTAACATTCTAATAAGTGATATAAAAGAAATAATTAACTTGAAAAAGTTTTTTAAGAAAGTATAAATTAACTCTAGTTTATTAATCCATAGGTTAAATAATGATCGAGTCAAGTCGGACACAAGGTAAGGAAACTTCTTAACCCAATTTCTATTCTTTGGGTTAATCTCCTACATTCAAATTATGTCATGATATTATTATGTCCTATCTTTTATTTTTTACTTTATTTATGTGTACTTATAGGGAATACACATAATGGATCTATTTTATTTAAAAAATGATCTTTTTAAGGGACTTCGTCTCAATCACCATTCATTGAGGCATATTTTGTTTTATACAAAAATTTCTTTTATACGGTGTATAAACCCCTTTGACTTTTATGTTTATCCACAAGGAATATTTTTATAAGAAGCGTTTTACTAAACGAAAAAAAGGAATGTTTTTCTTGTTGTACGTATGCGGTGACAACGAATTCTCCGCCGTCGTGACCATTATTTGTGTTTCAGCTTCCTCTACAAGCCATAACTTTTTTAAAATGAAAAATAAATACCAAGTTTTAATTTTCTTTTATTTTGGTATTGAAAATGGTTTTGATAAGGTTTTTATTATATCAATGTGTTGTATTGATATCTAGTGATTGAAATGTGGAAATGTTATGCTTCCTTTATGCATGTTTTATGTGATGCGATTATGTTATGGTTTATGATATGTTTAAACCTGTTCATATGAGGAATGCATTAGACTTAATAAGTGACGGGTGGAGCCCGCTATAGCTCCTCGATGCATCTGCAGGTCTCATGAGACAAACTAGTGTCATGGCATAAGGCCTTGACAAAATATTATTTGTAGTCTTGGCACGAGGCCTTAGCTACATGGTTATGATAGTCTGGCATTATGTATTCCCTCATTATGAGAGTGGTTATTGATATTGCATGTGATTATTCGACCAGTAGAATATCCATTGAATAAGTAAATAGCACTATCTCATTTTACTTTTGCCTTATTATGTTGAAGTTCAGGTTTAAAAGGCTATTGTTTTTGTTATACATTTCCTTAAATGTTTATGTTTATTTATGAAAGCTTTCGCTATACTGTAATACTTATTGAGCATCTGATCTCACCCCTTTCAATGTTTTAATTTTTCCAGGATGTGAAGAAGTATTTTAGGAATGACCTGCAGGGATAGTCTGAAGGGGATATGAGTATGGAAAATGGAGACTATGTTATTTTAGTTTTTCACTTTATGATGTAATGTAACATTTATGAATGTATCTAGTGTTTCCAAAGCTACTAAACTAATTGGCCTTTTGAGACTTGATCTTTTGTTATCATGCCAATGTTACGCAATAATGCACTGACTCTGCGTAACTGGGGTCGGGGCGTTACAATTGGTATCAGAGGCAGTTTAGTACTAACCTTGGAAGCTAGATATAGATAAAATTTGATTAGAGCACATATCCCTAAGATAGACTTAGAGGATAAGTATAGAAGAACTTCCTAGAATTTTGGTATTATATAGATTTTGTGAGTTTTCTGAGCAATACATCCATGTCTAGATACGAGCAAGTAGATGCGGCTCTGGCACAGATGTACCTAGGGGTAAAATCCAAAAACACAACTTTGAGCTAGACTCGAACGGGAACTGGTGCACGACAATGGGCCTTGTTGTACTCTTGGTTACGACACTCCCGGGGGATATGCTTAGGATAATTCTAATTTTTTTACAAACCATTATGAAGGGTTTATGTGTATATACTTCCTCAAAGAAAACATTTTTTATTATTATGGCTTATATCCATAAACCGTTCAATTTACATTATGTATTTTACGAGTTTGGAATTATTCATTGCAATTCATAAACTAAACTAGTTTATGCCATTGTTTAGAAATGGCGCCTAGTGGGAGGAATGGAAACCAAATCAATGCACGCACTCCATGTAGGGATTTCCCTCCTACTCAAGATAATTATTGTGGAGCTGGAGATACAACTGTTTCTGATCAACTTATCACCATACTAGGACAACTCACTCAGGTTATGAATAATAACATTACTCGTATAGAGCACCCTGATCCGCAACGTGGAGGATCAATGTTAGACCGCTTCATGAGGCAGAAACCGCCAAAATTTAATGGGGGTACAAATCCATTAGTAGCTGAGCAATGTATAAACTCCTTAGAGAAAATATTTCATGCCTTGGGGAGTAGTGAAAGGGAAAAGGTTATCATGGCAGTTTACCGCCTCACTGGAGATTCTGATCAATGGTGGTCATTGATTCAAAACTCAAATGAAGATGATGAAGTATCGAATATGGAATAGAGGGAGTTCAAAGAGCATTTCTTATAAAAATAATTTCTGCATGACCATCGAGAAGATATGGAAAGTCAATTTCTGAGTCTAAGGCAAAAGGAGGATGAGAATGTCGCAATGTATGAGTCTAAATTTACATGATTAGCGAGTCATACTGCAGATTATATACATAACCCAAGAAGTAAGATCGATCGTTTCTTTGATGGGTTAAAATCGTTTCTCCGTCGAGCATTAATATCACAATCTTTCTCAACGTACGAAGATATAGTCGCGTGTTCTATCAAGACAGAAAAGGAATTCTTTAAGTCTTATGACAACAAAGTAAAGCAAGATAATAAGAGAACGGTGGATCAAGAGACATATAATGGGAAAAAGGGAAAGAAAGATTTTCCATTATGCGATAATTGTGGGAAGAATCACCCTCATACTTGCCTAAAATGAATGGGAGTTTGTTATAAATGTGGAGAAAAAGGTCACCAGGCTTGTGATTGCAAGGGAAAGAAAGAGGATATCAATGTTGAATTCTAAAATTGTAGGGAAATGGAGCATTATGCAAATGAATGTCCTAAGCGTCAGGGAAACATACCTCAGAAAAGGCCAAGGGATCAAGGACAATCTTATGTTGTTACTAAAGTTGAAGTGGAATAATTAATGTATTGGTGCTTTTGGACTCAGGGATTATATTCTGGTTATAAGAATAATGTGATATATATAAGTATTGTACTGCAGTACTTGTTTTTTCATTAAGGTTTTAATATGATGAAGGTAATCATATTTTTAGTATGTGATAATAAGTCAAAATTTACTTTGTTTGGGGAATCTGATGTTACAACTGATTTTGGAATTTAGAGACCTTTTAGAGAAAGTCTGGACAGAGGTATTTTGGATAACTATAAAGGTTGGAATGGATTAAATTGAACCTTGGATACTATTGTTTAAGGTTAAACCATTTCTGAAGATTACTTTTGGAATATTATAATACTATATTTTTAGGACAAGGACAACCTGCAGGTCGGGGGATAACTCGTCGCGTCATACAAAGCTGCAGGAATCGAACCCACAACCATAGTGCGACAGGCCTTTATTACCTACCAATAGCCTACAGGAAGTCCCTGGTTATTACAAAAAAATTTCCCTAATCTACATGGTATGTGTTAATATTTGGAACCTTATACAATTAGGATAAATAGAATATTTTTGAGTTCTATTACCTTTTGAAGTGAATGATGGGTTTGTGGTAAAAATATATTAAAGAATGAAAGTCTACATGAAAAGTAAGTATATTTCCTTACGTTCTTTGTATATCTCCTAAATAAATTCCTCAACTTTATAAAAGGTAACTTAAAACAAAAACGTTGCCGGTTAACTTTTCCAACTGGGGAGTCAATGACCGTTTAACCAATCACAAGTTTGTGACTTTCTTGTGGTTAAATTTCTCCTAATCCTATTTTCTACAACTCTCCATAAAACATTGATGGTTTTTTTCTTCCATGTCCATATTTTCATAGAATCCTAGTATGGGTTATCTCGGGTGACCTTTGTACTTATCTGTATTTCTTTTAAAGTTATATTTTTATTAACCTTATTTCCGATGTGGGTTTTCCAAAAAGGTATTTTCTATTTTCAACCTTTTATTTTCAAAGAAAAATTTCAAATTGCGAGGACGCCATTTATTGAAGGAGGGGATAATGTAACACCCCGAGCTTCCACGATACGCTTTTCTTTCAATCATGCAATAGCTTGCATTGTACGCAAGTTCGAGATTCTAACACACCGCGACCAATCAAAATACCCATTATGAATAGTAATACCCACTTTTTGAAATTATATATATTTTATATTTCAAAATGGGCTTCATTTTTGAATTCAGAATATTGAAATTATCCTATGTTGAATTTTTGGTATTTTTCTGAGAACTTCAATTTTTTTATGAACAGTGAATAATACTTAAAAAAAAACTTTTTTAATAAAAATAATTTATAGTGATAAGTTATACTATTGAGTTGTTTTAAAGTGTAATTAGAATATATTTTTACCATTTTATCCAATGGTGGTCATTAGAATTAATTTCACTTTGAAATTGGACATAAACAATTGTCAATCTTTTGATATATATTGTTTCTTAAAAACACTTTATTTGTTGTGACAGCGGGAATTAATTATAAAATTAATTAATAGAACTTATATGTTTGTAATTTTGTAAAATAGACAAAATTTTTGAATTTGGAATATCAATTATTACTTAGGGTGAAATTTTGGCATTTTCTGAAAAACTTCAATTTTTGATGAATAGTGAAACCACCAAGTGGTAGTTAAATAACTGATTTTTCATTTAAATGAAACATTACCACTTTTGTGATTTGATTTTCAAAAATATTACATACATGGTTTTCATTAGGAAGTAAAATTTGGTTCAATGGGATTAAAATAATTTTTTGGTGAATAGCAACTTTTAAGTTTAATTAATCGCGATTAAAGGTAATTAGTGAAATTTAAGGTAAAAATGATATTATAAAAATAATAAACTACCATTAAACTTGTCTTAACATTATTGAATGAGTCATGTCCGACCAAGAAAATCAATCGGTCAACTTGGGGACCCCATGGAGCCACTTGGGTAAGAAAATGACATTAATAACGTTTTATTTAAAGTAAAAATAAAATTGTCACAAACATGTGTTGTTTCACTAAAACAATTATTACATGGGGTTATATAAGTTAAAATTTTGACCATAAATATTCATTGAAAAGATAAAAATATTTCCTACATCATGGTAATTTTTTTATAATTTTTAGACATTAAATAAATTAAATTTTTAATGACACCATGATGATGCAGCGATTACCTCATTAATTAACAATTTTAATAAAATGGAAGGATAATGTAAAATCTAAGAATTAAACTTGTCCAAATCCTATTGGATGAGTAGATTTAGAACCCTTATCACCATAGCCTCGAAATATATAATTTTTGGACCTTTAAAATCTGAAACTCATTATATAATAATGTAACATTTCATTACTTTCCAAGAGTGCCCCTCCTCTCCTCTTATAAAAGGCCCCCACCACAACCACCTTATTTACACCTTCTAAGACATTTGGTTCATCCAACCTCTACTCAAATACTCTCTAAACTTTCCCCTCTTACTCCTAGAAGCCTCACATTGGTCAGAATTCTTCTCAAGGAAACCTTTGGCTCAAATAAAAAATAGTTACCCGTTTTAAAGGTAGTGTTTTCTCTTGTGTTCTTATGTTTTATTTTGCTTCTCCAACCCCTTAAGATCTTTTTATTCATTTATTTTGTAACACCACCTGTATCCTCAATATACTAGTATGTTTTTATAAGAAGTATTATATCTACACGTACACACACCTACATCTAATGGTTAAAGAACATACTGTTTCTGTGGATGGTGAATTTCTGCCTCATGAAATGATGATTGTTCAACACTCATATAACACCTCTCATGGTGTCCATTATGATGAAAATATTTTTATATATGATATATATTATTTTTTTTTTCTTATTATTCTTTATTTTTAATTTATGGAATACCTTTATGATTTCCATTATGGGTAAACGCGATAATTTCATTTTAGGAAGTGTGAACTACCGCCCCCTCAAAGTGATTTGAATCGTTAATGCCATATGTGGGATGTATAAAGGATAGAGTAAATGGTATTATAAATTATTTTATAATAGAATTATATAATACCTTTATATAATTATAACTTCATTCCATTAAATACAAAATAGAAATGAAATTAGCGTCCATGTGTACGTACGTCTTACCCTCTCCATGAACGGTGCATTTCATTTCTTACGTCTAAATGTTATGTAATATTATAAATGCATGTATATAATGGATATATAGGATATATATGATATCTAAATCATGAATATAATTCTGGATATAATGGATATTCTACCACATAAACAACTTGTAATTATAAGAAGTTTATTGTTGACTTAAGTACCAAAGATCGAAAAAACGACCGTTATTAACTTAAATGACTACATAATTTTTGTAAAATTGTAATAAGTGATATAAAAGGAATAATGAACTTGGAAAATGTTCTTAAGAATGTAGAAATTAACTCTAGTTTATTATTCCGGAGGTTAAAGAACGATCGAGTCAAGTCAGACACGAGGTAAGGGAACTTCTTAACCCAATTTCTATTCTTTGGGTTAATCTTCTACTTTCAAATTATGTCATGATATTATTATGTCCTATCTTGAATTTTTTACTTTGTTTATGTGTACTTATAGTTAATACACATTATAGATCTATTTTATTTAAAAAAATAACCTTTTTACGGGACTTCGTCTCAATCACCATTCAATGAGGAATATTTTGTTTTATACACAAATTTCTTTTATACGGTGTATAAACCCCTTTGATTTTTATGTTTATTCAAAAGGAATATTTTTATATGAATAATTTTACTAAAAAACAAAAAGGAATGTTTTTCTTGTCGTATGTATGTGGCGAAGATGACTTCTCTTCTGTCGTGACCATTATTTGAGTTTCGGCATCCTCTACAAGACATAACTTTTTTTAAATGAAAAATAAATACCAAGTTTTAATTTTCTTTTATTTTGTTATTGAAAATGTTTTTGATAAGGTTTTTATTATAACAATGTGTTGTATTGATATCTTGTGATTGAAATGTGGAAATTTTATGTTTCCTTTATGCATGTTTTATGTGATACGATTATGTTATGGTTTATGATATGTTAAAACATGTTCATATGAGGAATGCATTGGACTTAATAAGTGACGGGTGGAGCCCGCTATAGCTCCTTGATGCATCGGTAGGTCTCATGAGACAAAATAGTGTCTTGGCACAAGGCCTTGACAAAATATTATTTGTATTCTTGGCACGAGGCATTGGATACGTGGTCATGATAGTATGGCATTATGCATTCCCTCATTATGAGAGTGGTTATTGATATTTCATGTGATTATTCGACCAGTAGAATATCCATGTGAATAAGTAAATGGCATTATCTCATTTTACTTTTTCTATATTATGTTTAAGTTCAAGTTTAAAAGGATTTTGTTTTTGTTATACATTGCCTTAAATGTTTATGTTTATTTATGAAATCTTCCGCTATATTGTTATACTTACTGAGCATATGAGCTCACCCCTTTCAATGTTTTAATTTTTCCAGGATGTGAAGAAGTATTTTAGTAATGACCTGCAGGGATAGTCTGAAGGGGATATGAGTGTGGAAAATGGAGGCTATGTTATTTTAGTTTTTCACTTTATGATGTAATGTAACATTTATGAATGTATCTAGTGTTTCCAAGGCTACTAAACTAATCGGTCTTTCGAGACTTGATATTTTGTGATCATGCCAATGTTACGCAACAATGCACCGACTCTGGGTAACTAGGGTTGGGGCGTTACATTCATCATAAGTATTGGAGGATAGGTATGAAGAGGCATACATAAGACTTCATCATGAGGTGTTCCACCTATCAGCTAGTGAAGGAAGAACACCCGTGATTTACCAGATATCTAAAACCTCTTTCTATTCCTAAGTTAAAATGGAACGTTGCCACCATGGACTTCATGATGGTCTTACTGAGATCCCCTAAAGGAAGTAATTCAATATGAGTGATCATTGATATGTTAACCAAGGTCACACACTTCCTATAGATCTGGGAGACCTTCTTAGTTCACGATCTTGGGAGGCTTCACATTTGGGAGATATTTCACCTTCATGGTGTTCCTCGTTCTATTATATCAAAACAAGAAACCCATTTTCCCCCATGTTTCATGAAAGTGTTATATAAGGAAATACATTCATAAGAACTCTTGGGTACATCATATCACCCTCAGACTAATGGGCAGCCCGAGAGAAAGATTTAGGTGTTAGAGGACATGATATGGGCATGTATCAATGATTTTGGAGGTTCATAGGAAAATCACATACCTCTTGCTGACTTTTCCTACAACAAAAGAAATCAGGAAACAATTTAGATAGATCCTTATAAGTAATTTAGTGTTAGGTTGTTTCATTCACCTCTATATTGTTTAAAGGAAAGTTAGGAAATTTTACTAGGTCCTCATCTCATTTAGGAGACATCAGACCAAGTACAACTAATTCATAAGAATATGGTTACAGCTCAGTCTAGGAATACGTTATATGTCAATGGTCATCGTCGAACTCTAGAGTTTGAGTTCGAAGATTGGGTATTTCTGTGGGTTTCAACCTGCTTGGTTTATATATGGATTCAGAAATAAAGAAATTTATAACCTTTTTATGTTAGAAAATTCATGATAACGGAGATGATCGATCTGGTAGCCTATCAGTTGTAGCTACCTTAAGGGAATCGTTCCTTGCATGAAATATTCCATGTATTATACCTTTGTTGTTATCACCATGATCTGCCTCATTAGTTTTACCATGTGTAAATTGATCTTGAGGAAGATTCATCCTTCGAGGAGCATTTTATATATATCATTGATTTGACCATGAAGGCTCTCTAAGGCAGGTCAGTTCCTCCGGTTCGGGTGCTATGACAACACGGATGATTGTAGGACAAGACCTGGGAGAGAGGGGATGATGTACATGCTTAGTGGATATAACATTTCCAAGAATATTCCTTGTCAACCTCAAAAGATAAACTTAGGGATGATTTATCTTAAAGATGGGAGGTTGTAACATACTGAATTTTTAGTGAGGTGTGTTTTCTTTTTAGTTTTGCTTAAAACTAGAAAACCATACCGAGGGCTGGTCGATTATTTTTGGAAAGGAGGTTTTAGGTGGGATGGTCCCTAGCTTCATACCCAATACACAATAAGTATTTATTTAGCTAGAACCCATTCACATCGTATAGATGTTTTCCTAAGAATTAATGAACCCGAACATTACACGACGTGTAATGAGGTTACACACCATGTAATTTCTTCTTCCGGAGGAAAAGGAATCAATAATTACATGACATGTATGTCATTTACATATTGTATAAATTTCCAACCTAGTTTTTTAAAAAATGGGCAAAACCATTTTTTCAATAGGGGTTCTTTTCTTCTTCTACATAGCAGGTGTGATATATGAGTGATCCTCCCAGCACCTGACATAATTTTGTCATGATATCCTCTATTCGTACTATTTTCTCTTCCCCATTGGGTTCATTTTATTAATATCAATAAGCCCTACACTCCTCACCCATCCTTTTCCAGTTTCTCTTCTCCTTTGTTGAACTATCATGGCGTGATCTGATTTTCTGAATTTTCAGGGTTTTGGTATATTCTTTCTGATATCTTTTATTCTAGATTGAATTAATAGACGATGCTATATGAGGATAGTGCTATAAATATATGCAATGTTATCTAGTTTGTTTCCGCATTTTTGGTGAATTTTATAACATGCTCCATGTTCCACTCATTGGAAATTTCCAGTGACACCATAAAAGTTTCAAAAAAATATTCTAAATGGTTTCGGATGCTTACTATAATCCTGGCTATTGGAAAATCACCTCTGAGGTTGATCGACTTGAACTAAGGCACCCCGTGGGGTGTACCAAATCCTTTATAGTGTGCCTTCTAGTATTCCAAATTGCCACCGAATTAGGTGTACTACCCCTATAATAAATTCTTTTGTTTGATAACTTGTTTTTGTTAGAGTAGTAGTCCAGGAGTTAATCCCATACACCTTATTCCATAAAAATATTTCTTAATTAAATTCCTTGGAAAACATGATAATCATGCATTAAATGGTTTCTTTATCAAATGGTATTATTTGATAATCAAATCATACTTACACTTTAGTACAAAGGTAGATTCAAGAGATTCTAACTTAAGGACCCCTTGGATGGGACCATTGTTCCTTATAGATATAATGTTAAATGAATTTAAAAATATGTTGGGGGAGACACTAGCTATACCAGGGATGGTCACACCGTGCATTTTACTTTTACCACTAGATGAGTGACACTAATTCCTTAGGGGAGACCCAGTGGATAAGTTTATTGGTGTGATAGTTGTACCATGGTACATGAGAGACTCGAACCCCTAAGTGTGACACTAGGGATGGACATAGAGATTATTTTAGGATGATTCCACAAAATTCTAGGATTGAGACTTGGGATCTCATTCATGGGTCACCTTGGATGGAATCCCATGACTTTGGACATATTTAGATCCCCTAGAGAAATACTAGGTATTCCCTTGGGATCACCTTGGATGGTCTTAGGGTGCTTTTTAATAATTAATAAATATGTTAATTAAATTAAATAATAATACTATGGAAATAAAACTCCTAGTACATTCTTTCGAAGAGAAATAACATTCTTGGGGATGGTCCATCCTTTGAAAATTTTATTATGGAACCTCTTACCATATATAACACTTGTGTATCATACCATCATTCAATGATATTTGTCTTAGAATGAAGCATGTTGTTATGGGATGGGTGACTAATGTGGAACCCAATCCTATATATCTTATTTATTTATTTCCTTGTATCTATTATTCATTAGCACATTGCTTATTTTATATTACATGAATTTTTTTGATCTAGACACTATTGGTGGTGGCCTAATGAGTATATCTCACACCCTACTTGGGATTCCATTGGTACCCAATTCGACATCCTGATTATAGGTATTTATAAATTGAAGCAACCAACTTCTGATAATTGATTACCAGTAGTAGGATGGAGTACAAGATTTGAGGACGATCAAATGCTCGTGATGCTAGTAATAGCTATTTCTTTTCCTTTTTGAAATTTTATTGTAGAATGAGGTATATAAATTCTCCCCTCTATACTATTTCATTAATTTCTTTATAGAAACATGTCATCATAATCATGATCATTATTTTTTATCAAATATTTATTCTTCTTATGTTCTTTATTTATGTGTCATGGTTTATTTTTTTATTTTGTTGTTTTCTATCTTTTATTACGAGTTCTTTTGTATCCAATTATATATATATATATATATTCGGATGTGTTCCACTCCAATATATGAGGGAAATTTTTTCCCTTAGATACACCATAGTCCCTCGCTATTAGTCAGCAGCCTCTAGCATATGGGAAGGCATACTTTAGGTCTTGTATCCATCGTCTCGGGGCACCATTAAGTGGAATCTAAGGCAGTATGATATAGGTATATTAGATCTAATTACAAAACGTAGATTAAATAAGGTGATTTTTGTAGAGAAAGAAATGTGGAAATTGAAACAGAAACCATGATTGAAAACCAGAAACAAGTACAACGGTAAAAGAAAACTACTGAGGTGCTTATACCACTTTTAAGGGGTAAGAGTGCACTAATCAATGGTAGAACACACAACCCAAAAAAGGAAGAAACTATGGTTTTTCTTATATTGTACTAAATAAAATAATTTATCAAACAATATCTAAGTATTACAGAAAGAAAAAGGAAGACAAATATTAATGTTTTTTGTCCCCACTCGGACAAATGTAAATGACAAGAACACCACCCACTCACGTGTTTTATTAATTTTCAAGAAAATAAAATTCTATAGAATCAAATTGAGAAATAATGTACAAGAAATAGAAGAATGAAAAAACATTATACTTTGAAACAAATGAAACCAAATAGTAATACTTACGTAGCCAGAGCGGGTAGCACTCTGACAGTCCTGAACACTTGATGTTGGTATAGGGGTGTGCAAAACACCTAGATATGAGGACTCCTACTTCATATCTTGTTTCTATGGATTATTCATTGAGAGGACACACATATTACATGGAGGAAGGGAATTTATATCAACAATAATCTGACCATGAGGTGGAGATGAGGAGGATGACATGCCAGGACTGGAAATCCGATTAAGCATTCAAAATTTGTTGGTGAGCTATGGTTTATCTAGAGGAGACTAGTAGCCAAAACTTGAGGGATTTGAGATTGATCGAATTCCAATTATTCGAGGGATTTATGGGTCATAAATCCCCTATCACCCACATTTTTTTAAAAACTGAACACCCAATAAAAACGATACACAAGTCCATGTCGAAAAAAACATCTAGCCTCTCAAAAAAACTCATCGATATAGATGGACAACATTAGTAAAAGGTGTGGAAAGGCACATGAATAGACCGGAAATTACTACAATGGATTTCAATGGTGGAAAATAAAGTAAACACATGTCACTTGATATAACCATCCATAGGCTAGCCAAATATGGGGCCCATGAAAATGGACCAAATGCGAAAGGAATAACTGAACGTAATTAAATTTGTGCAATAAAATAAATTTAAATCATTTGGGAAACATGAAGTTAATATCAAATATAAATGGAAGAACAATAACATGGAAAATTCAATATGAAAACAAATTTAACACCATAATTCATATTATTTCTTTCCAACCCCACCACACCCATGATCATTTGTGATCCCTCCTTGAATAATCCCTCAAATTAACTCAAGATATTTGATCCTAGGACCTCAAATGCAGCCAGTGATTGTTCCATACCTACCAAGGTAGGTGGAGAGCTGGTGGAGAAGAGATGATTTGGGTTGATCATGATCATTGATAGAAAATGTAGAAGAATTCCAAAAGTGTGAGGCATCAACGGTTGGTGGAGTTTGGAAGAAGTACAAGGGGCATGACACGAAGGTATTGAGGTGATCTGGTAGATGGATGTGATTTGACAAGGTGGCTTCAGTAATCAATAGAGGCCTTGTAGCTTGAAAAAAAACTTCCTTTGGGTTGTAGTGAAGTGGTCCTTCAGGACATCAAATAAATTTATGGGGGCCTACGGTCCATGTACTAAGGGTTTTCAAACATATATATAATAAATAAATCATGGTCTTGATGGGTGGGTTATCCCTTGGGGTTATGACATTTCCTTCTGACATGGGGTGTTAGGTGTGTATGTGTGTTTCATTGTAATTATAACACCAAATATCTAATATATTATTGTTATATATTTAAATAATTATTTTTAATACATTTATAAAATATGTATGTGTGTGTGTTTATATATATGCGTGTTTGTACATCTGTGTTTGTTTATATTTATATTAATATATTTCTGTTCATATTTCTATTTATATATTTATATAATTATATATATTCATATATATTCATATAATTAATTTTATTTAGATTTAAAAAATATGTTTTTCATTGTGTGTGTTTCTCTCAATGTGTCTATATTTATATATACATATTTCTGTGTGTCTATATATAAATATAAATATCTATATCTATATAGATATTTATTTACATGTATTAGAATGTATACATGTGTGTGTATATATATATATATGTTTATTATTAACATAACATATAAATTTGTATAAGTATATACGTATTAATACATTTTTATGACATGAACAAAATAAATAAATTTTTATTTTAAATAAAATGTATAATTACAATTTATTTTCATGTGGTTTATATATTTTATAAGAAATTATATATATATATATATATATTTAAATATTTATTTGAATAATTAAATTTTTTATATGTAAATATATGAATATATATATTTATATTTATAAATAACATTATAATATGAAAAGCACTAAAATTTATACCACATAATAGTCATATGATTGTTTGACCTGGGAATAAATTCCATTTCCATTGAAAAATTTAAAAAATACCCTCTTAAACAGTGATAAGATTCCATCAAATCTTTAAAAATTAGTGTATCCCAACAAAAAAAAACACCATTTTGAAGGCCATTTGAGAATTTTATGTCCTGAAAAAATAGTGATACAGGACCATCCAAGTTTAAATGGTTTATATATTTTCACAGGCTTCAATCTCATATCTCATGGAGCAAAAATAGATACCCTGGTCAAATTTTACGGTTGTTTGAAGTTCAAATCATGTTTTTAGAGATTCTTAAAATATTAATTAATTTATTATTTCTTCTATCACCAAATAGTTATCAAATTTCTATTACTCAACACTAATTTGGAAATTATTGATTATAATTAATTTTTAAACTATATTTCATTAAATATATTAACTATTAAGTGTAAATACTTATTTATTATTATGTAAATCATATTTTTGGCTAGCATCGCGGTTGAGTGGTACATAGCTACGACACAACACCAAGGTACAACGAGATCAAATCTCAACATCAACAATTTTCCCCCATTTTAGGGGTGGTGGTCTTTTCCCACATGCATTTGCATGGGATGATGGCATGGTGTGTGTGGAGATCATGGTTGATAGTGAATGCAGGAAATACTGGTATGGCTAGCAGAATTGATGGTATGTGTGAAGGCCTCTGGTGTATGGATGCTCGATGAAGCATGTGAACCAATTACGGATTGATTATAGGAAGATAGTTCAGATTAGAAGAATAGATAGTGGTAGGGAATTGTTATAGTAGCCACCAAAGGAAGGAAGTCTTACCATAGATTGGAAGATCCGGTGATAGAGGAACAGTGGGCTGATGGTGTTGATCATAGGCGATGATGCATTGGGCATTGAGACAATAGCCTCCAAAGATGATGGGTGGGAGGTTCGGACACTATTTGGCCCATTATCTGGATGAACCTACAGGTTGGGGCCTTCATCCAGTTGTTTAATCCTTTTTCCCCTTGGCTTTTAAGGCCATGTAATGAGATCACTCTACCTAGAAAAAAGAGAGGAATTTTTCATGTTTAATAAAACGGGGGTATTTCCCATAATTGTTAAAAAAAAATTCAAAAAATATAAATATAAATCATATTTTGGTAAATATATTATATATATTCATTTATATTTTAATTTTTTTTAATAATTTATAATTTTGTCATGAACGTCACCCATTGTCAGCACTAAGAAAATCACTGATAAAGGATATCATTATCAATGTAAAAGAGATCTAATAATGGAAAAACAATCACTGATAAAAGTAAAGGAACCCACTAAGAAAGGTAATTTATTAATATAGATAATTTTATTGTAGTATAAATAGGTTGTCCGACTAAGAATCTTTTGGGTTGCACGTGAATCTGGATGGATGTCTAGTTGGAACTCAAAATATATTTTTTGGTGTTGAAGAGAAATACACCCCAAGATGGGTAGATGGATCCCCCAACTTGGTGTTCGTAATAGAATTATTGATGCGATGCTAGTGGGAAACAATAGGGTGGGTGTTGGTCTGGTTTCTCGGGACCATTAAAAGTTGATTACTGTAAATCTGCATAAATCTATTTTCACTAATTGGATCCCTCTGGTTGTTGAGGACCTCACTATTCTTTTGGGCTTTCTGTTCGATAATGTAATTATCCTTGAATATAATTTTAAAGTTTTTATTGATTCTATTTTGGAATAGGATAAAGGATTATAACTATTTGGAGATATTTTGAAGATGATTAACTATTTTATGGAGCACTTCACTTTTTTCCTTTGCTAGACATGAAAAGAATAATTTTTATCATTACTTTGCAAGCTGAAGCGTAGATGGGGGCACTCACACATTGTTTTGAAATTTTCTAGGGTGACATTGATCTCTTGTAATGAATGATTTTCAATATATCTAGTTAATATTTTCCTCTAATATATATAGACACACAACAATCACACGTACCACTAGAACCACCTCCACAACCCAATGGATGTTACTCTCAAAACCAAATGGGTGTTACTCTCCAAACCCAATGACCAACAACTATACTCACCTCTAAGTGGGGATTTACCCTTACTCAAACCTAGAAGGAGATAATCTACAAACACTTGAAGGCACATGTATCGTGCGAGATAATAGGCTAGTGGGGTCATACCAAGGATTCCATTTTATGATTCCATCATTTAATTAACCAAATAAAGATCTCAGTTTTAAATAAAAAAACATATAATTTCAAAAGTATTTTTAAAAAAATAATGATTTACAATTTAAAGGATGGAAAATACTTTAAAAAATGGCCTAACATACATTTTATATAAAATAGTTTATATAAATTTAAAAGGCATTGTAAAAAATTTGAAATCATTGGATTATATATATATATATATCATATACAAACTAGAAATAAACATGCTAATCTTCCAAAAGGTATGATAATTACAAGATATGAGACTACCTCACACTCAAATTTTATTTACGATAATATATGTACACACATCCCCCTCGATAATGACTAGGGAGAACATGTCACAATCCTATCAGGGCAGTTACCTGCAGCATATGTATTGTTAGTGTTGTAAAGCATAGACGGTTGTCCTAAATAACTCACTAAATACCTATACATTATTTTTCTCGAATACAAAATAGTGATGTGAAATTTATGTTATGACCAATAAAAATACAATTCATCTAATTCTCCCATTTCAAATATTCCAATTTTCTTTATAAAAACCAAAATTGGCCTTTAATAAAACTATGTTTTTTCAAGATAAAACCAAAGGGTTTCTTTCAAAATCATTTGATTCCATTTTTCTCAAATTTTAAATTGAAATCATTTCCATTGAATTAATTTTAATATTTAAATTCAAAAATTTAAATTTCACCAAATTCCATAAATTTCTCAAACACACCCTAATTCAATGGAATTGGGGGTTTTCCGTAATTTTATTTCAAATAAATATATTCAATGAAATTGGGTTTTTAATAAATAAATTGAAACAAATTTATCATCAAAATAAATTTAAATCATTAAATTTAATTTAAATAAATCAATTTAGGGTTATTCAAAATTGGTGATCTTATCAGAACCACCTACCTCAAGATCATTGTATCTCAAAAGGTAAACCCCTAATCGGAAAACTCCAATGAATATATTAATAAATGAATATTCAAGAATCAACAATAGATTTTGGATTTAAAATTGTGGATATTAGATACTCCAACAAAATAAAGATCTAAAAAACCCTTGGAATGAAAGAGGATAGAGAAGAAGAAACAGAACAGGAAAAGGAAACCTACCATGTAGAGATTGAACTTTATTCTTCAAGCTTTAATCCTCTTACGAAGGATTGTATAGGGCATAGAATCACCTCTCATGAGCTTCTAATGAAGAATAAAACAATTGGGGGTCGAATAGGTCTGTCAGGAACCTAAAGGGGGGGTTGGGATTTTAAAAATAATTTTCAAACTAAAAATACTCATACACATGGTTAGTTGGGCATGGTCACACGGTTAAAAAAACTATACAACCTAACTGTGCACCCATTTTAATTGGGTTTCATGATTTATCATATGTGGGTTCATGGTTTTTTAATCGATGCACCAACCATGAAAACCATCATTGTCTATATTTGATCGATTTTCTCTATCTTGGTGCACAGTTTGGGAAAACCATGCTCCAACCGTGCATAGCCCAGAAAAAATACAAATTTCTTAAAAAATAACTTGAATCACCCCTAAACAAAACCCACCCAAATCATGATTAATAGAGAGGTTAAGGAATAACTGAAAATAGTAACAGGACATTAAAACATCTCGACCATTAAATATTTATGTCCCTATAAACCATACTCAAAAGCTTCCATGTAAAAAATAAGGCCATCACTCTCTCTTCAGTTCCTCCCTCTCCCATGTCTCATGAGGATCAGAACTTGTAGACTATAACACTCAAACCAAAGGTATTGTCCTCTCCTAAAGTACTTTGGTTTTAGAATCAACTATCCTGAAAGGATGCATAGTCATAGATAAATCAGGTTCAACCTCAAGATCACTTTATCTCATAACATGATATTTATCAAATAGATGCTTACAGAACTATGATACATGGAACACGTTATGTATCAACATTAGCTAAGTTGTAATTAATAAATGTTAAGACACTTACCCACATGCTCAACCACTTTAAAAGGTCCCACAAAGTGGGGTTCAAGTTTCCCTTTCCTCCCAAGACATCGATAACCCAAATGGGGTGAAACATTCAAGAACACCTTGTCACCAACTGAAAAATCCAAAGGTATGTGATGAAAATCAACAGAATATTTATACCATATATGTTCCATCAAAATTATTTCATGAATCAACTAAATCTTATTTTTCATCTCCTAAACCAAGATTGTCCCAACCAAGGAACATTCACCAATCTCCAACCACCATAATAGAGATCTACAAGTCTACCTAAACAAGACCTTAAAAGAATATATTATAATCTTGGGATGTTTAATATTGTTATAAGAAAACTCAAACAACCCCAGATTGTCATCCAAAGCTCCAAAAAAGGCATGAAAACATGAACAAAGCATATTCTCAAGGATCTGTATTACTCTTCTTGTATGCCTATATGACTTCGTATGGTATTACATACTCAAACAAAACTGAGATCCCAATGCCTCATGAAATCCACTTAAAAAATAAGAAGTAATCTGAGGATCCCTACCATAGGATATAATATATAGAACTCTGTGAAAATGAATGATTTATGTCACATTGATATTTCTTAAATCTTAAACATTGGTTGTATCACATATGGGTATAAAGTGAGTAGGTGTAGTTGGTTGGTTGATCAAAACCCATATCAAATTCTTATTTATCTAGGTACATGAAACCCAACCAAAAGTTCCATAGAGATATCATCTCACTTCCAAGCAGGCACTGGAAGTGGTTGAAGCAAGCCCTAAAGTCTCCAGTGCTCAACCTTGACCTATTGGCACATATAGAAATGAGAGACAAATTCAGTAATTCCCCATCTAATACTTGGCCACTAGAATTTACATTCTATATCATAGATCATATTCATGGTTCCTGGGTCAACTACCCACTAGTAATTATGATAAACCCCCATCACATATTTCTTTACTGCTAACGGTAAAACAAAACAATTTTGATAACATAGAATGACCTCAATGTATAATGACCAGTCAGGTAAGGTCTTCACACCATAAAGAGAGTCTCTAATGTTTTGGAATTCATTATCAAGCTATTGTTCTTGAAGAATCATCTCGATAAGGGTGAATGTCAACAAAAAACTGGCCAAATAAACTTCGGGCCCTAATTCTTGGACTCTAATATGCAATTGTGTAGAAAGAGCCATAAATTTCCACTCTTCTGATAATTCTTTAAAAACTTAGGTCATAAGTTTCCCACTCAAATCACTTATGATGACATTCCATTTCTCTGGGGAATAAGAAATGTCAAAGTTGAAATATTGTAGGAACACATCCCAAGGAAATTGTTGGAGATTTAAATCAATTTATGAGAAGATATAGCTCAAACTCATATGGTATGAATACACAGTAAACCATTCTCTAAAAAGGTAATCCTGCCAAATATTAGGGGTGTGCATCCCAACAATGAGTTTAAGTTAATGGTTTGTATAATTATTCTCACATGTCCTAATATTATGATATCCATAAACAACGACCTGATCATCTTGCATAAGAACACAACCCAAACCTGAACCCGATGCATCACAGAAGACCACATATCCCTAACCATAATTTGGAAGAGTCAACACCGAGGAAGTATTAAAAAGACACTTCAGCTCAACAAAATAATTCTTACATATTTTATCCTACAAAAATTTTACACCCTTCTGAGTTAGAGTAGTCATCAGACAAGCCAAATTTCAGAAGTCTTTTACAAACTATCAATAATACCTAGATAAAGCCATGAGGCTTCACATATAAAAAATATTTCATGGATGTTACCATCTCATAAAAGTGTTCACCTTTTTAAGATAAACTAAAATACCACGTTCTGATATCACGTGTCCCAAGAACCACACTTTCGAGATCCATAAATATCATTTTGAAATCATGGCATAATGTAAGTGATTCCTCAATAATTATATAACTACTCTTAGATGATTCACATAATCATCCATATACATAGAGTAAATGTGAATGAAATTAAAAAATAATACCACGAAAGCATGAAGGTACTTTTGTTAAATCATATTCATTAAATTCATAAAGACTTTAGGAGTATTGGTTAGACCAAATGGAATGACAAGGTACTCATAATGGTCATACCTGCTCCGAATGGTGGTTTCTATAATGTCATATTATTTTATTCTCAAATGATGGTAACCAAGCTAAAGATAAATCTTTGAGAAATATAATTCATACTTGTTATAAGGCATGGAAAAAGAAAATTATTTTTCATATTTTAGCATAGTGGTTGACATGGTGGAAGCCTCCCATTATCCTATGACATTCACAGTGGCTAGAGGAGTTAGACATGGTGATCAGGGCTTGAATGATGATAGTCGATTGAGGAAGTACATTGAGGGAGCGACGCCTATTGGACTTTTTGTGGAGGAGTGGTGAATCTTTTGTGGTTGTGATAGGTGGAAGTTGGGGATATAGGAGGAAGGTGGTGGAGCAAAGCGACAGTTGGTGAGCATGTAGGAGCACAAAAGAGTGCTTCTCCCACATTGAAATTGTGGGATTGATGCCAAGACATTATAAGGATGGATTCTTATCACTCGGATAAGAATCTGACACTAGGGTGGTCCCTCAAACACCACACGCACACACATTGGTCACAACCTATGCGACCCGCGCCGGACATCAGGTCTGGTATGCTCCCACTAGGCTTGACCACCCACAGGCCCTCACGAAGCTTATCCACCCATGTGACATGCCTGGTCCAACCCTCCAGAGTGGTTTCCTGGCCAGGAGACCCCTTGTGGATCCCCATGGTGGCTGGCCAGCTCCTTAGTTGAATATTTTCTTTAAGTGGCTATATTTTTTAGTAAAAAATCATTTTAAGAGTTAGAAAAAATTATGAACAGACAATATTATAATCAAATTATCTTAACTAAGATCTAAATACACTATTAATACTTATTTCATTCTTTAAAACCCCTTTAATCAATTTGAAAAAAAAATCCCATATTTAATTAAAACAATGAAATTCAAGGGATTTTAATATTCAAAAACACTTAAAAACAATGAAATTTAAATAAAAATATTCACATAATTTTGGTCTATCAATCACCCCCACACTTAAACCATGCTTTATCTCTAGCATAAAATCTTAGCAAAGAATTAAATTGGGCACCAATGTTATCAATATTCTAATTTCAATATATTAAAATAAAATAATTATCAATTTTAAATTAAAATTTCAAAAATCTCTCATAAAACATTAATTCAATTTCTCAATTTTCAATAAAATAATCAAATCAAGAATTTTAATCTTCCCCATTTGAAAAATGATGGAACATATTTTTTCATTAATTCAAGTTCTGCAATTTATTATTATCAAGCATGCCAAATCATAACTTATCTCACTTTTGAATATTTTCACTCAACTATCATGATTATATTCAAGTAGATATGTGATCATATCATGAGAGCAAGATCCTTATCTGTAGGCTTGTAAAAGAAATTCTTTCTCTAATTTCTAAATAAAAAACCACATATAATCACAAGGGATTGGAATTTAAGGTGAAAATGTCTCTAAGGCTTAAGGATGGTAGGAATTGATTTTTAAAATTCAAGGATCAAGGAGAAGGTTTATCTCTCAAAGCATAAAGAATTATATTCAATGTAAAATTTTAATTTAATTCTCCCATGGAAATTGTAACAACTCCTTACTTCTTTAAAAGATCAAAGTAAATATTATGATCAAATAAACCATAATGAATGATTTGTGCGCCCTATTCTATTTTTTCTAATTTTATAATTTTTTTCTTTTTCAAATAATGTTTTTGTTTTTTTTTTTGAAATTTATCCTTAGAATAAAGCTCAATTCCACCTACAAACCACATATGATATAAATTATCAGTTCAGTAATAGTTTTTTTTTGGTTTTCCTAAATCTTAACCCATTTTTCTCATATTTTTGGATTTTTGTTCACTTTCCGTATTTAATATTTAATAGGGAAAATCAATATAGTATCATTAATGAATCAAAAAACATACATTTTTATCACAATATTCACCCCCATAATTTTTCTTCACAATTTAAATCATCCCATCCACCATGACTCCCATTAACCCCACACTTAAACTTAAAAATATCATGAAAATACTAAAAGGAGGGTAAAAATGGATAAAAATGGATTAAAACATGGCTCATCCCTAACAAGGTCTTTCATGGTTTCTATGGGATAAAGAAGAATTGTTTTAAAGGTGGTATTTTAAGGATAAGTGGATTATAAAAAATATACCTCAATCATTTTAAATGTTTTTTCATAGTCATAGATTTGATGATTTCAAATTCAAGTTTTAGCATGTGATATGTCCCAATACCACTCAATACATATGCTGAAGAATATATTGGAAGTACTTGGTCCAGAAATCCTCTCAATAATGGACATATGATATTGGAAAATCACTTAAGGCATGATTAATAATATGAAATCTATTCAAATGAATTTGAAAAATTTAAAGCATAAAAAATGGATGGGAAATTTCATTTACATGAACCAATCAATTCCCTCAAATAATGAGTCCCCATTTCAATATCCATGCTTCACATTAATCATAAAATTATCCATTTTACTCATTCAATCTTATTAACATTGAAATGTAAAACAAGGAATCATATGATTCCTAAGAAACTAATGTCTTTTAGATAAGTCAAGTAATACAAGAATTCAATTGTGGGTATAAGATTTTGAAGGTACCAGGCACCCAGTGGAAGCCCCAGAACAGTTTTTTTAAAAAAACTTACTGACAAACAACATGAACTCGTTGATTTTAGTGAATCGCTTCTAGGCTTAAGTTGAGAATCTCCCATGGAGATTTTTAAGCCAAAAATTAAAACTATAAAATACCTAGTTAAAATCTAAGGTTGTGCATGATGTCTTCTCTTCATTAGAAATCACTGATTGAATAATATGAAGACTAATTCTTCTAGATCAACTACATGAGGTTGAAAAATATGTGGGAGTGCAGATCATCTAAATCTGGTTTCAATCATTGAGTTCAGATGATGTCTTCGACACTCTGATGAGCACTACATGGCCTTACTTGCGATGAATTAGGGAGAGCTAAATCTGAGCTCCTGGATCCAAAGACCCTCTCTCTAGAATACAGGAGAGTTTATTAAAGAGAGAGAGAGAGGATATTAATAATCCATGGTGAAATTTTCCCCTCTTATATATATACAGTATTAAGAAAATACGTGGTAATTCTTTCTCGGACGCTGAATAATTAACACTCTATATAAAAAATATTTTTACTACTAAACTAAGTTAAAAATATTATTAATTATAATTATAACATTCTTGTTTTATAAAAAATATATTAGATGATAATCCTTGATCCACTATCTCATATTGTTCTTCCTACAAATATTAAATGATCATTGAATATTTTATACAAATATTCATTAAAATAATATTTTTCATGTATTTACTTAAAATTTGTAAATTCATTTAACAAATAAATTTAATTACCATTATTCTTTACATTAATAATGTGAATTTATTTATTTCATTGGTGTTCATATCTCCATAGACAAAACTCAAACCCCTTTATGGGACCCACCATGTTCAATATACCTATTCTGCTGAAGATGGAAGATTCTTGAATACGCTATTATGTGTGAACCTTTTCTCCATTATCTCAGTAGTAGTGAATACTATTCATAGACCAGGAGTGGGAATTAGAAACCCATCATGTCTCATTAAGTGATAAGGATTATCGCAGCAGCAACAACCAAACTACGAACAAGAACTATGTAATATTATCTATTTTTCATTAATATCTCATAAATCATAATGCACACTCATGTCATCTCACATTTATTGCTTTATTATTTTTTGATCTGACTAGATAGATTTACCTTGGATGTCCATGACCATGGATTTATCAAGGTACTACCATCCTAATCCACATGGCCCAATATATATCACTTTTGTAACTTAGAAGAGAAAAATAATTTCATAACCATTCAACCAATGTCATTCCACCAACTACGCATCCAACACAAACTACCTCTCCATGATTTAATTATCATGGTTTTTGTATTGCATCAATGTATGTGATAAAATGGAACACATTGGAAATGGTCTCAAGTCAGGAGACCATTACACGTGTCCGTAGATGGGAAAATCCAATGACACCCAAAACATGTGTTGTTCTTATTTGAGGGTTTCTTCTCATGATCTCACTAGTATAGATCACCATGTTATAACATCATGATAAGAAGTCTGAAATATTATAATCTCCCAAAACGTGACATTCGAACATATACTATGTCCCGCTAGTAAGATACATCTAGAACATAGGTCTTTTGATTAACGTTAATGTCATAGTACCTCAAGGTTCTCATTATAGCCTCATATCTGATATAACATATTCATATGATAATTAATATTTGGAAATTACCATTAAATAGAGGATGAAAAAATACCTACACAATAATGGTAAATTATTATCTAATATATCTAGTTATACACATGATATGGTAATCAAAAGAATGTAATAGTTGGGTCTAGGGAACCCACTATCTCAACACTTTAACTTACACTAGAGAAAACTTGCTAACCAAACTTGTTATCTCTCACATTATTATGATCATTTTTATACTAACTCATGGCTTTAGCTACTGGGCCTTCCATGATTCTGCCGCATGGAAACTCTTCTATAAGGTACCTCACCTCCTGGAGTAAAACTTCTCATGTGATGGTATCCCTGAGTATATCCCATTTTTTCACAATCTTTACCTGAAATATTGGATAGTAATAATATCATATTTTAAATTATGATAATTCTTTACTTAAGTTGTGTGATTCCAAGAACTGGAACAAGTCATTTCATTTTACATCATCTTAACTGCCTGAAGAGCTACAATATACTCGGTACTTGTAGGTATGGTTACCAATAGATTATATGAACTTATCTCTCTCATAAACTATTCCTAACTATGATATTAGATCACATTGATCTATGGAAGACTATTTTTTGTCCGCTAAAAACTAGTATACTTTATTATCCACTTACGAGGTATATATCTTCTATACTTACCAATGTACAATCAAATAGTTCTGACTGATTACCTTACAGTGCTCCTGGATATAAACGATATCTGCCTACTATAAAGTATATCCTGAAAATATTATTTTTTTACATATCATGTCATGTGTGATTAATACATTTATTAATCATATGGATTTTTACTTACCACATTACTCTCTTACCATGTCTTGGACATATCAACCTGGAGAGATTCGTCCATATACCTTTGGCAACAATTCCCCTCTTGAATTGTTCCAGCCTTTATTTTTAAATACCATGTTTCTATACGTATGATTGACTTTGTGTAAGAAACCTTTTTATCCACCTCATTACATCATCTTCCCCATAACATAGGTCGCTACATTAATTCAATCACTATAGAATAAATTTAATCCTAATCTTAACTATAAGACTAATATGTTTTATATATGTTGTTGAACATATTCTACTTGGAAAACAATGGCTCTCTCACTAAACTCTAGTTGACACATTGAAAACACTCATTCCAAATTATTATTCTGATATCTTTTTTCTTACTTCAATCCTAAACTGGAATTCAGTAACTATCATTTGTTATTAGCATTCTCTAATGTGACCATCTTCTTCAAGTCGTGTCATGTAGACACCATCCATGATTGAGAGAAAAAAAATCCAATGCATAATAATATGAACAAGAATGTACCTATGACAATTAAAATTCTAATGGATTTATGAATAAAAACACGGTGTAACCAATCGATCCTTATTATTATTATTCTTGTACCATCCACGTATCTTTTCACTTGAATACCCACTACAGTATTTAAAATAATAAGCATGTTCTTGTTTGATATATTGAATGCATTAATGAATTTTAATTTTTTTGGACAATCTTATATAATTTCCATTTACTGCTTACCTGAAGGAATTATTATTCTCAATGAATAATATATCACTAACTTTGATGACTAAAAAACTATCACCATGGTTTTATACTTCCTACGCAGTATGTGTCTCTTGAACATTTGTGTTCCACAGACACTTCTGAAACTAGTTCCTTTTCCAACTATATATGCATCTCAAGAATTGACTAGATCAAAGTCAATCCAGTTCCCACTGTCGCAAAAGATATGTGCACCCTTTTATATAAATGTAGTCCATCACTTGACTACAACTTTTTATCTTAGGTATTTATGTAATATCCTAATCAACCATTATGTTAATTACATTAGATACACTATGTGTTTGTTCCTAATGCATGTTTTTATACCCTAACAAATTATTTTCATCTAAACACAATTCTTATGACTTCATTGATGTCCATCATAACTATAATTATAAGATATCCATTTGTAATGATAGTTGGGATATGGTTATGAGATTTCAACGTTATTCTCAAATCATTTCATGAAATATAATAGAATTTTATGGAAGTTTCAACATTGATACTCTTTACATCATAACTCTGATGTATAAAATTTTCCTTTAGGAATTACACCATGCAAAATTTCTTTGATCAATGTTAACATGTAAGACTTCATCATCAATCTTTCTTATTAACATTAATGTTTTGAAGTATATAAGGTAATTTCAATTTAGGAATTACTTCATGCAACATTATCATGATTGAAGAGTGCTTGGTCAAGATATTCTTTGGCATGCTGGATCAAAGAAACTCATATCTTTTGACCATGCATATATTTCACTTTACAATTCAATAATTACATAAATAAATCTTGTGAAGTATATATATACCTTTAGCTTATTCTTGGAATAGTTCATGCTCACTTGTTGAACTAAATCCAAAAACCTTGTGGGCTAGCTTTATTTCTAATGGTTTCTTTGTCCAAACTAAATACATCGACAATAAAAAAAGGTGTTTAGATTTACCGAGCCTAAATAACAAACCATGTATATCCCTAAAATCCACTTTTAGATTTACTTGCAAAAAATTATCTTTCCACAACTGTGTATAAAAGTATTACATTTTATATTCATTAGGTATTTCTAATAATTCATGTATTACTGAACTATTGGTTGAGTATTAAATACTGAAGACAACACTAATTACATAACCTGGAAGAATGTATCCTTATGTCCAATGACAATTGATATTATTGTTTTTGTTAAACTCAACAATAGGTCTATGTGAATAATTCAATTGGAAATAAAGAAGTCATGTACTTCTCACCACTATCCTAGGTATCACCCTTTCTCATCCACTTGGATAATACACATGACTTCTAGTAATATTTCTATACTTACTTGGTTACCTTATTTCAATACCAATATGTGATGTGCATATAGTATTAAATTACCACAAAGTAACCCTAAAATATTAAATTTTACTTCAATGAAAAAACCATAATAAGAAGTGGTATATTTAATCATTAATTCAGTTAACTGCATTTCAAATTCCATTGTTTTATTTTATGATATGTGATGAAAATAACCTCTTGTTAATTCCTCTTTATTGAAGGATTTAGAAAGTGTGGCCTTGGAATTACTTTCCATTGACCTTTTTTCCTTTTCTTTCAATTTTTTTCCATAATAATTAATGATGAATCTTTATTTTATATTTTTATTTAATTGGATATCCTTAACTAAATAGGTAATGAAGCGTTTACTCAATTACTGTCCATTTTGTAACCAAAAACAAGATTTTAGTAAAAGGGTAAAATGATATGAGTAAGGTATCCATTGAAATATCATGATTCATTTTTCAATTTATACATGTCGGTGTATCCATTTCCTTATTCATATCTGTGCTTATCTTTCTCCATGCAAACATTCTCAGAGATTAGACTACATGTTATATCACCAATGTCCTGATGTAGCGATTGCAAATAACACCAGTATATTCAATATACTAGGATGTTTTTATAAGATTTATTTGAGCTACACTCTCACACAACTACATCAAATGGTTAAAGAACATACGGTTTCCGTGGATGGCGAAATTCTGCCTCCCGGAACGATGATTGTTCAATACTCATTTAACACCTTCAAAAGTGTCCAATATGATGTCACTATTTTTGTATATGATATATGATATGTTTATGTTTTCCTTAAGATTCTGTTTTTTTCATTTTGGGCATACCTTTATGGTTTCCATTATGGGTAAACACGATATCTTCATTTTAGGAAGTGCGGACTACCACCCACTGAAAGTGATTTGATTCGTTAATACCATATGTGGGATGTGTAAAGGATAAAGTTAATGATATTATATATGTTATTATACTGGAATTATAATATACTCTTATATAATTATGATTCCATTCCAAAAAAAATACGAAATAGAAATGGAAGTAGCGTTCATGCGTACGTACGGCTTACCGTCTCCATGAACGGTGCATTTCATTTCTTACCTCTAAATGTGATGTAAGATTATAAATACATGTATATGCTGAATATATATGATGTATATGTTATCCAAATCATTAATATCATTCTGGATATAATGAACCTTTGACCAAATTAACAACATGTAAGTGTAAGAAGTCTATTTTTGACTTAAGAACCAAATACCGACAAAATGAACATTATTAACTTAAATGATTACATGATGTCCATAACATGGTATAAAAGGAATAATGAACTTTAAAAAGGTTCTTAAGCAAGTAGAGATTAACTCAAGTTTATTATTCAGGATATTAAAGAATGGTCGGGTCAAGTCGGATACGAGGTATGGGACTTCGTCTCAATCTCCTTTCTTTGAGGCATATTTTATTTTATACACAACTTTCTTTTATACGGTGTATAAACCCCTTTGACTTTTACATTTATTCAAAAGGAATCTTTTTTATATGAAGCGTTTACTAAATGACAAAAGGGAATTTTTTTGTCATACATATGCGGCGACAACGACTTCTCCACCGTCGTGACCGTTATTTGAGTTTCGGCTTCCTCTACAAGCCATACCTTCTTTTTTAAAAGAAAAATAAATACCATGTTTTAATTTTCTTTTATTTTCATATGGAAAATGGTTTTCACAATGTTTTTGTGTTGTATTGATATCTTGTGATTGAAATGTGGAAATTTTATGTTTCCTTTATGCATGTTTTATGTGATACGATTATGTTATGGTTCTTGGGAATTATTATGAAGACGGGTGGTTCCGTGATAAACTAAGGGCGGGTGAGCCCGATATAGCTCTCCAATGCATTGGGTAATGCTAAGGAGTGAAACTTTAAGGTTTCTCCGAAGATATTTAGGGAATATACTGTGATGGGTATTCCAAACGTAACCAAGAGGGTTACTCCCTACGTAAGAATGTTATGAATGCCTCAAGTTACCTTTATGTCTTATGATTTCTATGATTTATTCATGATTTTATGAGGTATGTTAAAGTGCCTATGTTTTATGGGTAAAGTATGATTTCATTCTTATGTATATATGAACTCATGTTTCCTTTCCATGTTTTTTTTATAACCCATACTGAGTTTTTATGCTCATCCCAAGTTTTTGAAATGGTTTTCACAGGTCAAGGGAAAGGTACATGATAAGATGATAGAGTCAAGTATGTGTCAAGAAATAATCCATGTTTTATTTTAAATGTGTTTCCATTGATGGGAATGAAGAATACTATCTTTATGTAACCACTTTGTTTATATGTGGAATGTAATGCAAGTTTTATGATCTAATTCTCTAAAACTCTAAACCCAAAAAGATCTTCAATGTGTAATCTTGTAATAACTCAAGATTAAGTAAGGTTTAAGGCTGGGGCCTTATAGTTGGTATCAAAGGTCGGTTTAGATAACTTTAGGAGTTAGAATTCTATTAAATGATTATCCAAATTTTTTTTTGAAATGATATAGCATTTAAAGATTACCATGTTGCTTCATCTAAGACATGTATGTTCAGAATGGTTTTCCGCAGAGGAAAGAGGGAAGCAGTGCTAGGAAGGCATACAGAAGGAAATAACCTTCCGAATCAGCATCCAGAAATGGTCGGAATTGGAACTGAACAGTTTGTTGCAGTAATGGCGCAGTTGACTCAAGCGATAAATGGTGGTGGTATCCATGCACGAGATCAGCCAGATCAACCGCAGAGGAACATGTCAATGGTGGAACATTTCATGAGGCAACATCCACCATCATTCAGAGGATCATCTGACCCTGTGCTAGCTGAAGGGTGGATTAAAGCACTGGAGAAGATTTTTGATGTCATGGGGTGTTCAGATAATCAAAAGGTTAGTCTTGTTATTTACCATTTGTAGGGTGAAGCAGATCAGTGGTGGTCTATGGTTAAAAATATCAGGGACGCCGATGAGATTGATGCCCTTGACTGGGATGAATTCAAAGGTATGTTTCTTGAGAAGTATTTTCCTAAGGCTGTTCGACTTAGGATGGAAAATCAATTCTTGGAATTGAGGCAAGAGGAAGACTCAGTGGCTGCCTATGAAGAAAGGTTCACTCGATTGGCAAGGTATGCTCCAAATTTTATTCGAGACCTTGATAGTAAAATCAATCGTTTTTACTTAGGATTAAAGCCAAAATATCGAAGGGCATTAGCTTCTCGAGAGTTTAAAAGTCATGAAAATCTTGTTCGATGTGCTGAGAAGGTGGAAATGGAGTTTACCGATCACCAAGTGTTATATAACAACCAGCAGAAGAAGAGACCGAGGTGGCAGGAGAAAGGAAAGAATTCTTCAAAAAAGTCTGATGGTAAGAGAACTAGGTTTCCAGTTTGTGATAAATGTGGCAAAAGGCATGCTGGGGAATGTCTTCTGAATTCTGGGAAGTGCTACCGATGTGGTAAGATGGGACATAAGGCTCGTGATTGCACAGAAAAGGATCAAGGTGAAGGTAAGAACAAATTTGATTTACAGTTTGTGAAATGTTATAAGTGCAATGAGATGGGTCACTGTGCAAACGAGTGTCTGACAAGGAGCTTGAGTGATGGGAATCAGTTAGACTACAAGCAGAAAGGGGTGGTGAAATCCTTTGCAACTACTTCAGCAGATGTCGGGCCATCAAATGAAGTTGTATTAGGTACTTTGTTTGTTTTTTCAGATTATGCCAGTGTGTTGTTTGATTCGGGGTCTACACATTCTTTCATCTCTGAAACCTTTTCTAGTAAAATGGGAATACCATCTCAAGAAATGACTCCTGAACTTTTGGTAAAAACACCTGAGGGGAATGTTGAGGAAAAAAGAATTTATAAGAATCTTCCTATCCTTATCTGTGGAAAGAACCTACTTGCAAACCTTATTGTTCTACCTCTAGTACAGTTTGATGTTATCCTGGGTATGTATTGGCTCTCTATTTACCATGCTAAGATTGACTATAGAGCTAAAGAAGTTTCTTTTCAGAAAGACTTTCAGTTTGTTTACAAGAATGAACCCTTACTTTTGATAACATATCAAGAGGCCGAGAAACTTGTAAAAGATGGAAATGAATGTTACCTTGCACACGTCGTTGAAAATAAAGGAACTGTTCAGATTAATGATGTGCCAGTGGTAAATGAGTATCCTGATGTTTTTCCTGATGAGTTGCCTGGAATAATACCAGATCAGGAAGTTGAGTTTACTGTTGACTTAGTTCCTGATGCTAAGCCAATTTCAAAACCCCCTTATCGAATAACACAAATTGAACTTTTAGAGTTGAAGGAGCAATTGCAATATTTATTAGAGAAAGGTTTCATTAGACCTAGCACATCACCATGGGGTGCTCCTATTTTATTTGTTAAAAAGAAAGATGGTTCTATGAGACTTTTCATTGATTATAGAGCCTTGAATAATATCACTGTTAAGAACAAATATCCTTTGCCTCATATCGATGATTTGTTTGATCAGCTCCAGGGAGTTCAGTTTTTTTTCAAAGATTGACTTGAGATCGGGGTACCATCAGCTAAAGGTAAAGGAGGCAGATATTCCGAAGACCGCGTTCCGTACAAGATATGGCCATTATGAATTTGTAGTAATGCCTTTTGGGCTAACCAATGCACCTGCTGTATTCATGGACTTAATGAATAGAATTTTCCATGAGTTCCTGGATAAGTTTGTGGTGGTTTTCATTGATGATATTTTGGTGTTTTCTAAAAGTAAAGAGTAGCACGAAAAACATTTAAGGGTTATCTTGCAAACCTTAAAAGAAAATATACTGTATGGGAAATTCAGCAAGTGTGAGTTTTGGTTGCAACAAATTTCCTTCCTTGGTCACATTGTTTCTAAAGATGGAATAACTGTTGATCCTGCAAAAACAAAAGTTGTGGAAGAATGGCCAAGACCCACAAATATAACCGAGATTCGTAGCTTCCTTGGTTTGGCGGGCTATTACCGAAGGTTTGTTAGAAATTTTTCACGATTATCTAGTTCAATGACTAAGCTAACTCGGAAGGGTGTTAAGTTTATCTGGACAAAATAATGTGATGATTGTTTTCAGGAATTGAATAGAAGATTGGTGAATGCTCCAGTTTTGGCACTACCTTCCAGGAATGGTGAGTTTGTTATATACAATGATGCTTCATTGAAAGGACTTGGTTGCGTCCTAATGCAGAATGATCAGGTAATTGCTTATGCTTCACGACAGTTGAAAACTCATGAGGTAAATTACCCTACACATGATTTGGAATTAGCTGCTGTTGTTTTTGCTTTAAAAATTTGGAGGCATCATTTGTATGGAGTAAAGTGTGAAATATATACCGATCACAAAAGTTTAAAGTATATATTCACTCAGAAAGAGTTAAACATGAGACAAAGGAGATGGCTATAATTAATCAAAGATTATGATTGTACAATTCATTACCATCCGGGAAAAGAAAATAAAGTGGCTGATGCTTTGAGTCGAAAAAGTAATGCTTCATTAACAATGTTGCGTTTGGAACGTGATCCTTTGGTTAAGGATTTGATGAACTTTGGCATAGAAGTTGTTGGTGCAGGAAGTCCTTATGTTTTTTTTTAGGTATCAGTGAGATCTTCTCTATCAGATAGAATCAAGCAAGCACAGAAGCAAGACAATGAGTTGCAGAAAAAGGTAGAGCTGGTTCAAAAAGGTAAGTTGCCTGAATTCAACATTGATAATGATTGTGTTTTGAGATTTGGGAAGAGATTGTGTGTGCCTTGTGATTCACAGTTGAAGAGAGAGTTGTTATGTGAAGCTCAAAGTTCTCCGTTTTCAGTTCATCCAGGCAGTACTAAGATGTATAGAGATCTGTGGGAGTATTACTGGTGGGATGGAATGAAAAGAGATATTGTTGATTTTACTATGAAGTATTTGACTTGTCAGCAGGTTAAAGCAGAGCGGCAGTTACCGAAAGGGATGCTTCAGCCTTTACCAGTGCCAGAGTGGAAATGGGAGAATATATCCACGGACTTTGTTGTTGTATTACCGAAGACATCTCGAGGTAATAATGCAATCTGGGTTATTGTTGATCGCTTGACCAAATCTGCTCATTTCCTTGCTATACGAGATACTTTCTCTCTTGATCAACTTTCCCGTTTGTATCTTAAAGAGATAGTCAGGTTACATGGAGTTCCTCTCTCCACTGTATCGGAACGTGATCCCAGGTTTACTTCTAACTTTTGGAAAGGCCTTCAGAAGTCCTTGGGTACTAAATTAAATTTTAGTACAGCTTTTCATCCTCAATCAGATGGTCAGTCAGAACGAACAATTCAGACATTGGAGGATATGCTGCGAGCTTGTTCTATGGATTATCAGGGAAGTTGGGACCAACATCTTTCTTTGTTTTAATTTTCATATAATAACAGTTTTCATTCCAGTATACAGATGGCACCATTTCAGGCATTATATGGGAAGCGGTGTCGAACTCCAGCTTTCTGGGATGAAGTGGGTGAAAGGAAGTTGATGGGACCAGAATTGGTAGAAGAGATGGCAGAAAAAGTTCAGCTGATTCAGAAACACATGAGAACAGCTCAGAGTACGCAGAAGAGTTATGCGGATAACCGGAGGAAGGATCTATCTTTCGAGGTAGGTGATCATGTTTTTCTCAAGGTTTCTCCTTGGAAAAGTGTGATGAGATTTGGTAAGAAAGGAAAGTTGAGTCCAAGGATCATTGGACCATACGAAATTCTGGAGAGAGTTAAATCAGTTGCATACTGAGTGGCTTTACCTCTGAGTTTATCTCAGGTACACAATGATTTTCACATTTCGATGTTGAGAAAGTATATGCCAGATCCATCTCATGTTTTGAGTCCAGAGGTTGTTCAGCTGGAAGAGAACCTATCTTATGAGGAACAACCGGTCCAGATTATTGACCACAGGGAGCAAGTGTTAAGGAATAAGGTGATTCACCAGGTAAAGGTTTTGTGGAAAAACCACATGATTGAAGAGGCAACATGGGAATCTGAAAATGCAATGAGGGATAAGTACCCCCATTTATTCGATAAGTAAATAAATTGCGGGGACGCAATTTTCTAAAGGGGGGAAGGATGTAACATCCCAAATAAGTAATGAATAATAGATATTTTTATCTATGTATATTAATGATTAAGATAGTGTTATAGAGGCTTAAAATGAAAATAAATACAATCTTATGCATGGAATACACTAATATTCTTACAAGATTCTTTTACTGCCTTTTGATGGAAAACCATTTTTGAATCTATATTTTGACAATTTTATAAACTATGTTTGTCAAAATAAACTTATTCTTTATGATTGGGACATCAAAATTTACTTTGTGTGAATTTTTGGTATTTTTTTGACAATGTTCATTTTTTAATGAATAGTGAAAAATACTGCATTTTACATTAAAACTGCTTTTTAATCTAATTTATTTATAGGATTAGATTATCTTTTGAATTGTTCTTAATGTGTAATATGAATATATTTTTACCATTTTATCCAATGGTGGTCATTGGAATCAATTTCACTTTGAAATTAGACTTAAACTGGTGTTAATCTTTTGATACTTATTGGTCTGTAAAAACACGCTATTTTCTCTGCCAGCGGGAATTAATTATTAAATTAATTAATTTGACTTATATGTATTGAATTTTTTAAAATAGACATCATTTTTGAATTCAGAATATCAAATATAGCTTAGGGTAAATTTTTGGTAATTTTCTGAAAAACTCTAATTTTTGATGAATAGTGAAACCACTAAGTGGTACTTATAAAGACTGATTTTCCGTTAAAATGAAATTTTGCCATCATTGTGTTTTGAATTTCAAAAATCCTACATACATGGTTGTCATTAAGAAGTAAAATGTGGTTCAATGAGATTATAATAATTTTTTGGTGAATAGTAACTTATTAAGTTCTTAATCGCGATTAGTGGTAATTAGGGTAGTTTAAGGTATAAATAATGCTTTAATAATATGAAATGACCTAGACACATGTCTCAACCTTATTTTTTGTGTCATGGCAGAACAAGACAAGCCATGGGTCAACTTGGGGACCCCATGGATCAACTTTTGTTCGGAAATGACAAAAATAACTTTTTATTTAATGTAAAAGTAAAAATGACACAAACATAATATGTTTTACGAAAACAATTTTTACATGGGCTTATAAAGATTAGATTTTTTATTATAAATAGTCATTGGAAAGATAAAAAGATTTCCTACATCATATTATTTTTTTATAATTTTTATACATTAAATAAATTAAATTATTTATGACATAATAATGATGCAGTGATGACATCATTATTTGACGATTTAAATAAAATGGAAAGACAATGTAAAATCTATGAACTACACAAGTCCCAAACCAATTGGATGAGTGGATTTCGAACCCTTATCACCATATCCACTAATTATATCAATGTGGGACCTTTTAAAACCGAAACACATTTTCAAATAATGTAATATTTCTTTACTTTCCAAAAGTACCCCTCCTCTCCTCTTATAAAAGGCCACCACCTCTACCTCATTTTACACACTCCTCAAGCCTTTTCCTCAGCCAAAACCTACTCATTTACTCTCTCCACATCACTCTCCCCATCCTAGAGGATTCCCTTTGGGCATAATCCTTTCAAAGGAAGCCTTTAGGCTCAAATCAAAAGGAGTTACACTTTTAAAGGTAATTCATTCTCTCATGTTCATTTGTTTTATTTTGCTTCTCCAACCCCCCAAACTCTTTTTATTTACTTATTTTGTAACAAAACCAGTATATTCAATATACTAGGATGTTTTTATAATATTTATTTTAGCTACACGCTCACACAACTACATAAAATGGTTAAAGAGCATACGGTTTCCGTGGATGGCGAAATTCTGCCTCCCGAAACGATGATTGTTCAATACTCATTTAACACCTTCAAAGGTGGCAATTATGATGTCACTATTTTTGTATATGATATATTATATGTTAATGTTTTCCTTAATCTTATGTTTTTTTCATTTTGGGCATACCTTTATGGTTTCCATTATGGGTAAACACGATATCTTCATTTTAGGAAGTGCGGACTACCGCCCCCTGAAAGTGATTTGATTCGTTAATACCATATGTGGGATGTGTAAAGGATAAAGTTAATGATATTATATATGTTATTATACTGTAATTATAATATACTCTTATATAATTATGATTCCATTCCAAAAAAAATACGAAATAGAAATGGAAGTAGCATTCATGCGTACGTACGGCTTACCGTCTCCATGAACGGTGCATTTCATTTCTTACCTCTAAATGTGATGTAATATTATAAATACATGTATATTCTGAATATATATGATGTATATGTTATCCAAATCATTAATATCATTCTGGATATAATGAACCATTGACCAAATTAACAACATGTAAGTGTAAGAAGTCTATTTTTGACTTAAGAACCAAATACAGACAAAATGAACATTATTAACTTAAATGATAACATGATGTACATAAAATGGTATAAAAGGAATAATGAACTTGAAAAAGGTTCTTAAGCAAGTAGAGATTAACTCAAGTTTATTATTCAGGAGATTAAAGAACGGTCGGGTCAGGTCGGATACGAGGTATGGGACTTCGTCTCAATCTCCTTTCTTTGAGGCATATTTTATTTTATACACAACTTTCTTTTATACGGTGTATAAACCCCTTTGACTTTTACATTTATTCAAAAGGAATATTTTTTATACGAAGCGTTTACTAAACGACAAAAGGGAATGTTTTTGTCGTACGTATGCGGCGACAACGACTTCTCCGCCGTCGTGACCGTTATTTGAGTTTCGGCTTCCTCTACAAGCCATACCTTCTTTTTTAAAAGAAAAATAAATACCATGTTTTACTTTTCTTTTATTTTGGTATGGAAAATGGTTTTCACAATGTTTTTGTGTTGTATTGATATCTTGTGATTGAAATGTGGAAATTTTATGTTTCCTTTATGCATGTTTTATGTGATATGATTATGTTATGGTTCTTGGGCATTATTATGAAGACGGGTGGTTCCGTGATAAACTAAGGGCGGGTGAGCCCAATATAGCTCTCCAATGCATTGGGTAACGCGAAGGAGTGAAACGTTAAGGTTTCTCCGAATAGATTTAGGGAATATACTGTGATGGGTATTCCAAACGTAACCAAGAGGGTTACTCCCTACGTATGAATTTTATGAATGCCTCTAGTTACCTTTATGTCTTATGATTTCTATGATTTATTCATGATTTTATGAGGTATGTTAAAGTTCCTATGTTTTATGGGTAAAGTATGATTTCATTCTTATGTATATATGAACTCATGTTTCCTTTCCATGTTTTTTTATAACCCATACTGAGTTTTTATTCTCATCCCATGTTTTTGAAATGTTTTTCACAGGTCAAGGGAAAGGTACATGATAAGATGATAGAGTCAAGGATGTGTCAAGAAATAATCCATGTTTTATTTTAAATGTGTTTCCATTGATGGGAATTAAGAATACTATCTTTATGTAACCACTTTGTTTATATGTGGAATGTAATGCAAGTTTTATGATCTAATTCTCTAAAACTCTAAACCCGAAAAGATCCTCAATGTGTAATCTTGTAATAACTCATGATTAAGTAAGGTTTAAGGCTGGGGCCTTATAATATGACCCAGCAATGTTCGGTTTCTGAGAGTGTGACAATTTGGAAAAAGCTCACAGAATTTTAATAGTTACTAACACTATTTGTATTCTTCTTCCCTGCACTCCTCCTACAACAAATGGGTAGAAGATCTCATAGATTATTCATGGTGTGGATCACCTTCAACCTCTTCTAATACCACTGATGGAGTTATCACAGCAGAAAACATGAGATGCATGCGGATGCAGATCACTCGAGGTGATCTTGATAATTTTACAGGAACCAAAATAATAGTACCAGGAAGTCAAGTTTTATTTATTCTCTCTTATTTTAAATACAACACAAAACATACGTATTTATAGTAGTACAATCACACACCAAAACAAACTAAAATAGATATATGTAAACATCTTCATAGTAGGTGCCTTTGAAACCAAAAACGACATTAATCCTTAATTTGACAACTACAAACCTCCATACCCATAGTAGAGGTAGGAAAGGGAAAAAGAAAACATGTTTATCTTCCAATAGGATATAACCCAACAATGTTGGGTTTCTAAGAGAGAGAAACTTTGCGAAAATAGAATCATAGGTTAGGTGATTCCACTCCTTGCATACCAATCAGAGAGTGAAGATATGATTTAGAACTCATGTTAGGATCTCCATAAGAATATCATCAAGAAATTGTGGGTGATGAACTACATACTAATCACCGAAAACTGGGAAGATCTCCAATGATTCTCAAGTAAGGAATATTTTATTTTATTGGAGAACTAACATGAATCCATGAACAAGAATTGGGATATGTATATTATTTTTCTATTAACGTATCTTATAGATTTAAATTGTCATATTTAAAATCGTGGTTTTAAGGAAACTACAAGATTAGTTTTTTTGGATGCATTGACGTATCTTATATCTATCAATTTTTTTAGATCCCCACTTCTACGCTTATGACTTCATTTATTTTCTCTAATTTAAATAATTTAATTTAGTTCCAAACCACAAATTTGGATTTATCTCTTAAACTAACTTTTTTAATAGTTTTATATATAAATAATGATATATATTATATCATTATATATATCAAAATTATTTTAAAAACCCTAATGTGTTAGATAAATATTCCACTCAAATATTGGAATTTTTGAATGCCCATCAATATAAGAAAATTTTTGATGTTGGGAAAATACTAAGATAGAATAGTTATCACAATTTCTTCCAAAGTAGTAATAGATCTTCAGAGAACATCATTATTCCAATATATCTCATTATCCCTCAGTAAAAAGTGAAATCAATTTGGGCATAGAAAATAATCAGACATTTCAGTATATAAAAATCTATTTTAAAATTATATATTGTTTAAAATATGAGCATTAAAATATTACCTAAGCAAGCTATTGAATTACGCCTTATTTTGAATTATTTTTCTGGACCATTGAATTGATTTTGAAATATTTTTTCATGAAATATTTGTGAAACCATACCTTTCAGGCCCCCAATAATTGAGGGAATCTCAAATATAAAAGTGCACATTTTTTTATAATTATATATATATTTATATTATATATATTTTTAGATATTTTTTAATATTCATTTGTATATATATATATATATCTTTATGTGTGTGATTTTGTTTTTTAATGTTGATGTATCTTATACATTAATCTCACGTATAACTTTTCATATCAAAATAAGGAATACATGGAATCCAAATAAAAAATTGGGAAATTAAATTTGCATATCCTTTTTTATTTTTAATTGGTGTGGGACCAAAACATTGGTATCAAGAGACCTACAGAGGGCTCCATAATGTATTAATGGAATCCAAATATCTTTAGATTATATTTATGAGCATTATAATATATATTATCAAATTATTTTATTTATAAATATTCATAAATAAAAATTATTTGTTAATATCAAAATAGATTTAATCAAACGGACACTATTTCCTTTGTCATCCAATTTATTATATAGTGTTCTATATATCAAGAAATATATTAATTTTTTGTTTTTATTATGATATTTAAAATTTTGGAAATCATATAAAATAATACACCAGGATTTGAAACATTTATTAGAATTTTTGGTTTAAAATAAAATAACTATTATTTTAAGAAAAATGTACATATTATTTTATGAGTTTTCATTTAAATACTAATATTTCATAGTAGTAAATGTGATATAATAGAATGATTAAATTTTTTAGAATAATTATCTTAAAAATTAATGATATTATTTTCTTAAATTTTTTTTAATACAATATGCACCAGTAAATATAAAACACTATAAAAACAATTGAGGTTTCTGCCCATTTTCAAAACCACTGCAAAATTTTTTGTTTTAATTTTTCTAGAGGTACTTTTAGAAAATAAATACTAATTCACAACATTTTATTAAAAATCAATGCCATTTTTGTGTGTTTTTTAGTTAGATAACTAACATTTTCTTCATTAAATCATAACCCCATTCCCCCTATAACACATTACTCACCCACTCCAAATTGCACATTTTTATTATCCCTTTTATTTTATTTTATTTCACCCCATGATTCCACTCTCAAATATATTTGAATCACCACTCTCATTATTTTAAATCCATCAATTATATCTATTTAAATAAATTTAATTTAATTCCCAAACCACAAATTTGGATTTATCTCTTAAACAACCATTTTTTATCGCTTCTTATGTGTGTGTACATCAATCCGTTCAATATATAACAATATATATTTATGTACATTAGAATTTAATATATATATATATATATATTAAATTACATTTTTTTACTCTTTTTACAAATGGGGAAAATATATATATATTATTATTTAAGGTATAAAGCTTCATAGCTATTAAAAATAATGAAATTTACATATATATATAATAGATAAAAAAATGAAAAAAAATTATATTTGTAAAATAATTTACCCATGATAAACTAAATGTGTAATATTATTAAATCAATGAGTAACATATTCAAATCAAAAAATTACACTCATGTAATATTTTTAATGGATCTATATTATTTTCAAACTATGTTAAAGATATCACACTTAGTTAAAAAAATTGAAAATCAAATTTAAATTCAGTAATATTGAATTACTAATAATTAAATAAACCTTCCAAAATTTCTCACACTACTAGAGAAATATTATCAAAATCCCTCGACACTCAGGAATGACAAAGGGATTGTAAAAAAAATTGGTTTCTTACAAGAACATTGTAACAAATTATATTAAAACTATTGGTTGGAAACATGACATATATTTCAACAACCCCAAAAGCTTATAAAACATATATTAAAATATTATTAATTATACTTCTATGAAATTTATATTTTTATACAATGAGTTATAAATTTTATTTTCTAAAATATATATTATAATATTAAAGTTAAAATATTTCATTTCGAAATTGGAATTTTATTTTGAATTTATAATTTTTTAAGTTTTTCCATTACATGTCATGAACCGGCCCAGATACCTTAGTAACATGATAAACAAGCTGATTCCAATATAGGTCGAAAGGAGTTCTTGATCCCCACTGGTTGATGACTAGAACCTAACATCAGACGATATGAATGTGGTAATAAATTTTCTACAAACATGATAGAAGAAAGATAAACAAGTTAGAATGCATACAAAAAAACTCAACATAGATAATTTTACCAGAAGTCAAACAAGCATAAATAGGCCACCAAAGAGCAACCAAAAAGTACCAGAAAATAGGAAACCACCCAAGACCCAATGGTTCTAGCTCTCCAAACTTGAGGATCAATAACTAGAACCACCTCCAAGTGGTGCTTTACCATTTTTCAAACCTAGATGGAGATAATCTATAAACACTTGAAGGCACAGGTAGGGTGTGAGCTAAAAGCCTAGTAGGGTCTTACGAAGGATTAGATAATAATATGCCAACATTTAATTAAACAAACACACCTATCAGTTTTAAAAAAAAGACATGTAATTTCCAAAGTATATTTAACCAAATCATACTTTTCAATTTAAATGATTGAAAATACTTTAAACAATTATAAAAACATACATTTTACATAAATAAGTTTATATAAATTTATAAGGAATTCTAAATAATTTTCAAACATTGGAATATATATATATATCAAATAAAAACAAGCAATAAACAAGGTCATCTACCAAAAGGCATGATATTCCCAGGCTATAAGACTCCCTCATACACAAATTTTTTTCATGAAAATATTTTTACAAACATCCCTCTCGATACTGACCAAGGAGAACATGTCACCATCCCATTGGGGAAGTGACCTGCTACATATGTATTGTTAGTGTTGTAAATCATAGAGTGTTGTCATGAATAACATACTAACTACCTAGACTTTCATGTTCTCCTATACAAAACAATGTTAAGCAATTTATTTTAATACTACATAAAATACAATTCATCCCATTCTCCCATTTCAAATATTCCAATTTTCCATTTAAAAACCAAAACGGGATTTTAATCAAATCACACATTTTCAAGATAAAACTAGTGGGTTTCTATCAAAATTATTTGAATCCATTTTTCTCAAATACCAAATTGAAATTAATTTCATCAAATTTATTTTACAATTTAAATTCAAAAATTTAAATTACACAATATTTCATCAATTTATCAAACACACCCTAATTCAATGGTGTTGGGGATTTTCCCAATTTCATGCCAAATTTAATCCATATCCCCCAATTCAATTAAATTGGGTTTTTAATAAATCCATTTGAAGGAAATTTATAAATAAATTTAATTTAAATAAATAAATTTAGTTTAAATCAAGTAATTTAGGGTTAATCAAAATAAGAAATTATACTTGAACCACCTACCATGGGATCACAGGATCTTAAAAGGAAAATCCCTAATCGATAAAATCCAACGAAGGTCTTCGGTAATGAATATTTGAGAATAAACCCTAGATATAGGATCTAATATAGTGCAAATTAGATTATCCAACAAAATAGTGATCTAAAAAATACTAGGGAGGAAAGAGTAGAGGGTGGGAGAAAGAGAACATAAAAAGTAAACATAAAGGGTAGACATCGAACATTGTTCTCCAAGATTTGATCCACTTCTGGAGGGGTGTAGATGGGCTAAAATCTCCTCTTGGGAGATTCTAAGGAAGAAGAAAATACTTTTGGTTCTAATTGGTCTATCAGGAACCTAAAAAGGGGGTTTTGGGATTTTAAAACTAAATTTAGAATTAAAAACTCATAAACATGGTTAGATAAGTGGGGCCATATTGTTAGAAAAATTGTGCACCCTGACCGTGCACACCTTTTAATGGGGTTACATGATTTATCCTAGGTGGGTGCACAGTTTTCTCTAGATGGGTGCATGGTTTTGGAAAACCATGTTACAACCATGCACAGCCCAAAAACATTCATAATTTCCAAGAAACAATCACCTGAAAAATCCTTATACAAAACCAAACCAAATAATGATTAAAAGATAGGTTAAGGAATAACTGAAAAAATATCATGATGCAACAACCACCTCACTATAGAAACATTATGTCCCCATAAAGCCTACTTAGAATCTTCCACATAAAAAGGATGATCCCACCTCTCTCTCATCAATGCCTCCCTCTCCCACATCACATGAGAATTAGAACTATGCTTTCATAACACTCAAACCAAAGGTATTTTCCTCCCACAAAGTACATTGGTTTCATAATCAACTACCCAGAATGGATTCTTAGTCATAGATAAATCAGGTTCAACCTCAAGATCACTCCCACTCAAAGAATCAGATAGATCAAATATATCCTTATGAAGTTGGATTACATGTAACACATTTTTATCAACATCAGATGCTATGGAATTGTTAAATTGTAGGCCACTTTACCCACCTTATCAAAACCCAGAAAAGGTCCCACAAAGCGAGGATCAAGTTTCCAATTCCTCATAATCTGTCAATGACCCAAATGGGTTAAAACATTCAAGAACACCCAGTCACAAACTAAAAACAAAAAAGGACTATGATGATGATCAATAAAAGATTTATACCATCTTTGTGCCATCAACATTCTCTGAAGAATCAATTGAATCTTTTTTATTGTCTCTTGAACCAAGATGGGCCTAACCAAATAACTTCCACTGATCTCTGACCACCACAATATATATCTACAAGGATAACCACAACACACCTAAAAAGTATCCATTTTGATCATGGACCGGTAAATATTATAATAATAAAACTCAACCAACCCTAGATGGTCATCCCTAGCTCCCCCAAAGTCAAGACCATAGAAATAAATCATATCCTCAAGGATCTATATAACTCTTTCTATCTATACATGCGACTGTGGATGGTATTCCGTACTCAAATGGACCTAAGATATTTGTGCCTCCTAAAAGACTCTCCAAAAATGAGAAGGAAATTGAGGATCCCAACTAAAGACTATAGGAGATGGAATTCTGTGAAAATGAATGATCTATTTTACATTGATATTTCTTAACTCCTCAATATTCGTTGTATTGTAAATGGATATAAAGTGAGTTGTTTTAGTTATCTGGTCAATCAAAACAAATATCACATCTTTTATATGGTTACACAGAACCCCAACCACAAAGTCCATAGAGATATCATTGCACTTTCAAGTAGGCACTGGAAGTGTCTGAAGAAAACCTTAAGGTCTCTTGTGCTCGACCATGACTAGTTCTCACATATAGAAATGAGAGACAAATTTATCAATTCCTCATCTCAAACATGGTCACTAGAATTTACTCTGCATATCATAGAACATATTCATAGTTCCTGGGGTGAACTGTCCACTGGGCATTATAACAATCCCCCATAAAATAATTTCTTTACTGCTAATGGTACAACACAAGGATTCTGATAACATAGAATGACCTCATTGGAGAAGGAACAGACAGGTACAAACTACCCCCCATAAAAAGAGTCTCTAATGTTGTGTAATTCATCATCAATCTATTATTCATGAATAATAATCTCAAGAAGGATGGATGTCAACTAAACACTGGCCAAAGAACCCTCATCCCCTGATTCCCTAACTCTAATATGAAACTGTGCATAAATATCCACAATATTCCACCCTTCTGATGTTTCTCTCACAGCCTCAGTTGGATGTTTCCCACTCAAAGCATATGTGATGACATTAACTTTACCTAGGGAATAGGAAATTTCATTGTTGATAGATTATAGGTTTTCCACCCAATTCCTCTGGTAGATATTCAAATATTTTTGGGAGAAGATATAACTCAAGATCATGTGGTATGAATACATAGTAAACCATTCTCCAAAAAGGTAATTCCATCAAATTTTAGGTGCGTGCATCATAGTAGTGAGTTCAAGGTCATGGGTTTGATGATTATTCTCATGTGACCTAAGATTATGAGAGCTATAACCAATGACATGGTCACCTTACATTAGAACATAGCATAAACCTGAACCTGATGCATCAAAGAATACCACATAGCCCTCCCCGACATTTGGAAGACTCAACACTGGGGAAAGAGTAAAAATATGCTTCAGCTCAACAAAATTATTCTGACATATTTCATTCCAAGAAAACATAACTTCATTCCATGTTAGAGAAGTCATCCGAGAAACCAACTTTGAGAAGTCTTTTACAAACCAGTGATAATACCCAGATAAACCCAAGAATATTCGAATCTCAAAAATATTTCATGGTTATTCCCATGTCTTAAAAATTTTCACCTTTTTATGATCAATTGAAATACCATGTTCTAACACCACATGTCTCAATAACCTCACTTCCCAAATCTATAAATCACATTTTGAAATATTTGAATAAAGTCAGTGATTCCTCAATAATTCCATATCTTCTCTCAAATGATACACATGATCCTCCTCGTACATAAAGTAAATGTGGATGTTATCCACAAAGACTACCATGAAATCAAAAAGGTGCTTTTGGAAAATCATAATCATTAAATTCATAAATACATCAGGAGAATTGGTTAGAAAAAATGGAATGAAAAGGTACTCATAATGGTTTTACCTGCTTCAAAAGGTGGTTTTCAGAATTTTAGATTCTTTTATTATCAAATAATGGTAACCAGACCGAAGATCAATCATCTAGAACTATAACACATTCCTATCTTGAGGAATTGAAAAAGAAAATTATTTTTCATAGTGTAGTATAGTGGGTGTCATGGTGGTGTCCTCCACTTCTCCTCTGACCCTCACAGTGGCTGGAAGAGCTCGACATGGTGATCGGAGCTAAAAAAAAATAGTTTTGAAAAGGAGTGTTGTGATGGAGGGACTCTTAGTGGCCATGTTTTGGAATAGGGGTGAATCGGTGGTGGTACTAATAGGTGATATCATGCGAGATAGGTAGAAGGTGCTGGAGAAAAGCAACAGCGGGTGAGCACGTCGGAGCACAATAGAGCGCTTCTCCCACATAAAAAATATAGGATGGGTGTTGATCATTTATAAGGATGAATGTAGATCTCTCAACTCAGAATCTTGTACAATGTTGGGCTCCCAAACTCTACCCACACACATTTGGTTCGTGACATACCTGAGCCACGTAGGTCATCAGGCCTACTATACTACCACAGGGCTTGACCTCCCATGGGCTCTCATGAGTCTTTTCCACCCACGAGATGTGCTTGGGTTGGCCCTACTGAGGGATTTATTGGCTAGGATACCCCCTATGGTTTTTCTAAGTGTTATATGGGCTCCTTGGTTGATGTTTAGCCTTAAGTGGCTATATTTTTTAGTAAAAAATTATTTTAAGAGTTAGAAAAAATTGAGAAAAAACTATATAATATTCAAATTTTCTTAATTAAGATCCAAATACACTACTCATACTTATTTCATCCTATAAATCCCCTATAATCAATTCCACAAAAAATTCCAAAATTTAATAAAAAAATTGAAAATTTATAGTATTTTAACATTAAAACCCACTTAAAAACATTGAAATTTGAATTAAAAAATTCAGATAATTTTGGTCTATAAAATACCTCCAAACATAAACCATGCTTGTCCTCAAGAATAAAATCCCAACAATAAATTAAAGTGGACACCAATGTTATAATTATTAAAAAATTTATATACTAAAATCAAATAATTATCAATTTCAAATAAAATTTTAAAAACCCCATGAAAAATATTATTTCAAATTCTAAATTTTAAATAAAATAACAAAATAAAAATTTTAATTTTTACCATATGAAAAATTATGGGACTTCTTTTTTCATTAATTAATGTTTTTCAATTTATTATTATCAAGCATGCCAAATCGTGACATATCTCACTTCTGAATCTTTTCACTCTTCTCCTATGATAAAATTCCAGTAGATATGTACTTATATCATGAGAACATTATCCTTATCCATAGTCCTATAAAATAACTACTTTCTACACTTTTTAAAGACAAAAGCACATAAAATCATGGGGGATTTAAATTTATGGTTCTACATTTTTTGAGGCTTAAGGTTGGTAGTAATTTATTTTTAAAATTAAAGGATCCAGAAGATGTTCTATCTCTCAAATAATTAAGAAAGATGTTAAAATTAAAATTTTAATGTCATTCTCCCCTTAAAATTGTAAGAACTTCCAACATCCCTAATTGCTCAAAGTGAATACTATGATCAAATAAAACGTAATGAATGATTTGGGCACCCTCTTCAATTATTCTCTATTATTATACTTTTTTTTCTTTTTCAAATAATGTTTTAATTTTTTTTCTTTTTTGAAATTTATGGTTAGAATAAACCTCACACCCACTTCAAAACCACGTATGATAGAAATTATATGTCCAGTAATAGTGTTTTTTTATCATAACCCATTTTTCTCATTTTTTGGATTTTTGTAACTTTTATTTTTTTATATTGAAGAGGGAAAAACAATGAAGTATCCTGAATAAATAAAAACCTTAATTTATTCCCACAATAATACCTCCCATAGTTTTTCTTTAAAATTTAAATCATCTTGTCCACCATGACTCTTTTTACCCCCATATTTTAACTTAAAAATATCATGCAAATAATAAGTGGGTTGGAATGGATAAAAATGGATTGAAACAAGGCTCATCCCTAACAAGGTCTTCCATGGTTTCTATGGGATAAAGAATAATGCATGTAAAGGTGGTATTTTAATGATATGTTTTATATAAAAAGATGCTTCAATCATTTTGAATGTTTTTTTCATAGTCATAGATTTGATAAGTTCAAATTCAAGTTCTAGCAGGTGACATGTCCCATGATCACTCAAGAAAAATGTTCAAGAATATATAGGAAGTAATTTCTCTATAAATCCTCTTAGTAATGGACATATGATGTTCGGAAATCACTTAAGGCGTGATTAATAATAAAAAAATCAATTCACATGAATTTTAGAAATTCAAAGCATGAACAATGGTTAAGAAATTTCATTCACATGAACTAATCAATTACTTCAAATCATGAGTATCCATTTTAATATCTGTGATTCACTTTAATCATCCAGTAATCCATTTTTCTCATTCAATATTATTAACATTGAAATCTAACACATGGAATCATAGGGTTCCTAAGAAACTCATGTCTCTAAGATAAGTCAAGTAAAACATGAAATTAATTGGGGGTTTGTAATATTGAAGGTACCAAGCACACAGTGGAAGCCCCAATTTTTTTTTGTTATTTCACTAAAGAAAAACATGAAATCTTCAAAGTCAGTGCATATATTCCCAATTTAAGGCGAGGATCTCACATGAATATTTTTAAGAACAAAAATAAAATCATAAAATACCTGGTTTAGAACTGAAACTGCGCATAACGTCTGCTCTTCATTGGAAATCACTACATGAATAATAAAAATCCGAATAACTCTAGATCATCCACACCTGCCTGAAAAATCTATGGGAGCACTTATTTTAAAAATATGGGTACTAGCATAGAGTTCTGATGATGTCTTGGATGGTTCGACGATCACTGCATCACCTTGCTTGTGATTCATGAGAGAGAGCTTGATTTGAGCTCCTAGATCCTGAGCCTCTCTCTATAGAATGAAGGAGATAGGAGAAGAGAGAGAGGGGATTTGAATATTCCCTGGAGAACACTTCTCCTCCTCTATTTATATAGTATTAATAAAATACCCAGCAATTCTTTCCCATCCTCTGAATAATTAACACTCTATATAAACAACAATTTGACATCTAAACTGAGTCATAAATATTATTCATTATTATTATCTCTTTTTTGTAATATAAAAAATATATTATGTGATAATACATGATCCATTAACTTGTATTTTTCTTCCTAAAAATATTAAAAGAACCTTTAATATTTTAAACTAGTATTCGTTAAAATAATATATTCATGTATTTACATAAAAATTTTAAACAAATTTATTAAATAAATTCAATTCATGTTATTCATAACTTTACTAATAGAAATTTATTTATTACATTGGTGATAGTTTCTCCTTGAAAAAATCCCAAACCCCATTGATGGGACCCACTGTGTCCAATATACATATTTTGCTGAATATCGAATATTTTTTAATACTCAATTTTTTGTGACCCTATAAGACATTTTCTTGATAGTAGATAATACAATTCACAGACCAAGAGCGGGATCTAGCTACCCACCATGTCCCCTAAAGAGATAAGGGTTGTCATAGTAGTTACAACCAACCTATGAACAAGAATTGTGTAGTATAATCTCTTTGTATTTAATATCACATAAATCATGATGCACACCCATTTCATCTCCCTTTTGTAGCTTTATTATTTTTTGATATAACTAAACGGTTTTACCTTGGATGATTGTGGGCATGGATTTATCAAGGTACTGACTTCTTGATCGACATTACCCGTGATATATAACTTCCTTATCCTAGAACTGACAAATCCCTTCTTAACCATTCAACCAATGTCATTCCACCAATGACACATCCAACACAAACTACCTCGCCATCATTTAATTATCATGGTTTTCATCTTTCATCAATGTACTTGATCAAATAGCACACATTGTAAATGGTCTCAAGTCCTGAGACCGTTACACATGTCCGTAGATAGGAACTGCCAATGACACCAAAAAATGTGGTGTTCCTATTTGTGGGTATGTCCTCTTAATCTCACTACTATAGATCACCAAGTGAGAACTTTATGAGAATAAGCCTCAATACTTATGAGCACCAAACACCTGATTTTCAAACATATACTGTGTCTCATTAGTAATATACATCTAGACCATAGAACCTTTTTTTAAATTAATGTCATAGTATCTCAAGGTTCTCATTAGATCCTAGGATCTTATATAACCTTTTGATTCAACAATTAATCAATAGAAATTACTATTAAATGGTGGATGCATAAATACCTACAATATAATGGTAAGTTATCATCATGTATATATAACTGTACACATGACATAGTTATCAAAAGAAATTAATAGTTAGGTCTAGGTAACCCACTATTGAAACACTCTAACTTACACTAGATACAACTTTCTAAGAAAAAATGTTATCTCTCACGTGATTAAGATCATGTTTCTTCTAAATCATGTCTTTAGTTGTTGAGCCTGCCGTGATTCTGCTACATGGAAACTCTCCTATAAGCAACATCACCTTCTTGAGTAAAACTTCTCATGATATTGTATCCTTGAGTATATCCCTTTTTTTCACTATCAAAACATGAAATATTGGCTACTAAGAATATCATAATTTACATTATGATAATTCTTTACTTACTAGGTTTGATTCCAAGAATTAGAACAAATCATTATGTTTAAATGATTCTTAACTACCTCAGAAGCTACAACGTACTTAGTACTTGTAGGTATGGATACCACTAGCTTACATGAACTTGTATCACTCATAAACTTATCCTAATTGTGATATTAGAACACATTGATATATGGAATACTATTTTGTGTCCCATTAAAACTAGTATCTTTTCTTATCCACTTACCAAGTACAGATATTTTGTACTTTCCAAAGTACAATCAGATAGTTCTGGCTGCTTACCTTGAGATTATATTAGATATAACCCATATCTTCCTCCTATAAAGTATATCCTAGAAATATTAGTTTTTTGTAAATATCATGGAATATGTGATTAATCCATTTCTTAAGCATATGGATTTTAACTTACTGTGTTACTCTCCTACTGTGTCCCGTACAAGTCAACAAGGATAGGTTATTCCATGTGACATTGGTAACAATTCTTCTCTTGAATTGTTTCATCTTGTATTTTTAAATACCACATCACTATCTGTATGATTGACTAGTTCTAAGAAACCTTTAGATCTACCTCAGTAGATATTGTTCCCTAGAACATTGGTTTCTACTTTAAGTCTATCACTACAAAATAAATTTCCTTTTAATCATAACTGTAAGGGAAATTTCTTCCATATGTTTCCAACCATATTTTACATGGAAGAAATTTGTGCTCCCACTAACATCTGGTAGACACATGTAAACACTAATTCTGAATTAATATTCAATGATCTTGTTGTGTACTTGAATCCTAAGTGGCACTTTAGTAACTTGCATCCTTTATTAGCATTCTATGATGTGACTATCTTCTACCTATTGTGTCGTGTTGATGCCATCCATGATTTAAAGGTCATGACATCCAATGCCTAATAATATGATCATAGAATGTAGCTATGACAAGTAAAATCATAATGGATTTATGCATAATGACGTGGTCTAACCAATCGAGCCTTGTTGGTACTATTATTGTACCATCCATGTATAATTTCAATTGAGTAACCACCGTATTATTCCAAATAATAAGCCCCTTTCCATTTCATATATGGAATTCATTATTTAATTTTAAATTTTCTTGTAAATCTTAGATAAATTCCATTTACTTCTTACTGGTAGGAATTATTATTCTCAATGAATAATAGATCACTAATCGTAGTGAATATAATAACCATCACCATTGTTTTACTCATCCTATGAATTATATGTCTCTAGAACATTTATGTTCCACATACACTTGGGTAAATAGTTCTTATTCCAACTATATGTGCATCTTAAGCATTGACTAGATCCAATTAAATCCAGTTCCCACTATCTCAAAAGATATGTGAACCCTTTTATAGAAATGTAGTACATCACTTGACTATAACTTTCTATCGTAGGGATTTATGTAAAATCCTACGCAACCATTAGGTTAATTACTTTATATACACTGTGTGTTTGTTCCTATTGTAAGTGTGTTTATATCCTTACAAACTCTTTCCAACTAAACGCATGTCCTTATGTGTTAATGGATGACCATCATAATTTGACTTATATGATATCCATTTTTCATGATAGTTAGCATATGGTTATGAGATATCTCAATTATTTTCAAATACCATCATGAAATATAATGGAATTTTCTGCATGTTGTGATATTGATGCTACTTACATCATAACTCTGATGTATAAAATGTGCATTTAATAATTAATCCATGCCAAATTTTGTTTATGAAGGTTAACATATAAGACTTCAACATTGATCCTCCTTATTAAAATCAATGTCAAGATGTATATATGGTAATTTTCATCTTGGAAATAATACATGCTACATTATCATAATCAATTATTGCTTGGTCAAGATATTCTTTGGCATGTTGGCTTGAAGAAAATCATATCTTCTAACTATGCATATACTAAACTTTACCATTCCTTAATTACTTAATGGAATCTTGGGATTTATATATATACCTCTATTTTATTCTTGGAATAATTTGCGCGCACTTTTTTAACTAACTCCAAAATCCTTTTGGCCAACTTTTATTTCTAATGGTTTCTTTGTCCAAAAATAAGATTTTGACAATACCAAAGGTGTTTATCTTTACCAATCATAAAGAAAAAAACAGGTATACCATTGACATAAACTTTTATATTTACTTGAAATTAATTATCTTTCTACAGTTGGGTATAAAATTATTACATTCTATATTCATCAGGTGATGACAACAATTCATTTATTACTAAACTATTGGATGAGTATTAAATAGAAAATAAAACATTAATTCCCAAACCTAGAAGAATATATCCTTGTGTCCAAGGACATTTGAGATTAATTTTTTGGTTATACTCATTAATAGTTCTACACGAATCTTTCACATGGAAATAAAGAAGTCATTTACACCACTGTCCTAGCTATCACCCTTTCTCATCCACTTGGATAATACTCCTGACTTCTATTGATATTTGTATACTTAATTCATTACTGTATTTCAATACACATATGTAACAAGCATATAGTACTAAATCCCTAACAAGTAAATCTGACACATTACATTTTACTTTGATAAATAAACCTAAATATGAAGAGGTAACTTTCTTCTTTAATTCAGTTCATTTTATTTAAACTTACATTGTTCTATTTTAGGATATATGATGACAATAACCTCTTTTTAATACCTCTTTCTTGAAGGACGTTTCAAATTTTTCCTTTCCATTTCTTTCCTTTGACCTTTTCTCCTTGTGTTTCATTTGTTTCCCCATAATAATTAAATATTAATCTTTATTTTGTATTCTTATTTACTTGTCGATCCTTACCAAAAAAGGAAATGAAGCATTTACTCAATTACTGTCAATTTTGTAACCTAAAATAAGATTTGAGTAAAAGGGTAGAATGATATCAGTAAGGGATCCATTGAATGATTGTTATCCATATTTCAATTTACACATGTTTGTGTAACCATATCCTTATTCATATTTATGCTTATCTTTCTCCTTGCAAACTTTCTTGAAGATGAGACTACATGTTATATCACTGATGTCCTGATGTATCGACTGCAACTAAAAACGGATGTAGATGATAGCATTATGACATAACCATCATATGATCTAGACATAAGTCTCATGTAATAAATATTACATTTTAACCTCTTGAGGTGACTTAATAGGTGTTAGGGACACTGGAACCTTGAGTTTCTTATATCATAGTACTATGCACAAGTGAACTTACTATTCTTGGATACTCATACTAGTGTAGACATTTAATTTTTCCAATTTTTGAGATTAACTCAATATTACATGTGGTATAACTTTCCATTTTTCTACAAAAGTAAAATTTTGTAGATTATTACTTTTATCAAGATTACTGATTTAGACATTTGGATTAAATAATTAAATCATTAAATGTCCCACAATATTTTATCAAATTCTAGGAACCCTCTAGGCTAGAATCAAAATAATATATCTCTTGAGTATTCTAGTGGCAGGGATCCTCGAACCTCCCCTCATAGTCAACAATATTTTTCTACACCACTACTTATAGGGTTCATAGTAGGTGTTTTACTGGCCAACCTCGTGAACTCACAATTCCTTGATCTCTTGAGTGAAGTTCTACCATCTTAAATTATTACATGGTGTGCTCAATGATTTCCTATAAAAATAAAAAGAAACTATATTTGGATACTTCTTTGCTGTATTTTTTGTTAACTCGACCCACAACTCTCATAAGAACTCACTAGTAGTAAAAGGCACCCTTAGCTTTGGAATTAAGAGCACCTCGAACACCTAGTTTTGTCCAAATTGGAATGATGGATGGTGATTTAGACATAATATTTCATTGATGTTTTTGTGTTATTAATGTGATGATGGAAATCATTTTCTATCTTATTAGTGCATACTATGTGATCATACTCACAAATGACCATGCTATAAGAATAAAAATCTATCGTGTCACATGTTCATCTTATCATTCATGCTTGTTTATTAATTTCATGTGATCATGCATAAACAACACATTCTGAAAAATAATAAACCATTCAAAAATAAAATAATGACCTGATCATGAGACTATTCTAATGGTTGATCCATTGAGTGAATAATGGACCAACCTAGCCCCTAGGATATAAACCTTGATTCACGTCACATAGGACTAAAATTTCACCACATGTCCATCAAATACATCAAGGTCCTGTCTAGTGTGTCTCTATAAGTTGTTGTGAATTGTGTCACTGTCCATATAATCATTATACAAAAGTACTCGCTCATAGGAGACGAGAACTGTGGAGTACAAAATTCAACTCTGGAATGGACATGTAAGTCCTTATACCTCTAATGACACTGAGATAATTCAAAGATCACAGACTAATTAAACTAATTTTTAAAAACCATTGCAATAAATAATTAAATAATTAAATTAAACACCTAACATGCATCGGTCGGTCCACTGCTCATGACCAGTCAATACTCATTAACATGCGTGTTTAATATTAAATGCCAAAATAAAATAAACATACATTAAAATAAACTCATGGGCATTTTTATTGAATTAAAATTCACTCATATTTTAATTCAATAATTTATATAGTCTGGTCCTAATAATTAATTTGATTTTAAAACCAAAAATTAAGTTAATTAATTAATTTCATTTAAAAATATATTATATTAATTTTAACCTTTAGAGTAAAGATAATTTTAAACCAAAAATTTATATTTAATTAATTTAATTTATAACCATCATTAAATTAATTCATTTGATTAATTTTTTAATATTTAAATTATCTCGGCCCGAAAATAATGAGCAGGGAATGTGCCGGTTAGGCCAAACCCGCGTAGGCTTATTGCAGGTTTTGCCAACCCCGTGAAGGGGTGATCCGGGCCTGACTAGTCCACATAATCATGTTCTGGGTTAGGCCGACCTACCTGGATTTGTTTCATGAAAACTCTGTTCATCACATTTCCTCACTGATTTGTGGCAGCAATGGGTAGATCTAGGGTACGGGCTCACAAGTGGTGGTTTGACAGTAGGGTTGTGCTGGAGAAGAGCCAAAAGGGAGGTTCTCAGACGTGATCTAGAATGAGGTTGCTAGATCTGGGTCTCTCATCCATGGGGGATGGAGTGAGGCTAACTAGAAGGGAGTCGTATGGTCAGTTAGGCTGGATTGGCCTAGATTGGAAGCTTGATGGCCAGCCAACTGCTCGATGCTGGCTTCTGCGGGGTACAGTAAGGAGGCATGCTAGAAGGGAGGCTCTGGATCTAGCCAAACGGGGTGACACAGGAGATACATTCATGTTGACAGGGTGTTGAGCCATCGTGAAGGAGAAGGGGGATTCCCATGATTTGGGTCAGGTAAGAGAGAGCATTGCGGGGGTGGGGGGATCAAGCGAGTGCTGAAGAGGTCAGACATCTGTAGGGGGCATGCTCAAGGCTGGGAAGTAGTAGGTGGCACTAGAAGAGAGTTGTGTGCCACTGGGGTAGCTGCTGGGATGGGGAGGTCTGACAGTGGTTGAATGGTTACCAAGGGCGAGCAAGAGGGGTCCATGCTGGGACCCTTTCTTTGTTTATTATCTTGGGACCCATATCCCAAAAATAAGTTAGGCCCTCTTAGTTTAGATCTTCCAACTGAAGTCTCCCCACCCTAAAAGCAATTTTTTTCTTTGTTTTCTTGTAACATATTTCAAAAGCCTCACATATTAGGCTTTTGAAAATAATGAAAATATTATTATAATATTATTATTATGATAAAATTAATATCATTTTCATAAAACAACCATTGTTAGAAAACACTATTCCAACAGCCAAAATTCCACAGGAGAACGAGTTCAAGGTTACATGCCCACTATACTAGTTCAAGTAGAAATAGAATATAAAATATATGTGTTATTCAATTAATAAAACCTGTTAGGGATATTTTCAATCAGAATACTAAACTTTGGATGGTCGTAGATTGCTCCTCTAGTGTCAGATTCAAAAACTGTCTGTGGTGTTGGGACCATAACATTGACCATTATTTGATTTTACGAAAATTTAATATTTATTTGGATCAAAACTTCTAGGAAACCCTATGATACCAATTAAAGGTATCGAGAACGTAGTGGAATCTCTAATAGTGTTTTTTAAACTATTTATCGATGAACTTCATGAACTCATCGATGTCGGTGGATCGTTTCCCTATTTATGTTGAGGATATCATGTGAAGAGTTTTAAGCACAAAATTAAAACTGTAAAATACCTGGTTTAGATCTGAAGTTGTGCATGATGTCTTCTCATTTTTATTGATCACTACTTCATGAATCAGAAGATGAATTCTTCTAGATCATCTGCATGAACTTCAAAAATCCACAAGAGCACCAATCGTCCAAATTCGGGTTCTAGTGTGGAGTTCCGACGATGCCTTCGACACTTAGATGATCATCACATCACCTTGATTTCAATGCATAAGAGAGAGGTCCATATGAGATCTTGGATTCAGATACTCTCTCTCTAGAAATTAGGATAGAGGAGTAGAGAGAGAGGTTATTAATAGTCTATGGCGAACTCATATCCTCTTATATTTATAGAGTGTTAAGAAAATACCCAGTAATCCCTTCCCAACTCCTGAATAATTATCACTCTATATAAACAATATTTTTCACCATTATAGTAAGTCATAAATATTATTCCTTATTATTATCACTTTCTTGTAATATAAAAAATATATTTTGTGATAATACCTGAGCCATTAACTTAGATCATTCTTCCTATAAATATTAAATAAACCATGAATATTTTAAATTCATATTCATTAAAATAATATTTTCATGTATTTACTAAAAAAATACATTAATAAATAAATTTGATGCCCATTAGTCTTAACTTGAATAATATGAATTTATTTATTTTAGTTGTGACTGTATGTTCTTGGAAAAATCCCAGATCCCAGTCGGAAAACATTGGCACTCCCACTATCCTCTGGTAGAAACATGGAAAACATTCATTCCAAATGAATATTCTATGATCTAGTCACTTTCTTCAATCCTAAATTAGACATTAGCAACTTCAACACTTCATTACAATCCTATGACGTGACCATCTTCTTATGGTTACGTCATGTGGACACCATCTATGATTGACAGTCATTAAATCCAATTCCTAATAATATGATCATATAAAGTAGATGTGACAAGTAAAATTCTAATTTATTTAGTCATAAATACTTGGTGTATCTAATCAAGTCTTATTGGTACAACACTTGTACTATCCATGCATCTTGTCACTTGAATACCCACTGTTGTATTCAAAATAATAATCCCCTTTCAGTTTGATACATGGAATCCATTATTTAATATTAATTGGATTGTAAATATTATCAAATTTCCATTTACTACATACATGAAGGAATCATAATTCTCAATTAATAATATATCATTGACCATAGTGAATAAAAAAACCATCACAATGGTTTTATAATTCCTACGTAGAATGTGTCTCTGAAACATCCGTGTTCCACATACACTTGTGGAACTAGTTTCTATGCCAACTATATGTATATCTCAATCATTTACTAGATCTAAGTCAATCTAGTTCCCACTATCTCAAATGAGATGTGAAATATTTTATTGAAATGTAGTCTATCAGTTGGCTATAGAGTTCTATCTTAGGGATTTAGGTAATATCCTCAGAAACCATTATGTTAATTTCTTTAGATACACTATTTGTTTGTTCTTATTCCAAGTTTTTTTATATCCTAACAAACTCTTTGCATATAAATACATGTACTTATGACTTAATTGATGTCCAGTATAATTTGACTTATATGATATCCATTTTTCATGATATTTGGCATATGGTAATGAGATATCAGTGTTATTTTCAAAGAATGTCATAAAATATTTTGGAAGTTTCTATATGTTACAACATTGATACTACTTAAATAATAACTCTGATGTATAAAATGTGTGTTTAGGAATTACCCCATGATACATTTTTTTATCATTGTTAACATGTAATACTTTATAATCATTCCTTTATATTAACATTAATGTCGCGATGTATATAATGTAATGTAATTTTAGGAATTACTCCATGCTACATTATCATGATCAATGATTTCTGGGTCGAGATATTCTTCAACATGTTGGATTGAAGAAACTCTTATCTTTTGACCATGCATATAATTCACTTTACCATTCATTAATTACATAAATGAATCTTGTGAAGTATATATACATACCACTATCTTATTCTTGGAATAGTTCATGCTCACTTTTTGAACTAACATCAAAATAATTATGGCCTACATTTATTTATAGAGGTTTCCTTGTCCAAACTAAATACATTGATAATAACAAAGGTATTTAAATTTACCTAGACTAAATACCAAACCTGATATATCTTTTACATCCACTTTCAGATTTACTTGAAAAGAATTATCTTACTTGAACAGGGTATAAAAATATTAAATTTTACATTCATCAGGTATTTCCAACAATACATGTATTATTGAACTATTGGTTGAGTATTAAGTATGAAATACAACATTAATTATAGAACAAAGAAGAATATATCCTTGTGTCTGGGGGCACTTAAGATTAATGTTTTGGTTATACTCGTTAATTGTTTTACATGAATCTTTCACTTGGAAATAAATAAGTGGTGTACTTCTCCCCACTGTCCTAGGTATCACCCTTTCTCAGCCACTGGGAGAATACACCTAACTTCTAGTAATATTTCTATACTTACTGAGTTTCTATATTTCAACACACATATGTGATAGGAATATAGTATTAAATACCGAAGCAGTAACACTGAAACATTGCATTTTACATCGATGAATAAACATGAAGAATAAGTGGTAAATTTATTCTTTAATTTGGTTAATTTCATTTAAACTTCCATTGATTAATTTTATGATATGATATGAAAATTACATTCCTTTTAATACCTCTTTCTTGAAGTACATTGAAAATTTTCCCTTGGCATTACTTTCCATAGACCTTTTCTCCTTTTTTTTCAATTTTTTCACCAAAATATATTGAGATTAATCTATATCTTATATTCTTATTTACATAGTGATCCTAACCAAAATAGGTAATGAGGTGATTACTCAATTACTATCCAGTGTAACCATCACCTTATTCATATCTACGCTTATCTTTCTCCTTGAAAACATTGTTGAAGATAAGACTTCATGTTATATCACTGATGTAATGATGTAGCAACTGCAACGAACAATAGACGTTGATGATAGCATTATAAAATAACCATCATATTATTTAGAAATGAGTATCCTATAAGAAATATTACATCTTTACTTCTTAAGGTTGCTGAAGAGGTGTTAGGGACACCAACATCTTCAGTTTCCTATATCATAGTACTATGCGCAAGTGCCCATACTATTCTTGGATACTCGTGAAAGTGTAGACATTTACTTTCTCCAATTTTTAATATTATCACAACATTACATGTGTTATAACTTTTCATTTTTCTACAAATTTAAAATTTAGTAGATTTTTACTTTTATCACGATTACCAATTTATACATTCTAATTAAATAAAAAAAACATTAAATGTCTCCCACTATATTATCAAATTCTGGGAACCCTATTTGTTTAAATCAAAATAATCTATCACTTGATAATTATAGTGGTAGGTATCCTTGAACCTCTCCACATAGTCTACAAGATTTAACTACACCACAATAGGGAGGGTTCAAGATAGGCTTTTAGCTAGCCAACTACATGAGCACGCAGCTCCTTGATCTTTTGTGTGAAGTCCCAGCTTTTAAAATAGTTACTTGATTTACTCAACGGTTGCCTCAAAAATTACATCAATCTTGATTGGGATACTTATTTGATGCAATTTTAGTTATGTAAACCCACCACTTTCATAATAACTCCTTGTTAGTAAGAAGAACGCTCGTCTTTGGAAGGAAGAGCACCCCAAACACCTGATTTTTTTCAAATTGGAATGATGGAAGGTGATTTAGGCTTAATATTTACTTGAAGGTTTTGTGTTATTAATGTGATGAAAGAAATCATTTTATATATTATTATCACAAACTATGTGGTCTCACTCACAACTGAAAATGTTAGAAGTAGAAAAACCTATTGCGTCACATGTTTATTTTATCTGGCTTTCTTGTTTATTATTTTTATGTGATCGCACATAAACAACACATTAAAAGAATAATAAACCCTGAAAAAATAAAATTATGACCTCATCAATATCTGATTCTAATGGTCGATCCATTGAGTGAATAATACACTAACCTATACCCTAGTAGATATACCTTGAGTCTCATCACTTACGACTTGAATTGCACCATTTGTCCATCTAATTCATCAAGGTCCTATCTAGTATGTCACCATAATTTGGTGTGAAATTCCTTACTATCTGTCTCATCATTATACAACAGTACTCGCTTATAAGAGAGGTGAACTGGGGAGTTTAAAATACAACTCTAAAAGTGACATACATGTCCTTATACATATAATTACTTTGAAATGATTCATATATCACATTTTAATTGAACTACTTTTTACAAACCATTATAGTAAATTATTAAATAAATAAATTATACACCAGACATGAATTGGTCAGTCAACAACTCAAGACTAGTTAGTATTCATTAACGCATGTGTTTGAAATTAAATACAGAAATAAATTAAAATTTCATTAAAATAAATTCTAAGGTAGTTTTATTGAATTAAAATTAACCCTTATTTTAACTGAATATGTTTTATCGTCTGGTCCTATAAATAAAAATAATTTTGAAAAGAAAATTTAAATTAATTAATTAATTTCATCTATCACTTAAATAAATTAATTTTAACCCGCAAAGTAAAGATAATTTTAAATCAAAAATAAATATTTAATTAATTTAATTTATAACCTACATTTAATTAATTTTTAACTATTTAAATTATCTGGGCTAGAAAACCATGATTTGGGCCTGTGCAGGTCAGGACCAACCCATGAAGACCCATTCTGGGTTGTGCCAACCATGTGATGGGGTTATATATACCAGAAAGGTCTACCCAAACCCATTCTGGGCTCGATTGAACTGCTCGGACCGATTTCATAATGAATCTATTCAGTACAGTTCCCGATGGAGTTGTGGCGGCAGCGAGCAGATCTCAGGTACAGGCTCACAAGTGGTGGCGATAACTTATTCAATGACATCTTTATTCCTAATTAAGGTCACCTCCATGGATAAATTATTCTCATTGAGGATGAGCAATATCTTAGGGATATCCTCTACCTCCATCATATTTTCTCTGGATTTCCCAACCATGATAATCTTACTACTGGTGCCTTCGATGAAATGACCTCAATGGATGAACCTAAAGTGAATCAATTAGTGCACATTGCCTACTCAAAATGTTAGGGATCTATTTACCCTGATGAACTCAACCTCCACACAAAAACCAAACATATTCTCCCTTCAAAAAGGCCTAATAGATGTCACCCTAGGAGAAATGAGATCATTAGAGTTGGGACCTAACCCTATATTTTAAAATGATCTTCATTCAAATATATTAGAAACACTGGACCAGAACTATTCTTCTTGGAGAGTCCTAAAGACACCCCTCTTATGATGACCCATTTTTTCCATCATTCTCTGAAAAAATTCTTCTCTCACCAATATAATATAACCTGGCAATGTTGAGTTTCTAAGAGATAAACACATTGGGAAAATTGAATTGTAAGTGAAAATAATCCACTTCTTTCATACCAATTGGAGAGTGAAGATGTGAATTGGAACTCATGTTAGGATATCCATCATAATATCATCAGGAAACTGCGGGTGCTAAACTGCATGTTCTTCTCCAAACATGAGGATGATCTCTATTGAAGATGAAGTAAGGAAACTCGAATTTTATTGGAGAACTAACATGAATCCAAGGATAATAGGGGGATGCTTATATTATTTTTCTATTGACATATCTTATAACTTGAAATTTAAAAATGGTTTTAAGGAAACTCCAATATTATATTTTTTTGGAAACATTGACATATCTTATATCTATCAATTTTTTTAGATCCTGACTTTTAAGATTTTGACATCATTAATTTTCACTAGTTTAATAAATTTAATTTAGTTAAAAAACCAAAAATTTGGATTTATCAATTAAACCACCTTTTTTAATAGTTTAATATATAAATAAAAATATATATGAAATTTTTATATATATATTGAAATTCTCATAAAAACACCAATGTGTTAGATAAATATTCCTCTAAAATTATTAGAATTTGTGAATGTCCATCCATATGAGAAAAAAATTTATATTGGAAAATACTAAGAGAGAATAGTTATCACAATTGATTCCTAATTAGTAATAGATCTTCAGAGAACCTCTTTATTCCAATATATTTCTTTATCCCTTAGTAAAAAGTTAAATAAATTTGGGCATAGAAAATAATCAAACATTTAAATATATAAAAATCTCTCTTAAAATTAAACATTGTTTAAAAGTTTAGGGTTAAAATATTACCTCAGTAGAATATTGAATTGCACCCTATTTTGTATTTTATTTTGACCGTTGTATTGATTTTGAAATCATTTTTCATAAACTCGTTATAAAACTATACTTTTCATACCCCAAATAATTGATGGATTCCCTAATCTAAAAGAGTAAATTTTTGTATATACATTAATATTATATATATATATATATATTCATATTCATATATATATGTGTGTGTGTCTGTGATTTTTTTTTGAAATGTTGAATTATCTTATAACTTAATCTCGCATATAAATATTCATATCTAAATAAGGAATACATCGAATCCTGATTTAAAAATGGTATATTGAATTTGCATATCCTCTTTTATTTTTAGTAGGAGTGGGCCCAAAATTTTGGTATCGAGCAACCTAAAGTGTGATCCATAATGTATTACTGGCATCCAAATATCATTAAATAATATTTATGAGTATTATAATATAAATTTTCATATTATTTTTAACACAATTATTTGTAAATAATAATTATTTGTTCATATAAAAATTGATTTAATCAAAGGGACACTATTATATTTTTTATCTATTTTATTAAATGGTGTTCTATATATCAAGAAATATATTAATTTTATGATTTTATTATGATATGTAATATTTTGAGAATCTTAAAAAAATACACCATGATATAAAACAATGATTTTAATTTTTTGTTTAAAATAAAATAACAATTATTCTATGAAAAAAGTACATATTATTTTATGAGTTTTTAGTTAAAATCTAATATTTCATAGAATTAAATGGGTTATAATTGAATGATTAATGTTTTTAGAATAATTATCTTAAAAATAAATGATATTATTTTCTTAAAAAAATAAAAAACTACAAGATCTAGTAGTAAATAGTAAACACTACAAAATATAGTGGTTAGCGCAAGTTTTCCAAATCATCGCTAAATTTTTAGTTTTAATTAATTTAGTATCACTTGTAAAAAGGCACTAAAAATTCATAATATTTCATTAAAAATAGACACCATTTAGGTGTTTTTTTTAGTTAGATAACTAAAATTTTTTCCATTAAATTTTAACCCCATCCCCCATTTAACTCATTACACACCGACTCCAAATCACACAATTAAATTATCCCTTTTATTTTTTTTCACCCCAGAATTACACTCTCCAATCTATTGGAATCCCCACTTTCACACTTTTTACTCCTTTAATTTTATGTTTTTTAATTTATTTAATTTAATTCCCAAACCACAAATTTGGATTTATCTCTTAAACCAACTTCATAAATCATTTACTATGTGTGTGTATATAAAACCATTCTATACATAAAAATATATATTTATTTATATCACAATGTAATATACATATATATATTGTACATTTGTTTACTTTTTTTGACAAATGGGACAACATATATATTTTTTATGGTATAAATCTTCACAGCCATTCAAAACAACAAAATTTACATATATATATAATAAATAGAAAATAAAATGAAACATGTTTTATATTTGTAAAATAATTTAACCATGAAAAAATAAATTTGTAATAAAAATTAAATCAATGAGTAACATATTGAAATCAATAAATTAAAATGATGTAATATTATTAATGGATATGCATTGTTTTAAAACTATGTAAATGATATTACACTTAATCAAAAAAATGAAAATAATATTTAAATTCCACATTATTGAATTACTTATAAATAAATAAACCTACTTAAATTTCCCACACTATTAGAGAAATTTCATCAGAATGCCTCGAATCCCAAGAATGACATAGGAAGGGTTTGGAAAAAAGTTGGGCTCTTACAAGAAAATTAAAATGAATTTTATTAAAAAACAGTTGGTTGGAAACATGACATATCCTTCAACAAACCCAACATCTTATTAAACAAATATTAATATGTTAATATATATATATATATAATTATTTATTATATTTCCATATAATTCGAAATTTTATACAATAATTTATAAATTTTGTTATCTAATATATAGATTATAATATTAATGTTCAATTAATTCATTTTAAATTTTGAGTTTTATTTTTGGATTTATAATATTCTAAATTCATCCATTGCATGTCACGAATAGGCTCAGATACCCTAGTAACCCAATAACTGAGCTGATTCCAACATAGATCTAATGGTGTTCCTAATCCCCATGGGTTGATGACTAACTCCTGAAATCATACGATATGAAAGTCGGAATGAATCTTCCACAAACATGATAGAAGAAAGGTAAACATTTTAGAATGCATAAAAGAAAAACCACACTGTGTGAATTTTACAAGAAGCCAAATAAGCATTAATAGGCCAAATTGAAACAAAAAAAGTACTATAAAATAGGAAACCACCCTAGACCCAATGGATGCAACTCTCCAAACCCAAGGATCAACAATGAGAACCACCTCCAATTGGCACCTTAACCATACTCAAACCTGGAAGGAGAAAATCTACAAACACTCAAAGGCACAAGTAGGGTGTGAGCTAAAAGCCCAGTAGGGCCTTACCAAGGATTCCATAGTAAGATGCCAATATTTAATTAACCAAATAAATCTACCAATTTTAAATAAATAGACATGGAATTTCAAAAGTATATTAAAAAATAATTATTTATAATTTATAGGATGGAAAATACATTAAACAAATGGATTAACATACATTTTATATAAAATAGTTTATATTATTTTAGAAGGCATGGTAAACAACTCCATCAACACAACTAAATTCCACCTCCAATCTTATGGCTTCTTCATTAGTAAAATATAATATCTTAGTCGAAGATTTATAGTCTATTCTTTCTCATTCATAAAAAGGGATAGAAATAAAGTAGCACATAATATAGATACTCATTGTAAGTCTATAGAGAATAACATATGTCTTGATTGCTTCCCTTCATGGATGTTAGATCTTGGTACTCCTGATCTTAATAATTAGTATAAATTCATTTGTTTTACACACACACACATTGATATATATATATATATTTCAAATGCAAACTAGTAAGAAACATGGTCATCTCCGAAAAGGTATCATAGTTCCAGGCTATGAGACTCCCTCACACTCATAATTTTTTCATGAAAATATGTGTACAAACATCACCTTCGATAATGATAAAGGAGAACATGTCGCCATCCCATTAGGGATGTAAGCTACTGTATATTTATTATTAGTTTGGTAAATCATAGAGTGTTATCTGGAATAACACACTAATTACATATACTTGAATGTGATCTAATATAGAACAATGATGTAAAATTTATTTTAAGAATGCTTAAAATACAATTCATCCCATTCTCCCATTTCAACTATTCTAATTTTCCATTTAAAAACCAAAAAAATGGGATTTTAATCAAATCATGCATTTTCAAGATAAAACCAATGGGTTTATATAATTATCATTTGAAGCCATTTTGGTCAAATACCATATTGAAATCAGTTTCACTGAATTAGTTTTACAATTTAAATTTTACAAGATTCCATCAATTTTTAAAACACACCCTAATTCAATGGAATTAGGGGGGGGGTTCCCCAATTTCATGCCATATCCAATCAAAATCCCTCAATTTGATGAAATTGGGTTTTTAATAAATCAATTGATTTAAATTTATCACGTAATTTAATTCAAATCAAGCACATTAGGATTAATCAAAATTGGTTATCATACTAAAACCACCTACCTGAGGATAGTGGGATCTCAAAAGGAAAATACCTAATCGGGAAACTCTAATAAATATCTTCTACAATTAAAATTTTAGAATCAACCCTAGATTAAGGATCTAAAATATTAGATATTAGATTCTCTAAAAACGGATATCTACAAAACCCTATAGAGGAAAGAGGAGAGAGCGGGAGAAAGAGGACAGGGAAAGGAAACCTTTTGGGTAGAGATCGAAGGTCATTTTCCAAGATGTGATCCACTTATGGAGGGGTTTATATGGGATAAAATTCCCTCTTGGGAGCTTTAAAGGTAGAATAAAACATTTGGGGATCGAATAGGTCCATCAGGCACCTGAAAGGGGGGTTTTGAGATTTTAAAACAAATTTTCAAATTTAAAAAAAAAACATGCATGCGATTAGATGGGTAGGGCCGCATGGTTAGAATAACTACATGCTATAACCATGTACCAATTATAATGAGGTTTCATGATTTGTTCTAGGTGGTTTCATGTTTTGTTATACCATGCACCAACTGTGAAAACCCTCACTGTTTGGGTTTTGCACAATTTTCTCTAGTAGGTTCCATGGTTTTGGAAAATCATGCGCCAACCGTGCACAACCCAGAAACTTTCAAAATATCTAATGAAAAATTACCTAAATGACCCTTAAATGAAACCCAACTAGAGAATGGTTAAAATAGTGGTTAAGGAATAACTGAAAATGGTAACATGACATTACAACCTGCCCACAATAGAAGCTTTTTGTCCCTATAAATCTTATGCAGAATCTTCCATGTAAAAAAGATGATGCCACCTCCCTCTCCTCAGTGCCCCCCTCTGCCACGTCTCATGAGAATCAAAACCATGCTATCATAACACTCAATACAAAGGTATTTTCCTCTCATAAAGTACCTTGGTTTTAGAATCAACTATCCTAAATGAATGCTTAGTCATGGATAAATCAGTGTCAACCTCAAGATCAATCCATCTCAGACCATGAGATGGATCAAATAGATATTTATGGAGTTGTGATACATGGAACACATTATGTATTGACATCAGATATAGTGGAAGTGCTAAATGTTAATACACTTTCCCTACCAGCTCAACAACCTCAAAAGTTCCCACAATGTGAGGATTAATTTTCCCTTGCATCCCAAGCCTTCGATGACCCAAAATGGGTGAAAATTTCATGAAAACCTAGTAACTAACTAAAATATCCAAAGGTCTATGATGAAGAGCAGCAAAAGATTTATACTAGCTATGTTATATCATAATTTTTTGAGAAATCAACTGAATCTTTGTAGTCGTCTCTTGAACCAATATTATCCCAACCAAGGAAAATTCACTGATATCTGACCACCATAATATAGATCTAGAAGTCTAAAAATACAATAATTCAAAAGGATCTATTCTAATCATGTACTGGTAAATATTTTCATAATAATACTCAACCAACCCTAGATGGTCATCCCAAGATCCAAAAAAGTCAAGAACAAAAGAAAAAACTATATCCTCAAGGATATTTATAACTCTTTATATCTGTACATCCGACTGCGGATGGTATGTAGTACTCAAATGGACCTGATATCACAGTTCCTCCAGAAATCCTCTACAAAAAAGGGAAGTGAAAGAGGATCCCTACTAGAGACTATACCAGATGGAACACTGTGAAAACGAATGATCTATTTCACATTGAGATTTCTCAACTCCTCAACATTGGTTGAATCGTGAATGGGTATAAAGTGAGCCAATTTAGTTATCTGGTGGATCAAAACTCATATCAAATTCTTCTTTCTTTGGGTATGTGGAAGCCCAACCACGAAGTCCACAAAGATATCATCCCACTTCCAAGTAGGCATAGGAAGTTTCTGAACGAAACCCTAAGGTCTCTAATGCTCTAACTTGACATATTGGCACATATAACAATGAGAGAAAAATTTAGCAATGCCTCATCTCATACTTTTCCACTAGAATTTACACTGCATATCATAGAACATCTTTATGTTTCTTGGGTGAACTGCCCACTGGGAATTATAGCAATCCTACATCAGATATTTCCTTACCGTTAACGGTATGAAAAAATGATTCCAATAACATAGAATGACCTCAATGGGGAATAAATAGTCAGGTACGGTCTTGCAACTATAAATAGTATTTAATTTGTGGAATTCATTATAATTCTATTGTTCATAAAGAATCATCTCGAGAAGGGTGGATTTCAACTGAACACTGGACAAAGAAACCTTGTCCCCTAATTCTCGAACTCTAATATTCCACTGTGCCTAAAGAAATATAAAGTTCCACTCTCTTGATGATTCTTACATAGCATGGGTCGAAAGTTTCCCACTCATAGAAGCAGTGATGACATTCCATTTCCCTAGGTAATAGGAGATGTCAACATTGAATGATTGTAGCTACTCCACCCAATGCCTCTGGTGGAGATTCAAATATTTTTTGGAGAATATATAACTCAAGCTCCTATGGTCTGAACACACAATAATCCTTTCTTCTAAAAGGTAATTCCACCAAATATTAAGTGTGTCTCACACAGTTGTGAGTCCAAGTTCATGGGTTGGATAATTATTCTCACATGGAATAAGGTTATGATATCCATAAAACTGACATGATCATCTTTCATATGATCACATCAAAAACCTAAACCTGATGAATCATAGAAGACCACATAGCCATACATGACACCTAGAAGAGTCAACACCACGGCTATAGTAAAAATATGCTTCAACTAAAAAAATAATTATAACATATTTCATCCTAGGAAAACATTACTCCCTTCCAAGTTAGAGCAGTCATCGAAGAATCCAACTTTGAGAAGTATTTTAAAAACCAGCGATATTACCTAGCTAAACCCAAGAAACTCTGAATCTAAAAAAAAAATTCATGGTTGTTCCCATTTTATCAGATATTTCACTTTTTTTAAGATCAACTCAAATACCATGTTCTGATACCATGTGTCCAAAGAACCTTACATCCTGGATCCAAAAAAACATTTTGAAGTCTTGGAACAATGTTAGTGATTCCTCAATAATTCTAGAACAACTCTCAGATGATGCACATGATCCTCCTCATACTTAGCGTAAACAAGGATGTCATCCATAAATACTACCACGAAAGCATCAAGTTACTTGTGGAAAATCATATTCATTAAATCCATAAATACTTCAGGATAATTGGTTAGATTAGATAGAATGAAAAGGTACTCAAAATGGACATACCTGCTCTGAAAGACAGTTTACAGAATGTCAGATTCTTTTGTTTTAAAATGATGGTAACCAGACCAAATATCAATATTAAAGAACTATAATGAACGCCTTTCTTGATTCATAGAAAAATAAAATTATTTTTCAAAGTGTAGAATAATGGATGACTTGGTTGCGGCCTTCCCTTATCCATCAGCCTTCACAGTGTCCGAAAGAGCTCTACATGGTGATCGAAGCTCGAACAATGATAGTAGAGCAAGGAAGTGTAGTGATGGAGTGTTGTTGGTGATAGGTGGTAGCAGGAAAGAGAGGCATAAAGTGGAAGAGATTAGCGATAGTAGGTGATCATGGAAAATAATGAAAGGGCACTTCCCCCACATCGAAACTTTGGTATAGGCGTCGAGCCATTATAATGATGGATATGGATCACTCTATTTAGAGTCATGCACCATGGTGGGATCCTGAACTCCACACGCTCACACTTGGTTTTTGATGTACGCAAACCACATAGGCCATAAGTCCTACTATGCTCTCACAGTGATTGACCACCTGTCGTCTCTCACAGGGCTTCACCACCCGTGTGACATGCTTGGGTTGACCCCCCCCCCCCCCCCCGAGCATTGTCTTGTTCATGCGACCCCTGTGGGCCACCTAGTTGACTGGTGGGATCCTCAATTGAAGTTTTCCCTTACATGGCTATATTTTTTTGTAAAAAAATCATTTTAAGATTTAGAAAAAACTAAAGAAAAAACAATATAATAATCAAATTTTCTTAATTAAGATCCAAATACACTATTCATCCTTCTTTAATAATTTAATACCCCTTTATTGATTTCAGCCAAAAAAATTCATATTTAATTAAAACATATAAATTAAAATAATTTTAACATTTAAATACACTTAAAAACATTGAAATTGGAATAGAAATATTCAACTAATTTTGGTCTATAAAATACCTCCACACTTAAACTGTGTTTTTCCTCATGCATAAAATCTCAATGAAGAGTTAATGTGGACACTAATGTCATCAATATTCAAATTTAGATATATTAAAATAAAATAAATATCGATTTCAAATCAAAATTTCAAAATCCCAAATAAAATATTAATTAAATTTCTCAATTTTCAATGAAATAATCAAATAAAGAATTTTAATTTTACCCATTTGAAAAATGATGGAACTTATTTTTTCATTAATTCAATTTCATCAATTTATTATTATCAAGCATGTCAAATCATGACTTATCTCACTTTTTAATCTTTTCACTCATCTCTCATTATAAAATTCAAGTAGATCTATGATCATATCATGAGAACATACTCTTTATCCACAGGATTGTAAAAGAAATACACTCTCTACTTTTGAAATATAAAAGCACATAAATCACAGGGTCTTGAAATTTTAGGTTCAAAGGTCTTTGAGGCTTAATGTTGGTTGGAATTTATTTTTTAAATTAAAGGATCAAGGAGAAGGTTTATCTCTCAAAGCATAAATCATTTTATTCAAAGTAAAATTTTATTTTCATTATCCCCTTCAAATTGTAACAACTACCTACTTTTTTAAAAGATCAAAGTAAATATTATGATCAAATAAAACGTAATGAATGACTTGGGCACCCTATTGAATTTTTTCTATTTTTATAAAAAAAAATATTTTCAAAGAATGTTTTCCTTTTTTTTCTTTTTTGAAAGTAATTCTTTGAATAAACCACACATCCACCTCCAAACCACATAGGATATAAATTATAGTTCCAGTAATGTTGTTTTCTTGTTTTTCCCAAATCACAGCCCATTTTTCTCTTTTTTTTTGATTTTTTTCACTTTTCTTTTTTTTGTATTCAATTTAGAAAAAATTAAGTATCATTAATGAATCAAAAATTTACTTTATTATCACAATAAGAACCCCCACACTTTTTATTTACAATTTAAATCATCCCATAAACCATGAATCCCTTTACCCCCACACATAAACTTATAAATATCATGAAAATACTAAGAGAATGGTAAAAATGGATAAAAATGGATTGAAACATAGCTCTCCCTAACAAGTTCTTTCATGATTTATATGGGATAAATAAGAATTGATGTTGAAGTGTTATTTTAAGGATAAATTTTTTAAAAACATGCCTCAATCATTTTAATTTTTTTCATAGTCATAGCTTTGATATGTTCAAATTCATGCTCTAGTAAGTGAAATGTCCTGAGATCACTCATGAAATATGATCCAGAATTCATAGGAAGTACATGGCCTAAAATTCTCGTAGGAATGGACATATGATGTTGGAAAATCACTTAATGACTGGTTAATAATAATAAAATCACATGAATTTGAGAAATACCAAGCATGAAAAATGGTAGAGAAATTTCATTTACATGAACCAATCAATTATTTCAAATCATGAGTCCCCATTTTAATATCCATGCGTCACATTAATCATCCAATTATATATTATTATCATTCAATCATCTTAGCATTAAAATCTAACACATGGAATCATAGGATTTCTATGAAACTCATGTCTTCTCGATAAGTCAAGTAAAACATGAATTTAAGTGTGGGTATGAAATTTTGAAGGTACCAGGCATGCAAAGAAAGCCCCAAAAAAATTATAAAAACATTAATTGAATAACGACATGAACTCATAAACATCAGTGAATTAATGCTTATTTTAAGACAAGGATCCCACATGATGAGTTTTAAGAAAAAAAAAATAAAACTGGAAAATACCTAGTTTATATTTGAAGTCATGCACGACGTCTACTCATCATTTTTGATCGCTCACTACAAAAAAAATAGTACATTAGAGGGGGTTATGCACCCTCTAAATTCATTTTCTGTAACATTAGAGGGGGTTCTGCACAACCCGCTTTAATCAACAAATTTAGAGGTGGTTTACAACCCCCTCTAAATTTTTTAGCATTTTTTTAATATGTAGTTTGATTTTAGATATTTTTATGTTAAAACTATCACCACAATAATAATTATTGGTGCTATATATTTAGTTACATGCACTATATATTTGGTTAGATGCGCTATATATATATACATACATATATATATATATATATTCAGTTGGATTTTAGAGGTGTTATATATGTGTGTGTGTGTGCCTGTGTGTGTTATACAGAATTATTTTTAAGAAAATAGTGGGGGTTCGCAACCCCCTTTTGAACCCCCATTATTGTCTTACATTAGAGGGGGTTCATAACACCATCGAATTTAAGATATCATAGTGGTTGTGAAACCCTAATATTTTCTTTAAAAAATCATAATATATATATTGTATATATTGTATACATATATGAGTGTATTTATAAAATGTATAATATATTATATTCATATAAATATGTAATATATATATATATATATTTTAATTGTGTACGTAGAAATATAATAGGTATGTGTATATATTCATAATATATTTGGGTAAAATATATATATATGTGTGTGTATTCAAATAAATATAAATAATTACAAATAAATATATAAATACACATTTGTGTCTGTGTGTGTTTGATATAAATTCATTTATAAATACATACATACATAATTTTATTTAAATATATGAAAATATAAAATTTATAGAGTTGTGCAGAAAATATATATATATATATACATATATATTTATATTTATATAAATATAGATACATGTTATTTATTTAATGTATTTAAATATATTATGCAAATAATGTTTATCTTAATAAACTTTTTAATATATATAAATACAATAATATATAAATTATGTGTAAATTTGTTAATATATATGTTTATTAATATATATGCTTATTTTAATAAACTTTTTATATGTATTTAAATATATTGTTTTAAGATTGATTATCTTAATAAACTTATTATTATATATAAATATAATAATATATAAATTATGTGTAAATTTATTAATATGTATATTTTTATTAATATATATGCATATTTTAATAAACATATTATATTAATTTAAATATATTATGAAAATAATTTATATTTTAAAAAAGTTATAAATATATATTAATAGAATAATATATGTAATATATAAACAAAAAGGGATGCGGGGTAGTGGTTCAGGTGCAGCCTTTATATGAGGCGGATCAAGGATCAAATCCCACACACTTCTAAATTTTATAAACCCTCAAAATATAAGGACCGAGGGGAATCGGGGGCTAGACCGGGACAGTCACAGCAGAGAACTGGGGCCACTGGGGCTGGACCGGGACACACATGAAGGGAGATGGGGACTGACAGGCTCAGTGGACACTTGAACCAGGGGACAAGACACGAAGTGGGGGATATGGGACAGACATAGACACAGACCGAGGGACACACGGGAATACCCGGAGGGAGACTGACACAGGAAGATAGAAAATGGGAATACAGGAAGACACGGACTGGGGGACACGGGACAGACACAGGAATACCAGGGGGATCCTGAGGAATGAAAAAATTAGGCAGAAGACAGGGACTAGGGGAGGACACACAGGTGTGACCAGATTTGGGGAAATGCACAGCCCGGATTTGGGGTTTTTTAAAAAAAAACCATTAGAGGCGGTTTTACACAACCGCCTCTTATGAAATCATCTATTTGGGGTAGTTCAAACCGCCCATAATCTCTCTATTAGAGGTGGTTGGGGTTATAACTGCCTCTACTGGATACTATGTGTGGAAAATTTTGGACAACATTAGAGGAGGTTTAAACCCCCTCTAACGTAAATGCCGCTAAATTCATCATTTATTTACCAGCAGGGCTGGACCTGGACACGCAGGCAGGGTGACGGAGAAGACATGGACCGGGGGACACGTGACAGACACAGGAATACCGGGGGGGCTCCTGGGGAAAGACAGAAACGGGATGAAGACCGGGACTGGAGAAGGAAACACAGGTGTGACCAGAGTTGTGGACACCCACATCCCTGGTTTTGGGTTTTTTTAAAAAAGCATTAGAGGTAGTTTTACACAACCGCCTCAAATGCAATCATCTATTTGGGGCAGTTCAAACTGACCCTAATCTCTCTATTAGAGGTGGTTGGGGTTATAATCGCCTCCATTAGCTCCGATGTGTGGTAAATTTTGGAAATCATTAAATGGGGTTTAAACCCCATCTAACATAACCACCGCTAAATTCATTACGTATTTACCAGTGCTTCCTTAAAACTGTATCTACTAACAGTTGGAGGGCGCATTAGTGGCTGTTGTTCATAACTGCCGCTAATGCGTTTAGAAGGGGTTATAACACCTTCTAGTGTTAAAAATAACCCCTTCTACAGTATTCATTTTTTTTGTAGTCTGCTTGAATAATTCGATGTTGAATTCCTCTAGGAATTCCACATGCACTTCAAAAATATTTGGGAGCTCCAATTGTCTAAATCAAGGTGCTAGTATAGATATCTGATGATACCTTTGACACTTCGATAATCAATGCATCTCTATTCTTGCGATGCATGAGAGAGAGGTTGATCTAAGCTTTTATATCCAGAGCCTCTCTCTCTATAATGTAGGATAGGTGATTAGAGATAAAGAGGGGATATGAATAGTCCATGTAAAACTCCTCTCCTCCTCTATTTATAGAGTGTTATGAAATTTCCCTATAATTCCTTACCGACCCTTGAATAATAAACACTCTATATGAACTATTTTTTTACTACTAAACTTAGTCATAAATGTTATTAATAATCATTATCACTTTCTTGAAATATAAAATATATTACATGATAATACTTGAGCCATTAAGTAGGCTCATTCTTCCTATAAATATTAAATGAACCTTGAATATTTTTAAACTAATATTTATTGAAATAATATTTTCATGTATTTAATAAAAATATGTCAATACATTTAATAAATAAATTCAATTCCCATTATTCCTAACTTGAATAATATGAATTAATATATTTCATTGTTGATCGTATCTCTTTGGACAAATCCCTAACCCCCGTGATGGTACCCACCATGTCAAATATACCTATTCTGTAGAATATGGTGGATTCTTGAATATGCTATTGTGTGTGACCCTCTAGTCCCTTATCATGATATAAGTGAATACTAATCATAGACCAAGAGTGGGATCTAGTAACCCATCATGTCCCCTAAAGAGATAAGAATTGTCACAGCAGCGACAACCAACCTATGAACAAGTATTGTGTAATATAATCTCTTTGTATTTAATGTATAATTAAGTAGAAAGAAAACCCATATTTTTTCCCTTTTTTGGTATATTATTTTTTGATCTAACTGGATTTATTTACCTTGGAAAACCATGGCCCTCGATTTATTAAAGTACTACCATCCTGAACAGCATGGATTGAGATATATAACTTCCTTAACCTGTAAGTGACAAATCTTTTCTTAAACATTCAACGAATGTCATTCCACCAATGACGCACCCAACACAAACTACCTCTCCATGGTTTTATTATCATGGGTCTTTTCTTGCATCATAGTATGCAATCAAATTTCACACATTGGAAATGGTCACACATTAGGATATCATTACACGTGTATGTCAATATGAACATCCAATGACACCCAAAACATGTGGTGTTCATATTTGGGGGTCTATCCTCATGATCTCACTACTAGAGATCTCCAAGTGAGAACTTCATAAGAAGAAATCTCAATGCTTATGATCCCCCAACAATGACAATCAAACATCTATTGTGTCCTGTCAGTAAGACACATCTAGACCATAGAACCTTTTCTTAAGATTAATGTCATAGTATCTCAAGGTTCTCATTATATCCTAGGATCTACTATAACCTTTGGATATGATAATTAATCTTTGTAAATTACCATTAAGTGGATTAAGAAATACCTGCACTATAATGGTAAGTTATCATTATGTATATCTAACTATACATGTGATATGATGATTAAAAGAATATAATAGTTGGGTCTAGGGAACCCACTATTTCAACACTCCCACTTACACAAGAGCCAACATTCTTACCAAACATGTTTGCTCTCACATGATTAAGATCATGTTTCTGTTGTGTCGGGGATTTAGATACTAGGCCCTCCACAATTCTGCCGCATGTTAATTATGTTATAATCGACATCACCTCCTTGAGTAAAACTTCTCAAGTGATGGTATCCCTAATTATATCCATTTTTACACAGTCATAACATAAAATCTTGGCTAATAAGAATATCACAATTTACATTGTGATAATTCTTTATAAACTATGTGTGATTCTATTCACATGAACAAATCGCTGTTTTTAACTACTTTTTAACTACCTCAGAAGATGCAACGTACTCAGTACTTGTAGGTATGACTACCATTGGATTATACGAACCTATATCGCTCATAACCATAGTGTAACTGTGATATTAGATCACATTGATATATGGAATACTAGTTTTTTTCCCCTGAAAACTAGTATCCTTTATTCTCCACCTACAAATTACCTATCTTTTGTACTTGCTAAAGTACAATCAAATAGTTCTGATTGCTTACCTTCAAGTTCTCCTAGATGTAACTGATATCTTCCTACTATAAGATATATCGTGTCAACATTGGTTTTTGAACATATCGTGGAATGCGTGATTAATCTATTACTTAAGAATATGGATTTCAACTTACAACGTTACTCTCCTACCATGTCCCAGACATGTCAATCTTGAGAGATTATTCCATGTGACATTGGAAAAAATTATTCTCTTGAATGGTTCCATCTTGTATTTTTAAATAGCATGTCACTATTTTTACAATTGACTAGTTCTATGAAACCTTTAGATCCACCTTAGTAGATCTGATTCTCTAGAACGTAGGTTTCTATTTTAAGTCAATCAATGTAGAAAAAATTTCATCCCGATCTTAACTATAAGACCAATATTTTTTCCATATGTTCCTAAACATATTTTACAAGGAAAACATTGGCACCCCACTAAACTCTAGTATATACATGGAAAAAATTCATTACAAATGAATATTTTATGATCTTGTTTCTTACTCCAATCCTAAACTGGACTACAATAACATGCATCCTTTATTAGCATTCTGTGATGTGACCATCATCTTCTGTTTGCATCGTGTAGACATCATCCATGATTGATGGTCATGACATCCAATTCTTGATAATATGATCATAAAAAGTAGCTATGACAAGTAAAAATCTAATGGATTTAGACATAATGACTTGTTGTAACCAATCAAGACTTATTGATACTACACTTGTACCATCCATGCATCTTGTCACTTGAATACCCACCACAGTAATCAAAATAATAATCCCCTTTAGTTTGATACATGGAATCCATTATTGAATTTTAATTGGTCTTGTCAATCTTAGAAAATTTCCATTTACTTCTTACATGTAGGAATTATTATTCTAAATGAATAATAGATCAATCACTCTGGTGAATACCAAAATCATCACCATGGTTTCCTACTCCCTACACAGTATGTGTCTCTAGAACATTCATGTTCCACATACACTTGTGGAACTAGTTCCCATAAAAACTATATGTGCATCTCAAACATTGACTGTATCCAAGTCAATCAAGTTCCCACTATCTCAAAAGATATGTGCACCATTTTATAGAAATATAGTCCATCAGTTGACTACAACATTCTATATTAAGAATTTATGTAATATCTTATGAAATCATTAGGTTAATTACTCTAGATAAACTATGTGTTTGTTATTAATGCATGTTTTTTATATCCTAACAAAATATTTTCATCTAACAACATTTCTTTATCAATTAATGGATTTCCATCATAATTTAATATGTATTATATCAATTTTCATGATATTTTTCATATGGTTATGAGATATCACTATTATATTCAAATCACATCATGAAATATAATATAAGTTTCTACAAGTTGCAATATTGATACTACTTACATCATAAATCGGATGCATAAAATGTGAATGTAAGAATTACTCCACTCTACATTTTTTTGATCAATGTTAACATGTAATAATTCTCATTAGATGCTTCTCATTAACATCAATGTTGTGATTTATATAAGGTAATTCTCATTTGGGAATTACTTTATGCTACATTATCACGATTTATGATTTCTTGGGCAAGATATTCTTCGGCATGTCGGCTCGAAGCAACTCATATTTTTTACCATGAATATACATCACTTTACCATTACTTGAATACTTAAAGGAATATTTGAAGTATATATATAGAACTCAGTATTAATATAGTAATATTTCACACTCACTTGTTGAACTAAATCCAAAATCCTTATGGACAACCTTTATTTATAAAGGTTTCTTTGTCTGAACAAAATACGTCGATAATACCAAAAGTGTTTAGAATTACTGAGACTAAATACTAAACCAGGTATATCTTTGACATCCACTTTTATATTTACATGAAAATAATTATCTATCCATAACTAGATATATAAGTATTACTTTTTATATTCATCAGGTATTGCCAATAATTCAAGTATTACTAAACTATTGGTTGAGTATTAAATACAAAAGACAACATTAATTCCAGAACATGGAAGAATGTCTCCTTGTATCTAGGGACACCTGAAATTAATGTTTTGGTTTTACTCAATAATAGTTTTACATGAATCTTTCACTTGGAAATAAAGAAGTTGTGTACTTCTCACCACTATCCTAGGTATCACCCTTTCTCATCCACTTGGAGAATACACCTGACTTCTACTAATATTTTTATATTTACATTATTACCATATTTTAATACACATATTTCATAGGCATATATTATTAAATACCCAAGAAGTAAAACTAAAACATTACATTTTACTTTAATGAATAAACAGATTGAAGAAGTAGTAACTTGTTTATTTAATTTAGTTAATTTTATTTAGACTTCTACTGTTTCATTTTATGATATGTGATGAAAATAACCTCATGTTAATACATCTTGTTTGAAGGACTTTTCAAATTTTCCTTGGAGTTACTTTCCTTGGACCTTTTTTCCTTGTATTTCAATTTGTTCTCCTTAAGAATTAAAGATTAATCTATATTTTATATTCTTATTTACATTGACATCCTTACATAAATAGGTAATGAAGAATTTACTCAATTAAAATCTATTTTGTAACCTAAATAAGATTTGAGAGAAAGGGTAAAATGATATGAGTAAGGGATCCATTAAAAGATCAGGATCCATCTTTCAATTTACACATACTAGTGTAACCATCGCCTTATACATATCTATGCTTATCTTTATCCTTGTAAACATTATCAAGGATAAGACTACATGTTATATCATCGATGTCCTGATGTAGTGACTAAAACTAACAATGGATGTTGATGATAGCACTATGACATAACCATCATATGCTCTAGATATTATTCTCCTATAATAGATATTACATCTTTTCTTCTTGAGGTGACTAAACAGGTTTTAGGGACACTAGCACAATGAGTTTCCTATATCATAGTAATATACGCAAGTGCTCATCCTATTCCAAGATACTCGTGCTAGTGAAGACAATTACTTTGTCCAATTTTTATGATTATCACAGTATTATATGTGCTATAACTTTTCATTTTTATAAAAAAGTAAAATTTAGCATATTAGTACTTTTATCAAGATTATTGGTTCAAAAATTTTGATTAAATATTTAAATAATTAAATATCTCCCTCAATTTTATCAAATTCTAGGAACCCTCTTTGCTAGAATCAAAATACTATGTCGCGTGAGTATTCTAGTGGATAGGATCGTCAAACCTCTACTCATATTCTACAAGCTTTAGTTATTCCACAACTTAGAGGGTGAAAGGTAGATGTTTAGCTGGCCAACCACATGAACTTATAGTTCCGTGATCTTTTAAGTGAAGTCCCAACTTCTTAAATCGTTACGTGATCTACTCAATGGTTGCCACTAAAATAACAAAAAGCTATATTTGGATTCTCCTTTGCTGCAATTTTAGTTAATTGAACCCACCACTCTCCTAAAAACTCCCTGTTAGTAAGAGGCACCATCAGCTTTGGCATGAAGAGCACCCTGAACACCATGTTTTGTCCAAATTGGAATGATGGAAGGCGATTTAGATATAATATTTATTTCAGGGTTGTATGTTATTAATGTGATAAAAGAAATCATATTATATCATATTAGCACATACTATGTGATCATACTCACAAATAAACATTCTATAAGTAGAAAAATATATCACGCCACATGTTCATTTTATCTTTCACTCTTGTTTATTATTTTTATGTGATCACGCATAAACAACACATTCACAAAAGTAATAAGCTGTGAAGAAAAAGATGACCTGATCATGAGCTGATTTTAATGGTTGATCCATTGAGTGAATAATGGACCAACCTAGACCCTAGGAGATATATATTAATTCACACAAAATGTGACTCAAATTGCACCACCTGTCCATCCAATGAATCAAAGTCCTGTATAGTGTGTCACCATAATTTGGTATAAAGTTTATCGTTGTTCATCTCATCATTATACAATAGTAATTTCTCATAGACGAGGGGAACTAGGGAGTATAAAATACAAATCTTAAATGGACACACAGATCCTCATACATATAATGACACTGATAAGATTCAAAGATAACCTTTTAATTAAGCTAATTTTTTCAAACCATTGTAAAAAATAATTAAATAAATAAAGTAAACACCAAACATGCATTGTTCTATCCACAACACGTGACTAGTCAATACGCATTAACTCATGTGGTTAAAATTTAATGAAAAAATAAATTAAACTAAAATTAAAATAATCTCAAGAGAAGTTTTATTGAATTAAAATTAACTCTTATTTTAATTAAATAATTTTGGTCATTCGACCCTATTAATTAACTTAATTTTGAAATAAAAAATATTAATTAATTAATTAATTTCATTTGACACATATATTAATTTTAACCTGAAGAGTAATGATAATTTTAAATCAAAAATTAAAATTTACTTAATTTAAATTATAACCAACATTAAAATAATTCATTAAATTAATTTTTGACTATTTAAATTATTTGGGATGAAAAACCACGAGCATGGCATGTGCGGGTCAGGCCAAAACTTTGCAAGCCCATTCTAGGTTGTTTCAACCCTATACAGGGGTGATTTGTGGTGAAATATCTTCCCACGCCCATTTTGGGATGGGGCGACGCACCCAGACTAGTTTCATGGTGAATCTGTTTAGCACAGTTCCTCACATAGCTCTAGAAATAGAAATCATATCTGAGGTATGGGTTCACAATTGGTGTTCAGACAGTAGGGCGGTTTTGGGGAAGATCCCGAAAAGACATTCTCAGATGGGATCTAGCATTAGATCTCCAGATCCAGGTGGCTCGTTCATGGGGGTTTGAGCAAGGCTGACCGAAAGGGGGTGGCATAGTCGGTCAGGCTGGAGTGGTCTAGATCGGCAGTGTGATGGCCATCAAACTACTCCATGCTAGCTTCTATGGGGTCTGGCAAGGAGTGGCGAACAGGAGGTGCCAGATATGGCCGAACAGGGAGACACGGGCAAGACAAGCTGGTGGTTGGGGTGTTGTGCTATAGTGAAGGAGAAGGCAGCCACACACAATTTGGGTCTGGTGAGGGAGAGAATTGCAGGGGGGATTGAGTGGGTCCTAAAGAGGTTAGACACTAACAGGGGGTGCGGCCAGGGCTGGGAAGCGAGAGGTAGCACCATAAGAGAGTGGTGCACCACTGGGTTTGCCTCTGAGATGGGGAGGTCTAACAGTGAATGGCTGGTCACCAAGGGTGAGTAGGAGGGGTCCTAGATGGGACCTTTTTTTGTTTATTCTCCCATGACCGACCTCCCAAAAATTAGTCGAGCCCGCTGTTTTAGATCCGCCAACTCAAGTATCCCCACCCAAAAAAAACATTTTCTACTTTGTTTTTTGTCACATATTTTAATGAATCACATAATAGGATTTTTAAAATAAAAAAATAATATTACAATATTATTTTTATGATAAAATTAATTTTATTATAATAAAACAACTGGTGTTGGAAAACACTATTTTGGAGACCAGAATCCCAACGAAGATCTGGTTCAAGGTTGTATACCCACTATGCTGGTTTAGGTAAAAAGTTCATATAAAATATATGTGTTATTCATGTATTATAAATCATGTGAGATATTTTAAATCTGAATACTAAACTTTGTATGGCCATATATTTCTTCTCTAGTGTTGGATTGAAAAACCGTTTATGGTGTAGGAACTATAACGTTTCCCTTAATTTGATTTTATTCAAATTTAATTTTTATTTCGCTTAAAAATGTTATGCATCCCTCAGATACCAATTGATGTTACAGGGAATGCAGTGAAATCCCCAAAAGTTTTTTTTTATTTTCACTAACGAACTACATGAACTCGTTGACATTAGCGAATCGCTGCACAGTTTAATTCGAGGATCTCACATGAAGAGTTTCAAGAACAAAATTAAAACTCTAAAATACCTGGTTGAGATCCAAAGATACGCACGATGTCTTCACATCATTGGAAATCGTTTCTTGAAGAATCTGAAGATGAATTCCTCTAGATTTTCCACACATACTTCCAAAATCTACTAGATCACTGGTCATCAAAATCTGGGTGCAAGCGTGGAGTTCTATAGATGCCTTTGATGCTCCAATCATCACCACATCACCTTTATTTTGATGCCTGAGAGAAAGAGAGATCTGACCTCCATGATCTAGATCCTCTATCTCTAGAATATTAGAGAGAGGAGTAGAGAGAGATAGAGGCTATGAATAGTCCATGGAAAACTTTTCTTCTCCTCTATTTATAGAGTGTCATGAAAATACCTAGTAATTCCTTCTTGACCCCTAAATAATTAACACTCTATATAAAAAAATATTTTGATTACTAAACTGAGTCATAAATATTATTCGTTATTATTATCACTTTCTTTTAATATAAAATATATATTACGTAATAATACCTGATCCATTGACTGGGCATGTTCTTCCTACAAATATTAAATCATCCTTGAATATTTTAAACTATATTCGTTCAAATATTATTTTCATGTATTTACATTAAATTTGTAAATACATTTAATAAATTCAATGCCCAGTATTATTAACATGAATAATATGAATTTATTTTTTTCATTGGTGACTGTATCTCCTTGGAAAAATCTTAGACCCACATGATGGGACCCACCATGCCCAATATACCTATTTTTTTCAACATGATAGATTCTGGAATACGCTATTGTGTGTCACCCTCCAAGACCTTATCTAGATAATAGCAAATATTAGTCACAGATGAAGATCATGATCAAGAAATCCATCATGACCCCTAAAGAGATAAGGATTTTCAAAACAGCGACAACCAACCTATGAACAATCCCTGTGAAATATAGTCTCTTTTTCTTTAATATCTAATAAAACAGAACCCACACCCAAGTCATCACCCTTTTTTTCTTTATTATTTGTGGATCTAACTCGATGGATTTACATTGTATGACCAAGTCCATTGATTTATCAAGGTACTACCTTCCTGAACAACATGTCCTGAGATATATAACATCCTTAACTGGGAAGAAAAAAAATCCTTTATTAATCATGAAACCAATGTCATGCCACCAATGAGGCACCCAACACAAACTACCATGCCACAATTTCATTATCATGCTTTTTATATTGCATGAAATTACACATTAAAATGACACATGTGGGAAATGGTATCAATTTAAGAAACCATTACACATGTATGTAGATAGGAACATACAATGACATCCAAAACATGTGGTGTTCCAATTGGTGGGTGTGTCTTCATGATCTCACAACTAGAGATCACCAAGCGTGAAATTAATGAGAATAAGTCTCAATTATTATGATCCCCCAGTACCTAATAGTCAAACATCTTCTATGTCCCGTCAGTAAGATGCTTCCAGACCATAGGATTTTTTTAAGATTAATTTCATAGTATCTAGAGGTTCTCATTATAGACTGGGATCTGCTATAAACTTTTGATACAGAAATTAATTTATTGAAATTACCTTTAAATATTGTATGCAGAAATAAAAATACTATAATATAAAGTTATCATCATGTATATCTAATTTTACACATGATATGGTAATCAGAATAATGGAAAAGTAGGGTCTAGGGAACCCACTATTTTGAAAAAAAAAATACTTTAAAGCTCAAAACATATTTTGGAAAAAATGTAGTGGGGTTTAAAGATAAAAACTAAAAATAAACTCTATTTCCCATGAAACATGGGCCTTTTCCATTATTCTTTGAGGCTTCCTTCATCCATTATGAACCTATAAAAGTGAATTAATCAATTAATCATAAGGATCAAGTCATTAAATCTCAAAATTATAGGATGGAGTGGGATTTATATTGTACTACTCCTAAGAATATAAATTTTAATCTAAATTCCTATAAATCATGTAAAATGTTAAGTCTTGGTATGATCCCCCAAGTGGGACCTGGATTTTTTACTACCTCTAGAGGGTAGTACTAGCTGTTATCCAAAATCAGCTGGTGGTTGAAGTATCGTTGATTTGAACCACCACATCTGGCCTTTCCCAGCTTGTGCCTCATCCTTATGGGTGAGGAATGATCCATTGATAGATTATACCAAATAATCCTCCTTCAAAATTAGGTATATCTTTAATGAAAGGGGTAGGATGAATTATAAATCAACCACTTCCTTGGTTTCTACTTTTGCAAGCTCCTCTTACCCTTCTAGTCTTCTCTCCTCATCGGCTTCATGAACTGAATAAACAAAGGGCAAGTAAAAAAGGTATTTATACTTGAATAAAATATAAATTTTTAATAATAAATTTCTCCCCTTTAATATGAGAAGCCTCTTTCCTGATTTACATAGGCTCATATTCATCAATTCCTCATGGGGCTCCTCAAATTCATGTTCATTGAAATCGGGTAGATCCATGTATTCCTTAACAAAAGAATTCCCAATTTCTTTATATTCCTCTAAGTCATGGAAGGAACTGACAAAATTGGAAATTTAGAATAAATAAGGATTGATACACAATTCTAATTGAATAAAATAAAAAATAAAGGGTTCAAAGAAAGATCATTTCCTTGATTTGGTTCTGGTTTAATCACTACCTCAGTTGTGAGTGTCTCTTGGAGTTGGATGGTGGAATGTGGAGGTAGGTTGTTAAGATCCTCCAAATTTACTTCAAATTCCATCATTGGGATGACTTCATCCTCTTCCATGGCTTGAGTTCTATTCAATGGAACTGGCTCTTCTACTTGTTAATGATCTGGGAGATCAAGTTTTACCACCTAATCATTCCATAATTCATCTAAATCTTGTCGATCTCCCACAGTTAGCTCAGTAGGCATGTTTTCCTCATTATGAATCCACTCTAGCTCATTATGGTATTTTTGGATTTTGATCTTTAGATGGCTGGGTTGTGGGTACTTCTTAAGTTGAGCCTTTTCCTTTTGATGTCTTTAGTAAACTAGGGCAGCTCTGATGGCACTTCTTTCGTGGACTTCAATTTTTGATAATTTATTTTGACTTTATCAACCATATCTGCTAGTTCTTGAAATAAAATCTCATTATTATTGATAATATAATAATATAATATTGATTGATATATAATTTATTAACATATCTGTAACATTTTATATCAACAAAAAATTAACAAATATTTATTAGTAATACTCATAGAAATTAATATTAATATTAAATATTATATTATTCATTAGATAAATAAATTAATAATATATATATATATATAAAGGGGTGTGAACCGAGTTCCCGCCTAATTTTTCGAGAAGGAGAAGCATAAACCCCATTCACGCTTATCGAGGCCCATTTTTTAAAATACTTTATACCCTATCCCTTTAAAAAAATTAAAATCCCATTAAAAACAATCCCATATACAAGTACACATTCACATATATATAAAAATACACATACATTTACATGTATGTATTACATATACATATGCACACATACATATGCACACATACATACAATACAGGTACACATAAACACACACACACACACACACAACACATGCATACACATACAACAAATACATACACACACACATACAAACACATGCATACACTGGAATGCATACGCATACAGATAAAATACGTATATATTAAATTATTAAATATGAGTATAAATATATAAACTTCAATATGGATCACATATTTAAATAAATATATTGATTTATAAATTATATAATTGTTTAAATAAAATATTAATATATGATATTTATATTAATTATAAACATTTTTTAATTAATTTATATAGATATACAATTAATAATTTTTATCGACTAATATAAAATAGAGGAGTTCAGCTAAAAAAATCAACCATTATAATATTAAAACATCCTTGCTTCATGGAAGTACTACACGGACTCCGAGAAGAATATGTTGAAACATCTAGTAAATTGTCCACAGAACACTCATATCTACTTTTTTATAAACTCACAACCCACCCAATTAGAGAAAAACTCAATGATGTGTAGGGGATAAATCTAGTGGTAGTGTTCCAACAATTGTATGATCTATTGCGTGTCTAGATCAAACAACGGAAGGTTACAATGCATATAGTTGATCAAAAGAACATAGGAATCGTGGAACCCCTTCACAAATGTGAACTTGGTGCCTCCTTTAATTATGAATGTTTCTGGATTATTCCACTCCCCCATTTTATTCCCACCATAGTCTTCCCACACCTAAAGCTCCACGATATTTTGTTTTAGCTTTGGTTGTTGTTAAATCAAGCACAATAGGCCTTCATATTACACCAGTATAGGTTCGGTATAGTTTTCATAATTATGGGGGTCACTCCGATTTTGGGAGTCAATAATAGATCCTTTTGTGGGAGTCTTTGGTGGGAAGCATGGTCAGCTGTAGGTTCTTGCAGAAGATGGCAACCAACTCGGCCAACTCTTCGACTGTGGTTGAATAGAAACCACTAATGGGAAGAAATGCAGGGGTAGATGAACTACCCCCACCAACCTAAGAAATAAAGGTTTTTTCTCCTCTATTTAATGGGACTAATTACCATGAACTGTGATTAAGGTGTATGGTGTAATCTGTGAATTGTTGAAATCCTCTGTTGAGAACTAGAAAGTAGTGAATAGAGAAACCATCATGTTTATCTCGTGGATGTAGAAAAATTTTCTGAACCATGTTAAATCCTTCTATTCGTCTTTTTTTCTTCTTGTTTTGTGTGTTTTTGTTACCTTGCACCTCTACTTCACCCTTACCAGTGGTATTAGAGGAAGCTAGAGTCAGGGAGTTTGAAATAGAAAGGAAATGACGATTTTTCTAGTTACTAGAAAATTTAAAGTGGTTGTAAATTTTTTATGAGGCCATATCTGTGAAGACAAAGACGATATGAATCCAATGGTGCAATCGATGCTGCAAACAGAATTGAAACGAATGAGATAATATCTGTCAAAGTTTGGTCAAAACAGTGGGTGAACAGTAACCCCGTGCCAAAGAAGACTGTATTTTTCATGCCATTGGAGAAATTTTTGGTGAGATTCTGGCATCTTCACTCATTTTTTATTTCATCTCCACGTCATCAAGTGGTTTGGACCATTGAATTCGGTTTGGTGATATCTCGACCAATCAGAATCTGATTTTGATGATCCAGGAGTCGATTCCGACTATATCGACCATTCCAGACACATATGCATGGTTATTTTTTCATAATTCATACTCCAAAATGTGGTTTCAGAAGGGTACAACAGCGATGGTGGTGATCGTGTTTTACAGAAACAACAATGGCTGGTGGCGGTGCACTACCAAAATATGATATCAAGAAGTTTTACGGTTGGAAAAATTTCATCTTATGGAAAAGAACAGTGAAAGTTATTCTTGTGAAGTAGGTAATGATCAGAACATTGATCAGAGAAAATCCCTTGATGACTTGTGATGATGATTGGGAAGAGCTATAGATGCGGGTCATCAGCACAATTCGACTGTGTCTGGCGAATGAGGTAAAGTACTTGGTGTTGGAAGAGACCTCATTGAATGAGATTTGGAAGATGTTGGAGTAACATTATGTAGAGAATTAACTCACCAAAAAATTATTCCTAAAGAATAAATTGTACCAATTGCATATGAAAGAGGAAAAAAATCGATCACACCAACTAATTCCACAAAATCCTAACACAATTATTGGGGCTCAATATGAAGGTTGGAGAGGAAGAAAAATCACTTTTTCTTTTTTTCATCTCTACCAAGTTCATTTGATGTACTTGTGACGAAATTTATTATGGGGAAGAAAACATTGAATCTGGGTGAGGTGATGGCATCGCTTTAATATTCGGAGGCATTCTGAAGACCTGTGACACATTCAAGTGAGAAAATCATGGCGATGCGAGATGATCAATGTGGGAGGAGATGATATCAGAATTCAGGTGGTAAATAATAGCATCCCAAATCAAGGGGATGTGATCATAACAAAATCAGGTGTTTTGGTGTGAGAAAAAGGGTCACTATAAAAGTGATTTTGGAGAACACAAAAACTACATTACTAGGAAATATAATGTTGAAGAGAAGGATGAAAACATCACAGAATTATTTGTAGGTGATGAAGTCTACGTGAAAATGGGACGGTCGCACTCAGATGGGAGAGTTGAATGGGGATAAGTGTAGTTTCATTACTGTAAAAGATATGGGCACATGAAGTAGTAATGTCAATTTTTAAAAAAGAAGAACGGAAGGGCTCAAAATCTAAAGGAAGGCAGATAGGTTTTGGATTCAGGGAGTGTGGTACACATATGTATGATGAAAAGAGCATTTGATACTTTTAAATAGGTGTAAGATTCTGTGAGACTTGGTGATGGGTCAACATGTGAGGCTCAAGTAGTCGGGATGGTGAAATTGAAGACACCTGATCGAGGATTTTGTAAACTGGCTGATGTGAAATTTGTTCTAAGGATGAGAAAGAACTTGTTATCTTTATGTAGGTTCAGTGTGAAAGGGTTCAAGATTTTCATATCAGGTGGAGTGTTGGAAGTCTCACGTGGGGATGCAGTGATACTTACTAGGAAGGATTCCCAAGGGTTGTATCATTTAATGGGGACCATAGTCTACCTGAGTTCAATTAAACATAGTAGAAGTGACACGTCATCTGGCGAAAAGAAGCGTGTTTAATTTTATCATGAAGTTTTCAACACCTGCAAGGAGACTACACGTGATTCTTTTACCCCAAATTGGTCGAGAGGGGGAGATTTTTGGGGGTAACTCCCATGTTGGGAGTCAATAATGGAGCCTTTTGTGGGAGACTTTGTTGGGTAGCATGGTCAGCAGTAGCTTCTCTAAGAAATTGGAAACCAACTAGGACAACTCTTCATCTATGGACAAACAACAACCACCAATAGGGGGAAATTTAAGGGTAGATAAAGTACCCCCACCAACCAAAGAAACATGGGTATTTTATCCTCTGTTTAATGATATTAATTACCATGAACTGAGATTGGGTTGTATGGTTTAATCTGTGAATTTTTGTAATCCTCAGACGAGAACCAGAGAGAAGTGAATAAAGAAACGGTCCTGTTTATCCCATGGATGTAATAAAATTTTCCAAACAATATTAAATCTGTGTGTTCATTTATTGTGCCTTTTGTTTTATGTGTTTTTTTACCATGAACCCCCACTGTGAACATACAATAACCAATGCCAATGTGCAGAGATAATAGTAAGGGTTGGGTGATCCAATGCCACTATAGATGGATGGGTGCAAAGGTGATGGCAGTGCAAGGATGGTCCAAGTCACCCAAAACCCATCAAAACAGAGGATATAAGTTCATTTTGATAGAATTCATTGGAAGGACCCCTTCACCAGGACCCTCAGCTCACCCAGCTCAAGCTTCCCATAATCCTACAACACAATGTCTTCATGTTGCTCCCATGCCCGCCTTCTGTAGTTAAAAATATCATATCAAAGACGTTTTCCATAGTGATGCCCACTTAATATTTAAAAAATAAGAAAGCATTATGGACATGGATTGGTAAAGTAAGGGTTGGGTGGAGGGGTTATTTTAGGAAAAAAAGGCTAATGATTTTTTAGTACATAGGGTCGGTGTCGGTGAAAAGCAGGGTGACATTGTTTGTCTTGAATTTGTACTTGGGTTCTTGGATGGGCTTCCATTGTTTGGTTGGGGGTTTATAGATTACAAGGAAGAAGTGGTTGCGGCTACAAAACAACCCTTGGTTTGATGATGCCAGTATCTTTGCTAAAGGTGATATGAACTCCAATGACCACAGCACTTCAGTTTTAAAGGGTGAAATAGAATCACAAAGGATGTCATCAACCATAATGAATGGAATTCTATAACTCGACAATGTTCGGTTTCTGAGATCATGACACTTCGAAAAAATTGAATTGTAAGTTAGGCAATTCCACTTCTTCCATACCAATCGGAGAGTGAGGATTTGAAGTAGAACTCGCATTAGGATATCCATCGGAATATCATTAGGCAACTGTGGGTGGTGAACCACAACTACTGGGATGATCTCCAATGTTGTCCATGTAAAAAAGTTGTATCTGATAGGAGAACTAACAAGAATCCAAGAAATGGAAGGGATATACTTATATTATTTTTCTATTGATGTATCTTATACCTTTTAAATTTACATATCTAATTAAAATCGTGGTTTAAGGAAACTCCAAGATTATATTTTTTGGAAACAGTGATGTATCTTATATCTATCAGATTGTTTGAGATCCTTTAACCTCACTTTTAGGATTTTGACTTCATTAATGTTCTCTATTTTAATTAATTTAATTTAGTTCCCAAAACAAAATTTTGGATTTATCTCTTAAAGTTCCTTTTTTAATCATAATAAATAAATAACAATATATATCAAATTGTTATATATATCCAAGTTATTTTAAATACTCCAATACATTAGATAAGCATTCTACTCAAATTATTGGAATTTGAAAATAACCTGCCATATGTTAAAAAAATTTATGTTGGAAAATTCTAAGAGAATATTTATCACAATTGATTAGAAAGTAGTAATAGACCATAGTTATTCCACTCTATCTCCTTATCCCTCAATAAAAAGTGAAATAAATTTGGGAATAGAAAGTCATCAAACATTTTTTTATATCAAAATGCATCTTAAAATTCTAGATTGTCTAAAAGATGAGCCTTAAAATATTTCCTCAGTAAGTTATTGAATTTCACCTTATTTTGAATTATTTTTCTTGAATGTTACATTGATTTTGAAACCTTTTTATTAACTCAATGTAAAACCATACTTTTCAAACCCCCAATAATTGAGGGAGTCCCCTAGTCCAAAAGGGTACATTTTTATCAGTGTATATATATATATATTTATTTATTTGTTTGTTTATTTATTTTAATTTTATTATGTGTGTGTGTGTTTTTTTCTGGAAACAATGACATATCTTATACCTTAATTTCACATATTAATTTTCATATCTAAATAAATAATACACCCAATATTGATTTTAAAATGGGATATCAAATTTGCATATCCTCCTTGAGTTTTAGTTGACATTGGCCCAAAATTTTATTATCCAGCAACCTAAATCACACAATGGTAGGGCTCCATAATGTGTTATTTCCATACAAATAACTTTAAATAATATTTATGAGTGTTATAATATATATTCTGAAATTATATTTATCATCCATCCAATGGCCCAAAGGCCTTCAAGTTTTTTAATTTTAAAGAAAATCAATCCCCCTTTTAAGGTAAGAAGGGGGTAACCCTAATAGAAATCATCGATATAAAACATTTCACAACCCGAAGGTTTGGTGAGATAATCAAAACTAACAAAATAGAGCTACCCCTCCCCAGCTAATGATCATGAAAATCTCTCCACTGGTGCAATGTGGAATGGAAACAAATTTCCTATGTCAAAGCATAGGCCTGATCTGATGGCTTACACCATACCCTCTCAAACATTAAAATCCATAAAGCACAGCAATGAAGAAAAGTTTGCTCTGGAACCTCCTCTGGGGCCTTCTCCACATGGTCGAGTCTGGGTGAAACACCATACCAACAGGTCTCAAAAACCCTTCCACCATTCCAAAAATAGAAAAACAATTGAAACTCCAACATCAACCATCATGGAACAACCCCACCATTCTTCTCAGGAGACTCCTTCCACCATAGATACAGAAGTCTAGAAGAGAGTTCAAAAAACACGAGATCAATCCATCGTCACCTAGGACTGGATGACCCAACCCTACATTGAGGAAACGCCACCGATAAGGGAATATGTGTCTTCTAGAAATAGAAACACCGCTCTGGGCATGGATCTGCTCCGATAAAAACCAAGATGCACTCTTACCAGGTTCCTACACAAGCCTCACAATGACAAGGAGTGCAGAGAAGGGCTATTGATGTAGATCCAGGACAGCCACAGACCAGATCTAGACAAATAATAAGATCACAATACCACAAAATTAGTAACTTGTCAAAACTCACCGGATCTAATATTGAAAAACCTCCTCCCTCTGTAGCACATCAGAATTAGCCCTGATTCGCACACCTGGTAGACCACCGAAGCACTGCCAAGAAATGGTGATGTAGAACCCAGAAACGGGGAACTCTATCCTAACCATCAAAGCACTACTAAGAAGTGAGGCACCGAGCACTAAAACCCCACCAAGAATCGGAGATGCCGACCGTGGAACGACGTTGGTCCCGCGTTGAGTTGTCCACTGAAGCTCCACTGAGATCCACCACCTCCGTACAAGCAACAAAGCCCCGCAAAATTAGTGATTCTGACCATGGAACATTTTCAGTCCCACACTGAGCCTTCATTTGAGGCACCAATAAGAGTTGATGCCACTGCACAAGAAATGATGCCCATGCCAGGTTGAACCAATGTTGCAGTAAGAAAATCCCAACCCAAATGGGGGATCAAGGAAAGAACTGGGAGAAAACTATAGGTCAGCAGGAGAAGGGGAAGAGGCCGTTCCGAGGTTTTTTTATATTTATCAAAATTATTCATAAATATTAATTATTTTTTAATATCAAAATTGATTTAAGATATCATTGAATTTTGGGAAAAACAAGCCACTAAGGGGAAATCATAATTACATTCACAAAATTTGGATCTTGTTTTTAACGCCATATGGTTAGGGCACACAGTTACACCAACTGTGCACTAACTGTGCATTATTTATTTTCTCTAAACACCCCTCACATAGTTGGCTCACATGGTTTGAAAAATTGTGAGCCAAGAGTGTTAGAATAAACTCCTTTGTTCCACATTTCACAGTTTCTCCTAGGTGGCCACACGATTTGGCCAAACCATTCACCTATACTGTATCCATTGTTTCAGTTGCACGGAGGTGTTGCATGATTTCTACTAACTAATCTCAAATAGTGCACCTCCATAAAAGCCCAAAATATATGTCAAAACTCATCCAAATCTCCCAAAATAGAACTCAATAAAATTATATAATTAAAAATATATAAATAAAGGGTTAATTATCTAAAATCATGGGTGCTACAAATTCACACTGAAAATTTTCATACTAAAATTTATAGTTTAACTTTTTAGTGCAAAATCACTGTGGAGACCTGATTTTTTTCCTTGTAATAATTTAAAATATATATATATATCCAGATCTAGTCACTAAAATGGTGTACGATTCTGATGCTCGTTGTTTCGAGAATTTATGTTATAAAAATATTAAATATATTTTTTATTGCGTGCAAAATTAATTAAAGAAAATGAGATAACTCTGGAACGGTTGATCAGATCCGAAATCCTAGACTTCAATTGAGTCCATAACATGGTGTTTACCATAGGCACAACATAAAATGAGTGGGTGCCGGAATTTGGGATCCCTCTCTCATTGTTGGTGGGTTTAGTGGGTTTATTTAATTAAATAAATAATTAAATAATTCATTTATCCTAAATGATATGTTTATAAATATATCATTTTAGAAAATTTGTTAGTATTGGCCTAAAAATTTATAGAATTTTCGGTGAGCCCTCCCTTCCTCCTCCCATTAGTGAATCGATATAAACAATGATGAATCCTTGTATCAATATGAATTGAAACACAATGAATGCAATAGATCCATCCAATCATTGTGCGAGCTCATTTTTCATTAGTGATTGATCCAAAACTAAGGTTGGGATCATATTTTGTTGTTTTACACCACTAGGTTAAATGTTTTAGTAGATTGATAATCTTTCTTCGATCTGTACCCATCCCTAAAACTTTTTCATGTGCCAACATATAGAGAAAATGATTTATTTCATTTGTTTATCTGACCCTGGATCACGTTCTTGATCATTAACCAAGAACGCTTGGCCAACAAATTTGAAAACTTTTTTTTGTTACTTTTCTCCCCCTTTCTTCACCTATTATACCCATTGGTCCCAATTCTAATTTTATAGGAAGAACCGAGCCTTGATAAAGTCCTCAGATATGAATAAAATTGACAAAACGATAATGGATTGATGAACACGGCATAAATCTGGGATCGTTAGGAGGTGGGGATAAGAGATTCAATTGTTAAACATTAAGAATGAAACAAACAAAGCAATAGAGGTATGTGGTTCAAATGTTTGAACCCTCATGATGAACGACGGCCGATTTCTAGAGAATGATGGCCAACGGACATGAATCATAGCCAGATCCATGAGATTCTAGAGGAATTGAGGAAGGATCTACAATGATGGTGCGTGATTTTAAGTGAGATGGACGTATCTAGAGATCTGTAGTTTTTGAAAAAATCTATATTACAAGCTGTGTAAAACTAAGAACATGTGGCATGTAGCCCCTTTTCAAAATGGCCGCTGGGGTTTGTGAAAGTTAAGGATGACATGGCCTGAAGTACTTCCTCACACATCTTGTACCCTTTATCAGTTGGACAATCCATGTGGTGAACCACATGGGTGGGAGTCCATGTCACAGTACATGGACACGGGTTGACCACACGGGTCGCATCTTGTGTGGACCAACACACCATGTACCATAGTACACAGACACAGGGTCCGAGTACAGTGACACGAACACAACACACAGCCCACTCCCCAGATAGGTTGAACACACCGTGTAGTCCACCTACAGAGTGTGTATCCCTATAAAAAACCATAATTTAAAACATTAAAATGATATTATATTAATAATAAATAATTATTATTCCATGTAATAAATTATACAATATAATTACTAAATTTTTGGAAAGTGGAGGAATGAGAAAAATATTATATATACATATGAAATTTTATAAAATTGAAAATAACATAAGTTTACAATATTTTAATGGTTATTATGTAAGAGTAAATTATTTTACTTTAATTAATTAAATTTAATAAAATATATAATTAATAATATTTATAGTATTTATTTATAAATCAACAATATCTATATTTAAAAATCTATATCTTATAATAGTATATGTAATTAAATATTAAAATATTAATATATAAAGTTGAATATATTTAAATTCATCTATATTTATGTTATATTATGAAAATATATTTATATGTATACATTATTATATATTATATACAAAGTAAAAAAACTTGAATTATAATATTTGATACACCTAGGAAAAGAAAGTGAATCGACATAAATATATATATACATACACACATTGAAAAGTTAAAATTTTGAAAATAAGGTGTAGATATTTGTTATATATTTGATATAGCTATAGGTAAAATTATTTAATAAGTGGAACATAAAAAGTATACCAAAAAACATGTTAAGAGTATTTTGTGATGATTGGTCTTGAGATGACTGATCAATGCATAATTAAAATTGAATATCTTTTTTTTGTATGTGGTTATATAATTTGTAATAGTTGCATTATACTTTACTCGTTGATGACATGCAAGTCATCCCTTCGAAATTATGTAAATTCCCACGTGTCCTAAATTTTTTTATCTATTTCAAACCCCTAGACCCCCTCAATTACATGTAACTTTGAAATAAAAAGGTGTTCGGTAAGAGACCTTTGATAAAAGGAATTCGACAAGAGGCATTGACGTTTGAAAGAAAACTAATTGTTTTTGAAATATGTAATAATAGAGACTCCATGATTTCATGCCTAGTATTTTGTTAGTTTATCAAATAATGATAAACTAATCCACATAAACTATCTCAGGATCAATTCATAGTTATTTGTTTATAGGTTATTAAAAATTTTGAAACATTTTATGGTGTGGTATAAAAATATATAACGTTCTATTAAATTTTATTTGGTATTCATATCATTTTCAATGCACTTCAATAAAGAGGTTATTTATATCAATCAAGGTTTTAGTTATAGTTTATCACAAGTAACAGTGAAAATCAATGTGAAAGTCTGAATATATGTATATTTATATATATATATATATTATTTATTAAATATTGTTATAATTAAAGTTTCAATACTTTGAATATAATAAATACCTCAAAAAACATGTTAATAATCTAGAATGTTGAATGATCTTGAGATGACCGTCTAATGTAAGATTGAAATTTCATGATGAATTTTTTTCTCTAATTATTTAATTTGTAATAATTTGATGATCATGAGATGATCGACCAATGTATCACTGAAATTTCACGTCCTATTTTTTTCACTTATATAATTTTTAATAATTGCATTTTCTTTTCCTCATTTATAACCTACGTGTATTCCCTCTTTATAAGTATCCAAGGACATGTGTTTCTTATTAAAAATTTTATGTATCTCAAACTACTAGACCACCTCACTTGTATGTGACTATCATCTAAATAAAAGGTCATTTGACAAGAACCATTATTTTTTGAAGTGGAATTTTAACACCATGCCTAAGAGGAGACTAATGCTTCCTGAAATCTAAGATAATAGAGGCCCTAGGATCCCCCTATGTTTAGGTTGGTTTATCAAATAATTATAACCCAATCCATATAAAATGTCTCAAGATCAATGCAATTATTTAATCATAACCAATTTACACATTTGAAAAAAATCCTGATATATTAAATAATATTTTATTAATTATTTTTTCTTGGTGATCATGTGTGCATAAATATATTACAACGATGAGTTAATTTATACCAAGTAGGGTTTTAGCAATATTTTTTCACCCATAAGAGTGGAAAGTCTTCATGATTGTGTGACATTAGATTAAGTTCAAAAGAATATTCATAGTCGATTTAAATTGTGGATTTATCTATCAATTACTTCAATTACATATTTGAATCTTTAATATTCTGAACATTTTTGGCACACTTAGTATCCTTTGATCTATGATGAGGATTGGATGGATGAATCATTATTATTCAGGAAGAAGTGTAGTAAAGGTATAATGGAATTATATGTGGTGATTTAGTATATTGATGAGGTGAAACCTACAACTACAGAACCTTGTTTTGTGAGCTATATAGAATTCAATCCTTCACAACAGTCTCATTCATTGTCTGCTCATATGACTACTGTGTATAAAGAATATAGTAATTATTTTGATGGAAATGTAGAGGATATCCCTATGTGTAATCTTAATTTACTAAATAATAGTTTATATGTTTAATAAGTATCTGGTGATGCATCATGAGATGCTATGGGTGGGCGTGATGTAGGGAATGAAGCTTCTATGGTTCCCCGGATAGATAGTAATCCACCAGTTGTTGGTAATAATCCTATAATATCAACATCCTTATTTGAAGGAACGTCATGTGAAAATAATTTTGATTAGGATGTAATTACATTGGATTCTAAATTCCCTATAATTATTGTAAATAGATCTATATCAACTGATAACACAATCTATATGAGGAAAGAATTTGATAGTAATGTTGACTTGAAAACTGTGATAAAACAATACTATATAGAGAGAAATTTTTCATATATGGTTGATGAGTCGAAGAATGACAAATTTCTCATTTTATGTGACAAATATGGGCCAAAATTTAAATTCATAATGAGGAAAATATATAATAAATTTTTTGAATGTTGAAAGATAACCAAATTAGAATTCCCACACACTTATGTGCATCCAATCTTATCAAAATATCACTCTTCACATGATGTAGAGTTTATATAAACTATTATTATAAATATTATACAAACGTTTAAAAATTATCATGTGTCCCTTATTTAGGAATGAATACAATAGTTGTTTAACTATAATATATCCTATGATGAATTTTTAAATGTTAAGGTAAAGGACATTATAAAAGTGTATGGTGATTGGGATGAATCATATGAAATGTTTCCACAACTTATGGGATTTTTTTCTTTCGACAATTTGATTATTTATCATTTGTACACTGTTGAGTATTTATCCTCTAATCACTAAGTTAATCAATAAAATGTTAAATTCAATCACATGTTTTGGGAATTCTTGCCATTTATCACTACATTCCTCTATTGTAAATTTTCATTCAAGTTGATGAAACTTTTCTTAATAGAAAGTGTACATGTGTTACACTTATTTCTTCCACAAAAGATTCTAATTGTGCTCCTCTACCACTTTAATTTTATTTTGTTAAAAATGATAAGCTTGAATCTTGGAGTTGGTTTTTGTCATGTATATGAATTCTTGTCAAAAGAAACTAGGGAATGTGTTTAATATCTCATCTCTATCAAGCGATTATAGAGGCTTTTAATAATGATGGGGCTTCAAAGAGTGAACCAAATGCATATCATCAATATATCATTAGACATATTGCATTAAATGTGAAAATTAATTATCAAGATGAGGCAATAAATATGGAAATCATCAAATTGGGTATCTTTTTATCAACCTACTTTTTTAAAATAAAATTTTATATGCTTTTAAATACATTATTATCTTATGTTTTTAGCATATGATTCCCAAAAATAACAGATGCATAAACGTGTTAAAGAAATTTATATGGCTGATCAAGATGTGTAAGATTATATAATTCATATTTCAAATTATAAATGGTCATTAGAAAATAATGGTGGTATGAGATATGGCCATATAACCACTAATATAGTGGAGTGCATAAATGGGGTCTTCAAGGGTGTGTGTAAACTACCAATGATAGGGTTAGTACAAGAGATGTTTTATATATATGTGATGTAATTTGTTTAATGGTCCCAATAGCCCTATCACAGGATGCTAAATGGATGTGTTTTACTTAGAATTTCCAAACTTTTAATTGTTATATACTGCATGATGAATCAACATTGTGTGTTCTAACCATTGACTAGGTACAGATGAATTTTTAGGTAACATAGTTCCACCCCCGGGTTACAGGAAACAATGGTAGAGTGTTGATGGTCATGTTGGATAACATGTACAGTGATTATGGCTACTTCCAAGCATTTATATTTCCATGGGAACATGTGGTTATAGATTGTTCATAAATGAACATATCATGTGATCCCTATGTTGACCCAGTGTTTCACATGAGCAATCTAATTAACAATTATAGTGCACCTTGGATGTCTGTTGGTGACTTTCATTCTATTACCTTGCATGATGATCAGATTAATGTCATCCCTGATATTTCCAGGTTTCGTATTTTGGATTTTTCATTTACGATTCTTTTTATTTCTATAATTTTTCAATTATTGGCTTGATATTACCAAGTTTTGCCCCCAAGGAATACCAAAGTATACTCAAATCAGAAATGAGATGGACTTTCATTGGCAACAAGGAGGGGGGATACAATGCAACATTGGTCCCACATAAGGGAATACTCATAATTGATGTCCCCAAGTGGCTACACAGAGCTCCACTTCCTATCATACAAGATCGAGTCTATGTATTTTATCCTGAATGTGTATATTTTTTTCTATGGGAGCATTTCATTAATGAATCCTTTTATTTTTTACTTACTGCATTTCTGACCTGTTTCAACTCTAGTCTGTTTCATTTCTGGATTCAATCATAAAAAATATTGTGATACTTTAACTATAAAAAATAATTAGGCAATAAAAAATAAAAAAAGATATTCATCCTCTAAATTAATTTTCTTCAAATCTGTCATTCAATTCACACGGTCGATTTAATATATCATGTATCCAAATTCTCTATTTGGGGTTTTCATCATTGGAGATTTATATAAAAAAATTTAGAAATAAATTAAACATTATTGAAGATCATTAAAAAAATAAATTTATATACTAATACAAAAACATTAGTCACATATATTTTTTTACCTCTTTTTCATCCTAATGTTGAATTATACATGCTAATCGTCTGCCTCATTTTTCTTATTATTGTTTTTCAAAAAATAGTTTACAAAAGTTATTAAATTAAATATAAAAATTTAATGATGATATCAAATGTATGGATGGAAGGTCCTTCGATTCTCACAATCCAAGATACGCATATTTTATGTCTAGTTTTAGAGGGACATATAGTTCATACTTTCAGTGTACATAGATCTCACCATGTATATCATGTTGCACCACCTCCCGCTATAATCCCTCATTATCATCATGTTGGGTTCTACAACATAGATATTTGTGACTTCACATTTATAAATAATCAACTCATTGATGCATTGTAACACCTTAAGCTTCCACAGTATGTTTCCCTTTGATTAATACAATAGATTGCGCTATACACAACACCGATTTTAAGCGCACCACGAATTCCCAAACTAGCCATTGAAAAAGTGTTTATGAATAGTTTTAACCACATTTTGAATATTATATATATCCTATATAATTTTAACATTCAGATTTTTTTATTCTTAGATATAATATAAGGACAAATTCAATTTTCAGATAAAAGAAGTATTATTCCAAAAAATACAGTTTTTCCGCCTTTGAATGGTGAACACTTTTTAAATCAAATATTTTACACTTATATATTTAATTGAGTTAAATTAAATTATTCATTATAATTGGTATGTAAAAATTTTGCCTATATAAATTTTTGGTACTTTTCTGATAACTTTCATATTTTGATAAATAGTGAAAATACTAAATTTTAATTGAAAACAACTTTTTTAATCAAAAAATTTTATAGGGTTAAATAATTAATTTGAGTGGTTTTAATATATAATTAGATTATATTTTTATCATTTAATATAATTTATTTCATTATAAGTAATTTTACATTGAAATAGGAGATAAACACATGAAAATCTTTTAACAGTTTTTACTTTTTAAAACCCCGCTTTTTGGTTTGACAACGGAAATTAATTTTAAATTTATTAATGAAACTTATATTTTTTGAAATTGGTAAAATAGTTTTTATTTTTTAATTTATAATTTCAAAATTATCTTTGGGTAAATTTTCGGAATTTTTCTGAAAACATTCAATTTTTGATGAATAGTTAAAAACATTGCGTTATTGCTTAAAACTGATTTTTTATTTAAATAATTATTTATTTTATTTTAATTTATTTTAAGTAAAAATAGATACATAATACCTATATTAGTTCAATATAATTCATTGGAGTCATTTTTATAATAAAATTATATGTACAAAATTTTATTTAACTTTTTACTGTCTTTTACCCACCTACTAGGCACATTTGCAAATTTGCATAAAACATAATTTTACCGCTTCTGTGAATTTAATTTCAAAAATTAAAGAGACACGGTTGATATAATTATGTAAAATGTGATTCAATAATTTGAAAATAATTTTTGGTGAATAGTAACTTTTGACTTTTATTTATCGCGGTTAAAAGTAAATAGGGTAATTAAAGGTAAAAATAATATTAAAATTACCCCCAACACATGTCCAAATTCTATTGGATAAGGATATTTCTCCCAAAATCAACCTTATAAATAAAATATGATCCTCTTTGGTCAAATTGAATTAGATTAGGACATTTATTAAATTTTATTTAAAGAAGAGTTAAAAGTGTTAAATTCAACGTTTAATAACTAAACCATTTTTAATATAGTTTTATGCATTTGATAAATTCAACTATAAATATTCATTATAAATATAAAATTATTTCCTATGTAATTGTGTTTTATTTATTTTTTTAGACATTAAATAATTAAATTTATTTAGGACACAATGATGATGCAGTAATTACTTTATTAATGAATGATTAAAATAATTAATATTATAAATATACAAATAAAAATTATATGAATTTTTTTATGCCATCCATGAATTTTCTAGTTTAATATGACATTTTAGGGTTGATTAAGTGAATTTTTTCTAACTAATCATGTTGTTATGACTCACACAAAAACCAAATACTAAATAGTGTTAAAATTGACATAAATGAGTTTTTAAAACAAATACTATATTATTAAATGATATATTATTCCTAAAAATATAAGGTTTGGAAAAATTACTCATATAATGATATATATGTCATTAAGAAACCACTTGGGGTTCTCTTTTCATTTTAAATCTTGTTTATGAACTATTTTTTATAATAACACAAGAAGACATGGTAAATGTTAAACTATTTAACCAATAGTTAAATTTAAAAGATAAGGTTAATATGGTGACCTAAATCTATCTAAAAATTATTGGTTGGTGGATTGTGACCCATCCCCACTTTATCCTTGAAATAATTCCATTGTATAAATTATAAACCGAAAATTATTTTGTTATAAAATAATATTTCATGATTTTCTTAAAGTGACCCTCACCTCTCTAATAATAGGGTATTTCCACTTCTCTTAATTTCACACCTCCAAAGCCATTTTCCTCGTCCAAACCCTGCTCAAATATCCTCCCAACTTCCCTCACTTAAACCTAGAGGTCTTACATTGATCAGAAAGCCAACCTATGGAGCCCTTTTGATCAAATCAAAAGGAAGCACCCGAAGAAGAGGTAATAATTTCACCCTCTCTTTCAAAATTATTTTCTTCTTACACTTCCTCTTTCTTTGTTGTTTCTATATAAAAATAATAACATCGGTACCTTATATATACTGTGATGTTATTATAAATATTATACAACCATATTAATTATTCTATCCATCCTATGAATGAAAAAGTCACCATACGTGCGTACGTACGGCTTACCATCTCCACGTCGTGATGTATTTTTTTATTCAACACCTTATTTTTTGAATGGGTATAATATTGAGTATAATTGATGTAAATAATAAATATAACATGTTAATGATTCTTTATATATGATATAATAACTTATTAAATATGATTTCTCCATCAAAATAATGATATTGTCTCTCGTGCACACGTACGGCTTACCGTCTCCACGACGCGATGAGATGTCATTCCCCATCGTAAAAATTCAAGACTAATTTTCATTTTATTATTAAAAATAATTTTTAAGAACTTAATATCATTATTGATATGAATAAAATAAATTCAATCCCTAACAAACATTTCTTAGATAACCAAGTATAGAAAGGAAAACGAATCAGTTAGCACCCTAAACAATGATACTACTAAAATATTATTAACAAAGAAATATTAGAAGATCATATATGATATCATATTTATGTATATGGTTATTTTATAATTTAATAACAATTATTTAACTATTATACATGATGTTAAAATACCCTCGATCAAGGAAAATACAAGGTAAGGGTTATTTCCTTAATCTCATTATTATCCGAGGTTGTTTATATGTAAGTATATACTGGGACTCCTTTATCATCAACATATATGTTTCTTTAAAATGTATTTCAAAAATTTTTTACTATTTTATATAATATGGGTTTAAATCATTTATACCCTTATTTTACTTTTTATAAAAAAAATTAAAGTAATCTTTCCATCGTTTTCAAAATAAGTTATTGTATGACTTTTTCGACGAAATTAAGGTAAGAATGTTTTTTTAACTTATATGGCGGGTGTGACTATTTTCTACTATTATAACATCTTCAAAGATTCCCTTAAAATACTATAAAAATATTTCCAAAATAGATGTTTTCTTTTATAATTATATTACTTTTAAATGATTTCAAAATATAAAGATATATTTCTCTCAAATAGTTTTGATTTCAGTTATGTCAACATCCTTTGATGGATTTTACATATGTTTGAAGTTAATTTATTATGATAAAAATCTTAGATATTGTATTGAATGTTTTGTGATATGTTGGACTATGGATGTGTTATTTTTATACCATTCATGGTTTAAGGTTAACATATTAACATTTTATATTCTAGTTTTAGTACGAATGTTTATGTTATGTTTCAACCTTTTCATATGAGGAATGAATTGGACTTAGTAAGTGATGGGTGGAGCCAGCTATAACTCCTAGATGCATCGATAGGTCTCATGAGACAAACTAGTGTCTTGGAACAAGGCCTTGACGAAAACATATTTGAAGTCTTGGCACAAGGCCTTGACTATGTGGTTATGATGTCTGTAATTATGCATTCCATCATTATAAAATTGGATTTTGATATTGCATGTGATTATTCAACTTCTAGAATATCCATGTGAATAAATAAATGTCATTATTTGACTTATTTTTTCCATATTATTCTGAAGTTTATGTTTAAAAGGATTGTGTTTTAGTCTTATACATTTCCTTAAATGTTTATACTTGTTTATGAATGTTTCTTTTATATTGGGATCCTTACTGAGCATCTGAGATCACCCCTTTCTATGTTTTATTTTTCCCAGGATGTGAAGAAGTAAATTATGATTGACCTGTAGGATAGGCTAAGGGATATAAGTGTGATCACAAGAGACAAAATGATGTTGTTGTTTTTATCTCATGATGTAATTTAAAACTTATGTATGTATCTAGTACTTCCAAGGCTACTAAAATAATAGGTCTTTCAAGACATGGTCATTTGTGATCATGAAAATGTTATGTAATAATGCATCAACTCAAGGTAACTACAGTCGGGGCATTAGAGTTCGTATCACAGGAAGTTTAGTACTACCATTGGAAACTATATTTAGAAAAACTTTGAGTAGAGAACACTACCCTAAGATAGACTTTGAGTATTAGTGTTGAAAAACATCCAAATATTTTGGTAAAGTTGATATTATGTGGGATTTACAGAAAATACATCCCTGACTAGATACGAGAAGGTAGAGGCAGCTCTGGCACAGATGTACCTAAGGGTAAAACCCAAAAACACCACTTTGAGCTAGACTCAAACGTGAACTGGTGCCCGAAAATGGGACATGATGAACTCTTGGTTATGACACTCTCGGGAGATATGATTAGGATAATTCATGTTTTCTTTACAAAACATTATGAAAAATTTATAAGTAAATAATTCCTCAAAGAAAACATTTTTATGACTATGAATTATATCCATAAACTGTTTAATTTGTGTTAAGTGTTTTACAAGTTTGGAATTATGTATTGTGATTCATAAACTAATCTAGTGTATGCTATTGTTTACAAATGGAACCTTGTGGAAGGAATGGAAACTGTATCAATGCATGTAATCCATGTAGGGATTTCTCTCCTAATCAAGATAATTATAGTGGAGTTGGTGATGCAACCAGTGCTAAACAACTTATCACCATACTAGGACAACTCACTTAGGTTATGAATAATAACCTTACCCATATGGAGCACCTTGATCCACAATGTGGAGTATCAATGTTAGACTTCTTCATTAGGAAAAAACCACCAACATTCAATGAGACTACAAATCCATTGCTAGTTAATCAATGGATATGTTTCTTAAAGAAAATATTTCATTCTTTTGGGAGTAGCGAAGGGGAAAAAATTGTCATGGTAGTTTATTATCTCATAGGATATGCATATCAATGGTGGTCATTGATTCAAAACACAAAGGAGGATGAAGAAGTATCGAATATAGAATGTATGGAGTTTAAAGATATTTTCTTAGAAAAATACTTTCCTCGTGACCATCGAGCGAATATGGTAAGTCAATTTCTTAGTCTAAGGAAAAAAGAGGACGAGAATGTTGAAAAGTATGAGGTTGAATTTACAAGGAAAGCAAGGCATGGTGCTAATTATATACAAAACCCAAAAATTAATATTGATAGATTCATTGATGGGTTAAAACCATTTCTCCTTCAAGAATTAGTCTTACAATCCTTCTCATCGTACAAATATATAGTCTTGTGTTCTATCAAGACATAAAAGTAATTCTATAAGTCTTATGACAATAAAGTAAAGAAAGATAAGAAGAGAGATGTGGAGAAAGAGACAGATAAAGGGAAGATGGGAAAAGTCGGATTTCTATCCTGTAATAAATGTGGGAAGAAACACCTCATTACTTGCCTGAAGGGAATGGGAGTCTGTTACAAGTGTAGTGAAAAAGGCCAGCAAGCTCGTGATTATAAGGGAAATAAAGATGTTGTCAATATTGAATGCTACAATTGTAAAGAAATGGGGCCTTATTAAAATTAATGTCCTCAGTGCTAAGAAAATTTAACTCAGGAAAGGCCACGGGAGCAAGGCCAATCATAGGTTGTCACTACAGTTGAAGTGGAATAATTAATGTATTTCAGTTTTTGGATTCAATAATTATATTCTGGTTATAATAATAATGTGATATATATAAGGATTTTACAACAGTACTTTTTTTCATTATGGTTTTAATATGATGAAGATAATCATATTTTCAGTATGATATAATAAGAGAAACATTACTTTGTTTGGGGAATCTGGTGTTACAATTGATTTTGGAATTTAGAGACCTTTTAGAAAGATTCTGGACAGAGGTATTTTGGATAACTATAAAGGTTATAATAGATTAAGTTGAACTTTTTATATTATTTTTTATGGTTAAAACATTTCATAATATTATATTTGGAATATTATAATACTATAGTTTTAGAAAAAGATAACCTGCTGGTCGGTCGATAACCCGTCACGTCAAACAAATCTGTAGGAATCGAACCCACAAGCAAAGTTTGACAAGGCTTTATTACCTACAACTGGCCTATAGGAAGTCCCTCGTTATTAAAAAATAGTTTTTTATTTTAAATGATAAATTTTTATATTTATAACCTTATAAGAATAGGATAAATAGAATATTTTTGAATTCTATTATCTTTTGGAGTGAAAGATGAGTTTGTGGTAGGAATTAGTTGAGGGATGAAACTTTAACTGCCATGTATATTTTTTTCTCTTATTCTATGGAGAAATTAATTCTTAAACTTTTGGGAAGGGATCGTAAAACCAAAAATGTGTTATCCTAACACCTTATGCTTTTTTGAACCGATGATATTTTAAATCATCATAGATTTATGGAGTTGAGGCCCTAAATTTTACAATATTTGTTATTGATGACCTCAATCACTCCTGATAAATATTTATGTTTTCCCTATAATTATGTGTCTCTAATTTCCGCCAATGTTCTCCTAATTGAGATCATAATTTGGTTGCGACTTTTTCATTTCCCTTTCCCTCTTACTAAGACTAAATTTTATTAACCTTATTTCCAATGTGGGTTTTTAACAAAGGTATTTTCTATTTTCAACCATTTATTTTAGAAGAAAAATTTAAAATTGTGAGGATGCAATTTATTTAAGGAGGGTAGAATGTAACATCCAAAGCTTTCATAGTATGTTTCCCTATTAATAATACAATAGCTTGTGCTACACACAACACCGAGTTCGAGTGCACCATGACTTTCCAAACTAGTCATTCAAAAAGTGGTTATGAATATTATTAACCATATTTTGAATCTAATATATATCCTATATAATTTTAACCTTCAAATTTTTTGTTTCTTAAAGAAAAATATAAGGACAAATTCTATTTTTAGATAAAAGAAGTATTTTTCAAAAAAACACATTTTTCCACCTTTTAAGGGAGAACCATTTTTAAACCCAATATTTGGAAATTTTATATATTAAATTGAGTGAAATTAAATTATTCTTTAGAATTGGGACATAAAAATTTAGTATGGATTAATTTGGTGTACATTTCTGATAACTTTCATATTTTGATAAATAATGAAAAATAATAAATTTTAATTGAAAACAAATTTTTTAATAAAAATAATTTATAGTGTTAAATGGTTATTTTGAGTGGTTCTAAAGTTTGATAAGATGATTTTTTATCATTTGATATAATTCAGTTCATTATAAGTAATTTCACATTTAAATTGGACGTAAACGCATGTCAATCTTTTGGCAGTTCTACTTTTTTAAAACCCGCTTTTTGGTTTTGACAACAGAAATTAATTTTAAATTAATTAATGTAACATCAATGTTTTGAATTTGGTAAAATATAAATCATTTTTTAATTCATAATTTCAAAATTATCTTAGGGTGAGATTTTGGTATTTTTTTGAAAACTTTCAATTGTTGATGAATAGTGAAAAACACTACGTTATTGTTTAAACCCGAATTTTTATTTAAATAATTATTTATTTTATTTTATTTTATTTTTAATACAAAATATATACATAATTTTTATCTTAGTTCAATTTAATTCATTTGTGTGATTTTTAAATTAAAATTAGATGCATAAAAACATCCTGAACTTTTTACCGTCTTTTACCCACCTACTAGGCACATTTGCAAATTTGCATAAAACGTAATTTTACTTCTTTTGTGAATTGAATTTCAAAAATCCAAGAGACACAGTTGATATTAGTAAGTAAAATGTGATTCATAATATGAAAATATTTTTTGTTGAATAGTAACTTTTGACTTTTATTTACCGCGGTTAAAAGTAAATTGGGTAATTAAAGGTAAAAAAATATTAAAATTTATCTAGCACATGTCCAAATTCTATTGTATAAGGTTATTTTGACCAAAATCAACCTTAGGAATAAAATATTTTCTTCTTCGGTCCACTTGGATTAGATTAGGACAGTTATTATATTTTATTTAAAGAAGAGTTAAAAGTGTTAAATTCAAAGTTTAATAACTAACCAATTTTTAAAATATGGTTATACATAAGATAAATCCAATTATAAATATTTATCAGAAAAAGAAAAGTATTTCCTACATAATGGTATTTTATTTATAATTTTTATATATTAAATATTTAAATTTATTAATGATACAATGATGATGCAATAATTACCTTATTAATGAAAGATTAAAATAATTGATATTATAAATATCCAAATAAATATAATTTGAAATTTTATGTCATCCAAGAATTTTCTAGGTGAATATGACATGTTAGGGTTGATTCAATGAATTTTTTTCAAACTAATAATTTTGTTATGACTCACACAAAAACCAAATACTAAATAGTGTCAAAATTGACATAAATGAGTTTTTAAAACAAATACTATATTATTAAATGATATAATATTCCTAAAAATATAAAGTTCTCCCAAAGGAATTATATAATTATATATATTTCATTAATTAACCACTTGGGGTTGTATTGTAATTTTATAGTTAGTTGATTAACCATTTATTATAATAATACAAGAAGAGATGGTAAATGTTATACTATTTAACCAATAGTTAAATCTAAAAGATAAGGTTAGTATGGTAACCTATACCTCTCTAAAACCTTTTTTTCGTGTATTTAGACCCATCCTCAACATAAACTTGAAATAATTTTATTTTAATCCACTATAAACCAAAAATGATTTTATTATAAAATAATATTTCAAGCTTTTCCTAAAGTGACCCTCACCTCTCTTATAAAAGGGACTTCCCCTTCTCTTAATTTCACACCTCCAAAGCCATTTTACTTGGCTAATACCTGCTCAAATATCCTCCCAAATTCCCTAAATTCAAACTATATCCGTTTATTTGATCATAAAGCCAACCTATGGAGCCCTTTTGATCAAATCAAAAGGAAGCACCCGAAGAAGATGTAATAATTTCACCCTCCCTTCTAAAGTTCTTTTCTTCTTCCACTTCTTATTTATTTGTTGTTTCCATATCAAAATAAAAAATCCAGTACCTTATACATAATGTGATGTTTTTATAAATATTATATAACCATATTCATTATTCTATCTATCCTATGAATGACGAAGTCACCATACGTGCGTACGTACGGCTTACCGTCTCCATGTCGTGGTGTAGTTTGTTATTCAACACCTTATTATTTGGATGGGTATAATAATGAGTATAATTGAAGTAAATAATAAATATAAAATGTTAATTATTCCTTATATATGATATACCATATAATTACATATGATTTCTCTATCAAAAGAATGATATTTTCGCTCGTGAGTATGTACGGCTTACCATCTCCACGATGCAATGAGATGACATTACCCATTGTAACCATTCAAGAATAATTTTCATTTTATGATTAAAAATAATGTTTAAGAACTTAATATAATTCTTTATTTGAATAAAATACATCCTATCCATAACAAACATGTCTTACATAACCAATCATATAAAAAAACGAATCATTTAATACCTGAAACAATGATAATACTAAAATATTATTAACAAAGCAATATTAGAAGATCATATATGATATCTTATTTATGTATATGGTTATTTTATAATTTAATAACAATGATTTTACAATTATACACTAGTTTAACACACCCTCGATCAAGGAAAAGTACAAGGTATTGGTTATTTCCTCAATCTCATTATTATCCAAGGTTGTTTATAAGTAAGTATCTACTGGGACTCTTTTATCATCCACATCTTTGTTTCTTAAAAATGTATTTCAAAACATTTTTACTATTTCCTGTAATATGGTTTAAAATCATTTATACCCTCATTTTACTTTTTATAAAATATTTTGAAAGGAATATTTCATTCATTTTCCAAACAAGGTAATTTATGACCTTTTCGATGAAATTAAGGTAAGAATGTTTTTTTAACTTATACGGTGGGTGTGGCTATTTTCCGCCATTATAACATCATCAAAGCTTCCCTTACAAGCTTATAAGAATATTTTCAAAATAAATGCTTTCTTTTATAATTATGTTATCTTTAAATTAATTCAAAATAGAAAGAGATATTTCTCTCAAATAGTTTTGATTTCATCTATGTCAGCATCCTTTGATGAATTTTACACTTGTTTGACGTTAATTTATTATGATACAAATATTCCATATTGTATTGAAGGTTTTGTGATATTTTTAAATGTGGATGTGTAATTTTTATACCATTCATGGTTTAAGGTTAAAGTATTAACATGTCATATGCTTGTTTTAGTATGAATGTTTATGTTCTATTTCTACCTTTTCATATGAGGAATGCATTGGACTTAGTAAGTGAATGGTAGAGCCCATTATAGCACCTCGGTGCATCGGTCGGTCTCATGAGGCAAACTAGTGTCTTGGAACAAGGCCTTGAAAAAAAACTTGTTTTTAGTCTTGGTACAAGGCCTTTTCTATGTGGTTATAACGTCCGGCATTATGCATTCCATCATTATGAAATTGGCTATTTATATTGCATGTGATTATTTGACTAGTGAAATATCCATGTGAATAAGTAAATGGAATTATTTGATTTATATTTTCCATATTATGCTGAAGTTTATGTTTAAAAGGCTTTTGTTTTAGTCTTATACATTGCCTTAAATGTTTATAATGGTTTATGAATGTTTCCTCTATATTGTAATCCTTACTGAGCATCTGAGTTCACCCCTTTCTATGTTTTATTTTTCCCAGGATGTGAAGAAGTAAATTATGATTGACTTGTTAGATAGGTTAAGGGATAAAAGTGTGATCATAGGAGACACAATGATGTTGTTGTTTTTATTTCATGTTGTAATGTAAAACTTATATATGTATCTAGTCCTTCTAAATCTACTAAACTAATCATTATTTCGAGACTTGATCTTTTGTGATCATGCCAATGTAATGTTATAATGCACCGACTCTGAGTAACTAGGGTCGGGTAGTTACTTTCACTCATATAGAGATGGACGATAAAGACACATAAATTCCCCTTTAAAAAGGGGGATATGACTATTAAACTCTAAGATGTGTCCATTATGTTGTGCCTCCCCATCAACAGTGTGGATGTGATAGGATGAGTGGGTGAAGATTGGTTTCATATGGTTCATAGAGTATCAGACATTGAGTTACATGATGATGGAAGGTCCATCATCGGCGTTAGATTATTCTTTCTATGGATAGACCAGAACTTTGCTCATCTTACTAATGATTTTGATGATATCATCTTGTTGTGGCTTGCACATTCATAAATTTTGACACCGATCAGTGGAAAGATATTCATCGATCATTAGACTATAGTTTTACATTTGATGTGTTTTTCTTTCTTAGAGGACTTGGACAAGGTAGAGAGTTATATCTTAGGGTTTGCATTTCTCACATATACATATATGTTATTATGCAGTGCATGTTGCATCAATAAGATGAAGATCACATGATGCGTTATTCTTAAACAAATGTGGATATGCAATCACATCCCTCACTTAGCTCCACATGCACACATGCTATTACATTCTAATATTGTAGAAGAGTCTCTATGTGGGTGATGGTATGTTATTCCTTTCATCTAATAGAAAATCAAATTTATAACTTTCTATTATCAAATATGACTATAACAATGTTATCTATAGGTGGAGTTAGACACAATGACATTTGGATACAACCAGACACGATGTCCATGCTTACAGACATACACTATACATTCATTGACCAAATGATATAAGCGGTTATTAATTATATAGTCAAATCATAATTATGTACTATACATATCTTCATTTATTAATTGATTATTCATTTTTTTTATATTTCATGGATTTCGTATACTGAGGCTGTCATCCAAAGTCTCCCACCAAATTGTACGTTGATAATTGTTGTTGTCTCAATCAACATTCCTCAAATTCATTTTCATATTGTTGAGAGACATTAGACTCAGTGGGTTTTGAGGTAGTTCAGATTCTATCATCCCATTCATTCACCGCCTAGTCGGTTAGCTTCACTTGATTCTCTAATATGTTAGGGAAGTGAGACAAAGATTGGAGGACATATCATGCAAGATATAATGAGCTGTGGGACAGACGACCTGAGTCCCGATTATGAGGTTCTAGTACTATACATGTGTATTTATTCTATTAGTTGGATTTTCCACCCTAGTATAGCATGTCCCAAGTGATATTTCTTACGTGACAAGGACGGGGGTATCATGAGTTGGAAATAATTCTTCCTTCCATAGTTTAATAGTTTTTTGTTAGCACTACATAATAGCATATATTTTTTGTAGGATGCATGTATCACCCATATCCTTGACGTCTTTGATCCGGTAGAGGTGGGCGGGTTTGACCAGGCATATTTCATACATTTATGAAAGAGCTGCTTCCTCTCATAGATGAGATTTATCATGAGATTTTCATTTATCCTCCACACGATGTGGAGGATGTTGATCCTGCGATCCTGATATAGATGTTTCAGGGGTAAAGAACCTATTATGGATACAAATTTGTCACATGAGAAGAGTGTTCATCATGATCATACAAATTCTCCACCATCTCATATTACATATGTGCCACAGCCGCATCCAAAACTAGAGGTATAGGCATAGATACGATTTGTTAGCATGTTAGAATTTGTTGTAGTGATAGAGGTCAAATGGTCTGTGTTGAATTCTTTATTGACCTCTGATCTATAGATATCTACAACACAGTAGTCATATTGTCCATATGTTGGTAAGAGTTCCATCCAGCAACCACTATCCTTAGAGGTAGGATGGGGTACAGGCTGTGAGACTGTACATCCACTTTCTACCACATAGGATGATGTGGAGGTGGGTGTTAGGGATGATATGCAAGAGTATCATATGCCAGAGCAGAGACGAAGACAGACATCACATGGACACATTATATATACACCTAGTTGTAGGAAAGAGGAGCATCCAGGCCACAGACGAAGATTAGATGAATACATGCTATAAGTTTCTCAAATCATTTTTTATAAATTATTTAAAAACAAAATAATATATTACATAATGTATCATATATTAATTAATTAATATAATTGGAAACTGATACAAATAATTTTGATCAAATAAGAAACATTAATATTAATAACTACATTGGTAATAATAGTAATTATTATTTGTTATTTATATTTATACTTCTTAGTATTATTATCCACATTATGTATAATAAATAATAGTCTTAAATTTATTATTAAATATTATTAATATTAATATTTTGAATTAAATAAATATTATGAATATTTAAAAATTTATTTAATATGATTATTTATTATATATAATATGGATTATAATACTAAGTATTAATATAATAAATAATCATCTTAAACTAACTATTAAATATTAATAATATTATTGTTTTCTATTCTATAATTATAATTAATATTTATAATAAATATTATATTATTTATTATATAATTTATTAATTAATAATAGAATGCAATATATTAAGAAGAATATAATTATTAATTGGTAAATATTTTTCTAAATACAGATTATTTTATTTACATTATAATATAATAAACATTAGGTATAATTCTATTAATTATATTAATATCAAAATAGTCTATTGTTAATTATTAATAAATAATACAATTGAAAACTAATAAGAAATTTACATATTAATATATTTCTAATAATTATATCTAATAAAATATTAATAATGATTTATAATTAAAATCTAATAAATATTAGTTTTTATACTATTAATTAATTAATATATTAATAATATAATATTCATTAATAATAAATAATACATTTCATTATCGATAAATGTATTACTTATTAACAAATTTGTAATATTTTATATAAACAAAAGAATTAACAGATATTTATAACTAATATTTGTAGAAAATAATTTTAATAATAAATATTATATTATTCATTAGATAAATAAATTAATAATATGCATATAAATGTGTGTGAACAGAGTTCACGCCTCTTTGGTTGAGAGGGAGAAGCATGAAACCCATTCACACTTCTCAGGAGTCGTTTTTTAAAATACTCTATACCCTATCCATGTAAAAAAATACCCCTTAAAAACAATCTCACATACATGTACATGTTCACATATATATACACATAAACATACATTCACATACATATATATGGACATATACATATGCACACATATATACAATACACGTACACATAAACATGCACACACACAACATAAGCATACACATACAAAAAATACATAAACGCGCACATACGGACACATACATACACATACATACATACATACACATACATATACAAGTACGAATATATTAATTTATTTAATATGAATATAAATATATAAATTCTAATACTCATAACATTTTTTAATAAATATATTCATTTATATATTATATAATTTTTTAAATAAATTATTAATATGTCTGATTTATATTAATTATAAACATATTTTTTAATTAATGAATATAGATATAATATTAATCATTTTTATTGACTCATATAAAATAAATGACTACAACTAAAATAAATAAACCATTATAATATTAAAATATTAAAGCTTCATTGAAGTATTACACGGACTCTAAGAGAAATAATTTGAAAAATCTCATAAGTTTTCCATAGAACACTCATATCTACTTTCATATAAACCCACAAGTCACCCAATCAGAGCCAAACTCAATGATTTTTTGTGAATAAATCTCATGAGAGTGTTCCAATTTTATGGTCTCTTTCATGGCTAGATAAAAAAATCATTATAGAAATAGATTTATTAAGGTAGGGTTGTGTGCAGGGGTTACTATAGGATGGAAAGGCTAATGATTTTGTAGTAAGTAGGGTCGGTGTCGGTAATAAGTAGGTTGACATTGTTGGTCTTGAATTTAGACATGGGTTTTGGGATGGGGTGCCATTGTTTGGTTGTGGGTTTGCAGATGACAAGGCCAGAGTGGTTACGGCAGCATAGTAACCCTTGGTTTGACAATGTGAGTATCTCCACTGAAGGTGGTATGAACTCCAATGATAGCAGCTCTTCAGTTAGAAAGGGAGAAACAGAAGCACAAAGGATGAAGTTACTCATAATGAAAGGAATGATATAGGCCAACAGTTTTCGGTTTCTAAGAGAGTTAAACTTTTTGAAAGTTGAATCGTAAGTCAGGAAATTTCACTTCTTGCATACCAATCGAAGAGTGAGGATGTGTAGCGGAACTCATTTTAGGATGTTCGTCAGAATATCATTAGGCAACTACAGGTGGTGAACTGCAACTGTCGGGATAATCTCTATTTATGCCCAAGTAAAGAAGCTATTTTTGGTAGGAGAACTGATGTGAATCCAAGGACATGAATGGGTATACTTATATTACTTTTCTATTGACGTATATTATACCTTTAAATTTACATATCTAATTAAAATCGTAGTTTTATGGAAACTCCACGATTAGATTTTTTAGAAACATTGACATACCTTATATCCATCAAATTTCTCTAGATTCTTTATCCCCATTTTTACGCTTTTGACTTCATTACTTTTCTCTATTTTAAATAATTTAATTTAGTTCCTAAACCACAAATTTTAATTTCACCCTTAAACAACTTTTTTAATTGTTTTATATATAAATAGGAATAAATATCAAAATTTTATATATATAAAAATTATTTTAAATACTCTAACGCATTAGATAAATATTCCCCTCAAATTATTAAAATTATTGAATATCCAACCATATGTCAAAAAATTTTATTATAGAAAATACTAAGAGAATATTATTCACAATTACTTCCTAAGTAGTAATAGACCTTTGTTATTTCACTCTATCTCCTTATCCCTCAATAAAAAGAGAAATAAATTTGGGTATATAAAGTCATCAAACATTTTAGTATATCAAATAGTCTCTTAAAATTCTAGATTTTTTAAAATATTATCGTGAAAAAATTACCATGGAAGGATATTGAATTGTGCCTTATTTGGAATTATTTTTCTTCAACCTTTGGTTGCTTTTCAAATCTTTTTCTTGATCAAGTTGTAAAACTATACATTTCATACCCCCAATAATAGAGGGAATCTCTTAATTCAAAAGAGTGAATTTTTATACATTTAGTTTGCACCAGTAAATCATGTTTTTCCATTAAATCCTAACACTATTTTACCTTTAACTAGTTACACAAATCACACATTTAAATTATCACTTTTATTTTATGATATTTCACCCCCACAATTCCACTCTCTCCAATCTATTGAAATCCCCACATTCACATTTCTCACTCCTTTAATTTTCTATATTTTAATTAATTTTATTTAATTCCCAAACCACAAATTTAAAATTATCTCGAAACCACCTTTTTTTTAATCCTTCCTTATATATATATAACACATTAGGTTTTTTTACTTTTTTTCACAAATCGTGATAAATATATATATTATTTTTTGTAGAATCTGCCAAAAAAACTTCACAACCATTCAGAATAATGAAATTTATATGTACGCTTGTGTGTGTGTGTTACATTTTATTTTTTACTCTTTTTTCACATATCGTTACAATATATATATTATTTTTTCTGAATATGAAAAAAAAGCTTTGTAACCATTCAAAAAAATTAAATTTATATGTATATATGTGTTTGTGTATATATAGTACATAACAAATAAAATGAAACATTTTCTATATTTGTAAAATAATTTAACTATGAAAAGATCAATACATAATAAAATTAAACCAATGCATAACATATTCAAATCAATAAATTTCATTGATGTAATATTCTTAGTGGATTTTCATTATATTCAAACTATGCATTAGTCAAAATTTTGAAAATAATATTTAAATTCAATAATATTGAATTAATTATAATTAGAAAAACCTTTTAAAATTTCTCACACTACCAGAGAGGTATCATCAGAATCTCTCCACACCTGAGAATGAAAAAGGGTTTGGAAAAAATTTGATCTCATACAGGAACATTATAATAAATTCTATTAAAAATAGTGTGTTGAAAACATGGAATATCCTTCAACAACCCCAGTATATTATTAAACATATATTAAAATTATTATGAATCATATTTCGAAAAAAATTATATTTTTAGACAATAAGTTATAAATTTTGTTTTTAAAAATATATACTATAATATCAAATTTCAATTATTTCATTTCAAAATTGAGGTTTAATTATTTTACTTATAATTTTTTAAACTCATCCATTGCATATAGTACACACACATGAATTATACATGAATTATATAAATAATAATTATTTCAATAAATTTTCTTTTTGAAATTTCAATTTTCTATGATTTTATATAACATAAATTATAAATATATTCAAATATAACAATATAGATATTATAATATCTTTAAATTTACATATCTAATTAAAATCTTAGTTTTAAGGAAACTCTAACATTATCTTTTTTTAGAAACATTAGTGAATCTTATATTTGTTGGTTTTTTTAGAACCTTTATCCCCCTTTTTGATCCCCAACAATGATGTTTTCGAAAAAAATTAATTTAATTTAGTTCCCAACCCTTGAATTTGGATTTATCTCTTAACCCGCCTTTTTTAATAATTTTATATATAAATAAAAATATATATATATAATCATTATATATATCAAAATTATTTTAGAACTCCAACACATTACATAAATATTCCACTCATATTATTTGAATTTGTGAATATCCATCCATATGTCAGAATTTTTTATGTTGGAAAATACTAAGAGAGAATATTTCTCACAATTGCTTCCCAAGTAGTAATATATCTTAGTTATTCCACTCTATCTTGTTATCCCTCAATGAAAAGAGAAAAATAATTGGGAATAGAAAATCATCAGACATTTCGGTATATCAAAATGTCTTTTAAAATTATATATTGTTTAAAATATGAGATTTAAAATACTACCACAATAGTTTATTGAAATGAACTTTGTTTTGAATTATTTTTCTTGACTGTTACATTGATTTTTTAATCTTTTTACTTGCTGTTGGTAAAACCATACTTCTCAAACCACCAATAATTGAGGGAAGCCCATAAACCATACTTCTCCCAAATTTCTTCACCCATCAACTTCATTCAGCTATCTCTAATTTTTTGTGGGTTAGTACTAGTATGAAGAATCATATGCATTGGCTCTCTTGGGATAATTTTTGTGCCCCTAAGGCATGTAAGAGCATGGGATTTCGTGATTTGAATGTTTTTAACAATTCCCACCTAGCCAACTAAGGCAGGAGACTTTTACGGAACCTATATATCTTGTGTGCTACTGTTTTCAAAGCTAGGTACTTTCCCCATGATGATTTTTTGTCATCCAGTTCGAGCCCTCAACAGAGCTATTTCTAGAGGATTGTTTTTGGATCAAAGGTCATCTTGAACCGTGACATTTTTTGAGAATTTATATAGGTGATTTGATCAATATCTATTATGATCCCTGACTACGTGGCTTGGAGGGTTTGATAACTGCTTCTTTTCCTATTCCCAACCATGAGCATGTGGTTGTTAGAGAGCTCTTGGTTGATGAGATTTTCATCTAGGATCTTCAGAGGCTTGATATTTGGTTCACTCAATCTGATAGTAAGGCTATCATGGCAGTTCCAGTGGTCCCTGATGCTGGTCCTTTGACTCGTCCGGGTACTATACTATTCGTTCGAGCTATAGTGCATGCATTATGGGCAGCGAAGGTACTTGGAACCCCTTTGGGAACATATCTGGAATCTTAAAGATCCAAAAAAGGCCAAGCTTTTCTATTGGAATAAGAGAAAGGGTATCCTCTACACATAAGCTCACCCGACCAATAGGAACCTATCAGATTACGGAATTTGCCTGCTCTATGGGGGTACGACAGAGATAGATTTCCATTCCATTTTCTTTTACCCCATGGTCACCATGCTCTAGTCCACATGTATGTCATGGGATCTACTTTGATGGAGGAATCCTAGGGATGTGAGTTTCAATGTGGGGGAATGGTTCAGATCTTTTCCTACTCAGACTATTGCAGGGTTGTGTATCTGAGCCTGGATTATTTGGTTTCACCGTAATGACTTAATTTTTTAGAACATTATTAAAGATGACATGGTTTTGACTTCTAGGATTCATAATTGGGGATCTCAGTGGGTTGATGCTGGGGTGGCTCGTTCACACTCACAGTTTCATTCCCCTACTGTCAAATCGTTTCCCCCCTTGGGCGTTATCAATCATAATACTGATGCAGCTGCTTCTAGGGATTGGTCTATTTTTCTTAGGGGTAGTCCTATGGGATCATACTAGCTTAATTATTATAGCTCCTCATTCCTCAAACATTATTGGTTGGTCTCCTCCTATGGCAGAGGATATGGCTATTTGGAAGGGTATGAAGTTCATCTATTCTCATGGACGGAAGGATGTTGCGGTTGAATCTGATTGTTAAGTTATTATCAACGCATTGAAGAAGGATGAAGCTGACCACCAAGTATATGGTTCAATTATTGACATCATCAGATCTTTGGTTCCTTCTATTCCTGTTGTTTCTCTTTTTTTTGGAGAGGGTAATCATGCAGCTCATTTTATAGCTTCCTTTGGGAATCTTCGGGGTTTTATGTGTTGGATTTCATCTTTCCCTCTAGAGTTATATACTTTGAATTTGAGTGATATCTAATTTATGAGGTTTTTCTTTTCAATATATATATATATATATATTAATATTCAAATGTATATGTATATATTTGTGTGTGTGTATTTTTTTTTAAAACACGTAAATATCTTATACCATAATATCACGTATAAAATTACATATCTAAATAAGGAATAAACCAAATCCAGATTTTAAAATGGGATATCAAATTTTCATATCCTATTTGATTTTTAGTTGACATGGGCCCAAAATTTTGGCATCCAATGTCCTAAATAATACAATGGGAGGGCTCCATAATGTGTTACTTCTATATAAATAACATTACATAATATTTATGAGTGTTATAACATATATTATGAAATTAAATTTATCATAATTATTCATAAATATTAATTATTTTTTAAATGAAAATTGATTTAATAAAAGGTTGGATTTGAGGTAAAACAAGCCATTTAGGGGAAATCTGAATTTGATCCACAAAATCCGGATCATATTTTTTACAATACATGGTTAGGGAACACGGTTAGGCCAACCGTATGATAACTTTGTGTTAGTCACTAGATCCAAACACACCTCACACGGTTGGATCACATGGTTAGACAAATCCTACACCAACTGTGCTAAACTAAATCTCTATGCTCTACATTTCATGGTTTTTCCTGGGTGGCCGCACAGTTTAGCCAAGCCGTGCACCTACCCAGTAGCCACTGTTTTAGTTTTATGGAGGTGTTTCACAGTTTCTTCAAACAATGCTCAAACTGTGAGCCTCCAAAAAAGAAACAAAAATTTGTCAAAAATTCTTCAAACCTCATAACTCAATAACTTTATATATATAAAAATACATAAATAAAGGGTTGATTATCTAAAATCAGGGGTGCAAAAAATTCCCACTTAAAATTTTCACACTGAAACTTTCAGTTTAATTTTTCAGAACAAAATCACATTGCTTCATTTGTGTCAATATATTTTCCCTAAATATTTAAACAAATATATATTTCCGAGTTTTCATAATCATATTTTTAGTATAATTATAATATAATTTTAATGGAAATTTTCATTGGAAATTTATATGGAAATGTGAACAAAAAAGTTAGAGTGGAAATCTACAAAAACATTTTCCAGGGAAAATTTTCAATAATAATTTCTAGTTAAAATTTCCATATATTTTATTTATATATCAATAAAATCATATTCTAATATTAAGTGGATACATAAACTAAAAATTCCCCATGGAAATTTCCCTCCAAATATCCGATGGAAAATTTAACTGCAAATAATTTTCACTAAAAATTTGTAGTTTAGTTTTTCACTTAAAATTACAATATAGATATATTAAAACATAAATAAACAAATAAAAATTTTCAAAACATAAAACCAAATTAAAAATATATTAATAAATATATAAAAATTGAAAATTTTCACTAGAAATCTATTATCTATACTAAAATGTGTAAAATTTCTTACACGTGTCATCACCACAGAAATTCTCCATTATATGTCCCCCCCACCTTCATTTTTTCTCAACCTACCCAGGTTAATATTCTACCGATTTCCTCCGCACACCCTGAATCTTGTCCCCAAAATCCCGTATCTGCATCCCCTCCTCGACTCTCCTCCACATCAGATCTGCCTCCGCCTACTCCTCTACGTCGGCGTCTGTCGCCTCCTCTTCCTCCGCATCAGTGTATGCCTCCACTCCTACCTCCCCATCCGTGTTATCCTTCTCCTCTTCTTCTTTACCGGCTTCTTCCTCTTTCTCTACATTGGATTCTGCCTCCTCCTCTACATCGGACTACGCCCTCCTCCTCATCCATCGCATCAGCTTTTCCCCCTCCTTCGCATCGGCCTCTACCTCCTCCTCTTACTCTGAATCAACTTCCACCTCCTCTGATGCATTTTCTACTACCTCCGACTATGCATTGGCCTCCACCTTTTCCTCTTACTCTTCATGGGCCTCTGACTCCAACTTCACCACAAACAACCTGGTATATTTTTGAAATAGAATCGGATTCTGGTGTCCTCGACCCCCCTTTACTGAATACCGACACCCCTAAATTTCCAAAACCCTAATTTTATTTCCATATATACATTTTTTATTAGGAATCTAATTCTGTGTCATTTGTGGGGAATAATTTTTTAACACTATGTAGGGAACCACGGATCTGAATCTTGAAACCATGCTCTTCTCTAAATGATGATTTACACCTAGCTCTCCTCCACTTATCGCTGCATTCATTTTTTATTTGGTTTAATTTTATATTAGAAAAAATTGGCTAATGTTTGTTCCTCTTCTGAAACATAGTTCATGCCATAATAATTCCTTTAGTTCTCAATTCTTGGATTATGAGACACCTCACCAAGGATAACTATGTGGTATAAGTTTTATTTTTTTTAGATTTAAATTGTACGGACATCAATGGTATTCTAAATAATGACACTTTTTTCAGTATATTATGGTCTCGATATATATATATATATTACATTGGCTGGGGTAGGGGATAAAAAAAATGAAAATCTATCTAATCACATGTGGGGATGTTCAAAACTGAGACCTCCCTAAATACCACCACCAGATGCAACCACTATGATGTGCCCATGGGGCTATTGTCTTGAAATATATATTATCAATATGACCTTTAAAAGTTTTTTAACGGTTATATATTATACCGTGTATGTATTAATTCTCTATTTTCTGTTAATTGTTTAAATTTAATTATGCAATGTAAGGTTTTATGTAATTTTATTATTTAATTGTTTTTTTTTGTTTTTTAATATAATGTGTTTTTCAAGGTAATATATGTTTAAAACATAAATTGTGCATAGTTGAATATGAATTCTTTTTAGAATATAGGTTTCTCAATTCCATATTGTTATGCTAGAGTTTTATGACAAAAATAGAGGTCAACTATCAGTTGAATTATATTTTTTTTGAAAATTAAGTTAATATTTTATTCTATGGTTTTTCATTTTTGATTTTAATATTTTGTTATATTCTATTATCTGATTTATTGTTTGTTTACCTATTTTAACTTTTGAATCATTTATTCCTTTTGTAATTTAGTTACCCAACACGAACTATTTAATTAAGATATATATTTTTTGCATACACATGCAAAGATATATCCACATAATATGATCTTTTATCTCATGGAGCGAATCTAATTCTATTTGGTTTGAGGTATGAAAAACCAACTTCCCTTGATAATTATTTTTTTTATTTTCATTATTAGAACCTTTAAGTTCATTTCATTCTATTGATATTATCTGAGATCATAACATATAATAATTTTTTGTTCAGTTTTTTATGTAATTTTATTTGTCCTTTTAATTGAATATTTTAATTCATTTCCTTATAATTTAGGTTTCTCAATTCCATATTTCCATTTCTATGTTTTATGAAAACAATAGAGGTCAACTAAAATCTTCTGATTTTTATTTTTATTTGAATTTGTTTACTATTTATTTTCTTAAAATACAACTAAATGAGGGGTTTTATTTTATATAATCCTTGAATTATTTTCTCTAAATATTTTTTCTTTAAGTGGTGGGATCTCACCATGTTATCACCACTCTAATGATCAGGTTATTTTACATTTAGAGGTTCATATAGATTGTTATATTTGTTCTTGGACTTCATGTCTCTCAGTGTCTGATATTATTACCCATTTAAATATTTTTTAGATCCTCAAGCTAAGATCTGTGATATCAAGAAGTTAATCTACTTCTTTTTGGTATCAGGTATGAAAAACCAACTTCCCTTATTAATTCATTTTTCTAATTTTCATTGTTTCTATTAGAAAGTTTCAATTCATTTCATTCTGTTGATATTATCTAAGATCATAGCATATGATAATTATTTGTGTTGTTTTTTTTATCATTTCATTAAATATTTTTATTAATTTATTTATAATTTAGGTTTCTCAATTCCATATTGATATGCCAATGTTTTATGAAAAAAAAAGAGGGCGTCTTACAGTATAATTTCAATTCTATTTAAAAATTAAGTTAATATTTCTCCTTTTTTGTTGTTGATTTTAATATTTTCTTATATTCTCTATTATGATTTATTATTTGTTTAAATTTTTAAACTTTTGAATCATTTATTCATTTTATAATTTAGTTACCCAACATGAAATGATTCCTTAAGATATATATTTTTTGCACACACACATAGATATATCCAAAAAATATGACTCGTGATCTCAAGAAGTGAATTTACTTTTATTTGGTTTTAGGTATAAAAAACATACTTCACATGATAATTTTATTTTCTAAATATCGTTGTTTCTATTTGAAACTTTAAATTCATTTCATTCCATTTATATTATCTTAGATCACAGCATATAACAATATTTTTTGTGCAGTTTTTATGTGTAATTTTATTTGTTATTTTCATTTAATATTTTTATTCATTTATTTAGAATGTAGGTTTCTCAATTCCATATTTCTATGATAGCGTTTTATGAAATAAATGGAATTCTGCTAAAATCTTCTTGATTTTTGTTTTTATTTGAAATTGGTTTACCGTTTATTTATTTAAACTACAACTAAATGAAGGGTTACCTTTTATATGATCCTTAAATTATTTTCTCTAAATATGATTTATTTTAAGTGGTGATGTCTCACCATGTTTTCACTAGTCTAATGATCAGGGTATTGTATACTTCAAGATTCTAATTTATTGGAGATTTTGTTTTTGATTGGCATGTCTCTTAGTGTTTGATATTATTACCCATTTAAATATTTTAAGATCCACAAGATATGAACATTGATCTCAAGAAGTGAATCTACTTCTATTTAGTTTCAAGTTTGAAAAAACAACTTCCCTTGATAATTATGTTTTCTAATTTTCATTTTTTCTATTAAAAACTTTAAATTCATTTCATTCGATCGATATTATCTGAGATCATAGAATATAATAATTTTTTTGTGGTTTTCTTGGTGTGATTTTTTTTGTTCTTTTCATTTAATATTTTTATTCATTGTTTTCGAATATAGGTTTCTCAATTCCATATTGATATGTCAGTAATTTATGACAAAAAATGGAGGGCAGTGATAAGTTGAATTAAAATTAATTTAAATAATTGTGTTAAATTTATTATTCTATGGTTTTTATTATTGATTTTAATATTCTATTATATTATATATTTTGATTTATTGTTTTTTTACCTTTTTTCACTTTTGAATCATTTACTCCTTTTGTAATTTAGTTACCTAGCATGGACTGCTTCATTATGATATATATGTTTTGCGCACACACATATAGATATATCCACCGAATATGATCTTTGATCTCAAGAAATGAATTTACTATTTGGTTTCAGGTTTGAAAAACCAACTTACCTTGGAAATACTTTTACTAATTTTCATTGTTTCTTTTATAAACATTAAATTCATTTCATTCCATTGATATTATCATATATTTTAGCATATAATAATTTTTTATGTAATTTTATTTGCACTTTTTGTTTAATATTTTTATTCATTTTTTTAGATAACAAGGTTTATTAATTTTATATTTCAATGTAAACCTTTTATGAAAAAAATGGAGGTCTACTATAAGTTGAATTACCATTTTTTGGTAAAAATCAACTGTATATTTTTTTTCATTGTTAGTTTTAATCTTTTTTCATATTCTCTCTATTTTCTGATTTATTGTTCACCTTTTTCACTTTTGAATAATTTTTTCCATTTTTAATTTTTTTTCCTAACACGAACGACTTCATTATTATAAATATGTTCTACACACACACATCGATATATATCCATAGAATATGTATATAGACACACACACACACTTAACAATGCTTTTAAGACATATATATTCTATGCATCTATACTTATAGGAATCCCTTCTTTGAAACCTTATTGGTCTATGTAAAGACAAAAAATAGATTTTATACTAGGTAATTTCAAAACAATAAACCCATCAATCCCTAATGAATGATGATCTCTTGAATTTACCAAGATGATTAGAGTTTTCGGATTATTGTTATGATAATTGATATAACTTCCCTCTTACTAGATACCTAAACCATATTATTTTTCAATGTAAAAGTAATTTACCAAACCCCATTCATTAGAAAGATAAAAGAATGTGATAGGTAGATTACCTTTAATTCATAAACATGACATCTAACAAAATGGAATAGAGGCTTTTAAAAAGTATTCATTATGTTTATATTTCTAATAAGTAAAAAAAGTTCTCTTGGTATTTAATTTGTCTGTATCATTGGTAGGATCTCATGTCCTTTTTTTAATTCACATCTCATAGCATTTATGTAAATATAATTAGAGAAATGATTTCATTGGAATTAAACTATTTCCTTGGTAATTAATTTCATAGAATCATTGTAAGCAGTCATTGAGGATTTATAGTATGTGTTACACAAAATTTCAAATAATCATCATTGAGCACATTTTTTATAGTATCATCGGTTTGATTATTTTCACAATATGAAATATCTATATTCATACATTGATTGAAATTATGTAAAAATATAAATATTTAAGCAGATTTGGGAGAATAATACATGATATGTAATGGAAAATAAACTCATTCTACTATTATTCATGTTGTAAGCAGTCATTGTGCACGCAACATGCATATAATACACAACACATTTTTATTCAGTATAATTCACCTATAATTGTTCGTGTTTCTTCCTTAATAAATTATAGGTATTGATATACCTATATTTACTATTTTTAAAATTCATTTTCTTTATGACCACATAAAATATATAATCTTATATAATATGTCAACAAATTTTTTTACTGTGGTTTGGTTGAACTGTTTCCTGCTTTTTTCTAAATACTTCATATTTTTCATCTCGTATATAGTGGTTACCTAATATATTTTATGATGATAGATTTAAAACATGATTTCGATGATGAACTCCTGCCCAAAAGAAATTTTGGAAAACCATTAAAATTTTAAGCACTTATTTTTTGATGTTCATTGTATTGATATTTTTGTTTTTCACAGCAAGTCAGCTGGCTTAATTACAATGAACATCAGGTTTGGTTTTTATATTAACATTTTTAATAATTATTCTATTCTCCTTTGATTCATTAATTCTATGCTTTGGAACTCGAAGATAATGTTTACTCTCATTGGAAAAACATGCACGACTAGCCTTTTCATTTGGTTCTTTGCATGCTTAGGCTCATTAATGAAGATCATCCATTAGAAACAAGAAATGATTAGTGTAATTTCTAGGTGGTGATGATGGTAATGTTAGTAACACCAATATAGTAAGGAAATGTTTGGTTTTTAGAAAATGTATGCACTTATATGTGTTTTCATATTCTATATTCACTTACTCTATATAAAGATATGAATTTTTATTTATTTTTAAGTATACAAAAGGACCCCAGGTGATGATTGGGGCCTAGAATCAATGGGTAAGTGGTGTCGAGAACATGGTGTCTTGAACCGAAGGCGGAAAGAATAATGGGAAATTGTTGCAATGACAATCATAGGTGGGGATGTAGCATCCATGCATGTCTATTAGAGTGATGGGAAAATGGAAATTTTTTGAAGGTGGTGGTTCATATTATAGACATCTTAATGTTTTGGATCTAGAATTGAAGAATACAAGGCCTGCGAGCACTGAAAAACATCATGTATGTATTTATGGAATTGAGGATTATGTGGCGAATAAATATCACACATTATGTAACTTTTTGAGTAATTTTATTTATATCGTATTTTTAGAAGTTTTTTATGTATGGATATCACATATAGTGTGACTAAAGGTCACAGACAGTGTTCTGCAGAACCACACAACCCAAGGAGTGGAAGAGTACATGACCAACCACCTTGTTAGACATTGGTTGGGGTACACATCATATTACATGGGTAGCATTACATGCCTAAGAAATTATATGATTGGAAGATCACATCTCATGTACTCTGTTTTCTTTGGTGGTTTTCATATCTTATTTCTTGGGTGTCAGAATCGGACAAGTAAATAGTCTATTCTAATTTAATTTTCATATATATATCATGAATGAATGATTATAATATTCATCAGATACCGTTTACAAGGAATATTGTGATGTTCTAGGATCTTAGCTTTGTAAAGGAGGTGATAGAGTTTGGTTGAGATATTCGAAGAAAACGTTTGGTTCAGGTACTCCCTTGGTGATATTCTGATGTTATAGTAAACATTAATCAAAGAGCTAATAATCCACTATGTTGTTCCATGAGTCCTTTGTATTGATTATTTCACGTATGGGGTCAGCAATTCCTTGATCCCGAAAAAGTGAGGGTCCCCCGTACAATAGTCTGAGTTAGTACTTCCCCACATGATGGGGCACAAGACCTTCACCTATAGAAGTCGATAATCCTCCATCAGATAGGGTATTAGTCCTCTACACTTTATTCATATATTGATTTAATTTATAGACACATGTACACATAAATTCACATCAATAGTTTTATATAATTCTTCCACCTACATGTGTCACCACCAACGTTTAGTCCATTTCCATGTGTCATGATTATCCCAATCACTTTATTTATTCTTTTAATTTCCGCCCAGTCTCACAATGAGTGACAGCTTTTGTAGATCATCACCCAAATTTTTTGAGTGTGTGAATTAATTTTTTTAATTTAATGATCTCTTTGTGAAAATTCATGGGCCGAGTACCAGTTTTCATTTAAATCTAGCATGAAAAAAAAATTAACAAAAATTTCCATTAGAAAATTTTAGTTCAAATTTATTCTTAAATTTCCAATGAAAATTTGAATTTGTTTTTATTATAATTATTATAAAATTTTGATTAAAAAAATTCAAAAATAAATGCATGGTCAAATTTTCAGTTCAAATATTTTAACATATAAATAGAAAAATGTAATTTTGCAAAGAAAATTTGAATTGTTAATTTCCTAGGAAAATTTAAAGTAAAAAACTTTCAATGGGAATTCCTCATAAAAATTTTCATCAAAAAATCGTAGTTCAATTTTTCACTCAAAAATTAAAATATACATACATTAAAATATAAATATAAAATGTAAATTTTCAATGGAAAATTGCATTAAAATTTTTCATTAGAAACTTTTATTATAAACTTATGTTAGAAATATACACTTAAAATTAAAATTAAAATATATTAATACATTAGAAAAAAATAAAAAATTTCATCTGAAATTTACATTGGAATGGATGAGTTATCCAGCCTACTATATACTTGACCATAAAATTCAATATAGCAACCCTAGACTTTAACACATAACATTTCATGATTTTAAACATAATTCATCATCAGAGTACAAGCCATGGATCGTTGAGTCTAGTGTCTTGGAAGACTAGGTACATATAACATAAAACATGGGCTGAAAAAAAATCTTTATTTAATCTTCATAATGAGATCCTAACTTCCTTTGAGCCCTTACATCCATATAGGGTACCCTGGGGAACACATGAACAAAGGGATGAGCTAAAAAGCCCAGTAAGGGAAAGAACATAAGAATAAACTTTAAGAACATGAGTTAGGAGGCTTGACATAATGATATTGGAAGCATGGAACATATGGAATCATAACATATAAACATGGGATAATAAAAACATGGGATAAAATAATCATGGGATCATATTAGCATGAGATTATATAATCATAGTTTCATAGATAGGTGGCAGCAACTTTAAACAAGTCTTTAGTACGAGTCAAGGCTAACCGCCAATCTCGTTTCCCATAGTAGCACAAGCCAAGGCTAACCGCCCGGACTGTTTTTCCATAATCTTCTCACGAGACATTAACTTTACCCAATGCATTGGAGCACTATCTGGGTTCACCCATCTAAGATTATTCATGTATATGATTTCCACATAAATAACCTCAATCATACATAAACATAAGAGTACCCAAGGAAAGAAATGGTCACCCAATCATGTCATGAAGCATAATAAAAAGGGGCATAACATAGTAGCATCCATGAAAGAAATGCATTAAATCATAAATAGACATTAATAACGTAAAAATTCCTAAATAATGACAAGATATAACAAACTGAAGTGATAACATGTAAAAATATATTTTAGGAATCATTGAGTCAAAACATTTTAGTGCGGTTTAAGAAAACATCAAATGTCTCTTAAAATGAAAAGCGGCATAATATTTTTATGAAACCAGAAGTAAACCATGAGGGTTTTCATAATAAAAAGACTGATTTTATATGGACAAAGGTGGATTAAAACATAGGATAGAGTACACTTGATAATAGAAAAGAATTCGGTAAGTTCCCTTAAAACGGGTTCACTTATCAAGAAGTAATAAGGAGAGAATCACATAAAATCATGCATATCCCAAAAATAATGTGATGAAAGAGTCTTGATAAATAGACTTGGAACATTTAAAAAACATTTAGAGTATTCAAAATAAAATATAAGATAACATAATTTTGGTAGAAAGGTAGATAAGACAACCCGAAGGAATAAAAGAGGTTCGGGTAGAATTCATTACGGATTATCAGCATGGTATCGGGAGTACTTGAGGAGGATTAGTGAGAGAGGAAAGGGAATTATCATCACTTATACGTAAATAGGGAATTATGGGGGAATTGAAAAATCATACCCCATAATTAATAATTACACACAACATGTCTTAACATAGTGAACAATCTTGAATAAGAGTTAAATTGAGAGGATCCCTTACCTTAGGCCCATTGGTGTTCTCCACTTGATATTAATTACCTAAATAGTCAAATTAGGTTTATTAATCAATAGTTACAGAACCATATCTAAAATTAAAACATTCATTATATCCTTTTTAAGTTCATTTATACCCATTTTGGTTGATTATGAGGTTCAATTTCATTGTTCGGGTTCGTTTGTTTCATTTGTCTTAATGATCAGTTCAATTGTATTTAGGTTCAAATAAATTGTAAGATGAAAGTGGTTATCCATAATTAAAGTTATACAATTAGTGGACATCCATTAGGTTACATGGTTAAAAAATTAATTTGGTTAATTAGAGTGAAATAGAACCTTTATATTAAACATTAATGATAAACACTTGAATTAATTTTAATGATTTTTCCCATAATTGGCTTGTTTTGTATTATTGTTTTATATCATGAGTGTATGAGGATTACAGAACCTTAAATATGAAATATAAAATAAATAATAATCTGTTTCAACCATAACATAAATGGTTTCATGACCAGAATCAAAATGATAAGAGAATTTGAAAACACATTATCCATGATGTCGGTAATTTGACCCATCACGGACGATGTTTAATTCCTGAACGTGAGGGAGAGGAGGAGAAGTATGATGCTTGAAATTTTCCATAAACATGATTAGAATCCAGAATATATGATATTATGGAGCCTTCATTCCTTTTGGATAATGTAAGGTGAAGAGGGTATAAGGAATGAAAGAAAATGAAAACAAAACACTTGAAAATAAAAGAGGGTTCTTACCCTTTGATCTCCTCTCTTTGAGACTCCTCTTAGGGGCTTTGGTTTTGGTATTATGGAAATACTAGAAAGCCTTGTACGTGGGGAGGGATCTTGGAAGGGTATTTGGGCAGAAATTTGGCTAGGCACAAGGCTTGAGAGGTGTGAGGGAAAGAGGTAAGGAGAGAGGGTATTTATAGTAGAGGAGAGAGGGGTTTCCTTAATATATAATTCATTAGTTTATTATTTCCCTACAAGACAAGGAATAGTGAGTCTTGAATGACCAAGTATATTAATTTTATAATGTAATCCCGAACCAAGTGGGCTTACATCAGTAGAACATCACACATGACTCTATAATTAGCTTATTTAGATTATTTTTGTAAATTACGGTTTTTCACTATTCATCAAAACATCAAGTATTTCAGAAAAATTCCAAAAAATTACCCCAACCATTTTTCGACGTGTAGAATCCAAAAATGAAGTCCATTTTTCAAAAATAATTTTCAAAATATCTTTATATTAATATTTAAATAAAATAATAATTTATTATCAAAACCAGCTTAAAAGCATTCATTAACTCATTCAAAACTATAGGAATATCGAACTTCCAACATGAATATTATTTTTATACTACCATAGCTAAGGTTACTATGCATTAGTGTATATCACTATTCATAAGGGTATGTTACTATTCATTAGGGTAGGTTACTATTCACCAAAAATTATTATTATTTTATTAGACCCCAAAAAACATCTTGAACACAACTGTGTATGCTGGATTTTTGAAATTCCAAACATATAAGTCACAAACTTATGTTTAAAGGTCACTTATCACTTAGTAATTCATTACTATGTGATTTTATGGAATATTTATAAGAAGGGAATTTCCATTAAAAAAATTAGGTCGTTACATTCTTCCCCCCTTAAGGAATTTCACCCACGAAATTTCATTTTACATTCTAGGCCAAAAACAGATGTGGGTACTTTTCTTTCATTGATTCCTCCAGCTCCCATGTTGCTTCCTCAAACTTATGGTTCCTCCACAACACTTTGACAAGACGGGTTGTCTTTTTGCGTAGAACCTTATATCTCTGATCCAGAATCTTTACTGGCTGCTCCTCATAGGAGAGATCATCTTCCAACTGCACCACCTCTGAGTTTAGTACATGTGAGGGATCAAGTATGTACTTCCTCAAGAGTGATACATGAAAAACATCATGAACTCAAGCCATATTTGGTGGAAGTGCAAGCCGATAGGCCACGTGTAACACCCGAGACTTTTATGAGAAATATTTTGTTTTTATGTCATATACATCATCAAAGGAATCTTTCACTACACACAATACTAGCTTGGCTTTCTTTACACGCAACAGTGGCCTTCCTCGATAGCTTGCGTTGTATGCAATACCGAGTTTCAGTAAACAACGATATGCTATTAAAATATTATTAAAACTAGCCGTTATGAATAGTAATATCAACTTTTTCCAAAAAAATTAATTTTTATTTTTCAAAACGGACTTCATTTTTGGATTTGGAATATCGAAATTATCTTATGATGAAATTTTGGTATTTTTCTGAAAACTTTCAATTTTTGATGAATAGTGAAAACACTGGGTTACTATTTAAAAATCAACTTTTTATTTTAAAAATTATTTATTTTATTTAAATTTATTTTTGGTCAAAATTGATACATAATACCTATATAAGTTCAATTCAATTCATTGAAGTCATTTTATAATAATTTTAGATATATAAAAATTTTATAGAACTTTTCACAGTCTTTTACTCACCTCCTAGGAGAATTTCCAAATTCACATAAAAGTTAATTTTACCGCTTCTATGAGTGGAATTTCGAATATCCGAGAGACACGGTTAATATCAGGTACTAAAATGTGGTTCAATGAGATGAAAATAATTTTTGGTGAATAGTAACTGTTTACTTGTTTTACCACGGTTAAAAGTAAATAGGGTAATTAAGGGTAAAAATGATATTATTATTACCCTAAAACATGTCCTAATTCTATTGGATAAATTTAATTCGACCAAAAACAACCTTATTAATAAAATATGACCATTTAAGTCCACTTGGATTAGATTATAACATTTAATATTATTTTATTTAAAGAATAGTTAAAATAGTTAAAATCAATGTTTTATAACTAAAACATTTTTAATATAGGGTTATATATAAGATAAGTTGAACTATAAATATTCATTATAAACCTAACAAGATTTAATAAATAATGGTATTTTATTTATAATTTTTAGGAATTAAATAATTTAATTTATTTATGACACAATGATGATGCAGTAATTATCTTATTAATGGAAAATTGACAAATTTGATGTTATAAATACCCAAATAAATGTAATTTGAGACTTTTTATGAATTACACTAATTTTATAGGTAAATAAGACATGTTAGTATTGATTTTATTATCTTTTTTTGAACTAATATTTATGTTATGATTTTCACAAAAATAAATTTCCAAATACTGTCAAAATTGATATAAAAGAGTTTTTAAAAAAATATTATATTATTAATTGTTATTTTATTCTTAAAAATATAAGGTTCGGCCAAATGACTTATATAAAGTTATATATATTAATAATAAACAACTTTGGGTTCTTTTGACTTGTTATAGTAAGTTTATTAACCTTATAGTGTAAGAAAACAAAAAGACACGGTAAAAGTAAAATTATTTAACTTAAAGTTAAATCTAAATGATAAGGTTAAAATAGAACCCTAAACTTGTCTAAATTATATTGGATTAGATAATTTCTACCCATCCCCACTATAGATTATAAATAAATTAATTTGGAGCTATTAAGAACCGAATATGACTTTATAATAAAATAATATTTTTAGTTTTTCCAAAGGTGCCCCTCTCCTCCCTTATAAAAGGGCACCTCCTCCCTCTCTTCCTCACACCACATTGAGACTTCAAGCTCGTCCAAACCATGACAAGTTCTCTTATCCACTTCCCTAGAAACATCCTAGAGGTCCTGGTATTCTTCAAAGACCAATTTTAGTGCCCTAAGAGGAGGTCTCAAAGAGGCGCTTCAAAGAAGAGGTAATGTCAGTTACCAATTCTTTCAACTTTATTTCTTCTTCCACTTATTCTTCTTTAGATATTTGATTATGAAGTAATAACATCAGTATCACTCATATAATGATATGTTATTATAAGTATGAAACAACCCTGTTTCACCATATATCCATCCTACAGAAAACGAAATCACTGCGCGTGTGTACGTAAGGAATATCGTCTCCACGCCGTGGTGTAATCTATTTTCCACCACTATCTTACTTGGATGGGTATAATGGTGTAAATAAAAACTATATATGATTATTTTAAAGTGATATTAATTCTGAAATAGTATACATACACTCCAATACATTTCCTTGATCATGGGAACGATATCATCACTCGTGCGTACATATGGAATACCGTCTCCACGATGTGATGCGACTCGTTCTACATGATCTTCATTGAATAATGATTATATAAATTAATTGAATGAATAAATATGATATATAGTACGCTAATAACATTCTGTAAATGTTTTATCTATAACCTAAAAAGAATAATAAGAATTTATTCGACAAAACACGCATAAGAACAAAAAGAAATAAACACCCGAATAACAAGTAGCAATGAAGTAATACTAATAAGAAGCTAAGAATATGACCATATATGATATCATAACAATAAGTATGATTCTGGAATAATTAAATGACATTATTTAAATCATTAAACAGAAGGTTCAGACAATTACGAAGCAAATCGGACCAAAGGTAAGGGAAAATCTCCTAATCTCAATTTTTATCCGAGATTATTTATACTTCAGAATTTACTGGGGAATATTTATCATCCAAATCCATGTTTCCTCAATATGTAATATTATTTCCATCCACCTACAATTTTTTAAATACAATTTTACCCTTTCGTGAGTTTTTAGTAAAAGATATGAAAGGAATCTTTTGTTGTTTTTCGTACGAGGTACTTTTTGACTTTTCTGGCCAAAGTACGGGAAGAATGTTTTTTTAACTTATACGGCGTGAATGGATTTTTAGAAAATTATTTCCATGAATCTTCCTTTACAAGTTTTCAAGTTTATTTTTAATCAACTTCTTTTAGTTTAAAATTTTATGTCATGTTAAGAAAGGAAAAATGTTTTTGAAGTAGAAATGATAGTTTCCTCAAGAATGTAGTTCAAGTGTTTTATCAAAATTATTTTCCATCTAAGATAATATAGGGTTATGTTTCTATCCCTATTTTTACATTGATTTGATTATTTTATGATGGAATTATTTTTATGATGTCCTTTTATCTTTTATGGATTATGTTATGATGATGTGATGTTTAAGAATCCCATTTTTATTACACAGGTTATGCTATGATGTATGGTTTATGATTTTGTGGCACACATAAGAATGGTATCATTATGAGATGGGTGGGACCTATATCTCCCTCCAATGAATTGGGTAAAGATTTATATCTCGTGAGATATACATGGCTGGAACGACAAGTTAAACCGGTTCAGTGAAACAGGACTGAAACGTGGAGTGAACTCGGTTCAGAAATGAACTTTGTCTACTAAGATAATCTTGGAAATGAGTCTTGACTAATAAGAAATGATTCTCTATGATTATGTGTGTATTCCACAAATTTTCATATTTTATTTTATGATTATTGGGATTACATTTCACTTCTATGATTTATCCCATGTTATGGAATTATGATCTCTTTTGCAGGTTAAGATTTCCAAAATGTTATGTTCCTGTGAATATGATGTGATTGATATTTCTTTTTTTTACCCTTACTGAGCATTTGAGCTCACCCTTTTATATTTTCTCTTTCCCCAAGTCAGGAAGAAGGTTATTGAGTAGTATATGCCAAAAGGGACTCTAGATATGATGAAATAAATGGGAGATAGTGTAGATGATTTACGAACCAGTTGTTTATGATTCTCAGTTTCTAAAGACACTATACATATACGGTCCTTTCATGGTTTTGTTATATGTTTTAATACGTATACTTCAGTTTTCAAGTATTAACAATGTATGTAAAGTATGGGTCATTATAGTTGGTATCAGAGGAAAGGTATAGTCAACCTTTGGAAACTAGGAAGTGAAAGCCTTAGTAAGAACCATAAGGATATGTCTATGAATAGAACACAATATTAGAGTTTTAGAAATGACCATGAATAACCTATGATAAGACCTTAAGTGTAAAATTTTATTCTTGATTATGTGGTTTTCCTATTATAATTAGTGTTGCACACACTATTCTTCTTGTTTTTAGTCAATGGCTGGGACTCGAAGGAACCATGTTAATGCGGAATGCGACGGGAAATGTAATGATTGTCCCCCTGAGCAACTAAATGTTATGGGAGCTGGAATGAAATATCTTGTAGCCATGCTCACACAACTTTCTCAAGCTATGAATCATGTAGGACTTCCAAATGAGAAAATGAAGGAGAAACATTCTGTTGAATCCTTCATGAGGCATCGTCCACCTTCATTCAGCAGGTCTATTGATCCATTAGTTGCTGAACAATGGATTAGTACTACTAAAAAGATATTTTCAGTTCTTCAATGTTCTGAACATGATAAATTCATCTTAGCAGTGTATCTTTTGGAAGGTGATGATGATAAATGGTGGAATCTTATCAAGAATACGAGGCAAAGAGATGAAATTGAGTTCATGGAATGGGACGAGTTCAAGAACATATTTTTCAATAAGTATTTCCCTCGTATTCTCCGAACAAAGATGCAGAAGGAGTTTCTTGAACTAAAGCAAAAGGATGATGAATCTGTTGGTACCTACGAAGCAAATATTACCAGACTTTCAAGGTACGCTTCTAGTATTATTATCCAACCTGAGAGTAAGATCAATCGATTCTTTAGTGGCTTAAAACCAAGTCTTCAAAGGGCGTTATCCATAAGGGACTTCAATAGCTACGAGGAAATCGTTCGATGTGCTCTCAAGGTTGAGATGGATATTAGAGTAACCCATCAGTCATATGGGTTTGATAAGAAGAGGAAAATGGAATTCAAAGGAAAATATAAAGAGCACACTGAAAAGAAGATGATTTTTCCCTTATGCTCAAAGTGTGGAAAGAAACATGGAGGGAGTTGTATAAAGGGACAAGTAAATGTTTCAAGTGGAAAGGAAGTTCATAGGGCATTTGAATGCCACAATGATGGGAAGAAGATGTCTAGTGATGCAAAAAAAAGAAAATTCTACACAGAGTGCACCTCCTACACTTTAATGTTACAAGTGAAAGGAAATGGGGCATTATGCCAATCAATGCCCTAATCCAAGGGTTGTTGATGATGATCGATGTCAACAAACTCCTAAGGCTAAAGACAAAGGAAATTCACATGCAATTTCTATCAGCGATGTGGAGTAGGATAACGTTGTGGTGAAAGGTACACTTACCATCCACTCTAAAGTAGAAAATGTTTTATTTGATTCTGTATCCACCCACTCTTTTATTTCTGAAGAATTTTCTAAGGGTATCACCATATTACCTCAATAATTAGATGTTGAGTTAGCTGTGACAACCCCTAATGGCACAACAGTTCCATCAAAAGTTTATAATTCTTCTCCGATTGAAGTTTGTGGGGAAGTGCATCCTGTAAATCTTGTGATCCTTTTTATAGTGGAATTTGATGTGATTCTTGGCATGGATTGGATATCCTTGTATAGAGCTCATATCAATTGCCAATGAAGGGAAGTCACATTTCATATTCCAGATCAATCTATGATCGTCTATCGATGCAAGGATGAACATGCCCTTCCAGTGGAAATTTCTTCCATCTTATGGGTCTTGATTCCACTAAATGAAGGTTTTTTATCTCAAATGTTTTGTTAGAAACTCACGATTAAGAATATTCCCATTGTACGAGAGTTTGATGATGTCTTTCTGGAGGAATTTTTGGGTCTTCCACCAAATCGTGAAGTTGAGTTTTCAATAGAACTCGTACCGGGTGATTTTCCTATTTCAAAGACGCCTTATAGAATGGACCCAATTGAGTTGTAGGGATTGAAGAAGTAGTTCCAAGAGAATCTTGATAAAGGATTCATACGCCCTAGTACGTCACCTTGGGGAGCACCTGTTCTGTTTGTTAAGAAGAAAGATGGATCAATGAGACTTTGCATTGATTATCGAGAACATAACAAGATCACTATCAAGAACAAATATCCTCTCCTACGTATTGATGACTTATTTGAACAACTACATGGAGATCAATACTTTTCCAAGATTGATCTTTATTCAGGGTATCATCAATTAATGTTAAAAAGGGAGGATATACCAAAGACAGATTTCCGTACAAGGTATGGACACTATGAATTTATAGTGATGCCATTTGGTCTTACTAATGCCCCTATTATCTTCATGGATCTGATGAATAGAGTCTTTAGAGACTATCTTGATCAGTTTTTTGTAGTCTTTATAGATGATATACTTGTCTATTCAAAGAGAAAGGAAGAACATGAAGATCACTTGAGAATTGTAATGAAGACCCTGAAAAAGGAGAACCTTTATGCCAAATTTACCAAGTGTAAATTTTGGCTTCAAAAAGTTTCATTTTTGGGTCACATAATCTCAAAAGAGGGGATATCAGTGGATCCATCAAAAACAGAGGTTATCGAAAGATGGTCGAGACCAACAACAGTAACCGAGATCTGAATTTTTCTTGGTTTGGCTGGATATTATCGATGTTTTGTGAAAGATTTTTTACAATTATCTAATCCACTCACCAGGTTGACTCGAAAAGGAGTTAATTTCGTGTGGACGGAGGAATGTGAAGAGAATTTCAAGGAGTTGAAAAGAAGGTTATCCAGTGCACCTGTACTCACACTTCCTTGTAGTGGAGAATGGTTTGTGATCTATAGTGATGCATGTAAGAAGGGGTTGGGGTGTGTTCTTATGAAAAATGATATGGTGATAGCTTATGCCTCAAGATAGTTGAAAATACATGAGAAAAATTACCCAACACATGATTTGGAGTTAGCTGCGGTAATCTTTTCATTAAAGATTTGGAGGCATTATCTTTATGGAGAAAGGTGTGACATTTATACTGATCATAAAAGTTTAAAGAATATTTTCACACAAATGGAGATGAATATGCACCAAATAAGATGGTTGGAGCTGATTAAGGATTATGACTGCTCAATTCATTACCACCCTGGGAAAGAAAACAAGGTGGCAGATGCATTAAGTCGACAAGACCATGCTAACTTATCCATGATGAGGATCACAAAAGATCCAATATTTATGGATTTACAATGGATGGATCTTGGAATTATAATGGAAGAGGAAAAATTGTATCTTTCTCAAATGAATTTTCAACCATCTGTATATGTGAATATTAAAGAGGCACAGAAAGAAGATGTAGAGTTACAAAAGAAGGTGAGAAATGTTCCTGAATTCAACCTTGATTGTGATGGAATAATAAGGTTTAGGAATCGGGTTTGTGTTCCTCCCATCCCCAAATTAAAGAAGGAGTTGCGGGATAAGGCTCATAGTTCTTCATTCTCTATTCATCCTGGAAGCACGAAGATGTATAGGGACCTGAAAGAGTACTTCTGGTGGGATGGCATGAAAAGAGATGTTTCTGAATATGTCTCTCGATGCTTGGTTTGTCAGAAAGTTAAAGCTAAGAGATAGAAGTATAAGGGGATGTTATAACCATTACCCATACCCGAATGGAAATGGAAAAACATAACTATGGACTTTGTCACCAGACTTACTAAAACATCCAAAGGCAATAATGCTATCTGGGTCATAGTTCATCGTCTTACAAATTCGGAACACTTCATTGCTATTAGAGTGGATTTCTCTCTGGATCAGCTTGCCGGGATATATGTAAAGGAAGTGGTAAGATTGCATGGCGTACCACTTTCCATTATATATGATTGGGATCCGAGGTTTACCTCAAAGTTCTGGCGAAGTCTTCAGCATACTCTGGGTACAGAGTTGAGTTTCAGCACTGCTTATCATCCTCAGATAGACGGTCGGTCTGAGAGGAAAATTCAAACACTAGAAGATATATTGAGAGCTTGCTCTATGGATTTCAAAGGTGGTTGGGATAAACACCTACCTTTGGTGGAAATTTCTTATAATAATATCTTTCACTCCAGTATTCATATGATTCCTTATGAATCTCTCTATGGAAAGAAATGCAGGACTCAACTTGCTTGGATGAAGTTGGGGAAGGAAAGCTATTTGGACCTGATCTTGTTGATGAGATGGCAGAAAAGGTCAGATCTATTAAATAACACATAAGAGCATCTCAGAGTCGACAAAAAAGTTATGCCGACAACCGATGAAAATACATAGATTTTGAAGTGGGTGATAAAGTGTTCTTACAAATATCTCCTTGGAAGAGAGTAATGAGATTTGGAAAGAAGGGAAAGATGAGCCCTAGGTATATCGGTCCTTTTGAAATAATGGATCGTGTTTGGAAGGTATCTTACTGATTGGAACTTCCACCGAATCTCTCTCAAGTTCATGATGTGTTCTATATATCTCTCCTAATAAAGTACATACCACATCCTTCACATGTACTCATCTCAGAAGTTTTACCCCCGGAACAAGATCTTTCTTATGAAGAACAGTTGATAGAGATTCTTGATCGTAGCGAAAAAGTCCCACGGAACAGGACCACTCGCTTGGTGAGAGTTTTATGGAGGAACCACCAATTAGAAGAAGCTACATGGGATCTTGAGGATATAATGAGGGAGAGGTATCCTCATCTATTTATTACAAAGTGATGAATTTCGAGGGCGAAATTCATTTTAAGGGGGGTAGAATGTAACACCCGAGACTTTTATGAGAAATATTTTGTTTTTATGTTATATACATCATCAAAGGAATCTTTCACTACACACAACACTAGCTTGGCTTGCTTTACATGCAACTGCGGCCTTCCTCGATAGCTTGCGTTGTACTCAATACCGAGTTTCACTAAACAATGATATGCTATTAAAATATTATTAAAACTAGCCGTTATGAATAGTAATACCCACTTTTTGAAATTTTGAAATTTTTATTTTTCAAAACGTACTTCATTTATGGATTTGGAATATCGAAATTATCCTAGGGTGAAATTTTGGTATTTTTCAGAAAACATTCAATTTTTGATGAATAGTAAAAACACTGGGTTACTATTTAAAAACTAAATTTTTATTTAAATAATTATTTATTTTATTTAAATTAATTTTAGGGAAAAATTTATACATAATACCTATATAAGTTCAATGCAATTCATTGGATTCATTTTATAATAATTTTGGATATATAAAAATTTTATTAAACTTTTCACCGTCTTTTACCCACCTCCTAGGAGAATTTCCAAATTCACATAAAACTTAATTTTACCTCTTCTGTGAGTGGAATTTCAAAAATAAAAGATACACAGTTAATATGGGGGACTAAAATTTGGTTCAATGAGATGAAAATAATTTTTGGTGAATAGTAACATTTTACTTTTTTTTACCACGGTTAAAAGTAAATAGGGTAATTAAGGGTAAAAATAATAATATTATTACCCTAACACATGTCCAAATTCTATTGGATAAGTGTAATTCGACCAATAAAAACCTTATAATTAAAATATTACCATTTAGGTCCACTTCGATTAGATTAGAACATTTAATATTAGTTTATTTAATGAATAGTTAAAATAGTTAAAATCAACGTTTTATGCCTAAATCATTTTTAATATAGGGTTATACATAAGATAAATTAGACTATAAATATTCATTATAAATATAAAAAGATTTACTAAATAATGGTATTTTATTTATAATTTTTAGACATTAAATAAGTTAATTTATTTATGACACAATGATGATGCAGTAATTATCTTATTAATGAAATATTGATATAATTGATACTATAAATACCCAAATAAAGGTAATTTGAGACTTTTTATGAATTAAACTAGTTTTATAGGTTAATATGACATGTTATTATTCATTTTATTAACTTTTTTAGAACTAATATTTTTGTTATGATTTTCACAAAAATAAATTACCAAATAGTGTCAAAATTGACATAAAATAGTTTTCAAAAGAATATTATATTATTAATTGTTATTTTATTCCTAAAAATATAAGGTTCGGCCAAATGACTTAGATAAGGTTATATATATTAATAATAAAAAACTTGGGGTTCTTTTGGCTTGTTATAGTAAGTTATTAACGTTATAGTGTAAGAAAACAAAAAGACACGTTAAAAGTAAAATTATTTAACATAAAATTAAATCTAAATTATAAGGTTAAAATAGAACCCTAAACTTGTCTAAATTATATTGGATGAGATTATTTCGACCCATACCTACCTTAGATTCGAAATAAATCAATTTGGAGCTATTAAAACCGAATATGACTTTATAATAAAATAATATTTTTAGTTTTTCCAAAGGTGCCCCTCTTTTCCTTATAAAAGGGCACCTCCTCCATCTCTTCCTCACACCACTTTTAGCCTTCATGCTCGGAACACCCATGTCAAATTCTCTTCTCCACTTCCCTAGAAACATCCTAGAGGTCCTGGGCTTCTTCAAAGACCAATTTTAGTGCCCTAAGAAGAGGTCTCAAAGAGGCGCTTCAAATAAGAGGTAATGTCTGTTACCGATTCTTTCAACATTATTTCTTCTTCCACTTCTTCTTCTTTGGTTTTTTCATTATGAAGTAATAACATAAGTATCAATCATATACTGATATGTTATTATAAGTATGAAACAACCCTATTTCACCATCTATTCATCCTACGGAAAACGAAATCACCGTGCGTGCGTACATAGAGAATACTGTCTCCACACCATGGTGTAATCTATTTTCCACCACTATCTTACTTGGATGGGTACAATGGTGTAAATAATACCTACATATGATTATTTTAATGTGATATTGATTATTAAATAGTATACATACACTCCAATACAATTCCTCGATCATGGGAACGATATCATTTCTTGTGTGTACGTACGGAATACCGTCTCCACGATGTGATGTGACTTGTTCTACATGATCTTCATTGAATAATGATTATATAAATGAATTGAATGAATAAATATGATATATAGTACACTAATACCATTCTGGAGATGAGGTATCTATAACCTAAAAATAAGAATAAGAATTTATTCGACAAAACATGCATAAGAACAAAAGGTAATAAACACCCGAATAACAAGTAGCAATGAAATATTACTAATAAGAAGTTAAGAATATGACCATATATGATATCATAACAATAAGTATGATTATGGAATAATTTAATGAGATTATTTAAATCATTATACAATATTTTTAGACACTTATGAAGCAAATCGGACCTAAGGTAAGGGAAAATCTCACAATCTCAATTTTTATGCGAGATTGTTTATACTTCAGAATTTACTGGGGAATATTTATCATCCACATCCATGTTTCCTCAATATGTAATATTATTTCCATCAACATACACTTTTTTAAAAACAATTTTACCCTTCGGTGAATTCTTAGTAAAAGATATTATAGGAATCTTTTGTTGTTTTTCGTACGAGGTACTTTTTGACTTTTCCGGCCAAAGTATGGGAAGAATGTTTTTTTTAACTTATACGGCATGAATGGATTTTTACAACATTATTTCCATGAATCTTCCTTTACATTTTTTCAAGTTTATTTTTAATCAACTTCTTTTTGTTTAAAATTGTATGACATGTTAAGAAAGGAAAAATGTTTTTGAAGTAGAAAGGATATTTTCCTCAAGAATGGAGTTAAAGTGTTTTATCAAAATTATTTTCCATATAAGATAATATAGGGTTCTGTTTCTATCCCTATTTTTACATTGATTTGATTATGTTATGATGGAATTATTTTTATGATGTCCTTTTATCTTTTATGGATTATGTTATGATGACATGATGTTTAAGAATCCCATTTTTATTACATGGGTTATGCTATGATGTATGGTTTATGATTTTGTGGCACACATAAGAATGGTATCATTATGAGATGGGTGGGACCTATAACTCCCTCCAATGCATTGGGTAAAGATTTATATCTCATGAGATAGACATGGCTGGAACGGAAGGTTAAACCTGTTCAGTGAAACAGTACTGAAACGAGGAGTGAACTCGGTTCAGAAATGGACTTTGTCCGCTAAGATAGTCTTGACAATGAGTCTTGACTAATACGAAATGATTCTATTTGATTATTTGTGAATACAAAAAAGTTTCATATTTTAAGTTATGATTATTGGGATTACATTTCAATTCTATGATTTATCCCATGTTATGAAATTATGATCTCTTTTGCAGGTTAAGATTTCAAAAATGTTATGTTCTTATGAATATGAAGTGATTGATATTTCTTTTTTTTACCCTTACTGAGCATTTGAGCTCACCCTTTTGTATGTTTTCCTTCCCCAGGTCAGGAAAAAGGTTATTTAGTAGGATATTCCAAAAGGGACTCTAGATATGATGAAATAAATGGGAGACAGTGTAGATGCTTTATGAACCAGTTGTTTATGTTTCCCAATTTCTAAAGACACTATACTTATATGGTGTTTTCATGGTTTTGTTATATGTTGTAATAGGTATACTTAAATTTTGAAGTATTAACAATTTATGTAAAGTATGGGTCGTTATACCACGGCTCCTATGCGGTCAAAGACCTCAAAGGGGCCAATATACCTTGGTCTTAACTTCCCTTTCTTCCCGAATAACATGACTCTCTTCCATGGAGATATTCAAAGGAAGACTTTATCTCCAACGTCGAACTCCAAATCCCTTTGACGGTTGTCAGCATAGCTCTTTTGCCGACTTTGAGCAGCTTTGATGTGTTTCTGGATGACTTGAACCTTCTCTATCATCTCTTGAACAAGATCAGGTCCAGGTAGCTTTCTTTCTCCAACTTCATCCTAACAGGCTGGAGTTCTACATCGCTTTCCATATAGATCTTCATATGGTGCCATATGAATACTTGAGTGGAAGCTATTGTTGTATGATAACTCAACCAATTTGAGATTCTGATCCCATCAACCTTTGAATTCTAGAGAGTGGTCTCTAAGTATATCTTCAAGCGTCTGAATAGTTCTTTCAGACTGGCCATCATTTTGGGGGTGATAGGTCGTGCTGAAATTTAATTAGTACCCAAAACATATTGAAGAATCTTCCGTAATATAGATGTGAACCTTGGATCGTGGTCAGAGAAAATTGAGAGTGGAACACCGTGCAGTCTCACCACTTCCTTCACATATATCGTTGCAAGTTTTTCAAGCGAGAGATCTTCCCGAATAGAGATGAAATTAGATGTCTTGGTGAGTCAGTCAACAAAAAACCATATCGCATTATTTCCTTTTGACATCTTCGAGAGACCCGTGACAAATTCCATAGTAAAATTTTCCCATTTCCACATGGGTATATGCAATGGTTGCATCATACCTTTGGACTTTTTTCGCTGAGCTTTAACTTGCTGACATACCAAGCACCTTGAAATATGTTCCGCAATCTCCCTCTTCATGTTATCCCACCAGAAGTGTTCTTGGAGATAAAGGTACATTTTGGTACTCCCAGGATGGATAGAGAAGGTCAATATATGTGCATAATTCAATAGATCTTTCTTTATCTCTGGGTCATATGGTACACATAATCGTGTCCCAAATCTTACAACTCCTTCCTCATCAATTTTGAAATCAGAGGATTTCCCATTTTTAATAGCTTCCACCATTTTCTGAATTTCCACATCCTTTCTTTGAGAAACCTTTATTTTCTCTATGAGGGATGGTTGAGCAATAATTTTAGAAAGGATTGATTATGTTCCTCCCTTAATGATTCACATGTCCATCCTTTGAAAATCCAAAAAGATCGGATCCTTTTCAATTATCATCATTGATAAATATGTAGGATCCATTCTACTTAGAGCATCTGCCACCTTGTTTGCCTTACCGGGATGGTAATGGATTGAGCAGTCATAATCCTTGATGAGATCTATCCATATTTGTTGGTGCATATTAAGCTCTTCTTGTGTGAATATATACTTGAGACTCTTGTGGTAAGTTTATATCTCACATTTCTCCCCATAGAGATAATGCTTCTAGATTTTCAAGGCACAGATCACAGTTGCTAACTCCAGATCATGTGTTAGATAGTTTTTCTCATGTATTTTCAGCTTCGTTGATGCATAGGATATCACTTTATCATTTTTCATCAGCACACAGCCTAATCCCTTCTTAGAAGCATCACTATACACCACAAAGAGTTCCCCACTGGTAGGGAGTGTGAGTACGGGATTAGTGATAAGCCTATTTTTCAACTCCTTGAAACAGTCTTCACACTCATGTGTCTAGAAAAACTTTACACCCTTTCGTTTTAGCTTGGTCATTGGGTTTGAAAATCGTGAAAAGTTCTTCACGAATCGTTGATAATACCCAGCTAGACCTAAAAAGCTGCAGATCTCTGTTACAAAAGTTGGTCTGGACCACTCTTCAATTGCCTTAATCTTGGAAGGGTCCATAGATATCCCTTTTTTGGTGATAACATTCCCTAAGAATGATACTTCCTCCATCAAAAACTCACATTTACTGTACTTTACAAACAACTTCTCCCTTCGCAAAGTCTCTAACACAGTTTCCAAATGCTCCTCATGTTCCTCCTTGCTCTTTGAGTATATCATAATATCATCAATAAAGACTACCACAAATTTTTCAAGGTAATCTCTAATGACTCTATTCATTAAATCAATGAAAATTTATGGAGCATTATCGAGTCTGAAGGGCATCATTATGAACTCATAGTGTCCATACCTCGTTCGAAAGGGAGTCTTGGAAATATCTTCCTTCCTCACCCTTAGTTGGTGATATCCTGACCGAAGGTCCACCTTAGAGAAATAACTGGCCCCACATAGTTGATCAAACAAGTCATCTATCCGGTGAAGGGGATACTTTTTCTTTATTGTGATTTTATTGAGCTCAAGATAATCAATGCAGAGGCGCATTTACCAATCCTTCTTCTTGACGAAGAGGACTGGAGCACCCCACGGTGAAGCACTCGGGCGTATAAAACCCTTCTCCATATTCTCCTATAACTGCTTCTTTAGCTCTTCCAGCTCTACGGTGGCCATTCTGTAAGGTGTATTTGAGATTGGCAGAGATCCAGGGATCGATTCAATTGAGAACTCAACCTCTCGTTCATAAGGAAGACTAGGAAACTCTTCGGGAAATACATCAGTGTAATCCCTCATGATGGGCATGTCTTCAAGCATGATTCTCTCCTTTATCTCAATCATTTGAGATAGATATGCATGCTAATAAGGAAGAAATATCCAAACTTGAGACAAATATTCTAAAGGAGACTCATATTCCTCCTTTCACTTGAAAATAATCAGAGGATGCTTCGGGATGTGAAGGGTAATCTCCCATTCCCAGCAGTTGATGTTGGCCTTGTACAAAGATATCCAATCCATGCCCAAGATAGTGTCAAATTCCACTAAAGGAAGTATGACAATATTTTCTGGGAGGTTCAGTCCACAAAAATTAACCAGGGAGGAGTTATAAACCATGGATGCAATAATTTCCTCATTCACTGTTCTCACAGATAACTTTTCCTCCAAATTTTGAGGTGGTGTTTGAATAGTTCTACTAAACGTGCAAGAATGCGTAGAACCAAAATCAAATAGTACGTTCACTATTCATGAATGAATAACAATCGTACCTATCACCACATCTTTTTCCGTCTCCAGATCAGCAGTAGTGATAGCATAAGCCCTTCTTTATTTCCTTGGAGGTTGTTGCTGTTTGCCTCTGACAACCCTCGGCTTAGGAAAATTGTTTGCATAATGCCCAAGCTCCCTGCAGTTGTAACACTGCACAGCAGGCTGAGTGTTGATCTAAACCTTCCTTTCTTCTTCAACATTAGTGTGATTTTTCATATCTCTTCAGCAGTTCTTGGCCATATGACCAAACTTTCCACATTTGAAGCAATTCTTGGTTCTCTTCAGATAGTTACTATGATTCTTCTTCCCACAATTTTTTGCAAAGAGGAAAGTTGGGATTCCTCCAATTATGGGATTTGTTTGATGGACCACCAATGTTGTTTTCCATCTTCCGCTTCATGTCACTGGGCCCATGAGACCACTGAGAGTCTCCGATCTCCATTTCAAACTTGAGGGAACAACGGACAATCTCCTCATAGCTTTCAAAGTCTCGAATCGCCAACACTTTTCGTAAACTCGGCTTTAGTCCGCTAAATAAATGATCCCCCTTGCTTTCAGTGTTCATGACAAAGCCAGAGGCGTACCTTGAAAGCCTGGTAAAGTTTTCTTCATAAGCCCCGATGAACTCATCTTCCTTCTTCTTGAGTTCGAGGAATTCTCTTTCCATCTTGAAACGGAGGGTTCGAGTAAAATATTTTTTAAAAAACATCCTCTTGAATTCCTCCAAATCTATGGAATCAATTTCCTCTTGGGAATTTTTATTCTTGATCAGTGTCCACCACTGATCAGCTTCCCCATCAAAATGATAGACTTCCAGTACCACCTTCTCTTCTTCCAAGCACTAGAGGATGGTGAATATCTTTTCAATGGAGTTAATCCATTGTTCCGCGAGGAGGGGATCAGAAGATACGCTAAACATGGGAGGCCCTTTCCGCATGAAGGATTATATGGAAACTTTATCTTTCCTTGGAGGAGGGGGAAGTTCCACCTAATTCATGTTATTATTCATAACTCGTGCCAGCTGAGCAAGTACTTCCATGAATTTTTGAGCACCCGCTTCTGTCACATCAGGCATGTCATTAGGGTAATCATCACATTTCCTATCACATTGGTTTTTGGAACGTGTTCTTCTATTTCCCACCATTAACTAAGAAAAAGAACGTATAATTAGAGGTCTTGAATACTTAGCTATTGAGCATAGAAAGGATACTTTGAACATCAAAGGATAAACTTATAAAGAATAAGTACATCCTGACCTGTCATTCCTTACATTTATATCTAGGTTATCCTCAATCTATTTCTTAACTTATATTTTTATGGGCTTTTCCCCCTAATAATGGTTTGTACTAAGCTTGTGAATCTACCAAAGCATATCCCCCAAGAGTGTCGTAACCAAGAGTGCAGCAAGGCCCATTGTCGTGAACCAGTTCCCATTCGATTCTAGCTCAAAACGGTGTTTTCGGGTTTTACCACTAGGATACATCTTTACCAGAGCCGCCTCTACCTGCTCATATCCATACAAGGATTTATTTTCTTGATAAACCACTTGCTCAATACTCACCAAGATTTGGGAATGTTTTCTAATACTTAGTCTCATCCTTAAGGTTATCACTAATTTTCTCTATTTCTAATCTCCAAAAAAACTAGGCCAACCTCTGATACCAACTATAGCGACCCTATCCTTTTACACATAACATTTCATGATTTTAAACATAATTCATCATCAGAGTACAAGCCAAGGATCGTTGAGTCTAGTGTCTTGGAATACTAGGTACATATAACATAAAACATGGGCTAAAAAAACTTCTTTATTTAATCTTCATAATGATCTTTTAGCTTCCTTTGAGCTCTTACATCTGCATAGGGTACCATGGGGAACACATGAACAAAGGGATGAGCTAAAACTCCAAGTAAGGGAAAGAAAATAAGAATAAACTTTAAGCACATGAGTTAGGAGGCTTGACATATTGATATTGGAAGCATGGAACATGTGGAATCATAACATATAAACATGGGATAATAAAAACATGGGATAAAATAATCATGGGATCATATAAAAATGATATTACATAAGAATAGTTTCATAGAGAGGTGGCAGAAACTTTAAAAAAGACTTTAGTACGAGTCAAGGCAAACCGCCAATCTCTTTTCCCATAGTAGCACAAGCCAAGGCTAACCGCCTGTACCATTTTCCCATAATCTTATCATGAGACATTAACTTTACCCAATGAATTGGAGTGCTATCTGGGTGCACCCATCTAAGCTTATTCATGTATATGCTTGCCACATAAAGAGCCTCAATCATACATAAACATTAGAGTACCCAAGGAAAGAAATGGGCACACAATCACGTCATGAAGCATAATAAAAAGGGGAGTAACATACAAGCATCCATGAAAGAAAGGAATTAATTCATAAATAGACATTAATAACATATTAAGGCATAAATCATGACAAGAGATAACAAACTTAAGTGATAATATGTAAAAATAATTTTTAGGAATCTTTGAGTCAAAACATCTTAGTGCGGTTTAAGAAAACATCAAATATCTCTTAAAACAAAAAGCGGAATAATATTTTTATAAAAATAGAAGTAAACCATGAGGGATTTCATAAGGAAAAGACTGATTTTATAAGGACAAAGGTGACTTAAAACATAGTATATAGTACACTTGATAATAGGAAAGAATTCGGTAAGTTCCCTTAAAACGGGTTCACTTGTTGGGAAGTAATGAGGAGAGAATCACTTAAAATCATTCATATGTCCAAAATAAAGTGATGAAAGAGTCTTGATAAATAGACTTGAAACATTTAAACAACATTTAGACTATGAAAAATAAAATATATGATAACATCATTTTGGTAGAAAGGTAGATAAGACAACCCGAAGGAATAAAAGAGGTTCAGGTAGAATTCTTTACGGATTATCGGCATGGTATCAGGAGTACTTGAGGGGGCTTAGTGATAGAGGAAAGGGAATTATCATCACTTATAAATAAATAGGGAAGTATGGGGGAGGTGATAAATCATACCCCATAATTAATAATTACACACAACATGCCTTAACATAGTGAACAATCTTGAATAAGAGTGAAATTTAGAGGATCCCTTACCTTAGGCCCATTGGTGTTCTCAACTTGATATTAATGACCTGAATAGTCAAATTAGGTTTATTAATAAATATTTCCAGAACAATATCTAAAATTAAAAGATTCATTATAACATTTTTAAGTTCATTTATACCCATTTTGGTTGATTACGAGGTTCAATTTCATTGTTCTGGTTTGTTTGTTTCATTTGTCTTAATGATCACTTCAATTGTATTTAGGTTCAAATAAATTGTAAGATGAAATTGGTTGTCCATAATTGAAGTTATAACATTATTTTACATCAAGTAGGTTACATGGTTACAAAATTTATTTGGTTAATTAAAGTGAAAAAGAACCTTTACATTAAACATTAATGATAAACACTTGAATTAATTTCAACGATTTTTCCCACAATTGACTTGTTTTGTATTATTGTTTTATATCATGAGTGTATGAGGATTACAGAACCTTAAATATGACATATAACATATATAATAATATGGTTCAACCATAACAAAAATGGTTTCATGACAAGAATAAAAATGATAATATAATTTGAAAACACATTATCCATGATGTCGGTAATTTGACCCATCACAAATGATGTTTAATTCTTGAACATGAGGGAGAGGAGGAGAAGTATGATGCTTGAAATTTTCCATAAAAATGATTAGAATCCAGAATATATGAGATTCTGGAGCCTTCATGCCTTTTTCATAATGGAAGGGGAAGAGGGTATAAGGAAATAAAGAAAATGAAAACAAAACACTTGAAAACAAAAGAGGGTTCTTACCCTTTGATCTCCTCTCTTTGAGACTCCTCTTAGGGGCTTTGGTTTTGGTCTTTTGGAAATACCAGAAAGACATGGACGTGGGGAAGGAGCTTGGAAGGGTATTAGGGAAGAAATTTGGCTAGGCACAAGGCTTGAGAGGTGTGAGGGAAAGAGGTAATGAGAGAGGGTATTTATAGTGGAGGAGAAAGGGGTTTCCTTAATATATAATTCATTAGTTTATTATTTCCCCAAAAAACAAGGAATAGTGAGTCTTGAATGACTAAATATATTAATTTTATAATTTAATCAATAAACAAGTGGGCTTAAATCATAATAACATCACACATGAATCTATAATTAGCTTATTTAGCTTATTTTTGTAAATTACGGTATTTCACTATTCATCAAAAATTCAAGTATTTCAGAAAAATCCCAAAAATTTACCCCAACCATTTTTTGACGTGTAGAATCCAAAAATGAAGCCCATTTTTCAAAAATAATTTTCTAAATATCATTATTTTAATATTTAAAAATAATAATAATTTATTATCAAAACCAGCTTTAAAGCATTCATTAAATCATTCTAAACTATAGGTATATCAAACTTCCAACATGAATATTATTTTTATACTACCATAGGTAAGGTTACTATTCATTAGTGCATATCACTATTCATAAGGGTATTTTACTATTCATTAGGGTAGGTTACTATTCACCAAAAAAATATTATTTTTTATTAGACTCCAAAAAACTTCTTGAACACAACTGTGTATGCCGGATTTTCGAAATTCCAAACACAGAAGTGACAAAATTATGTATAAAGGTCACTTATCACTTAGTAGTTCATTATTATGTGATTTTATGGAATATTTATAAAAAGGGAATTTCCATTAAACATATTGGGTCATTACATTCAAATCCCAACCTGAGATGATATTTTCCCACTCCACCTACATGTGAAACATGTGTCATTTTTTTAAATTTTTAACTTATCAATTATCAAGCTATTTATAATAATAATAATAATAATAGAATATAATAGATATTAATAATGATAATAAGTATAATAATAATAATCATAACTAGTTAAGTATAACTAAAATTATATATATAATTAGATGTAACATGGTTAATACATAAAATTAAAAATAATAAGGAGAATTATATTTTTATAATTATACATGAAATAATAAAATACTAATAATAATATTAATAATAAATGATAATATAATTTAATGATAATGATTTTAATATTAATGATACCAAACAGACACCCAGATCAAAAGTTATGGTCATTTGAAGTTAAGTCATGTTTTCAAATTATCTTAGGAAATTAAATAATTAAATAATTTTTTTATCACCAAAATGTTATTAATGTCTATTACTGAATATGAATTATTCAATTTTTGGTTATTTTATTAACCATTTTCTCCTAAATCTATTAAAAATTAAGTGTAAATACATATTTAGTATGAATCAAAAATTATATATATATATATAACAATTTTTTAAAAAAAATGATAATAAAGGACTCATTATAAACACCTTATCCTTTTTTTTAAACAAATATTTATGTAAATATTTTTAGTAAAAGAATTTTCATTTATATTTTTTATTAAATCATTGTAAAAAAATTCAACACCAAAATTCCATGCTTGGTCCCACTTGTGTTATGAAATCAGGACGAGTTATTTTTTGTGTAATGGGTGTAATGAATAGAAGAAACAATTTTAGAAATATAAAATAGAGGACTATAATGGTAAACTGCTTACAAAACACTCATATCTAATTGTTTATGAACATAAAGAACATCCAATTAGAGACAAACTCGAAGACACACCCTCTATATATCTATTAAGAGTATTATAATCTTATGGTCTCTTGGGTGGAGAGATCGAACCACTATAGGTGATGATGCATAGCATTAAGAATAAGAACTTCAGAATTATGGAACCCCTTCACAAATATGTACCTGGAAGCATCTTTCATTTTTCAATTTTCTTGATTCTTCCACTCCCCCATTTTCTTCCCACCATAGTCATCCCACACCCTAAGCATTAGGATATTTATTTCTCCCTTCAGTTGTTGGGTGATCAAAAAGAGCTAGCCTCGATACTCTAGAAGAATCCATGTATTATAGTGGTCATTATCAATGTGCGTGTGCAGAGATGAGAATAAAAAGGTGAAATAAATTTAGGCATCAAAAATAATCAAACATTTTAATATATCAAAATGTATCTTAAAATTATTTACTATTTAAAAGATGAGCATAAAAAATATTACCTCAGCGGGATATTGAATTGCGCCTTATTTGGAATACTTGACCGTTACGTTGATTTTGAAATCTTTTTCATGAACTGGTTGTAAACCCATACTTTTCTGACCCCCAATAATTTTATGGACTCAACCTATGAAAATTATTTTCTATTCAAAATTAATTGTGATCCAACACATTTATTGGAGAGAGAGAAAATCATTATTGGAATGATTTATCTCAAAATTAATAGTAGACTTTGTACCAACATTAATGAAGAGTTAATTCAAAATATTAATGAATGTAAAAAATTATAGTTAACTTTATTAATTGGGGATATGGACTTGGGATCTATATAAATTTATGTTGTTTCATTTTTGAGTATAACTGCCGAGTAGAAGAGAATTCCTAATAAACCCGAAGGTGGCTCCCCGTTCGGGGAAGCCAACCTAGATGCACCCAGATCCAATGGTACTAGAGCCAAAGGTAGAGGTTGATACCCACAAGGGTAGATACAAGAAGGATTGATCCAAAAGATGAAAAGACTGAAAGATGTTGGTGTTTTATCTTCTAGTGATCTAGGTAGAGTTCTGAATGGTGGAGATTCTTGTAATGTAGATGTTTCTTTTTATTTAATGAATGTTATGATGTCATTCTCTCATGGATTTAGGATGAATTTCTGAACCACATTATCCTATTGTGCATTTTTTCTTTATTTCATTCTAGTTTTCTTTTCATGCACTTTTGTTCATTTCTATGAATGAAGACCATAGGAGGACCAGAAGGATATGAAAGGATGACTCGGTGCGGTTGCAGGGTGCTTGGAATTCCTAGTTCTAAACACCAATGTTTTGGGGGATCTTTCAAAGTAATGTTATGTGCTTGTTTCTTCAGGATCTAATCCCCAACACATGGTATTAGTGGATTGGTTGGAGTTTTAATTTTTAGAGCATAGTTGATTGCATCTGGTAGAGAAGTTTATCAAGCACTCGAAGGACATTACTAGAAGACAGTGGTGGTACCATAGCTGTTTTTGGGATATCGAAAGTATAATTGACCATCAAGAGTCATGAGGCATGTTACATTGTTGGTGAAAGTTAGAGCATGGTGGAAGACTTCTGGGCTTCCTCATGTTATGTGGTATATTAGGCTTCTTGAAAAATGTCACCAGAATATTGTGGTGGTATCAGTAGTGTTGTTGTAATATCGAATGTATTCTTGTTCTCATGTGTCATGTGGTGTGTTCCATTCATTGGGTGACATTTGGATCTTGGTGGAAGGCTACTGAAATTCTAAAAGTCAATAGAACTGGAAGACCACAACAGAAAGCACTTTGGTATTATTTTGGAATTCAAATTCCGGTGACAGATGACTTGGGTTCCTGAAAGTATATGTTAGATGAAGCCCTTAGTTTTCTGTTCAAGTCCATGGGAGATTCAGCTGGTGACCCTATTCTACATGACATTGCAGATGGAGAAGGGATGTTTTGGTTTTCGTCTCTTTGAAAATGAAATTTTAGAGGATCCATAGAGAAATGGAAGGACCTTATTTGATGAATGTGGGATCTCAAAGAGTTAGAACCAAGTGGAACTAGTGGGAGTAAAGGACCATGTTTTCATTGTCAAACTGAAGGAACTTTTAGTGGGAGAGAGTTATACTGATGAAATCAGACTTTCCAGAAGTTATGGTTACCAAATGAAGGTCGGTTCTGATGGAGTCTCTAGAGTTTTGTGTACTAAAAATCACTTGGGTGGAATAGAAGATCGGTATAAGAGTTTTCAAAATTTCATGGAAGACCAATAGAGTGTGGCCATGGACTTGGTGCACAATGTAGCTTATTGTTAGGAATTTCAAAAAAAACAGAGGATGATAAATTGTTCCTAATTTATTTGGATAAATTCTCCATGGATGCATTCAGATGAGTTTCACAATGATTGTGGAACGATCAGATCGTGTTCTAGATGATTGAGGGGAAACTAATTTAGTGGGAGCCTGGACGATTGAAGTAAAATGGAGGGGAGAACCATGTAGGCACTATACACGAATGATGAATGAATGATGGAATAGATTCGATATTGGTGAGAGCATTAGAACAATCTTTGAGTGGGAAATTGTTGGGATCAACCTTCTAAAATGATTCTCTAGTCAGAAATTAATATGGGTCCCACCCATTTATTGTAGAGAGAGAAAATTATTAATTGAAATATTTCTCTCAAAATTAATAGAAGATTTTCTCCCAACATTAATGAATCATTAATTATCAACGTTAATGGATGGAAAAATTAATGTTAACTACATTAATTGGAGATATGGACTTGGGGTATATATAAATGGATGTAGTGACATTTGTTGAGTATAAATGAAGAGCGTAAGACAAGGCCTTTTAAAGGTAAAGGTGGCTCCCCTTTAAGGGAAACCAACCTAGGCATAGAAAGAGCCGAAGGCCCTATATCCAAAGGATAAAGTTGAGACCTACAAGGGCATAGACCAGAAATAGGGATATTGAATATGCAATGACTGAACAATGTTTGTGAAAATATTTTGTTGTAATAACCTATATTTTCCCCAGGCCCTTCCCATGTGAAAATCTAGTGTTGATGTGTTCCAGGGGCTCTTGTTGGCTCATTTAAAGATTTTTCCATAATTTCTAGTTTTTCCATTAGCATGTCAGTGCATTGGTGAGTCAGGGGTATCGACATCTGTGAGTCAGGGGCATCAGAAATAGTGAGTCAGGGGCGTCGGAATCATTGAGTAATGGGACGTCAGCATCAATGAGTTAGGGGCATCGAATCAGTGAGTCATGGGATGTTGGCATCGGTGAGTCAGGGGAATCAGCATCGATGAGTCTAGGGCATTGGTGTCGGTAGGTCGAGGCATCAGTAGCTTAGCATCAGTAACTCAACATCATTTGGTTAGTTCATAGGTAGGTCGAGGAATCGGTAGGTCGATTCATTGGTGGCTCAGCGTCGGTGACTCCCACATCAGTGACTCATTTCCAATTTTTCCTAGTTTTTCAAGTTTCTCCCATGTTATGTGTTTTTCTCCATTTAGAGTTAATCTATCAACTCATGGTCATCCTCTGGTCTATCTCCACCATTTATGATGGAAATTATTAAATATTAATTAATTCCAACATGTGAAACCACCAAGCCATGTGGTCAATCCATGATTTGACTTTTAGGTACTTTGAAATGGTCTCCCTGATTTTAGGATCTGTCCCCTTCTTAAGTCGAGAACCTCTATTACTTCTTCATTTTCCTTTCTATTGGTGCGCTTGGAGACTGACTTCTGAGATGATTTGTGTGCCTGTGTTGGATCCCTTCCTTGTCATCCTTGGAGTTCTTCCGACAAGTTGTGACATCCCTTGTTCATGGTATAAGAAGGAACTTTGATATTTGATTGTCTAAGTAGGGATTTTTTTTCTTTTTCTTCTCTTTAATTGTGTATTATGTGAGGTGGGTATGTTAATGGTTACTTGTAAGAAATATATGGATAATATTCTTGAAAATAGAATTAAATAATGATTTAATATGATTAAAAAATAACTCATGTAAATTAAATAATGTACAGGGTGTGGCTTGATGTTTTATTGCATGTTTTATTTGTTATCATTGATTATTTTATAGATTGTTGTGGTTGTATGCCTTATGAAAATCATGATTGTTTTCCATCTTTGATTGCGCAGCAGTGATACTCTATCATTCTTGTAGTGATTTGAAAACGATAGTGACATGAAAACTATTTAATCACATACAGCTAGTAAAATAAAGAGATTCCCCACGATCAAAACTTTTATATGATCACCCTGGTTATATTAAAGTGGAAATTAAAGAACCCATGTTGGATAAATTTGAATATGTTTGGTTTAATGGTTTTGATTATGTGTTATGTGTTCTTATCTAGCTTATGTGGGCTTGGTATGTGGGTGGTACAGGGGGTGTTGGTGTCTCATTCTGAGAGACTAATTGATTGTGGAATGCATGAACATGTAGGTAGCTGAACTGCATTTATGTTGTAGTGTGGTCATGAAGTGATTTCAAGCAGTGGGACTGTGGTGTGGTTATGGACTTGTTATGCAGTGGGACTACATCTAGGGATTTTTTGGGTAGTTAGGCTGCATGGATGGATTGTGATCGAAGGAATGGGTGGTATTACTTTAAAGAATGATAGTTGATAGTAGTTAAATGGGGATGTGTAGTGGGACTACAAGTCTAGTTTTGGGTGTTTTTTTGTGCTGTTGTGCAGTGGGATTTCATGTCTAGTTTGTGTTGTTGTTTTGTATTATTGTGCAGTGGGACTTCAGTTTGTTTTTTTTTTCTTGGTGTTTCTACAGTTGTTAGTTTCCTGATAGTGTTGGATAAATTTTAAATTGAATGTCCTTAAATAATTAAATGTAAACTAAGAAAAAAGTGGGTTTGGTTTATGATTTGGTAATGGTTGTTTTGTGGTTGTGCATGTAGGGGTAGCAGCAAAAATGGTGTTGGTGTGGGATTATTGTTTATCTGTGTGAAACCCCTAGGTTGGGGCTGAGTGTTTGATTACCTATATATATTGTATTTCCTTTTGTTTTCTATACACACCCACCCTTTTTGATTACTACGTGTCGAACACCTCCATTTCATGGGGGAGGGTATCTTTCCCCACATCCCAGTGGGAGGATGAATGGATGGTTACTGATTTTCTTCCTCGCACCCTCTTCAGGATCATGCCGCTCAGGCATATCCGGGCAGGCGGTAATGGATTAAGTCTTACCAAAGTCCAAGATCCTTCTAGAAGATGTTTTTATATGAGGGCCTCAGGTGTTTGTGGGTTAGGTTTTTTGTCCCAAGTACCATAGGGATGAGTCCCAAGTGTCTTCCGGTCTGGTGTTGGTTTTTCTTGCTCAGGTGTCTTCAGGTGTGGTGATGGTTGTTGGGGACCATGTGTCTATGAGCATGGTAATGTGTGGTTTGAGGCCCAAGTGTTTGTAGGCAAGTTGCAATAGTGGGACTGCGTGTTTGGAGATTGGCAGTGTCAAGACGTCAGATCATTAGGACTGAGCAGTTAACCAGTAGGAAAGTGGTGTGCGGGGTACCCAAATGTCGATGTGTTTATTATATTATGTTACTTGACTTGTGTTACTTGGGTTGTTGTGACTTTGTGAGGATGGGATGGTTAGTATTCCCTGGTAGGTGCTTGAGGTTCTACTATTTTCTCATAGGGGAATTAGCATGTTCTCTCACTTGTACATGAGTAGCTTTAGTTTCCCTACTGAGTATACTTGTATGCTCACCCTACGTACGTAAACACTATTTTCAGTTTTACTGGAGGAATTTTAGGACCATGATAGACCTTAATAGATTAGGCATCCAGATATTTGTTTTTGTGGTTTAGTTTCCTTATTTTTTGGTACATCATTTGGGCATTTTGTCATACTTTGTATCAGTTTTACTTTTGAACTTTCATATGGTAATGGCATTTGGATTTATTTTTACTTTTATTCTTTGGTGTTGATGGGATTTACCATCTTATCTCCCAATCATGTTCTATAAAAAGTGTAATTCCTTCCATTCAAATGAAATTCTATACCCTTGGTGCTAGTCGCCACTCTAGGGCCTACTGAAGGAGGGACTCGGGGTCATTATCCCTCCTTCACCTTGAATAATGAATCGTAAGAAACTTTGTCATCCCTTCCCTCATCTTGGAGAAGGGGGTCGTGAATGAATGGTATCAGTGGTGATGGTTGAGAGATGGGATATATTTTGGGTTTAGGAACAATGAGGATTGCATGGGATGGTAAGGAAACGGTGTTAGTAAATATTGGTTCATGAAATAGGCTAGGTAAGACCGGCTAGGACATGGGATTTTAGGGCCCCCCGTGATCTGATGTAAGGACTTTGGACCTACCTAACGGCCAGATGAGGCTATACTAATTGCAGGGTAGAGACCCTATAATGGTTACATGCATCATAATGACTTCTGTTCTTTTGTGTCTTGGGTGTTTTGGGAATTTAAAATAAATAAAAAGTCCAACTAAAATTTAAATTTTACTAATCGAGCTTAGTAAGTATTTGTTTCTCATTTCAGTTATGGAACCCAGGCATTGTCCACAAGTGGTATGAGAAATCAAGGCCTAGCATGTTGATTTGGTTGATCAGTAAAGGGATGATCGAGAGGAGGAGAAAAACCATTGGTAGAAGATGCTTCGTTCCTTCTAGCAGTAGACTCTGGGAAAGTAAGAGGTCAGTGTCTCAGACATAAATACCGAGAGAAAGATTGAAGAGCTGGTGATCACTTTCATCTTGATCCAGGATCTGATAGAGTACTTGGTTCCTCTATTATTGAGCCATATATGAGGAGTGGTGCATCAATGGTGGATTATTTACCTCATGGAGAATAAAGAAACTGAGGTTTTGTGGACTGACATTGAGAAGGAGTTCGAGACGGAATTCCTTTCTTCCATGATAAAGGTCAATAAGAGGAAGAAGCTTCTCTCCCTCTAGTAAGGGATTATTTCTGTGAGGGATTTGGGGATCAAGTTCAAGGATATCCTATTTTTCTCTAGAAATCTTTATATATGAAGAGTCACTGGAAAGACCTTTGGAGGAGGCACTCTGACCTTCGCTTAAGTATTCTGTTACTCCCTTCACTCGGCCAATGTACATGGGGGTTCAAAATAGGGATGACATAGTGGAGGGGATGAAAATGATAGGATGTGTTCCCTAATAGGGAATCCAACCATGTACATCAAAGGGGAAGTCCATCAGCATTAGGCCTCCAGTGTTAGGGCCTTCCAGGTTTTGTCCAGTGGGGAGTAGGCCTCAGCAGTTCCAATTCCGATCTCTTAGTCCTCTACCTTTCTCCATAGGCCTAGGACTGAGGTGAGTTATCTATAGAATCCATATGAATATTTGGTATTATTTCTCTGTCCGAGAGTAGTATAGTGGGGATGGGAAGGTTCAATGCTTACCTCAGGAGTTAGTGTTGCTATCCAGGCCTTTCCAAAAAAAGGAGCGGCGAGCTCCTACTCCACCAAGGGCGGATGGTGTTGGAGGAGGCCAACCTCAAGGCGCTCCTCAGGGACCTTTACCAGGGCATGATCGGGGAGGTTTCTGACATCCAAGGGTCATAAGAGTTTGGTGTGGGTTGTTTCACACTATAGAGGTAGTAGTTCTATTAGGTCCAGAAGTTGTTTGAGGCACAATAAGTCTGTTTAGTACTTTTTCATGTTCCTTGTTTGATTCAGAAGCTTTTCACTCCATTATTTCACCCCGTCTATCCCATTCCCTAGGTCTAGATGTAGAGTGACTTTCCATTCCCCTAGTGTTGAGTTTACTATTTGGAGTCCAGACAAGCTTTTTTCATGTTTCTCGAGGATGTAAACTGATGTTGGGGCCGCATCAGTCCAGTGGGTCTTCTTCTACTAAAATTGTAGCCATACTATGTCATCTTAGGAATTGAATGGCTATTTTCTGTGCACATTGTTATCAACTGCTTCTATAGAAGGGTCGTGTTCTCAAATATTGGTGGCCAACATGTAGCTTTGGTTGGCAAGTGGAGTTAAAAGGAGGGCAGACAGTGTGTGCATCCCCCTCATTCCTTGTTAACCATGTTGTCAGTGGAATCACTAGAATCACAGATGGTGGAAGATCCAAGGATTGTTAGTGAGTTCTTGGAAATCATTCCTGAAGTGGTTTTAACTCTACCCCCTCGACGTGATGTTGAGTTTCAGATAGACTTACAACTCGGTAGCCGTCTGATTTCGATGGTTCCCAATCAGATGGAACCTTCTGAGTTACGGGAGTTGTGGATTTAGTTTCATGACTTGATAAAGAAGGGTTGTATCCAACCAAGTGTGTCACCATGGGGTGCTCTAGTCTTGTTCACAATTAAGGAAGATGGTGGTCTCAGGCTATGCATAGACTACCAGAGACTAAATCAGTTGATGGTCAAGAATAGTTTTCCCCTCACAAGGATCGATGACCTTTTTGACAAGTTAAAGGGAGCATGTTAGTTCACTATGATCGACCTGTGGTATGGATATCACTATTTGAGGGTGAAGGAGGGTGACATCCCGAAGACTTCTTTCAGTTGCATGTATGGGCACTTTGAGTTCATGGTCATGTCATTCATCATTATGAACACACCAAATTTGTTCATTGGGCTCATGAACTTTGTTTTACACAAGAATCTGGACCAGTTCATGGTTGTGTTTATTGAAGACATCCTGATCTACTCAATATCAGAGGAAGATCACATTGAGAATCTAATGACAGTTTTGGAGGTCTTCTGACACCACCATCTCTACGAGTAGTTGTCCAAGTGAAAGTTCTGGACACGAGAGGTGCACTTTATTGGACACATGGTGTCCCAAAAGGGAATTGCAGTAGACCCATCGAAATTAAAAGTGGTTGTTTCTTGGGAAGAACCTAAGAACGTGGTAGGGGTTCATAGTTTTCTGGTTCTCACAGGTTACTACCGAAGGTTCATACCCGAATTCTCTCAAGTTGCAGCTCTATTGATGACTTTCACCAGAAAGTACAAAGCTTTCATATGTATTGAGAAGTACTAGGAATCTTTCAGCTACCTAATGTGGGAGATGGTCAGTTTCACAGTGTTGAGGTTTCTAGAGGAGGGGGTGATGTTCAAAGTGTTATGTGATGCTTCTGGTCTAGGTTTGGGGTGTGTGATGATGCAGCAGTGGGCAGTGATCTCTTATGGTTCTAGGAAGTTATGCCCACACAAACATAAATATTCCACCCATGACCTAGAACTTTCAGTGGTTATGTTCGTGCTTAAGTTTTCGTGACATTACCTCACCTGGGAACGCATTTTGTTATTCACATATCACAAAAGCATGAGGTATATCTTCTCCCAGTGAGACTTGAACTTGTATTAGTTGAGGTGGATAGATTTTCTTCTAGACTAAGAATTTGAAATATCCTAAACATTAAGAAAGGGGGATGTGGTGGCCAATTCCTTGGGTAGGAATTTGTATAAGGATATAGTTCGAGTGTCTGTAGTTGCTTAGAAGGTGATAGAGGATTTGGCTACTTTGAATATGGTCTTGGGATTGGAGGATGGTCGAGGTTGTCTATTTTATATGATAGTGCAATCTTCCATGGTATGGTAGGTGGAGGTGTCTCAGTTGGGATACTCCGAGGCTGAAGTGATGCATGATCACATTATCCAGTGTGATGCTCCAGAATGATGGTCAGAGGATAATCAGAATCATATGATATTCCATGTGAAGTTGTTTATCTCATTGGAGATGCATAAGGGTTTTCTCTATAAGTTCCATAACTCACCCCTAGAAATACATCCAAGAGTCTTCAAGATGTATTGGGTCTTGAGAGGTCAATTTTGGTGGCCCAGAGTGAAACGGGCAGTGGCAGAGTTTGTGACAAAGTACCTCATGTGTCAGCAGGTGAAGGCTGAACATTGTGTTCCTGGAAGATGGATGTATCCCTTGGACGTTCCTAAGTGGAAGTGGGATGTCGTCTTAATATATTTTGTCACAGGGCTACCCAGGGATGAGGGAGGATATGATGCCATCTGGGTAGTCATGGAACGATTGACGAAATCAGCTCACTTCTTAGTGGTTAAGGAGACGAGCGCAATGGATTCCTTAGCATAGAGGTACATCGGTGAAGTGGTATGGCTAGATGGAGTTCCAAGATCCATCATTTAGGATCGGGATACACGCTTTGCATCATGAGTATTTAAGGGATTATTGTGTGCTTTTGAACTCACCTATGCCTTAGCACTGCTTTCCATCCTCAAATGGATGTGCAGACCGAGAGGACCATCAAGTCATTAGAGGATATGCTATGAGCGTGTGTTCTAGACTTCAGAGGATCATGGGTATGACACTTGACCCTGGTGGAGTTTTCCTAAAATAATAGCTATCACTCTACCATTGGCATGGAATCGTTCAAAGCCTTGTAGGAAAGACCATGTAGTTCACCTGTGTGATAGACAGAGGTTGGGAAGACAAGTGTTCTTGGCCTAGAGGTAGTGTAGAACATGACATAGGTGGTTCATCTTGTGCGTGAAAGGATGAAGACATCTTAGGAACGATAGAAGTCATATTTCGATCATAGGATGAGACCCTTGTTGTTCTAGGTTGGGGACCATATGTTCTTGAAGGTCTCCCCATGGCGTGGAAGATGGAGTTTTAGCATGGAGAGTATTCTTTCTCCCATGTTCATCATACATTTTGAGCTTTTGGGACGAGTTAGTGAGGTGGTATATCACCTGGAATTACCACCGCAGTTGGAGAGGATCCACAACATCATTCATATCTCTCAACACTGTTAGTATATATATGATGACTCCCACATCGTATACTGGGGAGAGTTCAATATTGAGGACGAAGTGACATTCGTGGAGTGACCAGTGAGAATTGAGGATCATACGGAGATGGTGCTTCATGAATAGACCATTCATTTGGTTTGTGTGTTATGGAGGCATAGTGGCCTTGAGGATCATACTTGGTAATGGGAGTCATATATGCATGCCCTATACCTAGATCTGTTCTGATATTTTCTCTTGTGTTTTCCTTATTACTTGATTATGATGTAATGTTTAACTTCTCTTGTTATATGATAAGTTGTTTCCCCATTCTGCATTTTTGTGTGAAATGTTCTATATTTGGGGAGGGTAGAAATTGATCCCTAATCAAGACGCATTAATTTGGATGCAATTAAACTCATGTGGGTGAGTCAGTGCCTCCCAAAGCGAATAATATCTTGATATGGAGGAAGGATCTCTCTAATCTAGGTTTCTGCATGATGTGACTTTTTCTAATTGTGTGGTTACTCGGTGTTTCAAGAAAAATTAGGAGATAGATGATAGAGGTGTTCCTAGATGTTGAGGGTTACCCTCCAGTTTTCAACACATTGTGGTTTACTCCTAAGAGGTATCTTAAGGGATGGTTTTTTGAACCTCCTTTCTTCTAGGTTAGTTCTAAATTCTCGAAGATGAGAATAGTTTGAGCGGATGTAATAACCTAGATTTTCCCCATACCCTTCTTTTGTGAAAAATCCAATGTTGAGGTGTTCTAGGGGATCTCGGTGGCTCATTTCAAGAGTTTTAAAAAAATTCTAGTTTTTCAATTGGCATGTCAGTGCGTCAGCATGTCAGTGTGTAGGTGTGGCAGGGGCATCAAAATCAGTGACTCAGGGGAATTGGAATTGATGAGTCATGGGAATCAGCATCAGAGAGTCAAGGGTTGTCAGCATTGGAGAGTTAGGGGCATCAGCATCAGTGAGTCAAGTGACGTCGGCATCGGTGAGTCAGGGGCGACGACATCGGTGAGTTGAGGGTGTCAGTGTCGGTAGGTTGACGTGTCGATAGCTTAGCATCAGTGGCTCAACAACAGTACGTTAGGACATCAGTAGGTCGAGGCTTTGGTAGGTCAAGGCATCAGTGGCTCAGCATCGGTGACTCCCCCATCGGTGACTCATTTCTAGTTTTTTCTAGATTTGCCCTTGTTACGTGTTTTATCTATTTAGATTTAATCTATCAACTCACAGTTATCTACTGGTTTATCTCCCCCTTTTCCAATGAGAATTATTAAATCTCAATTAATTTTAACATGTGAAACCACCAAACTGCATGGTCAATCCACGATCCAACTTTTAAGTACTTTGAAATGGTCTCCATGGTTTTAGGGTCTTTCCTCTTCTTAAGCAGAGATCCTCTCTTCCTTATTCCTTTTCATTTCTCTTAGTGAGCATGGAGACTTACTCCCGAGATGAGTTGTGCACACATGTTGGAGCCCTTCCCACTCAGCCTTTGAGTTCTTCCTGCGAGTCTCGACATCCTCTGTTCTTGGCATAAGAAGGAACTTCGATCTTTGATTGTCAAAGTAGGGATTTTTTCTTTTGATTCTATTTAATTGTGCATCATGAGGGGTGTATATATTAATGTTTCCTTGTAATTAATGGATAATTACTATTATTGAAAATAGAATTATACAAGTATTTAAATTGATTAAAAGATAACTCACATAAATGAAATAATTAGCAGGGTGTGGCTTGATGTTTGATCGCCTATTTTATTTGTTATATTTGATCCTTTTATGGATTGTTGTAGTTGTATGCCTTCTGAAAATCATGACCATTGGTGGTCTTTTCTTTCACACTGGTGATACTCTATATTTCTTTTGGTGATTTGAAAAATAGCAGTAACATGAAAATTGTTTAATCATGTACACCTGCTTTAATAAAGAGATACCCCAGGATCAAACCTATTATGTGATCACCCGAGCAATATTAAAGTTGAAATTAAAGAACCCTTGTTGGTCAAATTTGAATAAAGTTGCTTTAATGGTTTGATTATATGATGTGTGTTCAGGTTTGGGTTCTGTGGGATTGATATGTGGGGTGGTATAGGTGTTGTGTTGGTGTCATAGTCTGAAAAACTGATTGATTGTGGAATGGATGAACTTATAGGAAGATGAACTATCTTTGTGTTGTTTTTTGGTCATGAAGTGACATCGAGTAGTGGGACTTTGGTGTGGTTATAGACTTTTTATGCAGTTGGACTGTATCTGGTGATTTTTTGGGTAGCATGGTTGTAGGGATAGATTTTGATAGAAGTAATGGGTTGTATTACTTTGAAGAATGATAGTTGATAGTAGTTGAATGGTGATGTGCAGTGGGACTCCAAGTCTAGTTTGTGATTTTCTTTTGTGTTCTTGTGTAGTGGGACTGCATTTCTAGTTTGTGCTGTTATTTTTTTCTATTGTGCAGTGGGACTATAGTTTGTTTGTTTTTTGTTCGTTTCTTGGTTTGGATACGGTTGTTAGTTTCCCGATAGTGTTGGAAAAATTTTAATGTGAATCCAATTAAATAATTAAATGGAAAAAAATAAATAAGGGGGTTGTGTTTATTCTTTTTTAGTGGTTGTTGTGTGGTTGGGCATGTAGGGGTACTTACAAAAGCAGTGTTGGTGTGGGATTTTTGTTTGTCTGTGTGAAACCCATAGGTTAGGGATGAGTGTTTGATTACCTATATATATTGTAGTTCCCTGTGTTTTCTATATGAACCCCACCCTTTTTGAGCACTATGCGCCAAACACCTCCATTTCACGGGGGAGGATATTATTCCCAACATCCCAGTGGGAGGATAGATGGCTGGTTAGTGATTTTCTTCCTCACACCAACTTCAAGATCTTGCCGCTCGGGCATATCTAGGATGTTTCTAATGGCTTGAGGCTTACCAAAGTCAAGGATACTTCAGGAAAAGGTTTGGTTTTGATGAGGGTTCTAGGTGTTTTTGGGGTAGGTGTGTTTTCCCAAGTACCTTTGAGATGAGGCCCAGGTGTCTTCGGGCATGGCGGGGGTTGTTATGGACCAGGTGTCTATGGGCATGGTTGTGTGTGGTTTGAGGCCCAGGTGTATATGAGCAGGTTGTGGTAGTAGGACTGCATGTGGGGAGAGTGGCAGTATTAAGATTTCATATCGTTAGAAATGAGCAGTTAACCGGTGGGAAAGTGGTGTGCGGGGTACCAAAATGTCGATGTGCTTATACTATTACTTTACTTGACTTGTGTTACTTGGGTGAGTGTGCCTTGGTGAGGATGGGATGGTTAGTATTCACTGGTAGGTTCTTGATGTTCTACTATTTTCTCATAGGGGAATTAGTATGTTCCCTCAATTGTGAATGAGTAGCTTTAGTTTCCCTACTGAGTATACATGTATGCCCACCCTACGTATGTAAAAACTATTTTCAATTTTCCAAGAGGACATTAAGGACCATGCTAGACATTACTAGCTCAGGCATTGGGATAGTTGTTATTGCTGCTAAGTTTCCTTTCTTTTTATTACATCATTTGGCAGTTTTGACTTACTTTTTATTAGTTTTACTTTTGAACATGCATATGGGAATGGTTTTTTGGCTTTACTTTTAACTTTTGTCTTTGGTGTTTCTAGTATTTACCATCTTATCTCTAGATCTTATTCTATAAAAAGGGTAAGGACTTTTGTTTAGGTTAGATTCTATACCGTTGGTGATATTAACTACTATGGGGCCTAATGAAGGCGAGAAATGAGTGTCATTATCCCTCATTCACCTTGAAGAAGGAAGGGCATGGCACTTTTCCATCCCTTAACTCATCTTGGAGAAGGTGGTTCGTGACATCTGTTGATCTTGGTAGAGTTCCAAATGATGGAAATTATTGTAACCTAGATGTTTTTCCTCATTGAATGAAAGTGATGCTTCTGTTATCTCGTGGATTTAGGAATAAGGTCTGAACCATTAAATCCTAGTGTGCATTGTTTTGTGCTTTCATGTGTGTTTGTTTGTCATGAAAATTTGTTCGTTGTTGTGAATAAGGACCTTAGGAGGACTGAAAATATATGAAAGGATAACTCGATGTAGTGGATGGGTTCGTAGAATTCCCAGTTACAGACACCAAAGTCATGGGGGATCTTCTAAAGTAATGTTCTTCGCTTGTTTCATTAGGATATGATCCCCAACAAAATTGAGAGAATCCCTGGATCCAAAAGAGTAAATTTCTTGTATATTTAAATATATTTATAGATATTTTTTAATATTCATTTTGTACGTGTTCATATATATGTTATTTTGGAAACATTGATGTATCTTTTACCTTAATCTCATGTATAAACCTTCATATCTAAATAGGGAATACACTAAATCCAGATTTTAAATTGGGATATGAAGTTTTCATATACTCTTTGATTTTTAGTTGGCGTGACCCCAAAATTTTGGTATCCAGTGACCTAAATCAGATGGGCTCCATAATGTGTTACTAGAATCCAAATATCATTAAATAATATTTATCAGTGTTGTAATATATATTATGAAATTATATTTATTATAACTATCCATAAATAATAATAATTTGTTAATATGAAAATATATTTAATGGATCATTGGATACTATTTACCTGGTTATCTAATTTATTATATGGTGTTCTATATATCAAGATATATATTAATTTAATGTTTTTATAGTGATATATAATATTTTTAAAATCTTACAAAAATTATACAACATGAAATAAAATAATGATGTGAATTTTTTGTTTAAAATAAATTAACAATCATTCTAAGAAAAATGTACATTTTATTAGTTTTATTTTAAAATAGAATATTTCATAGTACTAAATTGAATATAATGAAATGAAAAATATTTTTTGAATATTTATTGCAAAAATTAATGATAAAAATTTTTTAAAAAAATTATAAAAAACAAAGCACAAAAAAAATAGGTAATACAAAAAAATAGTTTTAAGAAATGTTTTTCAAAACCACTATTAATTATTAGTTTAAAGTTAATTAGCAGTGATTTTAGAAAACTGCTCATAATTCATTATATTTTATTAAAAAATTATGCCATTTAGTAATGGTTTTTTAGTTAGTTGTGGTAACTGACATTTTTTCTACTAAATACCATCTTTTAACTCATTACACACCCACTCCAAATCACACATTTAAATTATACCTTTTATTTTATTTTATTTCACACCATGATTCCACACTATCTTCAATCTATTAGAATACCCACTTTCATGCTTTTGACTCATTTAACTTTCTATATTTTAATTAGTTTAACTTAATTTTTGAACCAAAAATTTGGATTGCTCTCTTAAACAACCTTTTTTAACCTTTTCTCATATATATATATATATATATTACATTACATTTTTTTAACATTTTTTCACAAATCATAACAATATATATTTGTTGCGTAATAAATCTTCACAGCCATTCAAAATAGTAGAATTTTTTTTTGAAAACACAATCCTCAAAACATAGATATCAGCTATATCCAAAGTACATAATTCTAGAGGAAAAGACGAAAGAAAACACTGATACCCCCCGATGATTCCCCAAGGCATCCATAAAATGATCTGCATGATTTCCATCTCTCCTTACAATGGAAAAAATAAGATCTCAATAGAGGAACTAATGATATCATGATGTTGATAATGGACCCATAGGCTGGGTGGCCATCTTCATCCTCCTTCAGTGCATTGAAAATAACCTGAAAATCATATTCGAACATAAAGAGCGGGCATAGGCCTTTATCAAAGAGGTGCCTATTGGCCAGGGAAGAATCTGTAGGAAGGATACCCCTACACATTTTACAACAAAAAATCTTGGCCTTCAGCAGAGAATTAATATTCCAAATATGTTTGCAAAGGGGGGCCAAGTACATTCGCCACCTAAAACACATGACCTATAACCCGAATGAACATTATAACATTCAAAAATATTTAAGAGACCAACACAACTTGTCAGGGATAACGTCGTGGACCATTGGAACTGACAGGATAGCCTTACATTCATACTAAGAGAAATAAAGAGTGAGCCTTTGAAGATCCCATCAAGAAATTTCATCAACCATGATCTCTCTAACAAATTCATACTCATGGCCAGGAACGAAATGTCATCAACCATGAGCTCTCTAACAACCGCATACTCATGTCTAGGCATAATAAAAAAAGCCGGAATCAATCCACCAAAACTAGGAATCCAAGGATCACACCAGATATTAATCAAATAACCACTATAAATTCTTCAAAAACATCCATGGTTAAAGAAAACCTTTTATCTCCAGACACTCCTCTAGAAAAAGCTCATTCGAGGACCCAAGATGGAAGACAAAAAATCATCATAAGGAAAGTACTTATCTTTTATGACTCTAGTGCACAAGATATCATGGTTCTGTAAAAGTCACCATCCTTTCTTGACTAGGAGGGTATTGTTAAAAACATTAAAATCAAGAAATACCATGCCTCCATAGTCTTTAGGAGAACACAACTTCTCCCAAGAGAGCTGATGCAGATGATTCTTTCCATTTTCATGACCCCAAAAAAAGTTATCAAAGGCTAAATGAAGTTAATGGGTACTGAAATTTAGGAGCTTAAAAAGTTACATCACATAATAAGGAACATCTTTGGCCACATCTTTAATAAGAACCTCCTTAATATCTATGGAAAGATTTTTCCCAAAGTATCCCTAAATTTTCCTGTGAACTTTATCAAGGATAAAAGATAAATCCTAACTTTTGGAGAATCCTAAAACCATCAAGAGTCCGATATATTTATTTTGTTTCTCTACAACCTCAATCCCACACAAACCAACAATAGTGTCTCTCATCCCATCATACAAACCTTGACTAAAAGACATCTCAGACTTCAAAAATTGACCAGTTTACCTAAATCATTGGTGAAAGCATCAATGATTTTAAGAATCTCTTGGCACTCTTGAGGAGTCGATCTTGAGAAAAGGAGGTAGTCATTGGAAATGAAAATGTGATTAATGGGGGAACAATGCTGACAAACCTTGGCTCCATATATAAGATCGTACAGAGAAACATTAGATAAAATATGAGAGAAAACATAACCAACAAGGAGAAAAAAGTAAGGGGAGGGAGGGTCACCTTGTCATATACCTTTGGATGGTTTAAAATTATTTATGAGAAACCATTAACTATGATACTATAAGAAATAATTTTAACACAACTCATGATCTCTCTCACACATTTTAGGCCAAATCCTAGTTTTCTCATAACCACTTCTATAAATTACCATTCCACCCTATCATACGGCTTTGATATATCCAATTTTATAGCCACAATCCCCTCTTTGAGATTTAATGAGTCCTCATTCAGTGGAAGATTTTTTGGGCCCTTGTAGCATTATCTGTTATGAGCCTCTTATGAATAAAATCACTCTGATTATTAGAAATAATATTGGGGAGGACTCTACCCATGCGGTAGGAGAGGGATTTGGAGAAAATATTATAAACCACATTACACAATCTGATTGGCCTAAAATTAAAAAAAAAATCGAGCCAGAGACTTTTAGGATTAGTACAATAATAGTTTCATTAATATTTTCCATACTAATAGAACTAGTCCATAAACCCTATATCAAAGAACTAATATTCAATCCTACAATATGTCGGAACCGTTTGGAGAAAAGGGCACGGAACCCATCAGGACATGGTGCCTTAGAATAATGGATACTCTTCAGGGCTGCCACAACTTCTCCTGAGATATCAGCCTCAAGATTCTCATTCATGTCCTGAGTCACCTTAGGTTCAACCGAGCTTAGAATATCCCCTTGGGAGGATCCCCCCTCAGAAAAAAACTGGTTTTTAAAGGAAGCATCAATCAGATCCTGAAACGCCGCCTCATCAGAAGTAATGATTTTGTTCCCATTATCTTAATTGGAAATAAGGTTCTTTCATATTCTAGTAGAGGCCTTTTCATGGAAGAATTTAGTATTTTGATCACCTTGTTTGATAAAGTCCTTCATTGACCTAGAAAACCAATAAAAATATTTTTCTCTCAGGGGTTCATCGAGATTCTTTTTCTGTGGCATGACCTCCTGAAGAGAAAACCCCGAATAAAAATTATCATAAAATCTTGTTAGATATTTCTCGATATAAAAAATTCTATGGTCAAAGTATATAAAGTTTTTTAGACTCCATAATTATAATTGAGAAGCCACCTCCTTAGTTTTATCCCAAACATGATCCTGATGGGATGACCAAGCATCTTTGACAACATCACTACAACTTTCATTGTGGATCCAAATGTATTCAAAATAGAAGATCAAACATGGATGAATTCCCATGGGCAGAATCTATAGCTGAAGGAAAATGGGATAGTCTTCAGAAGAGAATATAGATAAGTGTGAAACCTCATACCTTAGAAACGCCAACATTAAGTCATAAGAATTCACAAACCTATCAAGCCTTTCTAAAATTATGAAAGCATTATCATGTCCATGGAACCAAGTAAATGGGATCCATGAGAAACCAAGATCTGAGAGACCATCCTGAAGCAAATAGTCTCATAAAAGGTGCATCGAAGAAACACACTGATAAGCACCACCGAGCTTTTCATGGTGGTACAAGATCTTATTGAAATCCCCACCAAACAAAATGGGTCCCTGAAGAATATTCTTTATAGAGTTGACTAACTCCCAAGATCTCTATTTATCACTCAATGCCATCCATCCATAAATACCCACAATATGCCACATGGGTTCCCCTTACTAGCGGATGGAGAAGGTGATGTGATTATTGGAACATTTTACCACCAAAGCATTGAAATACTCTTTCCACATAAAACAAAGACCTCCAGCATGGCCTGACCATCTGATTGAGAAAAAATTCTTAAAACCAACCATTGAAGTAATTCCTCTCATGTATTTTCTTTGCAGCATGGTATCAGACAAAAATACCATTTCTGATATGAACTTAGAGTTCCATTGTCATATCATACAAACTGATCGTGGGTTTCCAAGCCCACGACCGTTCCATTATAAGGTTTTCATTGCAGACGGAGGGGTTGGTACATGCCAGCCTCTGCCCCCTGAAACTTTAAGAAGGGAACCATCATCTACCACTCTCTGTATTTTTGGGAGAAGATCCTCAAGCATTGAGGCCTCAAAATCCCTCTTAGAACCACAATAAACTGAATAATGGCTAGCAAATCCCAGAACCCCTCTGTTAAAACTTTTCTATTTTTGAGGAATTTTTGAAACCAACTCCAAATCTCCATGAGGACTGACGCCTACCCCAGATAAGGGTAAAGAAAGATTAGTAGACAGGGAGGGGATAGGGTCTGTAGGGTCAGATAAAGTCATTATCGGCTCGTAAGGGGGCTTATAATCACCCTCAGACCCCAATATTATCCACAAGAAAGGATCAACCATCTATAAACGAGATAAATCATCACCAATAGGAATAAAATTTGAGGAATTGGGAGTGTGATGTGGGAATGTCATCAAATACTTGGATGAAAGGCCTTGGGGAATAGTTACGGACATGCCAGGAATAAGACCTTCCGGGTTTAGAGAAAAAAGTAGCAGTAGATAGGGGAATATTTCCTTCACCTCTCCCAATCGAGATGAATATGATCTTCCCAACCCCACAGATGATAGCATGTTATCAGTAGAAGGGACCTCTATGGCCTCTTGAACAACCAATGGAGGATGATTGAGCCAATGACAAGGAAAATAGGCTGAGATCTGTCATGGTGCAGCATCAACTGCATTCATAATAGAGGAAGGTTGTCCAGATGTCACCAAAGTTAAAATATCAGTAGAAGAAACCTCAACATCCAGAGATTCCTTACTGATAATATCCTACACAGGAAGTCTACGAGCTGAGGGGCTCGAAGCCCCCGGATAAAGAAAGGGTGATCCAATTGGGTCAGTGGTAAAATAAGGCAGACCCAACGGGAAAACCACTACCTTGGAAACCGAAGGGCCTTAGGTTTCCTATCTGTTGAGTATAACTCCAACCTTATATTGTTTTAGTCTTTGAGTTGGTTCTTCTCTCAATGGGTTTTTCCCATATCCATGGGATATATTGGAAAGTAAATCGACCCTATGAATCTGATTTATTTGATCCAAAATATTTGACTATTGTACCAATGGTATCATAGGAAAAATAGAATGAAGGGAGTTTTTAGAATTCAAGAGACACCTAGATCTTGTCTTTCAATAGTTTGAAAAAAAATCCCCGCATAAGTGGTTGAGATATGTCCACTCTAACCCTAATATACATGTAAAAACCCCATTGTATGGGATATGAAACGTCCCACTCTATGAATTCACCAATAGAATTTCCAATCCAAAGCAGGACTTGCTCATTTTTTCAATAAAGGGAATGAAATTAACCTGTATCCAGAAGAGAGAATGGGAGAAATCCATTTCACTGATGTTGAGTCCATTTACAAGGTCGTTGAACACAATCAGATGATTATAAAAGGACCACAGGTGACTTTTCAGAACTCTGATCTTATCAGAAACCCTGGAGAATTACAAGATAGCAACCCCTTCTTGAAATCTCTATAATGACTGAAACATTTTTTTCAGGGAATTCAAGTTATAGGTTCTATTGAAATAAGTATTTCCCACTATAAGAAAGGATAGACGATCCTGAAGGTTTATGTCCTCTATAGTACAGACTTCTAGCATAGATTTTTTCCGATCAGTAATTGAGAATTTCTCCCATTGATTAAGAAGATAATCCTCCATAACTGCTCGAGGGAACAGATGATGAGAGACCATAAAAACTCGCCACACCATGTCCAAAACCAAGGACTGTCGATGGAGGCAAGTCCTCAAATAGAAGAAACAAATGTTTCCAGTAACTCGGTTCACTTGGATGGGTAATAGACATGAATTGACTGTTGGAAAGAGAACAAACCTCAAATGGGTGTACATGATCCAGAACCAGAGTATATTGTTGGAAATAAAGAACTCTTCAAATTCATGATATAATGTTCCAAAATTTCGACGAAGAGAACCACATCAGATCAAAACACCACCATGAGTTCAAAATCCTGAATCAAAAGTGCCTCCACATCATTCGAGATCATAATCCAAATCCAGGAACCAGAGCATTCTAGATCAATATCCTGGAAACAGAACCAGCCTAGGCAATCTTGTTGCCCAAGAAAAACTATAAAAACGTTTCCCTTTCAGTATGAGTGCATAAAAATTTGGACCAGTGTAGATCACATTAGATCCCACACGTTGCAGGCCAAAAATTAAAAATCCATGCAAACCCACATTATGTGTGGGTTTCAAGAAACAAGTTCAATCTACATGTTGACCAAACCACATACTATAACATATAATCTTAAAAAACAATTTAAAAATACATATGTATAAAAATTCTTCCAAATATTGGAAAACTACTAAAATATAATGTCAAAAAATACTTTAAATTATATAAAAACTGCAATCTTCTATGTATGTAAGCTCATCATAAACAGGGTCTAAAAATCATTTTTCTAAAAGAACAAAATTTTACAGTTGTTAACATTCTAAACCACTTCAAAACCAATAAAAAGGAATTAAATATTGTAACAAATGGTTTATTAAGACTTTGAAAAACTAAATTAAAAGATGTCTAAACATAGAACTAAATCATCTAAAATCAATACATGATTAAGTATATAATGTAAAATTAAATCAATATCAAACAATGATTTAAAAAATTAATGTTTTTTCTCTTTCACTTTTGAAATGTAACTTCTGAACATCGAAAAACAATGTCTTATATAAAAAATAAAAAACTGTTCACTTTATACCCATGAAAAACAACATAAAATAAAGGCAAATAATTTCTTAAAATATCTAAAAACCTGCTTTGTGCCATTTCAAAAAACCAAACCAATCTATGTTGTAAACACATTAACTTCAAATCCAATTTATAACAATAAAACCTTTAAAAAAATTAAATCCAACCCAAATGATGCTATAGGATTAAAAAATTGTTTTCAACACCTTATAGAATCCACTAAACATAGGTTAAACTCACATTGTAAGGCCCAATGACTCTATGCAATTATTTACCAAAGATAAAATAATATAAATCAAGTGAAACTAACATATACACTCAATAAATTCAAAATTAGCATTAAACAGAAAATTTTTAAAATAGAACATGAAAAATTTAACCAACATGTATTCTAAATTAAATTTAAAACTCATCATATGTGTTATCCAAAACTTTAAAATTTTCAAAGGAAGAAAATTTTAAACAGTAAATCATAACATATGGATGTTAAATTAACTTCTGTTTGCAATTAAATTGATTAATAAATGTTTAAAAAAAATAAAATTTACTTAATTTGTATAGATAAATTCAAATATAATTTTAATATTTCACCAAATCATCCTCATCTTCATCTTCATCTCCCTATTCTTATTCATAACCCATAAAAATGTAAACCAATGGATTTAAAATAACATATTAGTTGAATTCAAAAACACACTTCTAAATAGTTAAAAACATTATTAGTTGGGGTAAAATCATGAACCCAACTTCATATAAAAATCAAGGCTTAAAATATTTATGGGAAAATGCAACACCTTTATTAGTTTAACACATGACATCCAGTGCTAAAAATTGATTCAGATGTTTACAGTTATGATATGTATGCTTAATCTAACAAGTTAAATAATCCAATTCAAAGGAAATCTAAAACTAAAATAAATTGAGCATGGCATGCTGGGGTACGTTGAGGCACTTGACAAACCCAATTATGGTACTTTACAATCCAATTCCAAGAAGACACATGTCCTTGAATTAAATGATGAAAATTTATGAATTAACTCATCATAATTGAAACTGTGTAAAAAATATTTTTCAGTTGAAATCATTGCAAATATGAACAATCTCTCTTGTGACCTGGGAATCTGAAGATAATTTTTGATCAACATTTACTTAGAAATTTTTATCTTCACTGATGAAACTATAAAATGTATTGTCAAAAAAATTAAATATGTCACTTATGTCATTAAAAAACACACTTTTTTTCAATAAGGCTTGATATAATCATTGATATAAATTGATTTTACTAACATGATTAACAATATAAAATTCAAATTTTCAAGCTCTTCAAATAATTAATCTCCACAAATATCTTTTAACAGCTAAAATTAGAAAAAAAATTCTGAAATTATAGTGAATGTTTCTCTGAAAAAATAAAACAAAAAATATAAATCAATTAATACATTTAACAACTAAAATTATAAAAATATAAAATCTAATTTTTATCAACTACACCAACAATTTCAAATGCAGTTATTTTAATGTCAATAAAATTATCATTAAAATTACAAATTAAACGTTGGAGTAGCTTTTGAGAAATTATTCTTGTTTTTATTTTTTTATTTATCAATATGTAAAGAAAAATATAAACTACCCTCCTTTCTAAGATGTTTTAAAAAAATTAATAAAAAAAATATTCTCTAAAACCAATTTCATTTTTGTTTTATTTAATTTTAAAACTATATAATTTTAATTTTAATTTTCATAAAAAAACTTTGACATTTATATAGTCTGATATATTTTGTATTTAGTTTTAAAAACCCATAATTACATTTCAATTTAATAATCAAATAACATAAAAAATAAAAATAACATAAAATGAAAATTATATGGATGATTATGATGATTTTTAAATCAAAATTTATTATTTGAAAAATTGATAAACCAATCAATCTTCAAAAAATTTAATCATAAAACAAATAAAATAATAGTCAAAATAATTACCTATAAATAAACGGTAAATCACAAATGAACCGATGAACCCCATAATTTCTAAAAATTACACAAAACTATTAATAAAAGTAAAAAAACAATGTTAATTAAAAAACTCACAACTTCATGTTGGGGGCGGTCGGACAACACCAAGCCATGGGAGGGGGTATCGGTCACCGGTCGGTTGGCCGACAATATGGTCGCATGCGCATTAGCTCCGACATCACCGCAATTGTAAGGAAGGATCATGCAGATTTGAGGGGCGTACAAGATAGAAACATCATATTTTCCAGATTAGTAAATCGAGGCAGGCAAGTGAGCTGATGAGGCCAGCAATGGTGAGAGAGCAGGGTAGGAGAGGAGAGGAGGGCAGTGGGGGTGTGGTTGTTAAGGAAAGAATGGTGGGTAAAGTAACAGGAGGAGACTGTGGGGGCGAGACCGGATGGAGGAGAATCGCAGGTGGCTGCAAAGGAAATTTGGGGGGAAGGGGGTGAATTGTTTCCCCTACCCACAGTGTTTCCCTATCCCAGGGGCTCACTGGGCTTGCCCTAGGGTTGACCCTACCTGGAACTCGGTCAGTGCAATTTCTGAAAGCAAAATCCAGGATCTAGAGAACCTTTGTGAAGAGGAAGTGGGGAATTGTTCACCAAAGACTAAATCAGCACAGTGTCCAGAACCAAAACAGAAACAATGATAGACCCTCCATAGTGATGTTGACCGAACGGAAACTCAAACACCGCAACGTCAAGAATTCAGGACCACAGACATTATGGCAATGAGGAATCAGAAGAGTAAAAATCAAAATAACCATATCTGAGGAAATATATATATATATAACACATAAAAAATAAAATGAAACATATTTTATATTTGTAAAATAATTTACCTATGAAAAACTCAATGCATAATAAAATTAAATCAATACGTAACATATTTAAATCAATAAAGTACACTAATTTAATATTTTAATAGAAATTTAAAACTATGCATAAGATATCGCACTTAGTAAAAAAGATTGAAAAAATATTTAAATTATATAGTATTGTATTCTTATTATTAAATAAACCTTCCTAAATTTCCCATACTAACAGAGAAATATCATCAGAATCCCTCGACACCCGATAATGACAAAGGAAGGGTTCAGAGAAAATTTGGGCTCTAATGCAAACATTATAATCAATTCAATCAAAAAAATTGGTTAGAAACATGGAATATCTATCAACAACCCCAAAATATTATTAAATAAACATTAAAAGGATCAGAGGTCTGAATAAACAAGTGACAACTACCATGTAAGAAAAACATCCAACCAAGTGAGAGAACCAAGGAGATACTCCTAGTTTTCAGAAGGTGAGAAACTATTTTCCCTCTCCATTTTTATTAATTGAGGGAAATATTTTATGAGTATTGGAGGTATGAAGTAATAAGAGATAACAACCATAGTGGAAAAACATCCAACTAAGTGAGGGAACCAAAAGAGATACTCTTAGTCCCTAGAAGTTGAGAAACCTTTTCCCATCTCTTTTAATAAAGGAGAAATAACATACCGCAAAGTATTGGAGCAGAGACCTTATCTTCAAAATAATAGGGCTAAAGGATTAAAAGATTATATCTATCACATGAGTGGTGTTGATAACCATAATGTAGTCAGATTTAGCAATGATGGAATTCCAACCAATCTCGGTGGAAAAGGTCATTCTGATGTAATTAAATTTCATGGGCCCCTACTAATAGGGGTCCAAAAAGTCATTGAGTGATGAATTTTGAGCTGTAATGATATGACCAGAAGAATTATGTGCAATGACTCTGGTGGTAGTAGTGTCATTCCATGGGAGTAAGGCATCAATGTTGATTTTAAGGAAATTATTTGATGGGGTGGGGGGTTCACATGCATATTAGTTGATTAGGGCTTGATATGGCCTACTAGTTGTCCTGATGATTGATTGTATATACCAATGACCTAGAACACTTCTCTAAATTGTTCATGAACATATTAGACTTCTAAAAATTGTAGGTGATCATACAAGGACTTCAAGTTCAACATTTTGTTCCTTCTAAATGATTAATGATCATCAAGCTTTAACATCTTCAACATTTCTTATCATATGTTAATTTTCTTGTATTAGTTTTTATTCATGTAATCCTTATCATTATGTTTTCAATTATTCATGGTTTATTTATGCTTTTAACAATCAAAATCAAGTCTTTATTTCTCTAGTTGTTACACCACTTAAATGGAAGTTAAGGTTGTGAGTCCTGATCAAAAGTTGGGTGAGCAGACTAAGTTGGTCTCCTGTAACAAGACTAGGTTGTGCCTTCAGGTTGTATAAAAAGCATAGTCTGTAACAAGGTTATCACTCCTTAAAAAGTGATGTTCTTTGTGGGCACCAATATCCTCAAAGAGTAGAGGAGATTGAGGTGTGGATTAGGGTATTTTCTATCAGAACCACTATAAATCCTTGAATTCATTCAATTTATTTTTACTGTAACTCAACTCAAGAACATTTCCCTTACTAAAAATTAATATTTTATAAACTATGATTTTTCTTCATTGATTTTTTTATACGTCTATCCACCCTCCCCCCCCTCTAGTCATATTTTCCATAAATATCGATCAAATAAAAACATGAATAAAAAATTTAAAATTTCAACAATTAAAACCAAAATAAAAATATATTAATACATATATAAAAATGTAAATTTTAACTAGATTTTTTCATTTAAAATTTATTTGAAAAATTTTGAATGAAAATTTCCCTAAGAAAATTTTAGTATAAATTTACACTTAAATTTATTATGATAATTTCATTTTGATTTTTATTATAATTATACAAAAATTCTGGTTAACAAAATTATAAAATAAATTCATGCCCAAATTTTTAGTTTAAATATATTAATATATAAATAAGCACTAAAAGTTTGCATCGAAATTTGAACTGTAAATTCTCTATGGAAATTTCTAGCGCAAACATCAACTAGAAATTTCTAGTGAAAATTTCCATTGGAACTCCCTAGTTCAAATTTTCACTTAAAATTATTGTAGATATATTAAAATATAAATCTTCAATAAAAATTACATTAATATTTTACATAATAAACTTTTAGTGTAAACATCCATTTGAAACATCCACAAACTACAATAAAAATATATTATTACAAAATTTGAAAATATAAAATTTCATCATAAATTTACATTGAGAAATTACTCTACAAACATCTAATGGAGATTTTCATTAGAAAATTATTGTTAAAATTTCCACTTAAATTTCTAGTGTAAATCACCCAATTATATTTCTTATCCACTATAATTTTACTATTTTCAGTGTAAATCTGTACTAACAGTTTGCATTGAAATTTTACACTGAAAATTTGTACTAGAGACTTGATTATCAAAATTTTAAAATAAATACATTTTTATATTTTCAATGAAAATATATTAATACATAATATTATTATATATTTAATATTATGGTTTCTTATTTTTATTTATCATATTTATTAATTTTTTGTACGATACTTTGAAAAACTCACAATAATGTATTTTTTTGTTAAAATGAAATAATGAACATTATATTTTTTAAATTTTATGAAGTTGTCAAAAATTACAAAAATAAAAAACTTATGTTAATATATATTCTTTTTTAAAACAAAATCCTTGTAATTATTTTATATTTTAGAACACCACATAAAATAATAAATATTAATATATAAAAATTATTATAATTATAATTAAATCACATAAATCAAAATATTAGGAAATCTTTATATTAGAAACAAAAGGGTTGTTTTTTCAACCATTTTTAGAATTATTACTTAAATTTATTAATACACCAATCCTATTTTATAATATGGTGTCATGCTCAAAGGCAACACATGAGTCATCCATCCCACAATCAACCTAATAATCATGTTCAAAGCCGAACCTCAGATGATATTTTCCCACTCCACCTGTTGGATTTGGTGTCCTAGGACCAACATCTTATAATTTGATTACATAAATATTTGGTGTATTTAATATTAATAAAACTTATTATTACATATTTTTTGTTTTTTTGAATGACCCTAATGTAATAATCTCTTAGTGTATACGTTGCATTAATAAGGTCATATTACTTCCCCGCTATGATGAGAACCTTGATGTTCTATGATGATATTCTCAAATAATGTTTTGTAGTTGGATAACGTATTATAATGGGACCCATAGTATATATATTGTTAGGTGCACATACTCATAATGAGATGAGGCTTCTTCTCCTGAAGTTCACACATGGTAATCTCCAAGATGGAAGATTATGAGAATAGACCTACCAGTAGGAATTATCCATATTTTGGTTTCATCGTATATTCATATCTATTAGTATGTGTGATGGTCCTTATACATTAGGTTTTTTATTAATTCATGTTACAACTCATGTACTTTGATGTATTTATTAAACCATGATGGTAACAATTATTGTAGAAGTTAGATGTATTGGGTGCGTAACAAGTGACATGTCATCAATGAATAAGGCGAGGAAGGATTTATCCCTTCCATCCTTATGGAAGCTGATATCTCATCCCTTTGATTGGAATAGAACTTTCACATTAAATTCCTTGAAAATGATGTAATTATGTGTTCATTTCATATAGTCAAAGAAATATATATTGATCATATAGGTTGGTGACATGGATGTACAACCTATTTGATGATATATTGTAATGAAGGGGTTATACTACACAGTGAGAATTCATATGTGGTTGTTGAGGTTGTGAAATTAAGTTATTTATCTTGGGTTCCTTGACCCATTTCTATATATTAATGTTGGACTTTATGAAATCCTAACTAATGAAAACGAGAAATAATCCTATAGGGTCACACACTAAGTGTTTTCATTGATCTCTATAAAAAAATTGAGTTTAATTAATAGAATAAATATTATTCTCAGATCCCCATTATTGAAAATTTAACCTATCCCAATGGTTTTAAACTATTTTGATAGCCCCTAAAACCAGTGGGATAGTATATCCCAGTGGTTTCAAGAACCTTTGGTATGTGAGCTGTTGGGAAAGCCCTATACCATTGGTTTATAGTGAACCGTTTGTATAGGGTGGTTGGAATTTTATTTTACTAATGGTTCACTCTGAGATGTTGGGATATAGATATTTTAATGGTTTAAACCCATTGGAAAAGAGATATCCCAATAGTTTTAACTATTTGGATATAGTTATCCCAATGGTTTGAACCATTGGGAAAGGCATATACCAATGGTTCACAGTGAACCATTAGTATAGGGTGGTTATACTTTTATTTTACTAAGTATTCATTGGGAACCATTGAAATAGATGTATTACAATGCTTATGAAACCATTGGAATAGACACCCCCAATGCCCAAGCTAGTAGCATCCCCACTTTCCACTGCATCTGCAATCAGCATTTCAAAACAGAATACACCTGCACTCAAAACTTTAAAACAAAACACATTAAATAATCAAACCAACAGAGCATTACACCTATAATCAAAACTACCTACAATAAAAATAGAAAATAGAAAATAATGAAGCTAAATTCCCACTGCACATGTAATAAAAAATAACACCTGTAATGAAAACAGAACATCCTCAACTTGTAATGAAAATAACAGAACATCCTTAAACCACAGAACCTACAAGGTAATCGATAGAAAATACTCAAATAGAAATAAACTAGTACATAAATAATGATAATAGATGAAATCATTTTGTTCATTTAACCAATGATAACAAACATACAAAATATAACATATATTCATTCACACCAAACCATCAAATAGTAAATATCATAAATATCAGTCAAAAATGTAGATGATCAATATGTCCCTCATCAGCATCAATATCTTCACCGTCATTCTCATCCTCATACTCATCCTCATCCTCTTTCTCATTTTCATCATAGGTCTCAACCTCAGTCCCACCATCTTCCTCACTTTTATCCCTACCCACATCCTCGCGGTCATCCCCACCCTCTTCCTCACGGTCATCCTCGACATTTCCATCATCAGGAATGTCATCATCATGACCACCACTAGGACTATATCTTAGTGCACTATATAATGCATGCATCATTGAAATATATGAATCACAATCCTTGGTATACTCTTGTGGAATTGATAGACATAAAACATCCTTCAGTTTCATAAATTCAGTATTTTCCCTTTGAGCCTATTCTTCCACATGTATGACCCTTTTCCTCATTTTCTGATTTAGCCTCATCATGTGCTACACGTTCTTACTCTTTGTTATAAAAAAATCACCTGAATTGCGCTAATGCCGCATCGAGATAATACTCTTCCCTGGTCGGCAGTATACTCTTCCATGGTGCTCATCTCCCAAAACATGATGTAAGTGATCATTTGAGCCAAACATGTTAGGATCCTAGAAATCAAGGTCATCCAAAGAATACTATTACAAATATAAATAGACTATTAAGTTACAAAATAAATATTAAAAATTAACTTGATTTATAAGACACTAAAATTTTAGATTTGAATAACTTTACTCTAACTGAAATTCAAGAAAATATTCATCCATGAAATAAGTAAAAAATTTGTCTGAATTAGTTTATCTTTTTAAAATAGAGATATAAAAATTTAGATATATTATTTTAACCATTGATATATGAAAGGATTTGGATCATTTTTTGGGTTATATAATTTTTTGAGTTATGTCAATTTGGCTAACTTCAATTCGTTTTTTTAATTAATTTTTATTTTTTTAGTTCAATTAGATTCATAAAATTTTTGGGTGTGTTAAGACTATTTGGGTGGGGGTATCACTTTTCCAATAATGTTAATTCATATTTATTTGTTTAAATTTTTTCTTGTTCAATAAATCTATTTTAGTTCTCTTATAGTTAGTTTATTTAATTTTGAGTTTATTTGATTTAATTTACTTTACATTAGTTTAGTTCATTTGAATTTTATACTAGTTGGGTTTGGTTAATTTTGGTAAATTAAATTTATGTTCATTTTATATATCATTACCCTATTCTGTTTTATTTTTTTAATTTTCATTTGGTTTGGTTTATGTTTTTTTAAATGATTTAGTTTAGTTTAGTTTAGATTGATTCATTGAGATTTAATTCAGATGATTTCAACCCCATTAGTTATAACATGAGTTTGTTTTTTTTTTGTGTTTGATTTAAATTAGTTTCTGATTTATTTAATTTCACTATGTTTAGTTTATTTAAAATATATTTTATATGTTCTAGTTTAATTTGGGTGTAGTGAGTTTTTTTCAATTTTATTTCATCAATTCAGGTTAAGTCTTGTCTATTTGATTTAGTTTTATAAAAATCTGTTTCAGTGAGGTTGGTCTCATTTAATTTTATTCCAATTTATTATATTCTCTTATATTTGATTTAGTTTTTTATTTTATTTATTTAGTTTAATTTGGTTTTTATATTGTTGGATCATGTCAGTTAAGGTTTATTTATTTGTTATTGTCATTGTTAGATCTAGTTCATCTCATTTTAGTTCATTTATTTTATCTTATATTCAATTTAGGTTAGTTATTTTCTTTTTCATTTGATTCAATTTTCTTTAGATATATTTACTTCAATTATAATCAGATCTATTTGGTTTAGTTAGATTCAGTCTAGGTTATATCGTACTTATTTGTTCTGGTTTATTTTTTTTCAACTTGGTTTTGATCTTTTCAGTGGAATATAATGTAATTCGGTGACCATGTGCATTACTAAATTTCTAAAAAAATCATAAAAGGAATTTCTCCATGATCTCATAATTACTATTTCCTCCATCCATTATTACCTATAAATTTACAAGAGTCCCTCACTTTTCTCTACCGCATTTCTCTCTAATTTTCTCTTCGTTAAATCTATTATTCTATAGTCAACCAAGTATTTCCAATTATATTAGGTAAGTCTGAGATTATCCTAAAACCATACACACAACATCATAGAAGAGTGTGAATAAAATATATTGCACAAATGAACAAGTACAACATCCCACTTTGTTTCATTATAATGGAATCCAAAAAGTTATTTAAATTTCCATCAACATGTTAATGTGGATTAAAAATCTATCCATAGATGTCACTTAAACCGAAAAATTTTGATCCATTTCCTTAATTATAGTGACAAAAAATTCTTAAATTTATTTTAAAGAACATTACCTAGAAATTATTACTCATCATGTATAAAATGAATAGAAATAGTATAATCCTTCCTAGAGTTAAAAACTATGAACATTTCTTTCTTCTCTTACTCACAACATGAAATTACTCATGGGACTACTACTACTGCTTCAACTTTTTAATATACAATAATAATAAATTTTTTATGCATAGAATGACTCATATGCAAGTCCATGTGACTCATTCATCACACGATATCACTTATAAGAAATTATAGATGACTTGTTCATCAGTCCAAATTACTCATAAAATGTTCAAAATTACCTATATGATGTTTTAAATGACTCATATACAAATTTAAATAACTCATACATAGTTCATGTATTTTCCTAAAAATGGATCACATATATTGAGGAATGACTCATATGCATATCAAAATGACTCATATAGAAATCAATACTTAAAAAAATTTGTATCCTCTACTTTAGATTCTATTATTTCTTAAAAATAATACAAGTGTCGCATAAAAATATCTATAGTCCTCTGAAATCACTTCAAATCACCATAGAATAAAATCAAATAATCCGGGAATTATCAGAACAATTTCAACCACATCTAAATCATTTATAGTGTCCTTTGAAAAATATAAATAATTAAATAGACTATTTCAATAAAATAAACTATCTTTAGATTTCTAACTTTACTTCATTCATTAAAATAATTCTTCTAAGTTATATTTATCACTAAATACATTATCTATATTACTAAACAATTCGTTAATGATTTCTCTAGAGTCATTTGAGATTTTTTATAATATATTAAACAAGGTTGTACCCATTTAAATCCATCTCTATGTAATCTTTAGAAAACCATAAGTGCCTTTTATTAGGTCTTAGATATATCAAATGACCTATACAAAAGTATTAATTTACCATTACATAATATATTGGAAATTTCATTTACCTTTAAATAGAGTGAAATTTGCATTTACATAGCTATTTGAAATGTATATAAATATTTTTATAGTACATAAAATTATATGTTCACCCTTATATAATTTCACTTTAAACTTTACATAGAATCTAATCATATTTACTTTTGCTTAAAAAATTCATGATAATGACTAAAAGCCACTAAAACCCATTGATAATCCACTATTATTACATGTTTGATATCTATTACCAAGATCATGGAGGATATTAAACACTAAAATGTGAGCATTGAAACACCTCTACTAGATACACTCTTCCATCATCAGTTCACACTATCTAAAAACAACATCCATGTGTCGTATAACATGGATTTAATCAATCTATAGTAGCACCATAGCATGGATGAAAGCTTCATTATAACAGGCTTTCAATATTCTAAATCTGATACACATTTTAATTATTTAACAATAGATACATCATGATATTAACTATAGCTATCTTTATCACCTCTATTTAATTGTATTGTAGAAAAAACTAGATCTTTACCTTCATCATTTTCATATTTTTCTATGAAGATCAGTTTCTTCAATTGTCTGATTTGGGTTCTACATTTAGAACCTATCCAACTATATTTTTTTGGAAAATGAATTTCTAATATTATTGATCCTCATATTATCATGATGTATAAAAAACTAATTACATCTAATTAAATTATTGTCATACATGCTTCCTCTCATAGTCTGACATCGCAGTCTGCCCCAAAGTGTGGAGGTATGCTGCAGTATCCTTGTTTTTTTATTTTTTCCTAATGATTATTAATATAAATTCAATAATAAAAAAGTAATTATTATTGGAAATTGTATTAATTTTCAATTAAAAACCTCAAATTTGATTAATACATTAAACTATGTACTCATCCAATGAGTAATAATTTCTTGATAATATTCTTATGGGCAGTCATCCATGATAGGTGTGGCCTCTAAATCTATTCCAACTACATCACACCATCCACTATACAATTCATGCCTATAACCTCCCAAGAGCTCACCAAATTCCATAAGTCATACTGTCCTTATAGCCTCACCATTGAGAAAATTAAAATGATGTAGGCACCAAAATATTAATTCCTATGAATACAATAATAATATAACATTAAATCCAATGAATTATTATGGCCTTATTTGTTCCAAATTGTTACCCTTTACTTAATTTAGTAGGTGTCTCTAGGATAGTGGATAGATGAGAATGTTGTCATATTATTTGTCAAGTGTTTCAAAAAAAACTCCTACATTCCCATCCTATTTTTCTAATCTTTTTTTGTCTTCATGGTACTCCACCATCAGCTGTGTGCGGAAGTTCTAGACCACACGAATACGTGTATTCCCACGCCACTTATCAGTAGATGTATCTATTAATTAATAAAAAAATTATTATACCAATACATCTTATAATGAAAATAAATTATGGCAAACAAATGACTAGGGTTTTATAAATATACCTAAGGAAGTTTGAGAAGTGGTAATCGCTGGATTCCCAGGAACTAAAGGAACATCAACCTGTATAGATAGAGTGTGTTCATGTGTATGATCTGTATGCTCAAAATGTGTCAAAGCAGCATTCAAAGAATAAGGAATGTATTTTCTTGGGGTAAATAAAGTATAAGGAAAAGAAGATGGCATAGATGGCCATGAAAATTCATAATAAGGCTTAGGAGTAGGAATCATCACCAGTTACGGGAAAGAGAGGTGATGAGGCTCTTATGAAAATTGAGGTACAAAGATTGGTGGAATAAATATCCAAGGTTTATGTAATGACATATTGGTATCAGAATGTTTGGTAGATGGTTTTTCAGGTGGATGGGCAGGGTGTGATCAGGCATGCCAATTGGAGCGCCTAACTGTAGTATCACCCCCCTCGAATCTCCAACCTAAACACTGGAACCACTAGGTTTGTGAGTGAATAATTAGTCCTTGGTGGTAGATCCTAATTAAAAATTAAAAACTAAATCAACAACATGAAATTATATGTTATTGATATATATTTTTGAAATAAAATACTCACAATAGGCACTAGAGGAGGGACGCCCATCTCACTCATTGGGAGATTGTTGTTTGCCTTATTTTTTCTTCACTACTCCTATGTGTTTTTCATTTCCTACATTTGAAACAAAAATATGTAATTAATTATAAATCTATAAATAATGTGTAACTAAAACAAGAAATAGGATGAAACATGAATTAATTAAGGAATACCACTTTTCAAACCTAATACATTATACAAAATAATATAACAAAAAAAATTATCTATTGGAAATAATTTCATCACATAATACATGTCATATAAAAGAAAATACATTCAAATTATCATGATTATCATGGGTATGATATAGTTTCCTTCTATTTTAAATTTGATCTAATCAAATTTTTGTTAGGTAATTTGGTTCATTTTGGTCAATTGATTAGGTCATTTATCTATTTTTATTTGTCTTAGATCAGTTGGTTCTTATTTTGGGTTAGGTCATATTTTCATTATTTTTTATGTCATTATTTTCATTAATTTTTATTTTTTTATATCAATTAGTTTAATATTTCCAATTCAATTCATTTTTTTGTTACGATTTAACTGTTTTGGTTTTGTTTGGTTTGGTACGTTTGAATACAGTTTAATTCAATATTAGAAAATGAAACTCAAAGAAAAATACAACTAGTAAATACTGAAAATTAACATGAAGGTCAAGTTGGATACAAAATATTTGTAATCAATAGTAAATCAATTTTTATACCACTGACCTCAATAACCCAAGTCGAGATAAACCAAAATAACTGAGAACGTATATAGATGATTGTATATATTTATCACCACAACTTCATGTTCACAATCAACTCTAAAAATTTGAAGTATTGGAGTCATCATAAGAAATAAATGGATCTAGGCCAATGGGATCAAGGATGCTATCAATTCCATCATCACCATCATTAAGAATATATCTTGAGGTTGCTTCAATAATAACACCAAATTCAAGTCATAGATGATCTTTGACATAAAAAACTTGTTTCACCATTGATGCTAATACATATGGTACATTAGTATAAAGAGTGTGATTCATGTTAATTACTTAAAATCCAAAATCACAAATAAATGTTTCAATCCTAATCTTCTAATAAAACCACTTTCATTTCATCATAGTGATTCGACCATGAGAGTAATAATCAAATAATTTTATTTTCTCAATGAATCCATAATAAGATACATTTTCAAATCAATGTCTACTATCTAATGCACCAGCATAACTATCTATTGTGGTATTTAACATAACACCATGATGTTCTGTTCTCGTGTTCTTTATTTGTTCAGTGATAATAAATATGTACCCATTGGTCACAATTTATTTCCATTCACAAACCATGAAATTAGGACCAAAACCCAAAGTTCTCATTTCCTTAGAGACAAAGACAGCAGGAAAACTCAATACCTAAAATATATATGAATATTAAACTTAATTAAATATTGATTTTATTAATATAATAAAATAATTTTTCTACCTTGAATTTCAACCAATCATAAAACTTTTTTCTATTCAAAGTCTCTCTCCTTCTCAATGATAAAGGATAATGCTTTCGATTTATCAGTTGTTTATGTTCCCTATCAAAAAAATCGAAATAGTTTAACATAAATGTAAAATTACATGAGATGAAATAACATATACATGCTCAATTTACTTATTTGATGTAGTCATCGAACAAATCACAGTTAAATAAAATTGTTCAATGTTCCATCTCCTGCTCTTCAAGGCTTTACGTCATCAATGTATATGATCTAGAAATTCCCCCTGTTTGGGGAAGTGATGGAGAATTAGGTTCAATCTTCTCATATTGTTCTTCTTCATTTATCATTTGTCTTTTTTGTCTCATAGTCAAATCAGACAAATACATTGAATAGAAATCCATACATTCTTGATCCAAGTAACCTTTGATGATCGAACCTTTGGGATGATTTCTATTCTGGACATAAGGCATCAATGTGAAAATGTTTCTTTCAGTTGAATACATACAACTAAAATAAACAGTTCCTATGAGAAGTATTTTGGTTGGAATATGGACAGTTAGAAGGATCATGAATGTGAAAATTGATGGAGGAAATATTTTCTCAAACTCAAAAAAATTAATGGTGCATCTACCAAATTTTTCTAAAAGAAATATTTTGATGACTTATTAGCACAAAGATCTATAAATAAATAGAATAACTGAATAACTGACTCCCTTAAATTATTTTACAAAATATTGTAGATTGATATTGGAAGAAACTCATGTAGTAGGATGTGATAATCATGATTCTTAAAAGATTTAACTTCGACTCTATTATGTTGATCCATTTTGATATGTTTCTTGAATAGACATCAAGAACATTAATATTCCCTAGTAATTCCAAAAAAAAAAATTTATTCATGTGTCATCACATAAGAACCACACATAACTTTTCATTTCTTTTCACTCATACACATTGGATAAAATTATGGCCTAATACCCTAATCCACCAAGTCACACCCAAATTGTAAATCATGTTTTGTCTATCCCTTCAAATTTATAAGAATTAGAAGAAACATTTTACATATATTCTTATCAATGTGCATTATGTCTAATCAATGATGTAAAAAATTGGTTGATCAATAAGGAAGCTTAAAGAAGATACTCATCTTCTTCCAATTATAATAGGTTTCCATGGAAATATTCTTCCTATTTCTAGATTTCATCTAACCCTTCCTGGGTAAAAAACTAAAATCTAGTAACTCATTAAACACATCAGTTCCAAACAAACACTGAGGTGGATTGTTGGTCTCCATGGTATTTCCAGATCTTCAACAATTATTTCTATATGGATGGTCTGTTTTTCAAGAATCATCGATGTACTATAAAACTGAATCTATAGAGATCTTTTAGTCCTTTGGTTCTTTTTTTCTTCATAAAAAAAAGATTTGATAGTTTTCCCTTCGGGCTCCATCCTAACATTATTACATAACCCAAAAAATCATTGGTTATCCACATAAGCACAATAGATATCTGAAATATGTCATTCAAAACTGAATTTTATGTGGCATACCTAAATTCTAAATATAATTCAACTCATTCATTAAAGGTTTCATGTATGCATCTATATGTTTCATGGGATCAGAAGGTCAATATATGAGTATACTCATGAAAGTGAAAGGTTTTTTCATACACATTTAGGGGTAAGGTTATAAATTTTTATGAAAATAGGCTATGTGTTGTGAGAAATAAGAATTTTATAAACAAATTCAAACTGTCACATGAAAGACCTAGCCTCACATTATCCACGATAGCTACAAAATCAGGATATCAAGTATCAAATACCTTGAAAATCCATATGTAGGGTGAACCAAATCATCATTATTATTCTTTCTCTCAATATGAATCCCTCAGATTTTTATTGATATTTTATCAGACATGAAAAGAATATGGAGTCTGGGGATCAATGGAATGTGCCACTTTACTTTCTTTGGCACACAGGATGGTGTTCCATCTGCTTTTGGCTCCCATCGAGATGGCCCAAATTTTATACAATCATCTCATTTAGCAGTTTCCTCCAATAATAAACTGAAATCATTTCAAAAATGATGAATTTTAGTTTTTGAAAATCCAAGTTCCACAACTAACTTCAATTCCATATAGCATTTTCAGAGAATATCTACATCATCTGGAAGCAACTCCTTCAAAAATGTAAGAATTCAATCGATGGAAGTATTATAAATTCCATACATTGTTTTCCCATGAAAAAATTGGATTAAAAATTAAATCTTCTTCATTTTACCACATTTACAATATACTAGTCATGATATCATCATTCAATTCTTTCATCTGGTCAACATCATCATTTTTTTTAGATACATCATGTGTACTCATATTTAAGTCTATTAGGGTAAGCATCCCTTCCTTTTCATGATGACGAATAAAAGGAAACTGGTCATCTAAAAAATTATTAAATCCAGTCCTCTCATTTTGTTCATGATCATTTTGAGATTTCATTTTCTCCCTATTTTGATACCACAAATAGTAATTTGTTTGAAAACCACATCTGGTTATATGGTAGATAGATTCTTCATTGTTCAACTAATGTCTTACAACACAATTATAATGTGGAAAATTTCTATGAATGCTATTTGAACCATTATCAAATGCAAAATCAAAAAATATCACTAACTTGTTTTAAAAATTGCTTGAGATTTGATTAGTTTCATACATCCAACTTCTTTCTATTGCATAAAAAAAATTATATTTCATTTCATACAAAAATTAAATAATGTTTAAGATTAATAAAAAAATATATTTAATGAAATAAGAACTATTCAATTTATAAGAAACCATAATTGACACACAAGTCTATATGAGAATCATAATATAATAACACAATAAAATACTATATATATAACAAAATACTATAAATATAAAACCATGATATTGAATTCAATTATATCAATGAGTAATACTATGCCAGATCCATCGAGGGTCAATGATTTAATTGTAAAAAAGTTTCTTATGGAATATAAATACCTAAGGGTGTTATTTAAATGATATTTTCTATATATAAGAACATATATCAACTCATATACTGATAACCCCCATAAAAAGGACTAGATAATTCATCAAAATATCCAAATTTATCTACTAAAACTCCACAATCCATGTCCCTCGCCTTCTCTATGACATTTCTATTACCTATTACTCATATAAAAGGATTTTTACAAATCATATACATTCATATGAATAGTTAGAGTATAACATACCTAGTAAGAAGTCACCACCCCACCACATTTGACATGTTGTAATATAATATTTTTTGTAGAAAAAATATAGAGATATAGGAGTAGAAACATCTATTTTTAGCATTGTAAATCATAAATATTGGATATATTTTTTATTGGTTACAAGTAACTGCCAATGTAATGATGGTATATACATGTATTACCTTCAACGAACCAACATATTAAATTTTAGTACATAAAAAATAATTGATTCAAGGAATATTACCCAAACCATTATAGAGAAAAGTGAATTTTGAATCCTATTTTACTTATTTTATTTCTAATTGGTGTGGGAATAAGGTAATGGGTATATGAGGTCAACACATTTCATGTAAAACTAATTCCATAGAAATTTATTCAATAACAGGAATATTTATTATTGATCATTTGCAACAAAATTCTCACACAAAAATTCACAATACAATTGGAAAATATTATATTAGTCATTATGATTTTGTTGAAATAATTGTTGTCAAAGGTCTGTAGTGTAATTATGAATAATGGTTACTAGGGTTTGCGGCGTGAGGCTCGGTACTAAGCGTGGTGTGAGGTAAAACTAATGCTCATGTGCACATAATTAATTATATACACTTTTTAATAATATTTTAAATTTCAAATTAAAAATTAAATTCAATCAAAAAAATACAAATTAAAATAAATATTGATAATTTTAAACCCAAATCGTAGTCAAATGAAAATGAATTTAAATATTAGAAATTGAATTTTAACACCAAAATATTAATGAATAAATAAGAATAATTATATTAGATAAACATATAATAGGTATTTAAGCTACATAATTTTGACACATCATGCTATTAGTCAAAAAAATCCATTACCTAAGAGTATAAAAATGCTATAACTGGTCTTTCATAAGAGTATAAAAATTATATTTAAGAGTAAACCTCATTGTAATCTTTCATTATTAATAATAAACTCAATGTATATAGAGGCATGCCTAAGGAAATGTGGAGAGCTATTCTAGTTACTATAGTGAGTCAGGTTTTGTTATTATCATATAAAAAATGAAATGATGAAAGGTCTCTAAAACTAATTTAATAGTGACTAGAGAAGTGTTGATCATAAAATTAATTAGAATATTAATACTCAACATAATTTTCATACAACATATTTCACATGTTTTCAGTATCTAAATAAAGTCTATATCTAGTTGGACCTTCAAATACTAAATAATGAAATAAATTAGACAATGATAAAAATTAAAAATAAAATGGTATTATTTGTAAGATGGAACTATACTAATGAATATGATTCTAATGATTAATATAAAATAAATTAGTAAACAAGTAACTTGTTCTTAATGGCCACTAAAAATGTGTCCAGATAATTATCTTTTGATTTTGAATTTCATAATATTATTGAATATGATTTTTTCTAGATGATGCCTTTAAAAATGATGTAATAAAATAAAAAATCTATTTGTAAAAATGAGAAACTAAAACAAATGTATAGAAATAATCTAGTTAAAGGGTTGGCAGGTTTTATCTCCACTACTATGTGTCAAAAAAATATATTGCAAGGACATAATGTTAGTAAATACTAACTTAGATTTCAAAAATATTTTAGACACACAAAAGTGTATATTTTTAGATCATTATCTTCTATAATTTTGATTAGTTATTTTTGAAAATCTATGAGGGATCCAAACTATATCTTTAAAAATAGTATTGGACTCAATGTGGCATGGGTAATAAATATTTCTATTAATTTTTTTATTAGAAACAATTTCTTGTAGGTCTGAAGAAGGATGTAATATACAAGGATAGTGGGAACACTTGGTATATCATGAGACACCCATCGATATGAAGTGCCTAAAACAGATGAGTCACGGTACCCAAACTTTACTCATAACATATTACTAACAAAACACATATTAGAACCTTTCACAAGAGAACATACACAATTTTTTTCATCTCCAATCAACACATACCGACCTATTATTTTCATAGAAACCAAAAAATATATACTAAAACCGTAGAAGGAAAATATTAAAATATAGATATAGAACTCACCGATTGGATGTTGGAGAAAACCCTTATTTAAATAGAAGCTTGGGGATGGGCCATTGTAGTTGGGGAAGAAAATTAAAGTCTCCTAGGGATCACTATTTGGAGAAATCAGAGGGAGGGGTTCATTCCACTGTGAGGACAGCTCTCGGGATGGGAGGAGGGGAGCACTATAAGGTGAGATCTCAGGATGGGAGGAGGGGAGTGCTGCTAGGGCTCAAGATGGGATCTGTTAGAGAGGAGGGAAGTGATCAAGATGTGATCCAGTGGGGAGGAGTGGACTGCTCGGGATGGGCTCTGGTAGAGAGGAGGGGAGCGCTCGGGATAGGATAAGGGGAGTGCTTAGGATTGGATCTAGCAGGGAGGAGGGAGAGATGTCTTATGCTCAAATTTAGTAAAAAACTACGTAAAAAGTTTTTTTAAAACCGTTGGCACCAGTAATATATCCGAATTGTTTTTTAAAAACTATTTGGATTGCCTTCAACAAAACACTCTCTCTTGATGGTTTAGCTTAACCATTAGGATAGAGGCATGGGTATAGCCCACATTTTTTGTAGTTCTGAGGAATAATTTTATTCAAGTTATATTGATCACATGAATTAAATAAATATTTATTCACCGGCATGTGAAGAAAATATTTATTTTATTTATTGAACATTTTAATAATATTTATTCACTAGATTATGAATAAAATATTTATTTGTGAATAAAATATTTATTTGGTTAATCAATAAATGGTGTAGGAGTCCGAACAGACCAAAACCGAGTCCTATGAAAAATATTAGTTACCAAGACCATTACATAATATTTGTTATTTCACAAGTTAGTGCGAACCAAAAAATAGTAATAATATAATTATTATTATGTTTAATGGAATTCATTAAAGGTAATAAATGTAATTCAATATCTAGTATACAATTAAATAATATTTTAACTTAAATTATAACTCTATAAATATACGGATATATTTATTTTGTAGAGTATCCAAAATTGAGAATGGAGATTTTTTGTGCCCAATGAATTCTATATCAACACATTCCTCTATTTCCCTATTAAGAACGAGAAGTTTAAGAGATATTTATTCAAGACTGAAGAATGAGAAATCAATAATAGACAACGCAAGGCATTAAACTCGCCGCGCTAGCACCTGGAAATCAATTAGAGTTTCTCAGAGATCAAAAGAGCACGTGTGGATCACCACTAGAGTGATTATATCCATAGATCCTCACAGTGCAATGAAGGTAATCGAAAAGGGTATTTTCAGAAGATAAAAATTCACCATAAAAAGAAAGTTCCTAATCCTAGGTATTTATTTCTTCAAATATTAAATACATTAATTATAAATTTGACATGCAAGATCCTTTCTCTTAATTTCGGGAAATGATTACTAAAAATAATTTTAATATATCACCAACCTCTAAAAACTTCCACTATTCCTGTAACCATCAATTGGTATCAGAGTGGCCACATTAAAATTGATAATTATTTATTTGATTTTGTTATCTATGTTCAATTTTGGTTAGATTTTCATTTCATGTTATTAATTCTTTAATATGATTTGAATCAATATGTTATCAAAATATTAATAAATTTTTTTCATTGTTTCAATTTCTTAAACGTATAAGAACAAATGAAAAATGACTGGGGATGCTATCGGGAAGTGGAAAATCATTGGCTGGTAAAACAAGGTTACCCGATGTGTGACCAAAGCAGACATCGTATACCCATGTGCATTGTATCTAGATACGTCGAGAAATTAATTACACATGGTTCTTTTGTTTCACACCGCGTGTTGACTGGGCCAACCTAGCAAACCATAAGTGGATATAAGGTATGTATCTAGCTTGTATCCACTGTGTAGTTCGGCCAAGTTAACACACCAATGCCTCGGACATGTGACTTGGATATAAAGAAACCAATATACATGGCATGTAGCTGCATGTACACGCTTTGTAGTCTCCCATTAATGGAAAAAATTAAAATTAAATTAAATTTTAAAATGCTAGCATTAAAACGTTATTTTATTTATTGGAACACCGTTGTGTGTTTTACAATTTAATAATTGTTTTAAAAAAATTAAATGCTCAATTAATTTATTGTAATTAATATTCCTTTATTGGTTCTTTTGTTTATTTTTCAATAATTACATTAATGATGGGTATCTCTAAATAAGATCAGATGATCATTAATATGAAATGGAATTAATTAATTAATTAATTAATTAATTAATGAAAGTAAGTTTATCCTAAATAATAAAATAATGAATAAATAAATTAATGTTATACATTTACTTTTGAATATTCATTGCATGTATGACCATTTAAGAGCATGAACAATACATGTGCATGTGTTGGATATTTTAATTTAATTTATTGTATTATTTTTCAATTATTTAATATTAAATTAAATGATGGCATGAATGTCATCCCCCTCCATTATTATGTAGGACCTACGTGTCCAATGATATATATGTAAACCCATTTAACCAATCCTTTGGTTCCCCTCACCTGCATGTGAGTAATAAATATTTTTAATTAGAGGAGAATCCCAAGGTGCATGGAGGAGGTTCCAGACAAAACCATAATGATGCCATCCCAGGTGACACACATGTGGACAAGTGGAAGGTTGTAATTCATGCCAATAACAACAATAGAAGTTATTTCCCCTATGTCAAATGTAGATTTAATTCCCACTCATTAAATCAATCATTAATTAAAGCTCATCAATGAGTCATTTAATTAATTAATTAATTTTTTCTATTAAATTTTTTATTTTTTGGATGTAAGGCCACAATGACATAAATAAATGAATTAATGTGAAAATATAGAAATTAATTAAATGAATATTGTGTAAATATTTTATCCAACATGTTTAATTAATTAAGTAACATCCACTAAATATTAACAAGATGTGTAAAGGATATATCAAGAAAACATTTATGCAAAATAAATTAAAATCCTTCATTTAAATATTAAGTCATAATAAGACTTCCATTACTTGATTAGGAGTGAAATTATATAACTAAGTGTATTAAATAGAGAAATTTAGGACACTTAATTTTATCAGGGAGTTCTCATTAGAGTTTTGGTTTGAATTAACCGAAATTTTATTGAGTTTAATAGACAAAGTCTATTCAATAGAAATTTGAAGTCAAGTTTTGAGGAAATCGAAGTTGGGATTACAAGATAGGGGAATCCACTCAACGGATCATGGAGCTACAAGTACATAGTTGGAAAGACCTCTAACCTAATTACTTTATTATAGTTTTGATGGCCAAAATCTGGATCATTAATAAAAGTAATGGGAATCCTTACCACTATAATGCTAAAGAAACTAGGCATTATGAGTTCAATGGTGAGGGATATAAGCACTTGATAAAATAGTGGAATATTTAATAAATAAATAAAAATATATAATTTATTTAATTTATTATATCTCCTATTTTTGGTAATCAATAAAAATTACTAATAATATTTACTTTTAAATTGTAGAATAAGATGACAAGTTCATCATCCTCACTGTCCCAACAATAAATATTGGGAAAAGATAACCTCCTAACTCGTAGTGACTTTTAAGAGTGGCTTAGATTCCTCTGGGTTGTGCTACACCATGAACAAAAATCAAATGTGCTTGAATCCTCAATGCCTGGTCCGCCTACTAAATAAGCAGGTGCTGAAAAGTTTCTTGTCTATGAAAAACATTTGAGCGATGCAGTCGATGTTCAATGTTTGTTGTTTTCATCGATGTCTAGTTAACTAATGAAGTGTCATGAAGATATGGATGTGTATAGTATGCTTGAGAACCTATGTGGTTTTTACAAGGATGGAAATAGATAGAAATGGTTTTAAATTTCCAAGGCACTCTTTCAGAGTAATCTTGTAGAGGGTTCCCCAGCTAGGCCTCGTGTGGTCAAGATCATTGGCTACATTGAGAACTTAGATGTTCTAGGTTTTAAACTCCCTGAAGAACTAGGAACTGACCTCATTCTGGAATCACTTCCTCAAAGCATCTCTATCATTGTTGTGAATTTTAATATGAACAACATTGAGAAGTACCGATCATATCTTCTTACTCTTCTTCACCGTGAAGATAAGGATACAAAGAGAGAAAAACCTTCTGTTCTTATGGTGAACAAATAGAAAGGGAAAGACAAGATATTTAAGCCCAAAGATTCTTCATAACCTTTCAATAATAGGATGATCAAGGGGAAAGAAAAGGAACAATATGTTGTTGGTTTCACATGTGGCAATAAGGGCCAAAGGGAGAAAAACTACACATATCCAAAGAATCAATGGGAAGCTTCAGGTGAATTTGTTTTCAATTTATGTGTTTATAAAAATTGGGTATTAGATACATCTTATAGTGATCACATATGTATTAAAATAAAATAACCATGTATATTTTAAAAGATTGACCTAGGAGAGGTAGATCTTAGAGCAGCCAATGAAGCTAAACTTGATACTGTAGCTATCAGGGACTAACACCTCACATTACCAACCAGAATGATCTTAGTTTTAAAGGATTTTTATTATGTGACTTCAGCTACCAAAATCCCTATTTCTATATCCATATTTGATATAGATGGATTTATTTTCAAATTTAGGAAAAAAATTATTCTTTTATAATTATAGAATTTGTTAGGGTAATGCACCATTAAATAACGGTCTTTATGTGTTGGATTATATGAACCAAATAATGGAAATCGATAATGAGGTAACTTCACATTACTCATAAAACACCCAACTTTGGAATCACTAGCTAGGTCATGTAAATGAAAAGATATTTACTAGATTAAATCAAGATGGATATTTAGATTCTATTTAACTAAAATCACATTGGGTATGTCATGCATTTTTATAAGGAAAAATGATCAAATCCCCATTTTGTGGTAAAGGTGAAAGGGCTAATGAGCTTCTTGAATTAGTTCATACTAATTTGTGTGGAAAATTTCCTATTAAAGAAAGTGATAGGTACTCATACTTAATAACTTTTACTGATGATTTTAGTAGATATGGATATGTCTACTAAATTAGGTATAAGTTAGATTATTTGGAGAAATTCAAGGAATATAAGAATATAGTTGAGAACCAGCTGGTTAAGAAGATTAAGAAACTTTTTTCAGAACATGGTGGAGAATATCTTAATCAAGACATCATTGATTATCTATAAGAGTTTGGGATTTTATCTCAAATCACTCCTCCTTATATGCCTTAGTGGAATGTTGTAAGTGAAATGAAAAACTGCACCTTTTTAGACATGGTGAGATCAATGATGAGTTATACATGTCATATATTATACTTTTGAGGATACATATTACAGACAGTAGAATACGTACTAAACTGAGTGCCAACTAAAGCAACAGATGGTATACCATACTAATTATGGAAAGAAAAGAAACTTGTGTTGTCTTACTTACATGTGTGGGGTTGTGAATCATTTTTTAAGGCCTATATAGGTAACAATTTTTTATCACAAGGCACAAAGTCTATATTTATAGGATGTCCCAAAGAAACAATGGGATAATACCTATACAATCGTTTAGACAAATTTTTTTTCATTGACAGACATCCCGCATTTCTTGAGGATGATCTTATCTCTAAAAGAGATAGTTTGAGTGAGATAGACTTTGATGAAGTCTTGGATCCATATACACACAAGTTAGCATAGAAAAAACTCCACAAATCCCTATAGAAGAAGAAATTATTCTAGAGACATAATTACAAAATAGTATTACTAGAGAGGCTAGAGAATTATAATGGTATGGTTTTCTAGTCATTGAGGACGGTGACTCATTATTAGTTAATAACAATGATACTCTAACCTATAAGGAAGTAGTAAGTGGCATAGATGTTTCCATGTGGTAAGAAGACATGAATTTGAAAATTGATTCCATGTACCAAAACCATGTATGGATTTGGTAGACCCTCTGGTAGATGTAAATCCATTTGGTTGAAAATGGGTATTCAAGAAGAAACTAGACATAAAAGAACAATTCAGTACCTATAAGGTGTGACTGGTTGAAAAATGGTTTAAACAGTGTCAATTCATTGACTGTGACAAACCATTTTCACTTATTTCAATGTTGAAATCCAGTATAATTCTAATTCCCATTATGGTTTTCCATGATTTTTTATTTCAAAAATTGATCTCAAAATAGTATTCTATAATAGGAACCATTAGGAAGATTCCTATATGATAGATCTTGAAGAGTATGTGACTCTAAAGGATTCCAACAAGGTATGAAAGTTGCAAAGATCCAATTATGGATTAAAGAAAGCGTCCAAGTCATGGAACATTTGTTTTTATGATTCCATAAAGTAATTTGGTTTCATAAAGAACCAATGAGAGCCATGTTTATATAAATGTTTTATTGGGAGTGTAGTCATTTTTTAAAAGTATATTTTGATGACATATTACTCATTGGAAACAAAATACATGTCTTAAATTATGTTAAGGAGTGGTTGAATAAATGCTTCTATATGAAAGAATTGGGGGGGTAGCATATATTATTATGATCATGATCTATCATGATTGATCCAAGAAGTTTCTTTGCCTACGAAAAATTAAATACATTAGAAATATACTAAAGAGATTCATTATGAAAAAACCATGATGGGATTGTTCCTAGAAACCCATGGCATTCATTTTCCATGAAAATATGTCCTCAGACAAAAGAGGAAAGGAATAGAATGACAAAGATTCCATACACATCCACAATTGGGTCAATCGTGTATGTTATGCTATGTAATAGGCTATATGTTTCCTATGCATTAAGTATAGTGGGAGGATATCAAGTTAATCCAGGTGACTACCATTGGATGGCAGTCAAGAATATTCCTAATTATCCTTTTCATACTAAGGATATGTTCATTTTTTATAGAGATGAGGAACTAATCATCAGAGGATATATAGATGATAGTTTCCAAACTGATAAAGATGACATGAAGTCACAAACAAGATACATCTTCACTTTTAATGGAGGTGTTGTGAGCTGGAAGAGCTCAAAGTAGGCTATGGTTTCATATTCTACAACACAGTCTGAGTATATTTCTGATTTTGAGGTAGCTAATGAGGTAGTATGGATGCACAACTTCATCTAAGAGCTTTATGTGGTAACTAGCAGTAAATATCCTATCACACTCTATTGTGATAATACTACAGTGGTGGCTCTTTCATAAAATCCAAGGTCAAATTAGAGGATTAAACACATACCTCATAAGTATAATCTCTTGATGAATTTTTCTCAAAGATATTAAGTTGTAGTGAGCAGTATTTCCATAAATGACAACAAGAAAGTCCCCTTGAGTAAATCTTTGACTTAGTAGAAACATGACTATCATGTGAGGTATAGAGGACTGATGGTCAAAGTAGTTGGCTCGAGTCCAAGTGGTAGTTTTTTGGAGTTTGTGTCCTCGGACCAAATGTTTGTACTTCTATTAGATAAATATTTGATTTATTGAATATTAATAAAACTTCTAATTACATATTGTTTTTTTTTACATGACTCTAATGTAATATTTTCTAAGAGTATACGTCAAATTGATAAGGTCATAGTTGTACACCTCTATAATGAGAAACATGATACTCTATGACGATATTCTCAAATAATGTTCTATGGTTGGATAACATACTATGATGGGACACATAGTACATAGAATGTCAGGTGTGAGTACTCATAAGTAGATAAGGCTACTTCCCAAGATGTTCACAACTAGTAATCTCAAAGATGGGGGATTATGAGAACAGACTCACCAGTAATATTTTTGAATGCTTTGGTTTCATCGAATATTCTTATCTAAGAGCATGTGTGATGTTTCTTAGACATTAATATTATTATTAATCCATGTAACAAATCATTTACTTATATGTATTTTGTAAACCATGGTGATAAAAACTCTCAAAAAATTATCATACATTTGGTATGTCACAGGTGACATGTCATTAATGAATAATTCGAGGAAGGATTTCTCTCTTACATAATTATGGAAGAAAATATTGAATCCCTTTTATAGTAATAGAACCATCGCATTAAATTCCATGGAAATGGTGTACTGAAATTTTTATTTCAGATCGTCAATGCAAGACATATTGGACATATAGGTTGGTGACATGAATGTGAAACCTGCTTGATAAGATATTGTGAAAACGGGATTATATTACACTGTGAGAATTCATATGTGTTTATCAACATTGTGATATTAGGTTATTTCTCTTGGGTTCCTTGACCCGTTACTAGATAATAATATTGGACATTGGGCAGGCCCGCTTAATGCTAATGAGAAATAATCTCAGAGGGCCATACACTAAGTGTTTCCATTGATCTTGATTAAATTTTATTTGAGTTTAATTACTGGAATAAATATTATTCTCATTTCTGAGGAATAATTTTATTTAAGTTATATTGATCACATATATTAAATAAATATTCATTCTCTAACATGTGAATAAAATATTTATTTAATTTATTGAATATTTTAATAAATACTTATTTTCTAGATTGTGAATAAAATTTTTATTTATGTATAAAACATTTATTCAGTTATTCAATAGATTTTGGAGGAGTTAGAACATACCAAGAGCGAGTTCGATGAAAAATGTTAATTAAAAAGATCATTACATATTATTTGTTATCATGAAAGTTGGTGTGCATAGAAAAATTGTTATAATTTAATTATTATTATGTTGAATGGGGTTTATTAAATGTAATAAATGTAATTTAATGGTTAGTATGCAATTAAATAATATTGTAACTTAAATCCTAACTCTATTAATAGATGATTATGTCTGTTGTGTAGAGAATACAAAATTGAGAATAGATAATTTTTAGGCATAATGAATTATCTCTTAAGTCCTCCCTCTCTCTCTCCCTCTCAAGAACAATAAGTTTCAGATAGATTTATTCATGACTGAATAATGAGTGATCCAAAAAGAAAAATGCAAGATATTTGACTCACCGCACTAGCACCTGAATTTTGAGTGTTGTTGCTCAAGGATCAGAGGAGCACATGTGGATCACTGCTAGATAGATTATATCCTTGGATCCTCACAGTGCAATGAAGTTAATCAGAAAGGGGCTTTTTGGTTGATCAACAATCACCAACTAAGAAATTTCCTAAGACTAGGTATTATTTTCTTGAAATATTAAATAAATTAATTATAAATTTTACATGAAATATTCTCGCTCTTGGTTTTAGGAAAATATTATAAAATGAAATTTTAATATATCACTCACCTATTCATGCCCCCTATATTCCCAGAACCTTCACCACCAGCATGAAAAATGTGTGTAAATTTTTTAAAATCTCACCTTATCAATTATCAAGCTATTAGTAGTATTAGTAGTAGTAGTAGTAATAATAATAACAACAAAAATATATATTATATATTAATAATGATAATAATTATAATAATAATAGTCATAAATAGTAAAGTATAACTAAAATTATATAGATAGATTGGTAGATATATTTATATAAACTTATATGTACTCTCTCCTACTGGTGATAGATTTCTCCAAGGTCTTCCTAGGTTTTTGGAGGGGTCCCTTAGTTTCTCCATGATCATGTCATTCTGAGATCTCCTTCCTCAATAATGGATTCTGTTCTTGCTTCATGGAAATATGTATCATGATATGGTGAACAAATGGAAAGTATTATTAATTTCAGAAAAGGAAAAGGAGTTGGTTACAGTAGTAAAGCATGATGATGAATTCTTGATATGAAGAATGGGGATCTTAACAGTGGGAAAGTTCATCATTAAGTGTTATTTTAATCTGATCACTTTAAAAACATTCTTCAAGCCGTTTGGTTCTTGGAGGATGGATTTTCTATCTGATATGTTGGTTCAAGACACTTGTGTTTCAAATTATTTAATGAGAGAGAAAAATTAAAGGTCCTTCTTGTGAGACCCTGTATGTTTGATAACCACATAATTCTAATTGAAGATCTGGAAAATGATGGAGATTTTTTGAATTTATCTATATCAAAATACCTTTTTTGTATCCACCTCACAGGTATCCCTTTCTGAGGGAGATTAGAGAGTGTTATATAAGATATTAGGGATTTTAGTAAATCCTTCATGAAATGGGATCGGTTGAACCCAATCCTTTAGGGTCTTTCTATGAGAATTAGGGTGATGGTCGATGCAGACACTCCTCTACTTAGGGGAACTTTCCTCACTTTAGAAAACAAAAATGGTCACTACAAAAAAAGGGTTTCCGCAACAGGCTGCAGTTATTAAAATTACCAAGTATTAAATGATATCTAGTCATTTAGTGGAAGTTTCTTTAATTTCATAGTGACTTTGTTATGTTTTGTTTTTTGGAAAATTTATCATCAGTTTATTTTTTTATTTAGTAGTAGTTATTTTATAAAAAAATATCTGTGGAAAATATAAATAAAATAAAAATAACCACCACTAAACATATGAGCGGTGGTTAATTGTAACCACCACTAAAACATATTTTATTTAATGTATTTGCTTATGGTTTCTAAAAACCACCGCTAAGTCATATTTTTAAAAAAATAATTTTATAAAAAACAGAAAATATACAAAATTTAAAATGAAATAAACTAAAAAATGAATATATGATAAACCCATCATACATATGTCATACATTCACAATCATAAATAAAAACATCTAGATTCATCATAACCTCAGTCTCAGTCAACCCATACATCTATCAACCAATACCTTGGTCATAAATATATACATATAAAATATGTAGAAAAACAAATCGTGCCTAATATACATCCAAATCAGGACATCCAATGGATCATTCTGCATCCACATCATCTCGTAATCTGAAACTGACAATGTCATCTTAGAAATTGTAACAAAAAAGAAAACAAAAATTAAAACAAAACATAATAAATAATAATTACAATAGAATAATTGATAAAATTTTAACATTTCATGAAAACAAAAAATTATCATGACTTCCTTCAGAAGAATTTAATGGACTAGACTAGTAAACCTACTATATACTACCTAAATTTTCCACTAATAATGAAAATCAAAATATTTAAGAAAAGAAATGAGAAAGAGAAAAGATACAGAATATATTCAGAATGCTGCACATAAAATTTGTTTTTTGTTAATCAAAAAGTAGACATTTTAACAAATAGCAAATAATATGTTATGAAAAACACTTTGAAGACATAAACTTACCTATTTTAGATAATATTCAACACTTGAAACAGAAAAGGGATAAGTAAATATTCTGATTTATTTTTAAAGAGATGTGTGGTGTGTTTGAAAATTACTTAAAAAAAATTTAAAGTCATTGATTTCACACCATTTCCTATATTTCAAGAAAAAATCCATGGTTGTTGTCCCAAGATTCCAGGTAAATGTCGTTTTCTATGGTTTTGACCATTCTACACATGTTTTAGTGTTTTAAAACACTAAAAATGTGTTTATAGAAAATATGGTAAAACCATAATTCAGAATGATGTTCCACAATTTCCACCATTTCAAAATTCAAGCTAGGGTCATTGTCCTCAGATTTTAGGGAAATCCAACACTATTTTCCTAGTTTTGACACCCCTGGTACTTGTTTGTAAAGGCTTTTGTATCTTTAAGAAGTATTTATTGTGTAATTCTAACAACACCACACTTTAGATTAATGTGTTGTGTATAAGTATATATAAAAACAAATCAACGGTGTTTTTCCCATGATTTCACATCAATATATGATCATTTTCTATGGTTTTGACCATTCCATGCATGTTTTAGTGTTTTAAAACACTAAAAAAAATTTACAGACATCCTGGGAAAACTGTAATTAAAAATGATGTACCTTATGTTTCTATATTTCAAAATTCAATCTATAGTCATTTTCCTTCAATTTCAGGGAAATCAACAACATTTTCTTGGTTTTGACCCCACAACACTTGTTTTTAAAGGCTTATGTACCTTTAAGAAGTGTTTACCTGGTAATTTCGACCATATAACATTCTGGATTGATGTGTTTAATATGAATACACATAAAAATAACTTATCATTGGTTTTCTTAAGATTCCATTTCAATCTGAGATTTTTTTTTTCTATGGTTTTGATTCTTCCATGCTTGTTTTAGTGTTTTAAATCACAAAAAATTCATTTACAGCCATCCTAGGAAAACCATAATTCATAATGATGTACCGTCTATTCCTACATTTCATAATTCAATATATGGTCCTTTTTCCTTGAATTTAATGAAATCCGACACTGATTTCCTAGTTTTGACAACCTGGCACTTGTTTTTAATCTTTATTGTACCTTTAAGAAGTATTTACTGTGTAATTCCGACCACACCACACTTCATATTGATGTTTTTTAGGCGTACACATCAAAAACAACTCAAAAATGTTTTTTTTTTCGTGATTTCACATCAATATAAGGTCTTTTTCTATGCTTTTGAGTGTTTCATACACATTTTAGTGTTTTAAAACACTAAAAACGCATTTACAGCCATCCCGGGTAAACCATAATTTGGAATGACGTGACTTCAGTTCCTACATTTCATAATTCAATCTATAATAATTTTCACCTTATTTCAAGGTAATCCAATATTTTTTTTCATGGTTTTTACCCCCCCTGACACTTGTTTTATAGGCTTTTGTACCTTTAAGAAGTGTTAATCGGGTAATTATGACCACACCACACATTGGATTGACATGTTTTCTATGGGTTCAGGTCAAAATTAACACATCAGTGGTTTTTTCAATATTCTATATCTATATGAGGTAATTTACTATGGCTTTGATCATTCCATGCACGTTTCAGTGTTTTAAAACACTAAAAATGTGTTTACGTCAATCCCAATCAAACTGTAATTCAGAATGATGCACCATCAGTTCCTACATTTTAGAATTCAATCTATGATCATTTTGACATGATTTTAGGGAAATCCAACATCATTTTCCTAGTATTGACCCCCCCCCCCCCCCTGAAACTTGTTTTTAAAGGATTGTGTACCTTTAAGAAGTGTTTACCGAGTAATTATGACCACACCACGAATCAGATTGACAAGTTGTCTATGCATACACATCAAAAATAAATCAGCGACAGTTTTCCCATGATTCCACATCAATATTATGTCATTTTTTATGTTTTTTACTATTCCATGCATGTTTTAGAGTTTTAAAACACTAAAACACTTTTAAGACCATGTCGAGAAAACTATAACTTGGAATGACATGTTGGCAGTTCTTACATTTCAAAATTCAATCTAAAGCCATTTTCTTCTGATTTTAGGGAAATCCAATATCATTTTCTTGGTTTTGACCCCCCCCCCCTCTGACACTTGTTTTTAAATGCAACATCCTAAGTAAATAAAGGATATGGTATTTTCATATTTATTAATAGTTTTGAATTAAATATTAATTTTAATTTAAAGGGAATTCTATGTAAGATATCATACTCAACATGAAACAATGGATTTCTCTGAAATCTTACATTGCACACAACGTTGAGTTATACCGAAAAATAATATAATATTATTATTATTTATAATGGTAGTGAACATCTAGCCATTGTATTATCGATAATGAATAGAACTAACTACAATATGATTGTACAAGTTTGTTAAATATCTTTACATTTATCTAATAAATTTTAGAGTCCTAAAATACGAATGAATCAAATTTTAAGCATAAAATACTCTAATATTCTTTAAAAGGGTTTTTTATCACCTTTTGATGGAGAACTATTTTTAAACATAGTTTTTGTCACTTTTATATGTTCTATTTGACAAAATAAAATTCTTTTTTAGAAATGGGACATCAAAATTTACTTTGGGTAAATTTTTGGTATTTTTCTGATAAATTTCATTTTTAATGAATATTGAAAAATACGGCATTTTAATTCAAAAATTATTTTTAATTTAATTTAATTATATAGATATATTGTTATTTTAATTGGTTTTAAAGTGTAATAGGATTATATTTTTACCATTTAATCCAATTTTATACATTGGATGTAATTTCACTTTGAAATTGGATATAAATAAATGTCAATCTTTTGATAGTTATTATTTCTTAAAAACACGCTTTTTCGTTTCGACATTGGGAAATAATTTTAAATTAATTTATGAAACTTATCTATTTTTAATTTGGAAAAATGGATTCCATATTTGTAATTAATAGGTCCAAATTTTTTAAATAGGTATCTTTTATTTTTATACATTATGAATCATTACATCAGTAAATATTTTATTTACCATGGTTAAAGGGTAAATTTGGTAAATAAGGGTAAACAATAATATTATAATAGTATTAAATTACCCTAACACGTGTCCCAAACCTATTATCTGATACATTTCCAACCATGGGAATCCTTGGGTCGATTTTGGGACCCCATGGAGCCACTAGGGAGGGATAATGACATTTTATATTAAATAATCTAAAGTAAGGACAAAAATAACAAAAGCATATATATTTTAGTAAAATAATTTTTATATTGGGTTATATAATAGATATATTAGACTATAAATATTAATTTTTAATATAAAAATATTTCCTACATCATTATATTTTATTTACAATTTGTAGACATAAAATAAATATATTGATTTAAGCCACAATAATGATGCAAAAAAGTTACTTTATTAATGAAGGAATCAAATAAATAATATTATAAATATTAAAATAAATATAATTTGAAAGTTTTAGTTCCATAAACTAATTTTATAGGTGAATATTACATGTTATGTTTTATTCAATGTATTTTTTTCTAAGTAATAAAGTTTTTTTGACTTTCACAAAAACCAAATACTAAATAGTTTTAAAATTGACATAAATGAGTTTTTTTAAACAAATACTATATTATTAAATGATATAATATTCCTAAAAATATAAGGTTCGGAAAAAAGACTCATATAATGATATATATTTAATTAATTAACCACTTGGGTTTCTCTTGGAATTTTATAGTATGTTTATTAACCATTTATTATAATAATACAAGAAGACATGGTAAAAGTGAACTATTAAACTAAGGGTTAAATCTGAAAGATAAGGTTAATATGGTGACCTAAAATTTTCTAAAACCAATTATTTTAGAGGATTTATACCTATCACCACCTTATACTAGAAATAAATCCATTTAAAACTATTAGAAACCAAAGATTATTTTATATTAAAATAATATTTCAAGATATTTTTAAAATGACCCTCACCTCTCTTATAAAAGGGTACTTATCCTTATCTCAAAATCACACCTCCAAATCCATTTGGATCGTCCAAACCCTACTCAAATATCCTAAAAACTACCCTAAATTAATCCTAAAGGTCTTAATTTGATCATAAATTCAACCTATGGATCAATTTTGATCAAATCAAAAGGAAGAACTCAAAGAATAGCTAATTATTTCATCACCTCTTTCAAAGTTCTTTTCTTATTATACTTCCTCTTTCTTTATTGTTTCCATAATAAAATAATAACTCTCGTACCTTATATATTATGAGATTTTATTATAAATATGGTACAACCATTTTCCTTATTCTATCCATCCTATGAATGACAAAGTCACCATGCATGCATACGTACGGCTTACCGTCTCCACGCCATGGTGTAATTTGTTATTCAAAATTATGTTATTTTGATGGATATAATGATGCGTATTATGTATAAAAATAATTAAAATAATATTATAATGTTTTTTTATAATTAATATAACATTTAATTCCATAAAATATTATCATTATGTAAATTATATCGTCGCTCGTGTGCACGTATGGATTACCGTCACCTTAACGCGATGAGATTCATTTCCACGTTCACCATTCAATAATGATTATAAAAATACATATTATTAGTAAGTATGTAATATATGACATAATAATTATACTATAAATATATGTGTTTGTGTGTGTGTGTGTGTATTTACATTAATCTCATTCACTTACTTCCATTCAATATGATATGAAAATAGAAACAGCATTTATGCGTACGTACGGCCAACCGTCTCCATAAATGGTGGTTTCCATTTCATATATCTATCAATTATACATATTTATATTCTGAATATATATGATATATAAATAATGTTTTATATTCTAGAAGCAATTAAATCATGATACAAGTGATATGATCAATAGTAACAAGTTAAATCTCTTACGATAAAGAAAGCGATTATTACACAAAATGTTACTTTAAAAAAGAAATAATTACTAAATGGGTAGTATAAAGTTATAAATGAATCTTGTATGAAATAATAAAAATTAATATGTTTATGGTATAATTTACTAACATACTATGGTCTTTATACAGGAGGTTAAACATACCCTTGACTAAAGAAAAGTACAAGGTAAGGGTTATTTCCTCAATCTCATTATTATTGAAATTATTTATCTGTAAGTATCTACTATGAAAAATTTATTATCTTTGTACATATTTAATTAAATTTTTTTAGAAAGGAATATTTTAAGGTTTTATGGAAGTGAATATTTAACTATATCATCATTTTAAATATTTTTAAATATTTATTTTTCTAAATCTTTTTAATTAATTTCCATGTTTTCAAAATGATTTTAAGGATTTATTTACATAGAATGATTGATTTAAAGTGATAATTTACTTAAAAAGTTTCAAAGAGTTATGGAAAACTTTTATTAAAAAATATCTTTTAAATGGGTTCCTTTATAAATTGTGCGACTTTTAAATAATTTCATAAAATGTGGTATTTCTCTCAAAGAATTTTATTAATTATTTTCAACTATGACAACAACTTTTATTTGATATTATTATTTATTGATGTTGGATTACTATAATACAATCTTCCATATTGTATTGAATTTTTTATGATACGTTTTATTGTGGATGTGTTACTTTTATTCCATTCATGGTTTATTGTTATAGTATTGAAATTTCGTATGCTAGTTTTAGTATGAATGTTTATGTTATGTTTCACCCATTTTTCATATGAGGAATGCAGTAGACTTAGTAAATGATGGTGGATCCTACTATAGCTCCTCGATTCATTGGATGGTCTCATGAGACAAACTAGTGTCTTGGCACAAGGCCTTGAAAAAAAATTATCTATAGTATTGTCACGAGGCTATGACTATGTGGTTATTATGTCCGGAATTAGGCATTCCCTTGTTATGAAATTAGTCATTACATGTGATTATTCATCTAGTAGAATATCCATGTGAATGTTTATATGGTAATGTTTGATATATTTTTTCCATATTATGTTCATGTTTATGTTTAAAAAGGCTTTTGTTTTTATTAAACATATTTCCTTAAAAGTTTATAGCTTCTCCTAAATTATTTTCCCTTACTAAGCATCTGAGTGCACCCTTTCTTATGTTTTATTTTCCTAGGATTCCAAGAAGTTCATTATGATTGATATGCATGGTTAATATAATGGTAATAATGACGTTCTCAAAAGACTATTTATGCTATGTTTTATGATAGAAATTGTAATGTAAAGTTCATTTATGTAATATATTTTCCAATACTGCTAAATTGATCAGTCTTTCGAGACTTGATTCCTTATAATAATGCCAATGTATTTAACTAATACACCAGCTCTAGGTTTATGGGGTCGGGGTGTTACAGTTTTTATCATAGGAAGTTTAGAAATAACCTTGGAAATAGATTTAGATAAACTCTTATTATAGAACATTACCCTAAGATAAACTGTGAGGATTAGTATAGAAGAACTTCCTAGAATTTTGGTAATGTATATATTTTGTGAATTTTCCAATAAATACATCCATGTCTCGATATGAGTAGGTAGAGGGGACTATAGCACAGATGTATCTAGGGGTAAAATCCAAAAACACCTCTTTTATCTAGACTCGAACGGGAACTGGTGCATGAAATTGGGCTTTTCTACACTCTTGGTTATGAAACTCCTAGGGGATATGCTTAGGATAACTCTCATTTTATTTAAAAGACATTATGAAGGATTTATGTGTAAATATGCCTGAAAAGAAACCATTTTTATGATTATGAGACTATATGTGTAAAAATATACAATTAATGTTGATAATTTTTGTAGTTTCTGGATTATAGAGTATTATATGATCTAACCTAGTGTATGATATCATTTAGAAATGGCACACAGTAGAAGGAATGGGAAATTCAACAATACACATGATCCAAATAGTCATAAGGGCCATATCATTCATGGTCTTAATCAAACATTTAGAAGGTAAATAGTCTCCCATGTATTTTTATCATATTAAGAAATGGTATTATGTGTTAAAAAGAAAAGTAATGAATTCAAGAGTCCTATATATTTTAAGGGAAGCAAGAGAAGAAGAGGATGACAAAGAAAAATATGGATAAAGGGAGGAAGGTAAAGAATGATTTTCCCAGACGTGATAACTATGTAAAGAATCACCTTGGTAAATGCATGAAGAGAATGGGAGTTTTTTATAAGTGTGGAGAAAAAGGACACCAAGTTTGTGATTTAAATGGTAAGAAAAGGGTTTCAAATGTACAATTATTCATCTGCAAGGAGTTGGGACACTACGTGAATCAATGTCCAAATCATCATAGTATTCTCCAAATGGTGCTATTGGATAATAATCAAGTTATTATACTACCACAGATGAAGAGGAATGACTAGTGTTCTTGTGTTGTCATTAAAGAATAATAACATTTGAGTGTTGTATCAACAATGTACTAGTTATATGAATTATGGAAATAAATAAGGATTGTACTGACGTACTATTTCATTGAGGATTTGAGATTATATGGTTCTAAGAAACGTGACTCAATATCAAGTTAAAATTTTTGGAAAATACATGGTTGAAGTAAAGATAAACCATAATATGGTTCTGATAGTGAGGTAGTTATTTTGGAATATAATATGATTGATTTGGATAAATTATATTTGATATTCTTGACTACCATGAAACTAATTTATTATTTTTTTATTCCATCATTTTTGGAGTTTACAAAATCTTTGGATATAAAGAGTATATCATGTATTCTATAAGAAATAGGGGATCATGAATGTAATCAATAATGTTTTGTGGTAATTCAGGGTGTTACTATGTTTTAAAAGAATACATGATGAAGGTATTCACATGTTATTACATGGAAAAAAAGGGCTTCATTATGTTTATCTCCCTTACAAATTTTGGACTGTGAGTCTGGACAGAAGTATTTTGGATAAGTCTAATGGTTGGAATGAATTAAGTTAGACAATAGATACTATTTTTTAGGGTTAAAACATTTCTTAATATTATTTTTGGATTGTTATAAAAATAACAACATAGTGGTTGGGTGACAACCCGTCACATTCGGCAAGGCCACAAGACATTAACCCACAACCGAAGGGTGAAAAGGGTGCATCACCTACCACTAGCCTATGTGATTTATGGGTTTTTATAATGTAGTTTTTTTTAAATATTCTTACAAATGAATTATAAATTCCTTATTTTTTTGGAACCCTATACGATTAGGATATATAGAATATTTTTTAATTTTATTATCTGTTGGAGTGAATGATGTGTTTGTGGTAGAAATTTGTTGAAGGATGAAACTATACTTGTCAAGTATTTTTTTTTTCTTACTCTATGAAGAAATTAATTATTAATATTTAGGGAAGGTATATTAAAACCAAAATGTGTTAACCTAATACCTTATGTTTTTTTGACCCGATGATATTTTAAATCATCATATATTGATGGCTTTGAGGCCCTCAATTTGACACTTGTTTGTGATTGATGACCTCAATCACTCCCTATAAATATTTAGGTTTTTCCTCCAATTATGTGTCTATAATTGCCAAAAATGTTCTCTTATTCAAAACCCTAATTTGGTGGTGACTTTTTCATTTCCCTTTAACTCTTATTAAGACAAAATTTTATTAACCTTAATTTTAATGTGGGTTTTCCACAAAGGTATTTTCTATTTTCAACCTTTTATTTTCGAAGAACAATTTCAAATTGCGAGGATGAAATTTATTGAAGGAGGGGAGAATGTAACATCCTAGGTGAATGAAGGATATGATATTTTTATATTTATTAATATTCTTGAATTAAATATTAATGTTACATTAAAGGGGATGCTATGTATGATATCATACTCAACACGCTAAAATAGATTTCTCTAAAATCTTATGTTCCACACAATGTTGAGTTATACCAGAAAATAATATAATAATATTATTATTTTAAATGGCAGTTAATTTCTAGCCATTGTATTGGAGAGATTGAATATAACTAACTAAAATATGATTATACATGTTTGTTAAATATATTTACATTTATCTAATAAATTTTAGAGTCTTAAAATAAGAATGAATCCAATTTTAAACATTCAATACTCTAATATTCTTTAAAATGTCATTTTACTACCTTTTGATGGAGAACCCTTTTTAGATCTAGTTTTTTTAACATTTATATGTTTTATATTATAAAATAAAATTCTTCTATAGAATTGGGACATCAAAATTTACTTTGGGTAAATTTTTGGTATTTTTCTGATAAAGTTCATTTTTTAATGAATAGTAAAAAATACTGCATTTTAATTCAAAATTGCATTTTCATCTAATGTAATTATATAGTTATATTTTCAATTTAATTGGTTTTAAAGTGTAATTGAATTATATTTTTACCATTTAATCCAATATTATTCATTTTAAGTAATTTCACTTTGAAATTGGACATAAAAAAATGTTAATCTTTTCATGGTTATTATTTGTTAAAAACACACTTTTTGGTTTTAAAAACAATAATTAATTTTAAATTAATTACTGAAACTTATGTGTTTTTATTTTTTAAAGATGGATTCTTTATTTGGAATCAGGAGGTCCATATTTTATAAATATATATCTTTTATTTTTAGACATTATGAATAGTTACTTCAATAAAAAATTTATTTACCATGGTCAAAGGGTTAATCTGGTAAATAAGGGTAAAACATAATATTATAATAATATTAAATTAACCTAACGCATTTCCTAACCCTATTTTCTGATAAATTTATGACCGTGGGCATCCTGGGGTCAATTTTGGGACCCCATGGAGACACTTGGGAATGATAATGACATTTTATACTAATTAATCTAAAGTAAGGACAAAAATAACAAAAGCATATATCTTTTAGTAAAATAGTCTTTATATGGGATTATATAATTGATATATTCAACTATAAATATTAATTTGAAATATAAAAAGATTTACTACATCATTATATTTTATTTATAATTTTTATACATAAAATAAATATATTTATTTATGACACAATAATGATGTAGTATTTTCCTTATTAATGAAGGAATCAAATAAATGATATTATAAATATTAAAATAAATATAATTTGAATGTTTTAATGCCATCCACTAATTTTATAGGTTAATATGACTTTATAGGGTTGATTCAATGTATTTTTTTAAGTAATAAAGTTTTTTTGACTTTCAAAAAAACCCAATACTAAATAGTTTCAAAATTCACATAAATAAGTTTTTAAAACAAATACTATATTATTAATTGATATAATATTCCTAAAAATATAAGGTTTAGTAAAAGAACTCATATAATGATATATATATGTCATTAATGAACCACTTTGGGTTCTCTTTTCATTTTATAGTATATTTATTAACCATTTATTATAATAATACAAGAAGACATGGTAAAAGTGAAACTATTTAACTAAGGGTCAAATCTAAAAGATAAGGTTAATATGGTGACCTAAAATTGTCTAAAACCTATTATTTGAGCGGATTTATACCCATACCCACTTTATCCTCGAAATAAATCCATTTATAACTATTATAAACCTAAAATTATTTTATAATAAAATAATATTTCAAGCTTTTCTTAAAATGACCCTCACCTCTCTTATAAAAGGGTACTTCCCCTTATCTCAAAATCTCACATCCAAAGCCATTTTTCTCGGACAAACCCTTCTAAAATATCCTACTAATTACCATAAATTCTACTTAAAGTCATTACATTGATCAAAAATCCAACCAATGAATCCCTTTTGATCAAATAAAAAGTATGAACTTGAAGAAGAGGTTATTATTTCATCACCTATTTCTTTGTTGTTTCCATACTAAAATAATATCTCCAGTTCCTTATATATTATGATATGTTATTATAAATATGAGACAACCATATTCCTTATTCTATCCATCCTATGAATGAAAAATTCACCATGCGTGCGTGCATACGGGCTTACCATCTCCACGACGCGATGAGATTCATTTCCACATTCACCATTCAATCATGATTATAAAAATAAATAATTTTGATAAGTATGTAATATATGACATAATAATTGTACTGAATATATATATATATATATATATATATGTATGTATTTATTTATTTACATTTATCTAATTCACTTACTTCCATTCAATATGATATGAAAACCAAAACAACATTTATGCGTACGTATGACATACCGTCTCCATAAATGGTGGTTTCCATTTCATATATCTTTCAATTATACATATTTATATTCTGAATATATATGATATATAAATAATTTCTTATATTCTGGAAGCAATTAAATCATGATACAAGTGATACGATCAAGAATAACAAGTTGAAACACTTACGATAAAGAAAACGATTATTACGCGAAATGTTACTTTAACATGAAAATAATTATTAAATGGGTTGTATAAACTCATAAATGAATCATGTATGATTTCATAAATATTAATATGGTTCTGGTATAATTTAATAACATACTATGGTCATTATACATGAGGTTAAACATACCCTCTACTAAAGTAAAGTACAAGGTAAGGTTTATTTCCTCAATCTCATTATTATCGGAGATTGTTTATCTGTAAGTATCTACTGGGAAATATTTATTATCTATGTCCATGTTTCATTAAAATGTTTTAACAAGGAATCTTATAGGGTTTTATGGAAGTGACTCTTTAACTAGATCATCATTTTAAATGTTTTTAATGATTTATTTTTCTAAATATTTTTAATTTATGTCCATGTTTTCAAAATGATTTTAAGGATTTATTTACTTGGACAAGATTGTTTTAAAGTGTTAATTTATTTCAAAAATTTCAAAGTGGTATGGGACACTTTGATTCAAAAATCTCTTTTAAATGGATTCCATTATAAATCGTGCGAATTTTAAATTATTTCATGAAATAGGGTATTTATCTCAAATAATTTTAATAATTATCTTAAAATATGTCAACATATTTTATTGGATATTATTCTTAATTGAGGTTGGTTTACTATAATACAATCTTCCATGTTGTATTAAATGATTTATGAAATGTTTGACTGTGGATGTGCTATTTTTATTCCATTCATGGTTTATGGTTAAATTATTGACATTTCATATGCTAGCTTTAGTATTAATATTTATGTTATGTTTCACCCTTTTTCATATGAGGAATGCAGTGGAATTAGTATGTGATGGGTGGAGCCCACTATAGCTCCTTGATGCATCAGTTGTTCTCATGAGATAAACTAGTGTCTTGGAACATGGCCTTGACAAAATTTATGTAGTCTTGGCATGAGGCCTTGACTATACGGTTATGATGTCTGGTGTTAGGCATTCCCTTGTTATGAAATTAGTTATTACATGTGATTATTCGACTTATAGAATATCCATGTGCATGTTTATATGGTAATGTTTGATTTATTTTTCTCATATTATGGTCAATTTTATGTTTAAAAAGGTTAATGTTTTTATTAAACATCTTTCCTTAAAAGTTGATAGCTTCTGTTAAATTATTTACCCTTATTGAGCATCTGAGCTCACCCCTTTCTTATGTTTTATTTTACCAAGATTCCAAGAAGTTCATTATGATTGATATGCAGGGTTAAGATAAGGGGAATAATGAAGTACTAAAAGAATTATTTATGCAGTGTTTTATGTTATAAATTGTAATGTAAAGTTCATGTATGTAATATATTTTCCAAGACTACTAAACTGATCGGCCTTTTGGGACTTGATTCCTTTTAATCATGATAATGTATTAAAATAATCTACCAGCTCCGGGCTTCTGGGATTGGGGAATTACATTAAAGGATTTTATACCTTTAAGAAGTGTTTACTAAGTAATTCTGATTACACCACATGTCGGATTGATTTGTTGTTTATGCATACACATAAAAAAATCAACTGTTGTTGTCCCATTATTCAATTCAATATGATCTCTTTTTCTATGGTTTTGACCATTCCATACATGTTTTAGTGTATCAAAACACTAAAAACATGTTTACAGCCATCCCAATGTAATCTATAATTCGAAATGATGTGTCATCAGTTCCTATATTTCAAAATTCATTACGTGGTCATTACCCTCTGATTTTAGGTCAATCAAATATTTCTTTTCTAGTTTTTACACCCTGACACATGTTTTAAAGGCTTTTGTTCCTTTAATAAGTGTTTTCTGAGTCAAAACAAATCAAATATGCTCAGATTGTATTTAAACCTATGTATAATGATCTAAAATTAATTTTTGATGTATAAAAATCAACTACACATCAATCTAGAATATTATGTGATGGTATGACTTGAAATTAGTGTTTTCTATATAAAAGTGCCATTTTAGTTTTATTTATGGATGTTTTATGTGTTCTTTGTAAATTTGTGAATGATCTATGGAATTTATAATTTACCTTGGATAAATGAGATATAAAGTTGGAAATTTCCATAGGGATCATGTCGGTCATTCGCTGAAATACATAAACTAAAGTATTTTCTATTTGTGACCGCCACTAATACTATGTTTTCATATAAGAATCTTGTTCGTTCACCTTTTATTTAAATATTTCAATTTGGCTTTATGATTCTTGATCAACAGCACTACTCTAACCTCCACCGGGTGTATCAATAATGGATGACACCTCCCTACCAAAGACAGTTGATGGAGGTGGCCCAGAACCCATTCCCTGCACATGTCCAGGATTCTCTTTCCCTAAAAATATTCTAACTGCGTCATTTTGGGAATCGGACAATGATTTTGAAGGTTTTTCATCCCAGACTTCTTGAATATTAACATGTTAATACAATAATATTAACAATAAATTTTTAAAATATTTGAACTTCTTAATATTATCTAATTAATAAATTTTTCATTTATATTTATTGTTATTTACTTAAAATAAAAACATAATAATGAAAATTATAATATAACAACAAAAAATACATAAAACCAATTGATTGGGGCTAACTAGATGTCTCAAATGACACCAAATTGGAATATTTGGATCTATGTAGTTTGCCTCATTTAATTGGATTTAAGGCTTGTTAGTTTTTATAATATATTTTTCATTATTATGTTCTTATGGTAATGAAATAATATAAAATGGTAATAAAAAGTAATTACTCAAACATCTTTGGTAGGGTCATTTACAAAACATCAGTTGGGCTTTCTATACACTGAAAGCCAACATAGTGACCTAATTCATTAGTCTTTATAGAAAAATATAAACATGTCCAAAGAAACCATGAGTTATAATAAAATGATATAAATAATTTTGGATAAAATAAAAACAAAAAATGTCATTTTTTTGAAAAACTCTGAAACCCAGCGATGTGAGGAATTACTTCCTTCCCATGATTCACAATATTTTTTTAGATAATTCCAACAAAAAATAACATCATTACTAAAAATTATAATTTTATTGTGTTTAAGTTATTAAGATATTGTAAAATATGCAATTACCTTATAAGATGCATCTCTGTTCATATCGACAAAGATCTTCCATTGCTCACGAGAAATTCTTTTAGTCACTTTCTTATACATCTGCTATGATCTCAGAGGAGTTTCATTAAAATCATGTCATAATCTTCATTTAAAATCTCTCCATTTATTGCCCAAAATTTTAAGTCCATGGGCGTAAAATGGAGTAAGGGACATAAAAATGAAAAAACATCTAGAAATAAAAAACATAACATGTTATAAGTATATTAAAAAAAATTAATCATGTATTTTAAATTACTAATCAAGGAATATTAAATTAAAATTACCTTTACATGAGTATCCAATACCTCATTTTTTCAAGCTCTAGTAATATGCCTTCAAACTTTATAATTAACAGGAAATATCACTGTCTCGAAAGAAAGCTACCAAAGAATCTACCCATAGATTCTAGAAGTGTCACCGATAGGCACCCCGAACTCATGAAGTGGAATGATAATCTTGAAGTCCTTGAAGTACCATACATCTATTGTGTTCATATTAGTATCCCTTCTATGGTTTTATTTATTTGTCTGAAAAATGCATTAAGTAATTAATAAAAAATAATGTTTTTTAAAAAAATGAAATACATACCAATAGTGGTTACTCACCAATATCCCCAAGATGGAGGGGTGACCAACTTCTCCATTGCTGGAGGTGAATTAGGAGGTGGGATACTAATAACATCTGGGAAAATAGCTGGCTCACTAGGAGTCTTGGGTACAATGGAATCACCAGATCCACAGAAGATGACAATTGTGGTGGTGTGCTCTAATATGTTGATCGACTAGGATCCTATTTTTTTGTTCTTATTATTACTATATTTCAAAGGGTTAAGGTATATTAAATGTATAAAAATAAAATAATAAAAAAAATTTACAAAAAAAATAAAAAGAAAATGTAGAAAAATGTATATATGTAATAAGCACTTATCAATGAGAATTTTTAATATATTTTATTACCAATTTATACATTCAACTATCTTTATCTTCGTTATATTTATTATTATCAACCTTTATTATGAAGATTCTTTCATTTTAACCCTCTCTTGAAAGTTCTACTCTTTTGCTATTGTCTGGAAAAAACACTTAAATGTTTTTTGGTTAATGAGGTACACTATCATAGAGCACTAATTTATCTTCATTGCCCATATAATATAAATATATTTGTTATAAGTGTACAATAACACTCTAACATTCATGTATTTCATCATCCATGTAATAAACCATCTTCCCTAGTAAATCCATGTTAAATGGATCATGCTTTGCATGCTCACTAGTATCCATCAAGAAATAGAAGTTGACATAAGTAAAATGTAACCAATATTTCATTATACCCATGTCTACGTTGAAACACTTTCATTTGAATAAGACAACTGAAACTTGGACATAATAGTTTATTTCAATTATATCATTCATCTTCCAAGAGTATCCAACCTCTGCAACTCTAAATACACCACTATTTCTAGTTTTTAAGTCTTCTTCATGATAAATTGTATAAAGCATGAATCCATGAATATTTTATTCATCGAATCTCGTATCCCACCTTAGATGACCTCAAGCCAAAAAAAATCAAATCCTTCAATATTTCTACTCGATTGTTAACATTCATTATCTAGACAAAAATATATAAGGTGTTACATCTAAAATAGAAAATTTACTATAGTTTAATAGTATGAATATGAGTATATACTTATATCATGGGAGAACTATTCAAAAATCTCTTTATTAACATAGTTTGTTAATTCCATGTCATTTTGAGCTCAACCACTTAGTCACCTCTTTGTTTTTAGTCGCAATACTTAAATAAATGGATCTATAATAACACTATTGAGTGGTACATATCTATGTTCTTGTAGTAACTCCAATTTAGTTAGTGTAAATGTTACCCCCTTTCCAATTGGTCGTCCAATAGTTGTAAATATCGATGATTGATTTTCAGAATGAGAATTAGTGGAGATGTCTTCATCACTTCTATAAATACTGAATCTAGTCTCAATCCCATCCAAATACCTAGAAAAGAAGTTCAATCACTCTTCAGCTATGTAACCTTCCGTAATAGAGGCTTCTATTTGAGATTTATTCCTCACATATGATTTCAAATGACCTATATGCCTGATGAAACAAAATAAGGAACAAATTAGAAAAATTTACATAATGATTTGATAAAATCGAATTCACCAATAAAAATTAAAATAATATCAATGTACCTATCAATTGGATACATCCTTTAATAGTGTACCGATCCACCAAGTTTAGTTTCTTCAACCAAATAAATAGTTAAATGAATCATGACTATGAAGAATGAAGTGGGAAAAAATATCTCTAAATCCCAGAATGTCAAAACAATTCATTATTGAAGTTTATAAATCTTAGTTGGATTTAGAGTTATTCCAGAAATCTCTCTGAAAAAAGTTACAAAACTCAACTAAAATAGTAATTACATTTTTATGTAAAGTATTACACAAAGCCAATGTCAATAACTTCTCTATAAAGATATGAAAGTAATGAATTTTTAATCCATGTAACATTTGATGTTTTAAGTCAACATACCTTGAAATGTTACTTCAATATCCATCTGACACTTTTACATTCATTAAATTTCAAAGGAATATGTCTCCCTCATGATTTTTAATTGTAAAAATAGCTAAAGGATTATTTCCATTCTCATTTTTCCACAAGACATGATTTATATTGACTGACTCCCTATTCGTACGAGCATTAAGGTGATCTTTTGATTTACCCTGCTCATTCAGAACTCTAAAAATTGCATTATCACAGAAGTTCTTCTCAATGTGAATTATGTAAATATTATGACAGATCAAATTAAACTCCCAATAAGGAAGTTTGAAAAATATACTTTTTTTCTTCCATTGTTTTGTTCCATCTTATTTGTATAATTTACCTCATACCCTTTTACCCCATCTTTAAATTAATGATATTTTCCAACTTCATCAGTTACATTCATTAATTGTCCCAATATTTCAAAACTAGATAACACCTTTGGTGACATTATCATTTCAATATCTCCATTGAATCATGTCTTGTTAAAATTGAATTTATGAGAAGCATCAAGAAATCAATGATGACACATAAAACATAATTTTTTGTTGTGAGGTAATCGTTGTGGTTCAAAATTAAAATTAAAAACTGGGAAAGCCATACCAGTATGAGTGTTCCAACCAAATAAATTTCATATTCTAGGAAATTTACTAATTTTCCACATTAAAGAAGCATGAATTTTTAATAGTTCTCTCATTGAATCATCGTATGTTTCCACGCCATCATCCTATAATTCTCACAATTATTTGATTAGAGGTTGAAGATATAAGTAAATTTCATATATGGGCATTTGATTTCCAGGAATAATCATTGAAATAATGAAATAAGTCTTCTTCATACACATATATGTAGTTAGATTATAGGGGATAAAAACAACTGACCAAATACTATAATAAATACCTAATGTACCAAATGGGTTAAAACAATCAGAAAGAAATCCCAAACATACATTCTTAGGATCTGAAGAAAAATTCAGATATAGATAATCAAACATCTTACATGGTGTTTAATCTTTTGGATGTCTCGTCAATCCATCGTTATTATCCTAAGCATGTCACTTCATGTCATATACAGTCTTAGATGACTTGAATAATCTTTTCTGGTGTGGTTTCAGAGGAATGTAATTCAATACCTTTGGAGGAGGTTTATTTCTTTGTATCTTGCTAGGGTTCCATTTATTTATAATCTAATTTTTATTCATTAAAATTAATATGCTTGTATGAAATATTGTGTAATATTCTTTATTATTCTCGTCTCCCTAGAAAAGAAAGAAATCATTAGGTTGTGCATGTATCATTATATAATCAATTCAAAGTTTGTTTTTGACTTTCTGTATCTCATATAATGATGTAGGGATCTTATCTTCACTAAATTCATCATGAAGAAACTCTAAAATCAGGGACATTTCATTGTTAGTAATTCCATAGAGTCACTTGATATGATACAATGTTAGTAGAAAAACAACATTGAATACTTGGAAGACCCTTCAAACAAATCTTAATTTCTGTCTTTATCTAATTCATAAAAATCATTTTTTGTCACTAAAGTTCTGAGAAACATTATCCTGATCAGAATAAATTGAAGGTTCTTTTGATCTACTAAAATCTTGTACATTGTATTTTATAAAACCAAATGCATCATTTTACAAATTTCCAAATGAATTCTCCTCTACTAGGTCACTTTGTATTTCAATAACATTATTTTAATTGTTTTGAAATTCCATAAAATTTGATTCACCGTTACAAATACAACACACATATTGAAGAGGAAAATATTTCAAAATAAAATGCTCATATAATTCATCTGTATTCAACCATTTCTTGAATTTACAATCAGGAAACGAACATGTTATTCTACTATCCACTGATTGGTTTTCAATTGCATAATCTAAAAATTCTTCAAAACCCTTATCATATCAAGGTGTGTTATGGGGTAAATTAATACAAATATTATCTATAGATATTGGATTTTATTATTTATGTTCATTAAAATATAAATATATAACTTTTTAATCAAACAAGCACAATCAAAATTAAATATCACCCAACTCCTCCATTGAATCATTCATAACAATTATAGCGGAAAATGGGATGAATCAAATAAATAAATTTTTCTTACTAAAATTATAATATAAAAACATGAATCAAATAAATTATTATTTCTCAAAAACATATATTAATAATAACACAAATTAGATGACCACCACATTTTATCACAAACAAAACCTATGAACATTCTAATATATGTCAAATATTTATTCCTAAATTGAGAATTAGAATATTAAGTGTATTTCTTAGTAAAGATAAATTTATTTTTTTAGGTCAAATAAAGATATATATGGGTTAGAATAAAAATCAAGATAGTGATATTTGAAGATAGATACATGATTGAAATAACTAATATTTAATGATGGAATTGTGCAAAACAACCTCTATATTAAAGATGATAAAGATGTATCAATTATTCATATTTTATATATAGATGATATTATTTTTATGGTAAGGGGATTGATCTTGCGAATAAAATAGGATCCATGGTATTATAAATTCTTGATAGATTTTTTTAAAATTTATTTTAAAAAAGTACAGATATAAAAAAAATTCCCACAGGGAAACCTAAAATATATTTTGAAAAAATTGATTTATTATGATAAGTTTCAATGGTGAAGATCCTCAAACAACCTAGTGAAAACACAAGAATAATAACTTGATAACATAAAACAAATATGGAAATGTGATTGATTATTAATCAATATTCCATGTGAAATATTTGTCAAAGTAATAAAATAATATGTGTAATGACTTTTGACAACAAAAATCAACAATTTAGGGTGTTAATAAAATAAAATATATGATAAGAAGCCATTGGCACTAATAATCGACTGCGTAGGATACCCATTCAAATTACGTTTTAGAAATTATATGGATTAGCCTCTCCTATGAATTGATCATTCCCTCCTCGATCAATCAATATTCAAGAACATCAGCCTCTAATTATTTGTGAATCCATTTGAATGCATTGTGAGATAATTTCTTCTTTATTTATGAGATATTTTGGTGAAAATTCACTTCTAATATTGAGAATGTGTACCCAGATTTCAACATGATTAAATCATTGCATTCTTATCCATGGTATTTTATCCCACATTATTTTTCAGTTTTTTTCCATGTAAAATTAGTTCATCCACTATTATATTCACTTTCTTAATTTATTTCTCAATTTTTCACTCCAATCCAACATTAAAATGGTATTTAATTTCAAATAATTAAGTGTTAAATGACATTATATAAATTAAAAATAATTCCATTATAAATTTCCCTTTAAATTATCTTTAGTGACCAAAGTATGGTCAAACTAAAAATACAAAAAAATTAAAAAAATTTGTCAAATAGAAACTAACTGGTATCTATGTCATGGAAATAGTCGGTAAGGGGGTCTCCATAGAGAATGTGAGAGCGAGAGGGAGGTTGGAGGGGATCTAGGGTCTCTAGAAAGGGGATACAAGAAGAAGAAGGTCATAAGGAAGGTTACCTCCAAGGTGGGGGTCGACATCACAGTAGAAGGGGGGATCTGAGATGAGAGAGGGAGGTATGAGGTGGTCATGGGGGTTAGTCTCACCACTAAGGAGTGGAGAGGTGCAAGTTGGGGAGGGGCAGATAGGGGTTGGGGTCACATAGAGGGAGTGATGGAGGGGGGGATTAGGGATTTTTTATAATAGTTAGTGGCAATTTAATTAAAACCACTACTGATTGTTAAAATAAAAAATAGAATTGGTTTGATTAGACCACTGCTATATTATATTTAATTTTAATCGGATTTATTTCATGAAGGTTACTAGAATATCCTATAATAGACCACCACTGACCAGTTTTTTTGTAGTGTTTGGGTTTCTTGCAAATATAAAAAATTTCCTATCTTTTGTTTCTTCTACAGATGAATGGGAAACATTGAGAAGGATTGTGTCTCTAAGTTAAGGATGAATATGGTAATATAATAATGAAATTTTTCCCTTGGTTATAGGACAAACATCATGGGATACTCTTTGATCTAGAATTAGAAATATCCAAATATAGAGAAATGCTCCCCAAAGATCATATTATGCATACAAATGCTGGAAATAATAACATCCTAATGTTGGGACCACCCCATTCATATCTAGACCACAATGATTTGATATAGACATATTATATTTTGAAGTCAGTTCTCCCATCAGTACCCAATTCTTCTTGAGATATCATTTTGGGCATGAATAGATCTCATACAATAACAACACCAACTCCTGCATGGATGAACTCGGGTTCAGGGGGGTTACCCTTACCTTCCTACATGATGAAACAAATTTTTTGTGATCCACCGGATCCTTCCATCCCTCAATGCATGGATCCTATCATGTTTCGTTCTGATTAAGGTGATGATATGTTAGGATTCAATTCATCAGGTCCTAAAAATAACTAGACATGGAAGAGGAGAACCAGAGGGGACACCCGAACTAAAATCCCTAAGTTGGTCCTATGTGGATCTAAATGAGGTGCTGAATCCTCTCTCCTAATGGAACATCTCCTTAAAATATGGAAAGTGATCTGTGAAGGATCTATTCTCAAATTATTAGAGGCTAAGACTGGTTTAAACCATCCTCGCATAGGGAAATGAAATCATTGTGTTGGAACTCTCATGGGGTTTCAACCCATGCTCAGTTCATATGCTCTGTCAATGGATCTATAAGTAAATCCCTAACAAGGTATTTTTTTCCGAGAACATATTGGAATTTAAGAACATAAGAGGTAGTGATTAAAAATTTCGGTTTTAGAACTTCTTCTTGATTGGCTGGCTTGGCCATGTTACTGGACTTTGCCTTTTGTAGGGAGAGGATATGAATGGTTTAGTGGATGGATGTTCTCAGAACCACATCGACTTCTCATTTAGAAATCCTAGGAATCCTGAATAGAAATTTTTGGGTATTTATGGTTGGGAGAGTGCTAGTGAAATTGGAAACCATGAAATTTGATTAAATATATTAAAAATATGCTTCAAGGTCCCATTTTTTTAGTTATGATTTCAGTGAAATTATTTACCATCGCGAGAAGACATGTGGAACCAGAAAAAATGATTCCTCCATGAAAAAATTTTGGGATTGATTGATCCATTATAGACGCTCAAATATGGACTGGTCAGGGAGTCTTTTTACATTGTTTCGTGGAATTGACTATACCTCCAAATTTTTTGAAATGATTCATTGGTCTGTGGTGCATGGTTATTGGATGATTTTATTTTCAATGTATGAGGTATCCCACCTTCCTCTGGTTTCAACTGATCACTACCCTATTTTTCTCCAACTGCAGGTTGTATCTATGGGTGAAATACCTATATAGGTATTTTTTGTCAATGTATTTGGATCCATAATTAAAATGTTGGTAGTTGGTCTAATATTCTTGGTATTCCTCTCGTGATAATGTTTGGGATAAGACCAAATCAGTGGCTTTATAGGTGTAATGCTATAGCCAAAAATGCTATAGGAATTCTGATCAGAGGATTCTTAATCTTGAGAAAACTTTCAAGACATTCTACAAGGATCCCAACCCAAGAAATGACTGGAAGGAGGCAATTTCATTTGAAAATTAATTAAATTAGGATTTGAGAGATAAAGAGAGATACTGGTTTTCTAGATCTATAGATTCCTTCATCAAGAAGGGTGACCAAAATACTACATTATTCCATAAAAAATCCTTAGGTAGAAGAATAAAGAATTTAATTTCTAAATTGGAAGTTGGGGATGGTAGCTTCTCTTATAATGGGGTTACAATTCAGGAGCATATTGGGTCCTTCTTCAACGACTTGTTTCATTCCAAAGGTAGTGCCTACATGGGAGGTCTCTTGAATTGTGTGGAGACAAAAGTCACCATGACCATGTCCTTAGAACTAGAGTCACACATCTCTCTGGATGAAATTGTTGCATTCCTAGGAGTATTCATTCTTCAAATGTTCCTGGCCCAGATGGTTTTCATGCTTTATTCATTAATTAGTTTTAGCATATAGTGGGTTTGGATATTTTCACATTGATGTAGGGATTATAAGACAACTCTATTGGTATGGAAAAATTAAATGAAACCCTTATTTTTTTTATTTGAAATTTTATTTGCCTAGTTATAATCTTTTATTTTAGGATTATTGATTTTTGCAACATGGTTTACAAAAAAAATTCAAAGGACCTATCCTGCTACTTGGGTAAGGACCTTCCTTCTATTATATCTGAAAATAAAAGTGCCTTTGTTCCTAAAAGAATTATCACAAACAATGCTATCGTGGCTCATGAAATATTCCACTCTATAAAAGACTGATCTTCTTCTAAGAGGGGGATTTTGGCCTTAAAACTAGACATGTCTAAGGATTATGATATTTGGGAATGGGTTTTCCTAGAATAGGTTATGAGTAGAATAGGTTTTGTCCAAAAATGGATGAGGGATATCATGAGTTGTGTTAAGACAATTTTCTTTATCATAATGTTCAATGGTTTTCTCACCAAATACATCAAGCCATCTGGAGGTCTTTGGTAGGGTGACCCATCTCTCCTTATTTATTTCTCATTCTTGATGATGTTTTTCTCATTTTTTATCAAAATAAACTTTGGAAATGATTATTAATGGGGAAAAGTTTTTCCAGCATAATATCCCCATTACTCATCTATTTTTTGTTGATGATTATATCCTCTTATCAAGAGAAACTTACAAGAAATTCCATGAGGTTCATAGAATAATTAATTCTATCAATAATGAATCAGGAACGTGTGTTAACTTTGACATGTCAGAGACGTATCTTAGAAAGGTTGTTCATGATAAGATGAGAAATTCCATTTCTGGTTTGCGTGATGTCAAAGTTGTGGAGAAGCATAAAAATAGTTGGGCCTCCTGATGGTATTTGGGCACTCTAAAAGAGATGTATTCTCTTTCATTCTTGATAAATTCCATAAAAACATTCAGGAAGAGTTCGAAAATAATCTCTCAAGGTCAAGAAATAAGGTTCTTATCAAAATATTGGACCAAACAATATGATCCAATGTGATGTCCTTATTCAAACTCCTAAGTTATTTTATTCACCATATTCATTCTACCATTTTGAATTTCTAGTGGGGTCATGCTAATGGAAAAAAATAAACTTCACTAGAGCACATGGGATAAGCTTTGTGACCAAAAAATCTTGTGGTAGAATGGGTTTTAGGGATTTGATCATTTTTAATAACATCCTTCTTACCAAACAAGGATGGTTCTTACTTCAGGACCTCAAGATCCTGTGAAAAAAAAGTTACACTACCACATATTTGGGTAAGGGATGTGTCAGCTTTTTTTAGTGCTAAGAAGAAAGTGCTGATAAAAGACTCACCTTTACCGTGCTAGCTAAAAGCACTAATAAAGGTCACGTTTATCAGTGTTATTATTAGAACTGATAAAATATTTTAATAAAAATGTTATTAATATATATATAATTATTACATTTATATTCAAAAATAATATTTATTTAGATACATTAATTAAAAAACACATGTTTATAATTAATATAAATATTATATATTATAATATATATTTTTAATAATTCAAATTTATATATAATGTTTTTTAAAAAATTTGTTTGTATGCTTATAAATAAATGAATAAATATTTATAAATATTTATAAATTTATAATAATTTTTTAAATGAAAAACATAAATATTATATTTATAATTATATATAAATACAATTTAAATATATTTATTTATATTTATAATTATATATAAATATATTTCTCTAATGAATTTGATGCGTGAGTATAATTAACGCTATATGATCATAAAGTTTATTTGTGGATGTGATTGTGAGTAATGTTCAAAATGTTAAGATTACCTATATTATGATAATGCATAAGCATGTGTTTTGTATTCATCATTATGAATGTTCATTTATAAATTGAAACTCGTATGATTCATTCATGTTATACCCATGAAAATTTTTTATTCTCGTAAATACTTATAAAATTAAAATAAATATATTTCAATAATAAATATATTTATTATATTTTTAATTATAAATTTTTAATTATACATAAATACTTTCTAAATATATTTATTTATAATTATTATTATAACTATATATAAATTTAAATAATTCAAAAATTACAATAAATACATTTTTTATAATCTTATAAATATATACATTTATAACAAGAAGGTTTGGGGTAAATCCCCTTATTATTAAAATGAAATAAAAATAAAGAGTTCTTGAAAGAATAAGAAGAAAGTGGAAATCCCACATTCAATATGAAAAAATAGCAACTTAAGCATCACCATATGCATGATCAGAGTTATGACTAGAATCATCATCATCAGTAGTATACTCCCACTCTAATTGTGAATTCCTCTGACTAAGAAGTGAAATATACTATTCCTTAACCTTCTCTTACTCTGGAGTTAAATAAGCTAATCGAGAAGACATGCTTCACTCACGCCCTCGATTGGAATCATCACGACCACCCAGTCCTTAGATTTTTGGATGCCTACCTCACCTACATGTTTTCTAATGAATTAATACATTAGGAACACCCATTTCATCAAGAATGTCTTTAAAAAAATGGCATTAATCGTCATTAAGAGACACAATTTCCTCAAATAGGTTACCCTATATAACATTCTTTGACTTATCTTGTTTATGATCAGAGACTTTCGGTAGAAAACTTCTATTCACCGAAGAAGTTTTCTTATCACCACTAAGAGATACATCAACAATAACATCCAACCAAAGCCTCTACTTACCAGAGCCCTACATAGGGATATCAACTGACTAATGAATTCCCTTCACATCCACTTACCCAATAGTAGATTCCAACTACCCTTTAGATTGACCACCATGTCTGGTATCAACATTGGAGAAAACTTCTAACTGGCCAATCTTTTGAGTCTTAGAAATACCTTATTTCCCTTTCCTTTTGAAACAAGAATCCTTATCATGACCACGAGTATGAAAATTCTCATAGAAAACTGATATCCTGAAATTGGCTAGATCATTCCCAGTAATATTACACTCCTTGCAGAATTTTGGAATCCACTAATGGGAAATTTTTAAATCAAACTCATCATCATTTGTAGGAAAAAACCTGATCAACTAGGGACGAGTCCAAATCAACCTCAACTAAAAAGTGGTAAAAATTCACAAACCTTGGTGTTTTGGTTTTTTTATCTATTTTAATAGGGAGACCAATCAACATGGAAATATCCTCAATGATTTTTGGATGCCAAAGGATTCAATAAAGACCATAAAACTTTACCTTGATTTGAGTAGAAGAGTTACCTATATCAAGTGGATTGAATTTTCTATCCCATTCCTTAATATGAAAGAATCCAAGATTAAGAGATATGGAACTGAACCCCCATGCCTACATCTTCAACTCCTCAGAAGGGAAGAGGATATGATATAACCCACATCCTAGTGAAACAAATATTCAATTAAAAATGACCCAAATATCTGATAACCGGTCAAAAAAATCAAAAAACTTTAATGGAATGGAAAAGGCAGTTGACCCTTTGAGGAGGGAGAAAGAACACGCACCTGCATCAATTGTGATCATATCATCACAAGCTTGATACTTTTAATCGATCAAAACCACAACAAGATGCTCTGTTGTAACACCCACGACAATCATACCCTACCGCTGCATGGATGGGCTAGTGCTAGTCTTAAGAGGAACCTCATCCTTTTGAACATTGTCCTCACCACCAACCTGCACAGAGCTGAGAAACTGGGGGATAGACATCGACACTGGGAGAAACAACATCATCTACCAACCCGACGTAGGAGGAACCACGTGAAACAGCAAACACTAGATTGGCTTCGATGGAAATTGATGCCAGCCACCTCATTTGATGATGAACCATCCAAGCAACCTAGTAATATGAACCAAATCATCACTGACAAAAACCTAATCACCAAGATCATCGTAGAGCCCTCGTCACGAGCTTCTCAGTGCGAATCAAATTATATAAATATGTTTATATATTAATATATATGTGTGTGTGTGTGTAAATATATTAATAATTATATAAAAATATTTATAAATATAGTTATATAATTGTACATATTTAAATAATTATAAAATTATATTAAATATATTATTAATATTTATAATTTTATAAATATGTATAATTATATAAATATATTTATAAATTTATACATATATTTATAAATATATAGAAATATTTATAATTATAATTATAAATTAAATATATATATATATATATATATGTAAATAAGTATAAAATTATAATAAATATATTTATTATAAATAATTATAAAATTATAAATATAATAAATATATTTATTATGATTTTATAATTATAAATAATTATTTATTTATTTAAATAATTATAATATTACAATAAATATATTTATTATATTTATAATTTTAAAATTATTATACATATATTTATTATAATCTTATAATTATTTAAGTAAATATATATTTATTTATACTTATAACTATAAATAAATATTTATTTATTTATAATTATAAAATCATAATAAATATCTTTATTACATTTATAATTTTATAATTATATATAATTGTATAAATATATATAAGTATATAAATATATACAAATATTTATAAATATATTTATTATATATATAATTTTAAATAAATATATATTCATTTACAATTATAATTCTAAATAAAAAATATTTTTTTTATAGTTATAATTATAAATAAATAGTTATTCATTTAAAATAATATAAAATTATAATAAATACATTTATTATTTTTATAATTTTATAATTTTATATCATTAATATATTTATCACATATACTAATAAAATTATAATAAATATATTTATTATATATAAGTATTATAATTTTATAATTATTTAAATAAATATATATTTATTTATACTTATAACAATAAATAAATATTTATTTATTGAAATAATTATAAACTTATAAATTTAAAAATATATATATGATAATTCTATAATTATTTGAATAAATATATTTATTATAATTTTATAATTATAAATAATTTATTAACATTATGTCTTTATCAGTGCTAAAAAAGTGTTGATAAAATGTGTCTTTATCAGCGCTATATTTTTAACGCTGATAAAACATGTCTTTATTAGTGTTTTTTTAACACAGATAAACGAGTATCTTTATCAATGCTAAAAAAACTATAAAAATGTTGATTTTATCAGCACTTTATAATTTATCATGGATAAAAATCTCCTTTATTAGTGCTTTCAAAAAACATTGATAAAATCCTTTTTCGTTTTTATAAATGGAACCCTATCAGAACCCTGTTGCCGTATACACCTTAATCATTCATGGAACTAGAGCTCTACTACCCCTGTTGTCGCCTTTGCCTCTATTTCCCCTTCTGCCAGACCCTATTGCAATCCTCAAACAACCAAATCTAAGGTATTATATTATTTGCACCTGTTTTTTTACTCATCACCCATGCTTACATTTCACATTCTCTTAATGAAACAAACTCTCATCCTTTGCACGCATCTTAATCATCATTCTCTTGTTTCATTTTCTCGGTGCCCTAACATCAGATCCAATGGAATCGGTCGAAATTAATTCATTTGGATTCTCTTACAATAATTTTTTCCCTTGCCTTGAATAGTGAGACAAACTAGTCAATGAAGTATAAGTAGGGGTAGTTCAAGTGAGTTCCAAAGAGATTCTATATTGTAGAAAATCAATTGAGGCTAAAAGTTTAAATATTAATACCTTGGAACCCCAAACTAATTAAATGTAATTAGTTCATAAGTAGATAAGAAAAGAGGAAGCTCTCAACTAGGATATGGAACACTAACTATGATTAAACAACTTATTAATTCCTCATTTTTAGGTAGGTGAACAATCAGCCTAGAATCACTAACCTAAGAGGCACATGCTGACCAGTTCAGATGACCCAGAATGAGTGTAGGACCACTCGCCCGTCCATGAAGAGGGACAGACATTGGTACACTAGGTTTGGTATGCCCGAATCTACCAAAAAGGGTATACCCCCAATCCCCAACATGCAACATTTTTTGCTTAGGGCTGCCATGAGGACTTTAATTTTCCTATTTGACTGATGTGGCCTTATTTTAATATATGTTTGCAATATTTTATTTTAGAAATAATTTTTTATAGTGAAATTTCCTTTAGAGGGAAATATTGGGAATATTTTTCATTTCATGTCATATAATTATCCCTTAAATATTATTTGTGAAAATAAATTTTTCGGGATTTATTTTTTAATGGGTTATTTGGTTTAATTTTCATATTTATTAAGGACAAATTTGATGATGTTTTTTATTTTAAACTAAAAAAATTAATTTTGGTAAAAATAATTAAAGTGATCAAGTCTTTGAATTTATTTTTTCAAGGTCCTATTATTCAATTATATATATTTATATATATATATATTATGCAATAAAATATTCTGTGTTGTTTGAAATTTTTAGATAATTTCATGAAATTGGAAATTTCCCATTATTTCTGTGAGTCTTTCATTTCCATGTCATTTTCTTTATCATAATAATTTTTGTATTTCTAGAATCCTTTTACTGTATTTCCATACTGTAATCATTTTAAACTATTATTGTATGTCTATAAGCTATACTTTCATAATGCTTTGTTGAAAGTATTAAGACACCCCGACACTTTTGAAATCACTGATAACTCATCAATGAAAGTGGATCTTAACATTTTGTATCCAATTCCAATAATTAATTTCAATTTTATTCTACAAATTATTTTTATTTTAATTATTATTAATTATATTTGTTCTATTATAATAATTCAATTATTTTTGAATGACTATGATCATTATTTTTCTATTATTAAGAAATGTTTTCTTCTTATGATGTTAGTAAATTATTTTTAATTCATATATTAGTTCAAATATGGTATATTGATTTTGTATTTAAATGAGGTGATTTATAATCACTTTCATCTGAGGGATCTTGAATTTCATGGTTCCATATTCATTGTATTTATATTTAGGACTTAAAATCTTGTTTTGTGTTCATAAAAGCATATTTTTGAATGGAAAAAGAGATTTTATTGACTGAGTTGATTTTAAAACCAAATTTTTTAGGGAAAAAAAGTATTTTAATGGTTTTAAAATGTTTTAAATATGGTTTCTCTTCTCTTTTCATTTTCACATGGAATTATTGGTATTTAAAATAAAAGTGAATTTTGAAAAAATCATTAAGTTTTTAACCCATGTGTGAAGAATTCCATGTAAAAATGAATTTATTTAACTTGTAATGTTTGAGATGTGGTTGATTTAATTATGAATATATGGAAAACATTTTTGGAATTTGTGGTATAAATTTAACTTGAAAATATATATTTCATTTTTAAAAAATTTTATTTCTTTCAAAGTGTGCATGTATCTACAAATTGATTTCAAACCTCCTGGGATAGGGGTGTGATTTTAATAGAAATGAAAATTTTGAAAATGTTGTGTTGTGTTTTTTATCATGTGCATTGTGATTTGGGATGTGAACCCTTGATGTGAATTAGGACCATGTGATTTGAGTGTATTTTTAAACATAAAATAGATAGATTCATGTTTCAGGTTGCTTTATTTCCCCTCCATGAAATGTCTTAATATGGGGTAGAAAGTCCATTCTAAGGATACGACTTAGGGAAGATCCTCTTATTATTTTAATGTATTTTTTCTAGTGATTGGATTTTCCCAAACTCTGAAAGGAGAGGTAGGGGAATGATCTTGTTCACATTAAGAATTATTGAGTCATCATCATTACTTTTTCATGTTTACCATGATCCTCATGACGTTATGGAATGGTTTGATTGTATTTAAAAATTCAGGAATTTGGAAACTCCTAAGTGGTTTGAGGTGATTATTATTTTTGGGTGGTGTGCTTGATGATCCTAGAGTGGTTTGGGGATTTTTAAGTGATTTATACAATAGTGATTTCATGGTAAAAATAATTTTGATTGTACTATAATATCATCCATTAGCCTACATGAAAATGAAATATCACAACAATCCATGTAATAATATCAAATCAAGTATATTTTTATACATGTATTTTGATAAATATATATATATATATATCATTAATGATGTGTATCTCTATAAAATTATATACTCATACAATTATACAGATAATGAATTATGCACGTACTAGTGCTCCCAATACTAAGGAATGATAGGTCTCTTAACCTACTTCTCTTTACAGTGAAAAGAATCAAAAACCTTCTGCATTCTAGTGCTCCCAATCTCGAGGAACAACAGGTTTCTCAACCTATTGGTTGTCTCAGTGCAGTGGTATAAAAACATTATGCACATGCCAATGCTACCACTCTAGAGGAAAAATATATTTATGATGTTGAATATGACGAAATGGAAAGCGATGAAGGACCGATGATGCAGAAAAAACAGAAGTTCCATAGTTTCACAAAGTTAGAAAAAATCATTAAGGTGAAAAAAAAGGCATCAAATATGAGTTCAGATAGAATGTGTAGGGATAGTATGGCAACCCCAATAAGGCCATGTTCAGTAGTTACATTGAAATCATCACTCAACAATGTGTTCCTATTGATGTAGATTGGTGGCACCATGTTGTGCCCACGCTTAATACATTGATGTGGGATGATATTACTGTAACATTATGATATCATTTTTTATTTTAGTAAAAAATAAAATAATGAAACATTAATCTATTCTTCCTAATACCTTGTAGAGTGCATTTATATTAGATAACTCCCACAAAAATTTATATTATCTCTTTCTCGAATGATTCATATAGTCTTTCACATAAATCTAATGAGATATAATCTTAAAGATGTTGTAGGTAAAATAAACCTGAACCCACCGCTTATGTATGCACACCTGATAACCTAAGAATTATGGGATGCATTTATTGGTCATTGTGTGGATATGTCTTTTCAGGTACATTTTGGCTGGCAATACATTGTTTAAAAATATGTGTATTCATCACTTTAATTGAGAATTTTTTATAAATGAAATAGCAACTGATAACTAAAAATAAGGAACGAGCAGAAAAACCAACATACCCCTACCGTAAATTAAGGATGGGGTATGCTTCCCTTGAAAATAGTTGGAACATATTTTAAATCTATTGTAATACTTTTATGTGACTTGAAACAACAACATAATTATGTTTTTATGTTTATATTCAGATTTATTAATCCAAATCCAAATCCACTTCTATCCCACTCCATGTGCTATAGAGGGAGTCATGTGTAAATAAATATAGGGTACTAATAGATGAAAATACACAAAGTGTAGGAAGAATGTGTAAGTATGACATAATAAATTGTTTTTCCTTTAAATTTCTATTACATAATAAGGATTACTTATTTTCATATATTATCTATCAAACATATTTTCTGTAATCATCAACACCTATACCAGATGAACACCTATTGTCGGGGGCCTTGAAGTGACTAGAACATTATGGTCACGTCATAGGAGCAGGTTTTTGGATGACACCTCGAACATATTTTGATAAAAAATAATAGGAGGATAAAGATAAAGAAATGAAAGATGTGAAAGAAATATTATCTTCCCTTGAAGAAACTTTTCACTGGCTAACTAAGTTGCTATACAATTTTATGGGGTAGAAAATAGAAGAAACCACTCATGAAAAACTATTGTGTGTGGATCCCCCCACCTCCCCCCACCCCACCCCCACCAGCATTGAGGTGAATCATTCCCCTCAAATAGATGTAGTAGTTGAGGTAATCAATATTATACGAATAGTTTTTTGTGAAATGTAAATTATAAAGACATTGATTCCTTTCCTATAATGATATTCTAAAGGAGGAAAATTACTATGATTTATATCTATCAATACCTTCCCATATCCTTGTAGAAAGTCCTATGATGTTCAATATCCAAGAATACCATCTAAACAACATACCACTTCCAACAGGTCATGTTAGAGTGTCGATTAGCGTAGCTCATGAGTTGAGTGTTGAGATACCTGTTCCACTTGAGGATGAACATATTCATAAGGTCGAACAATATTTTGGAACATTCATCATATGGACTTCAAATATTATAAAAACATGTGTCGGAAAAGAGGTATTCATTTACAATTAATTTTTCATGATAAACCTTTAACAATTAATGAAAAAAAGTTCAAACTGATAAATATTGTTATAGAAAAACCAATGGAAGAGGGTAAAACAAAAGGTCTATTGAAAACCATCTAAAGGATCGACCAACTAATTGAATAGATTTTCCAAAATCATCTTTACCTCGCACGTTCAATATCCACATATACTAACATTGAAGGTTCATGTAGATACAAAGTCACTTTATGGTAGTAGTCACATAGTTGATTTTGATGAAAATATATATGGAGAGGAATGTGGAGACTAAATTTATTTTGAGAATGTAAATGAAATCCTCAACTATGAATGGCTAGGATACTCATTTGTAAATGTATACATGATGTATTTTTTCATGATTTGATTTTCCAAAAGCAGATATACTATGTTTATTATGACTTATTACATTTCATATTTTTTCACATGTATATATCAATACCAATTGAAGGGATTTCTCTGTGAATTTTTTTGGACTCATTAGTCCTCACTCCACCTCTATAGAATGAAGAAAAATAGATTCCAAAAAATGAATGAAATAGTGTTAAACCTAACCAAATCGTTTTTAATAAAACTTAGGGATGAAAAACTCTTCTTAATACCAACATTGGATATGTAAAACTCTACAATTTAATAATATGAAAAATATTTTCATTTATTTCCCTACTTATTCATTTTTTAGGTAACATTGTATGCTCATTGAGGTTAATTTTGATACTAGAATGATTTATTTCCTAGATTCACTACATGGATACCCAACAAACCGATCACACGTGATGGCATTTTTCAATTGGTAATACATTACATCCGATGTTTTAGAACTAAAATTCAAGTTATATAGTTTATATTATTTTTTAATGAGGATTATGTTATGATAGGGTGGTGTATAAATATAATTAAAATCAAAGAATTAAAATAGGGGTTAAGCATAAGGATCCTGACAAATTCTACAATTTTACAAGTATCTAGGTATATATAATAACATATCATTATCTAAACAAATATCCAAATAAATTAATTATTTTTCTCAGTTTTTCTACAGTGTATGAAACAAACAAATGGAAAATATTATGGTTACTATGTTGGTACATTTATGAGAGAGATCATATTCCATCAACAAACTATCACCCCTAAAGAGTTATTTTTGAAGATAATTACTATTTTCTTTAAAATATTTATTAATAATTTGTGAATTTATATTTTTTCAGGACTACTATAACTGTAAAAAACACTCATATTCACAAGATGTTGTGAATTTTCTTAGAATTGAATTGGCAGTACATGAGATGATATAATGTACAAAAATAACATTAATATGTGACTTTCATAGAAGTAATTTATTGTTTTATATTTATTTTTCATTTATTTATTTTTATTATAACTCACATAATAATTTTTTTCTTATATAGGTGGATTCATTTTTCTGAGTTGGGGTGGTTTGTTCGAAGATACTCATTTTCATGAGAGATTTTACTTTGAAGATACAACTTAGATAATGAAAATAAGAAAATGGGTCAAGAATTTATACAAATATCATGAAAATGTGAATTCATACTACTTATTTAAATAATTTTGTCATCATATTATTTACTATTTTTATGTTTTTTTTTCATATCATTTTTAGTGAATTATTATTTAGTTGTTTTCATATAACTTTTGGGAAGAAATATTTTGATTTAAACTATCTAAAATAATCCATAGAAGAGATAACACATTCCTTTATTCCAATGTTACCACACATTCCATTTACTTTCATTGTCAAGATGTTGATACTGCATATTAATTTTATATTTCTATCTAAAAAACCTTTCTCGTTTTTTAAAATCATAAGAGCGTAGGAAGAATTTGTTCCCATTGTGGTGAATTATCATGATATAATAGGCATAAGAGCATCCTCTACTCATATTATTTTCAACAATGAGAATGAGTTTTTAACTAAGAACACTAAATCAATATGAATTGTTTTCAATTCTAGAAATAAATAAAATGATAATCTTTGTAACAATGTTATTTTTTATTATTATGAGACTTTAGGATGTATAAAAATCAGTGACACCTCAATATGACACACAGTGTGACCGGTATGACTCCAGGTGATTCTTTTTTATTTAAAATTGACATTAATTTTAGTAAAATAGACCAATTACATACTTAAAACAAAAAAATTCATTTATATTGTTTTTTGACTTTATAAAAACAATTCATAAGTCATTTGAGACATGTAGGAATTGAACACACCTTAATCTGATGCACGGTGTGACCGGTATGACTCCTAGTGTTTGTTATCAGTTTAAAATTTATAATTTATTTCAAAATGTGTCACTCATTGAAAATCAAGAAAATTAACTCTTATTATCTTCACAATTTAGTAAACTTATTTTTTATGTGTTGGAATTGATCTCATGTCAAAACAACACATAATGTGACCAGTATGAGTCAAATTTCACATTTCTAGTTTAAAATGGAATTTTAGTAAAAAATATAAGTGACATACTAAAAAACAATAAAATGAATTCTTATTGTTTTGATGCTTTAGTAAAATGATCCATGAGTAATTTGTGATGTGTAAGAATCACCCTAACCTCAATCTAATTCATGGTGTGACCACTGTGACTCCAAGTGTATCTTTTTATTTAAAATTGACATCAATTTTATTAAAAAGAAAAATTAAAATCCTAAAAACCAAGAAAACACATTTTGGATTGTTTTTATACTTTATGTAAATGATAAATAAGTCACTTTATATATGTAGTCATCATCACCACCTCAATCCGACACATGATGTGACAGGTATGACTCCAAGTGTGTCTTCTTGTTTAAAATAGACATCAAGTTTAGTAAAAAGGAAAACTGGACTACTCAAAACCAAGAAAAAACGTTTTTATTATTTTCATACTTTATATAAACGATCCATAAGTCATTTTAGATGTGTAGGAATCAACTGCACCTCAATCTGACACATGGTGTGGCCAATGTGACTCCAAGTGTGCCTTTATTTTAAATTGACATTAATTTTAGAAAATGTAAAAAGTGGCATACTGAAAACTAATAAAACACATTCGAATTGTTTTGATACTTTATTAAAATTATCCATTAGTTATTTAGGATGTGTTGAATTCAACATAACCTCAATATGATGAATTGTGTGACCGATATGATTCCAAGGGTTTCTTTTTATTTTAAATTGACATTAGTTTTATTAAAAAGGATAACTGAACAACTCAAAACTAAGAAAAAACATTTATTTTATTGTGATACTTTAGGGGAAGAATCCTTAAGTCATTTGATATGTTTATGAATCAAACTAGATTCAATCCGACACGTGGTGTAATCAGTATGCCTCCATGTGTATCTTTTTATATAAATTGACATCAATTTTTGGAAAAAATGACAACTTGCCTACTCAAAAATGAGAAAATAGATTATGATTATTTTTGATACATTAGGGAAATGATCAATAGGTCCTTTGAAACATGTAGGAATTAGATAAACCTCAATTTTATGCATAGTGTGACCAGTACATCTCCAAGTGTGTCTTTTTATTTTAAATTAACATTAATTTTTGCAAAAGGAAGACATGGCATATTAAAAAACAAGAAAATGCATTTGTATAGTTTTGATACATTAGTGAAAGAATCCATATATAATTTGATATTTTTATGAATTAGAGGCACCTCAATCTAAAACACTTTTTTACTAGTATAACTCCCAGTGCATCTCTTTATTTAAAATTGACATCAATTTTAGTAAAAAGTACAACTGACATACTCAAAACTAAGAAAAATAATTCTGAATATTTTGATACTTTATAGAAATGATAAATAAGTCATTTTTGATGTTTAGGAATCAACCTCACCTTAATTTGATGAACACTTTGACAGATATGACTCCAAGTGTGTCTTTTTATTTTAAATTGACATTAATTTTATAAAAATAAATAAGTGACATACTAAAAACTAAGAAAAACTTTTTTATTATTTTGAATCTTTGGAAAACGATCCCTGAGTCATTTGGGATATTTAAGAATTAGATGCAACTCAATTGGATGCATGGTGTGACCGATATGACTCCAAGTGTGTCTTTTTATCTAAAATTGATGTCAATTTTAATAAAAACAGAAACTAAACTACAAAAAACCAAGAAAATTCATTTGTATTGTTTTTATACTTTAGGAAAATGATCTATAATTCATTTGATACATGTATGAATCAGTCACACCTCAATATTATGCATGGTGGGATCGGTATAACTCCAAGTGTGACTTTTTATTTAAAACTGACATCGATTTGTTAAAAAGTACAACTGACCTACTCAAAACAAAGAAAATGTGTTCAAATTATTTTCATATATTATAAAAATGATCGATAATTCATTATTAATGTGTAGGAATCAACTTTACCTCAATATGATGCACGTTGTGACCGATATGACTCCAAGTGTGTATTTTTAATTTAAATTGACATTAATTTCAGAAAAAGGAACTAGTGACATACTAAAAACTAAGAAAACACATTCATATTATCTTGATACTTTATGAAAATGATCCATGAATCATATTTTATGTGTAGAAATCACTCGCACTTCAATATTATGGATGGTGTGACCGATATGACTCAATGTTCCCATTATTAGTTTAAAATTGACATCTTAGTCCAAAACATGTATTACTCACTGAAAATAAAGAAAATGTGCTCTGATTATCTTTATAATTTAGGACAGAAATTCATAAGTCATTTTTGACATGTAGGAAGCAGTATCATGTTAAATTGACACATTATGTAACAAGTATGACTCAAAGTGTGTTTTTTCATTTTTAAATGTCATTTTAGTAAAAAAAACAAGTGACATAATGAAAACCAAGAAAACACATTCATATTCTATTGATACTTTAGGAAAATGATCCATAAGTAATTTGTGATGTCTAGGAATCATTTGCACATCAATCACATGCACAGTGTGACTAGTATAACTTCATATGTGTCTTTATTTAAAATTGATATTAATTTCATTAAAAATAAAAATTTACATGCTCAAAACTAAGGAAACATATTCTAATTGTTTTGATACTTCATGAAAATGATTCATACATCATTTGTGACATGTTGGAATCAACCAAACCTCAATATAATACATGGTGTGACCAGTATAACTCCAAGTGTGACTTTTTATTTTATGATTACATTTTTTAATGCATTTTTTCATATTAATGTTTAATTTATTGCTTTATAAAATTACTAACATAATATTATTTTTTTAAATAGGTGGATTCTATTTCTCAGGTTGAGTTGATTTTTTTGGAAATGAATACCATGGGCGAACCTTTTTGAGAGAGGATCACGGGTGCCAAAGACAATGAAACATTAATATTTTTAAATGTTTATGGAAATTAATTGTAAATGTAATTATACAAAATATTTTTTGAAATGTATATAGTAGTGTTTTTTGTTTTTATGATGAAAAAATTATTACAATTAAATTATATATTTTGTAAACTAGTTATGGGTTGGGGTTGTTGTAGTGTGTTTTTATACAAATAACACATTGCAGTAGGTGGGGCCTTTATCCACACTATTCTAGTTCTCATAATGGTGGGTCTTTATCATCCCTATTATAAAAATGATAAAGGTCACCTTTTATCTGTGTTGATAAAGGGGGTCCCAATCCCCTTTAATAGTGTTGAGTCTAACAGTGCTTTTTTAGCATTGTTAAAAGCCTTTTTTTCATGTTGTTAAAGGTAATATATGTAGTAGTGTTATCAAAGAAAAGTATTAACCTCGTGATGATTTTCTCTCTTCCAGTTTGGGTTCTAGACCAATTTTTTTCTAGAGAAGCATTTGGAGATTAAAAGATATACCCAATTGTGGATTTCATTGGAGAGTTATCAGTATTACTTTAGTTAATTTATGGAATGGTCCATGGCTGCCCAATCATGATGGTATGAAACCTTTCTCATATCCTCCACTTGGCTTCAAATACACTTTAGTGAGGGATATTATAACTAATGATCTTTGTGGGTGGGTCCCTCATAATCTTGATAGATGGTTATAATAATTGGAACAAAAATATATCAGTGCAGTCCCAGTGGTTCCCAGTTCTGGTCCGGATATATTGAGTTGGAAGCCTGAAAGGTAGGGTTGTTATTCAGTTTTTTCATTTTATAGGATCTCTCTTGATTTTAGTGATTCTCCTAGGAACCCACTTTGGAAACAAATAGGGAATCTTGAAGCTCCACTGAAGTCCAAACAACTTTTTTGGAAGATGTGTGGTGGTTCCCTCCTCACCCTTTCGTGTCTTGTAGATAAGAACTTGTCTAAGATCTCTATTTTATCTCTCTATGGGTCTTCTGTGGAAACTGAACTGGATGAAATTTTCTCCTTCCCTTGGGTTCCAGAGATGTGGTCGGAAAGTGCTAGGCGGGATCTTGCTTTATGGGTTAATCTAGGGGACACCAAGATCATTATGGGGAAATGGTTTGAGTCTCTTCTAGCATAAGAGATTGTGATGATGTGTTTCTACGTGTGGTATATATGGTGTTAGTGCAACATCTTTGTCTTTAAATAGTTTTTGAAGTTGAAAGGATTTGTATTTCTAGGATGTCTAATTGGGGGTCTCTCTAGAATAATGTTAGGGGGTGGTTCCTGACCACTAGTTAGTTCAACCATCCCCTGATAGATGGATGCCTCCACCTTTTGGTGTCTTCAGATCAATATTGACGCGACAGATCCTAGAGATGGATTTTTTTGTCCGAGGGCTGTTTTCTATGACCACACAGATTCTCTTATTGTAGCTCTTCATTCCTCGATTGATTCATGTTGTGATCCTACGATGGCCAAGGTTATGGCTATTTGTAGTGGTGTGGATATCTCATATTCTCATGGATGAAGAAATATTGTGGTTGAATCTAATTTTATTGTTATTATTAATTCTTTGAAGGAGAATAAAGGTGGTCATCATCCTTTCGAGTCTATTATCCATAACATCGGATATTTGGAGCCCTTGTTTGCTTCTTGTATTTTATCCTTCATCGGGAGAGAGAGAAATAGTGTGGGCATGTTAGGGCTTCATGTAGGGGATACCAAGGATATTTCTCTTAGATTTCTTCTTTCCCCTTGAATCTGAGTTCTTTGACTTATATTGATCTATATCATTTGTAAAAAAAAAATTGAAAAAATATATATAATTATATGTAATAGTGTTTATACATGAAATTAAAAAATAATAAGGAGAATTATATCAATATAATTATACAAAATGTAATAAGATACTAATAATAATATTAATACTAAATGATAGTATAATTAAATAATAATAATAAAAATATTAATGGTACCAAATAGAAACTTGGATCAAAAGTTATGGTCATTATATGTTCAAGTCATGTTTTCAAATTATCTTAATAAATTAATTAATTACGTAATTTTTTTATCACCAAAATGTTATTAAGTATCTATTACTCAATACGAATTAGCCAATTTTTAATTATTTTATGTACCATTTTTACTAAATCTATTACATATTAAGTGTAAATACATATTTAGTATGAGTCAAATATTTTATATTTATATCAACTAATTATGGTTTTTTTTAAATCTAATAAATACTTTATTGTAAAGACTCTATCCATTTTTTTCAAAAACAAAGATGTCTATATTTTAAAAAAATTACATTCGGATTTATTGGATAAATTATTGTAAAAAAACTTGGATTCCATGGATATACTCTATTCTGTTGGAGAGGGAGAAACATAAGCACAAAAGATGTCATCACTCATAATGAAGGGAATGATATAACCTGAAAATGTTTGGTTTCTATGATCATGACACTCTACGAAAATTGAATCATTTGTCAAGTGATTCCACTCCTTGCATGCTAATTTAAGAGTGAGATTGTGTAGTTAAACTTGTGTTAGGATATCCATTAGAATATCATTAGGAAATTGTGGGTGAGGAACTACCTACTCCTTGCCAACCATTGGGATTATCTCCATTGGTTCCCAAGTAAGGAAGCTTGAGAAATGATGTGAATCCAATGATTAGAAGTGGGATACTTATATTATTTTTCTATTGACGTATCTTATACTTGTAAATTTACATATCTAAATAAAATTTTGGTTTTAATAAAACTCCAAGATTAGATTTTTTGCAAACATTCATGTATCTTATATCCGTCAGATTTTTTTTAGATCCTTTATCCTCAATTTTATGCCTTTTACATCATTACTTTTCTCTATTTTAATTAATTAAATTTAGTTCCCAAATGAAAAATATGGATTTATATCTTAAACCACCTTTCTTAATAATTTCATATTTATATATATTAAAATATATATATAATCATTATATATCTCAAAATCCATTTCTATATTAAATATTGTGCATTTCCCTTCCACGTGTCTCCATCGCATTATTTATACTAATATAGCCTATTCCTCATGTCTCTTGTTACCTGCCCATCTATTCCTCTCTCTCCATACCTGCGATTCCTTATAATATTTTTCCTCCCCTCAAACTGCTTACAAATCCAACTACATATCCTCTACATTAGCCTATGCCTACACCTTCTCCTTTACATCATCCTCTTTGTCACCTCTTCCCACACCTCCACCCTCACCTCCACCCTTGCCTCTGCTTGTGCATCCTCCTATGCATCAGCCTCCTTCTCCACCTCCAACTCTACCTCCTACTACACCTCTACCTCCGGCTCTTCCTCATCCCCTCTGCTGCCTATTCCTCCTCTTCCTCTGCCTCCTCCTCCACCTCAGCCTCTACCTCCAACTCTACCTCTACCTCCCCTTCTTATTGACCCCATACATCTTCTTTAATATCTTTCTCCACCATTAGGTCATACCATTGTACTGTTTATTATTTATCATCCTTAATCACCACGTCTCTATGATCCTAGATTTTGAACCTCTTTGGATATTCCTATCACATGCTCCTCTTCATCGTATAATGTTTCATCATTTTCCAATTACAAACTGTTTATCTTAGATTTTGATATGTTGGAAACACTGCACCTTATCTAGAGACTATTTATTTAAATCATTGAAAAAATATTTTCATTATTCATCTTTGGGGAGGCTCACTATGCTGGAATCTAAAAGTATTTTTTACCCTATATCAGTAAGATATCAACCAACTCATGGTATCACCATCTCATTGAGCATTGTAGTCATTCAAGAATAGCGATCTTCCAAGTGTTGTAATTGGTATGTGTTCCTCTTCCTTCTTCTTACACATGACACAAAAATTTATGAATTTCTAACCCTATTTTTTATTTCATATTCATTATGTAACAGTTAACAAATACACATATTATATCTTTTTTGGTTTCTGATATCTTTTCTATAGTAATATGACATGAATCTATAGCACTATTTCGATTTCATCACAACTATTCATGCTTTAAATTGATTTTTAAGCCTTCTTTGTTTCATATGTTTATTTAATTTTAATATTCTCTATCATTATTATGATTAAAAATTAGTTATTGGTAAAATTTCAAATTTCATCTCACATTGATTATTTTTCTATATATTTTTTTTATCATATTTTTTATTGTCCTCAGTTTTTTATACACATCTGGACACCATCGATTTAGTTTGCTTGTCAAAATTCATTGATAAAAGATTTTTTTGTGCAACATTAGAAGGCTAGTAAACTAATTTTAAAGGAATGGAAAACAACAATCAAAATACTGAACATGATTCTATAAGTATTATATAGTCATTCGTAACTTTAGTAACATGTGCTTCATCAAAGGAGTTTAATATTTTCTTTTCAATCATTTTTTTCTACTAAATTTATTTTCTTATGTGCCATTTGATATGATTGTTTTGAATTATGACCTTAAAACTTTCAACACCTAAAAGGCTACTAATAAATTTTATTTTCCTTTTATTTTAATATTATACCAATAAAACAAGATTTTTCATCAATTAAATTATAAAAGGAGTTGGTGTATCTAAATATTATTCCAATTTTACTTGGGAATCTCTCTAGGTAGAAGTTATTCAAATATCCTGGTCCTGTATTAATCAATTCCATTTTATGAAATGTCTTGAAGAAGTAGTTATTTATTCCAATAGGTTGTGTTTCATTTTTCACCTTATATTTTATGACATTTCTTGAAGTATTAGTTATTTATTCCAGTAGGTTGTATTTAATTTTTCACCGTCTCCTTCAAGCTTATCTAGAATTTCACAAAAAAATCCTTATAAATATTATAATAAGTAGTTATCTCTTAGTTCATTTTTTATCTCACACATAATCTGTTATAATGTGAATTTCTACACAATTGACTTTAACAGTAGATCATCACACTAGGTTTACCAAATGGTATGAAAATGTGTTCTTATATATGTGAGTATGAATTTTGTCATGATATTATTTTAAACATAGTTACCACATTTATTTTAAAAAAATTAATATTTATTTCACATCTCAAATTTTTTACCCATCTACATTTTTTTAAATCTTATACACATCAATTTAAACATATATTAAACATTATAATTATTACAAATTCATGAGTTCTCTTTTATTCTTGAATTTGTTTGATAAGTTTTTATTTGTATCATAACGTGAAAAACATGAATCAAGGCTAAAAAACATAGACATTGATAGGTGTTCTAAAAGTAAGGGGTGATAATTTTATGAAACCTTATAAAATGGTTTGACACTACTTACTGTAGTTCGTATAATTCCTTACCAAATTTTACCTTATCAGAATAATGATTTCATGTCACAGTTGGTTAGTTGTCTACCCTATAGGTTAAAGACTGATATTGATAAAAATTATTGTTCAGTTCATTCATAGTATATACACCATGTAAGATAATTTCTTTTCCATATCTAAGAATATTTTTTTTATTTAGGATTACTAAATTTAGAATCATAAATGATGAGATTCGGTATCTGTATGACTTAATTTTGAGATTTTACATTCAAATTAAAAAGATTATTTCAAAATTGAAATGTTTTGGGAATGCCTTCATAGGTTGTGGGACTTGCCTTATCACTTTTCTATTTATAACATTGTTATAGTGATGTTACTATACATTTTTTTGTATATATTTCTTGTATATATAAAACATTTTTTATATATATGGGTTCTGTGTGTGTCTATATATATATATATAATTTCTTTTCTCTCTCTCTCTATTTATATGTTATGTCTCTGTTCAATCTCTTTATATGATACATCTTCTTCCTCACTCTCTACATCTTTTTCATGAATACGGGTTGTGTATGTTTATATATATATATATATATTCTCTATATGCTCTCTCTCTTTATATGTTGTATATGTATATACTCATATCATGTTTTCATGAATGTGTATACATTGGAATAGTTTTAAACATGAATACTGATTTCATGTTTTTAACTCCATTAGCAGGTTCATCACCTCTACCATGGTCTATTCTTTAGTTTATTTATTTATATTTTCTCCTTCATTAATCACCCTTTCTATCATGACCAGGCCCCTGATGCTCGTGTTGTGGCATACCCCAAGCCCACCTCCCAAAGTCTAGGGGTTGGTGACTTGCGTCGAAGGCATCAACCTGTAAGTGGGATGAATTTTCCTAATTACCTATACGCATGCACACACAACCACATACCAAATATAGAAAAGTAAACAAGTATTCCATTAAATAACAACCGAGTACAAGTAAAATTGAATGTAAAATGGGATAGAATACAAACCAAACAAAATACTAACTATAAAATAGGATAAAAACACAAGAAGCTTTGGATAACTATCAACTGAGAACCCCACCTGATTGGTAAGTATAGAGTATCTACTGAAAGTTGTAGAAATACGCCATGTCTGCCTGGTCTTACTAGGCACCACCGGGTCTGGGGCCACCAAGTCCTCTATCAAGTTGGCGATCATCTGTACTAGACACAACATGTGTGGGTGAAGCCCATGCAGGGGTGAGTAACAAAATACTCAGTAGGGACCCCAAAATAACAAGAAAAGACCACAAAGAAATCCACAACCAAACCAAAAAACATTTTCTCCAAACATGATCACAAAGTAAGACAACTCACACCATGTATATTCTAGAGTAGGACAATGAGACCATTAGTCACATCATTGAACACCATGGGATGTTGGAGAAATATTCCTCAATGAGTACAGTGGTCATGTTGTGTCACATAGAAGGTACATCCCACTAACCTAGGATGGCTATAGTAATCATCACTGATTAGTACCGTGGGTATGTTGGGTCACAGAGAAGATTCTCTCCACAGTGGGAATATCGGGTCACACAGAAGTCACTTCCCACCTATGGTCCTACTGAGGTACTCCTCTTTTAGATTACTGTGGGGCTTTCGGGTCACACAGAAGCCACTCCCAACCATGGGCCTACTGGGTCACATAGAATCTGCTTCTCACTGGGCCATAGTATTTGATCCACGCAGGGTCTCTTGTCAGCAGTCTTTAGGTCTCAGCCAACCACAAGGTTTCTACACGCAGCACCCTTGATATCCTGAGAAGCGCTCCCTAAGCCCTTATTCATATTTCAACTTCCATGAAAACCACCACTAGGTATACCAAAAGGTCCTCCTTGTCATGATGGTTTGAACGCTGAAAACGTCTCATCAATTTGATGCATGGTTTTCAAGTTATTGATTTTTTTCAAAAAAGAGGTTGGTTGGGTCCGGTCCAACCAACCAGACTCGTCCCAAGTCCGATGACCCGACCCAGACCCAGCCCAGCCTGGGTTCGATTCATTGGGCCACAGGTCCAGCCTGCTAGCCCTCCTGGTTTACCAGAGGCAGACTGGTTCTCCTCCTGGCCAGGATGTGGCAGGCAGCGGCGTCCAGTTCCCTCCCTGCACCGCGGGTCCTTCGTGGGGCCAGCTCCCCCAGCCGCGCTCAATCGACCGCAGCTTTGCTGCATGGGATGTGGTGTGATACCACATCCATGGTGCATCGACGCAGTCGGGTGGTCATGTCCACCCACCACTAGCCCAGCCGGCACGCCATGTCGCACCGCCACAGTCAGTTGACCACATCGTTCTCCCAGTATGCCATTGTGGTGCACCACCAATCGCTCATGGCTGCCACCACAGGCCACCGCTGGTGGTCACCAGCGCCGCCAGTGGTCTCTTCCATGGACCACAAGGTCCACACCAGTGTTCTGTTCTTCGCACCGACTACACCTCCAGCCTTCTTGGGGTATCTCCTTTTCTATGAGGGCCTTTAATCTGCCTTCCCACCCCTTTTAAAATGAATGGCCATGAAAAACTCACAAGAGGAGGGGCTCAGGCCTTGTTCATGTCAGTCTGCGACCTCCGCGTTAGAGTTTTAAAATAGAGGAAGGTTTTGGGATGATTTTTTATCAACAATAAATTAATCCCAAATAGAAATCCCAAAAAAACATCACACTTCTGGAAGAACAGATGATTTGTAGATCAACATATTTGTGGGTTGGTCCATATTCATTTTTTAGAATGAAGAATGGGGAAAATGTAAAACAAATAAACCCCTACCTTGATAGATGTTTTTCTTTTAATCACTTCTCCCTCGACGATTAAAGCTCAATTGATGTTCGTTGCTTCTTGGCCATGTTCTTCGTAAAGCATTGACGTTGTTATCAATCCAACTGTCATTTATCATTCCTCATTGGAGGGAAATTCATCATAGGTTTTTCAGAGTAAATTCCACCAATTTATTTCCCCAACGTGTTATCTCATTGAAAGGAAACATATTGGAGTGTTTCTATTACACTACAACATTGCGTCATTATGCTATTTCATTTATAAAACAATGTATCTGTTATGCTACACAAAAACAATCCATTAAAGATATCCCTTTAATTATCCTTATCACTGCACTGAAATTCCATCGTCCTCCGCTCAATGGTGAAGAAGAAAGTAAAATAAATTTTTAAGTTGTTTTATTATTTTCCAAAAAGTCCAAAAATTAACATTTCTATCCAAACCTTGTCGGTGAAAGTTAAATAATTTCTAGGAAAATATCATCATTCTGAGTTCAATGATGCCTTCATATTTTAGATCCATTACTGGTTTAAACATTATAAAAATCCACATGCATGTTTTCTTAAATGAATAGAAAAAAGTTCAAAATTCTGTTTCGGGTTCACTGGGCCTCAGAATCAAGTTCCATCAAAACGTTTGGTCTCAAAATATTTCCATACAATTTAATAAAATTATACAAAAATTCTGGGACATTACATTCTCCCCACATTAGGGTTTTACATCCCTGAAAACCAAAACAAGGTATAATTAAACAAATGGGGGTATTGAGCACAAATATGAGCCTCTCACTCCCATGTTCTCTCTTGTGGATTCATCTGCTACCACCAAACACGCACCAGAGGAATCAACCATCCATAAAGGACCCAATCCTATCAGTCCTCTTTCTCTACTAGGAATTCTTCAAACATCCTTCCATTATCAATTTCTATCTCTCCCTATTCGATGACATGCGATAGATCATGCACATACCTCCTAAGCTACAACACGTGGAAAACATCGTGCACCTGGTGCATATGTGGTGGAAGAGCTAGGTGGTACACCAACTCACCAACTCTATTAAGAATCTAGAAAGTTCTAATGAACCTCAAAGATAGTTTGTCGCCCCATCCAAATCTTTGCAATCCACATTGGGGTGATACATAAAGGAAAAAATGGTCTCCCTCCTAAAACTCCAAGGGTCTCCACCTCCTATCAGCATATGATTTATTCCTTCTCTGTGTAGTCCTCATACACTCCCGGATGATCTGCACCTTCTTAGTGGTAGCCCGTACCAACTCTAGACCCATGAGTGTTAACTCCCCTAGGTCTTTCCAGCATAGAGGTGATCTACATGGTCGCTCGTACAATGCCTAAAACGGTGTCATGCCATTGGTCGAGTGATAGATATTGTTGTATGTAAACTCCACCAATGGTAGGTGGTCCTCCCAAATATGACCAAAATCAAGGACACAAGCATGAATCATGTTATCTAAGGTATATATGGTCCGCTCTATCTGATCAATTTTCTGGGGGTGAAAATATGTGCTCAAGCACAGCTGAGTCCCAAACACCTCCTGAAATCCCTTCCACAACCGGGATGTAAACATGGATCACAATCTAAGACAATCATCCAAGGAACCCCGTGAAGCCGCACTATCTTTGGGATGTAGATTCTCCGCAAACCCTCTATCGATCCCTACTCCTAGATGGGTAGGAAGTTAGACGACTTGGTAATTCAGTCAACAATCACCCAGATAGAATCGTGGCCCCTAGACGTTCATAGTAACCCCATCACAAAGTATATTTAGATACCATCCCACTTCTATTCTAGTACCTCAAGTGGTTGTACCAAGCTGGCTAGGACCTGATGCTTAGTATTCACTTGCTGACAAGTGACGAATCAAGAGATGAACTATGCCATTGCTTTCTTCATCCCTAGCCACTAGTACTGACGTCAGAGGTCTCGGTACATCTTCTCCATAGCAAGATATACCTCCCAAGGGGATGTATGGAACTCTCTCAACACCTCCTCCTATAACATCACTTGTACTATGGTGCATCCCTTGAAAAAGAGGATGTGCTCTCTACCTATCAAAAATCCATCAGGAGCATGTCCTGAGGATAAATTAGCACGTCATGCCTCATAGTCAACATACACAAGCTATGCCTCCTTAACTCGTTGTAAGATTGGGGGAGTGATAGTCATCAACTGAAGGTAAGCTGCTCCATCATCAACCGCAAGGGATATCTGTATCACGGCTAGCTAATTCATCACCTCACTCAATAGCTCCAAACCAAACTGCTTTCTGAGCACGTATTCCACCAGGTTCCCCTTCCCAGGAGTATAGATTATCTCAAATTCATTGTCCTAGAAGAACTCCAGCCATTTTCGTTGCCTCAACTCTATGTACTTTTTTGAGAAGATATACCTGAGACTCTTTTTGTTGGATTAGATGGTAAACTGTTCACCCATCAAGTAGTGCCGCCAAATCTTTTAGCCAAATACCACTACTGCTAACTTCAGGCCATGGGTCACATAGTTCTTATCATGATGCCTCAATTGATCTAATCCATAGGTGATCACCACTCCCTCCTACATCAGGACACAACCCAGTCTGGTCCCCAATACGTCACAGAAAACTACAAACCCAACTCCCTGTTCTGGTAGTCTCAAGATGGGGGCACTCTTGAGTCTCCACATCATCTCCTGAAAACTCTACTAGCACTTCTCCATCCACATGATGGGCTATCCCTTCCATGTCAAGGCTGATAAAAATGATGCTACTCTAGAAAATTTGGGTATGAACCTCTGATAGTATTCAGCCAACCCCAAGATACTCTGCACCTCTATCACACTCCTAGGTTTCTTCTGAGAAAGAAATTCTTCAATATTGGTGCATCCACTACAACTCCATCCTCTAGGATGATGTGTCCCAAATAGTGGACCTCTTGAATATATAACTCGAACTTCAAAATATTACTGTAAAGATGGTACTCTCAGAGTGTATCTAGGACTATCTGCAGGTGTGTAGCATGCTCCTCCTCCGATGCTGAGTACACTAAGATGTCATCAATGAATACCACCATGAAACGATCAAGGTATGGCTGGAATATCATGTCCATGAGTCCCATGAACACTATCGGGGCATTGGTCATGCTGAAGGTCATCACCAAGAAATCATAGTGGCCATACCGGCATCTGAAGGTTGTATTTTTTACGTCCTCATCCCATACCTGAAGTTGATGATAGCCTGATCTGAGGTCAATCTTCAAGAACCACTTCACTCCCTTCAGTTGGTTGAAGTGGTCATAAATCCTCAGCAGTGGATACTTGCTCTTCACGGTCACTCGTTTCAGGCTATGGAAGTCCACGCATAGCCTTAAGCTTCTTTCTACCATGTTGGAAAACAGCACTAGGGCTGCCCATGGTGAAACTCTAGGCCTCACAAAGCCCTTCTCTTGTAAGTCCTCCAACTGTACCCTCAATTCACGAAGCTCCACAAGATCCATCTGATATGCCAGTGTAGATATCGTTTTTATCTTGGGGTATAGGTTCATGTTGAAGTATAACTCCCTATGAGGAGGTAGTCCTGGGACATCCTCAGTAAAGAAATCATCATACTAATCCACCACTATAGGAAATCTCAAAATCCTCTTGTCCACTACACCAAGGGTGAGGCTATCCAACTGGTGAGTGATCGGCTACACCCTTATCCAAGAAAGTTCATCCTATGCTACAAAGGTTCCCTTCTCTAGTGAAGTAAAACCTAGTCATATCCTCATGGACACACCATACTTTGCGCCTAAAACAGTTGATATGTGCATGGACTGTGGATATCCAGTCCATACCAAACATAACATCGTAAGGCCTTGACAATGCTACTATGAGATCCCAGCGGAATCTCTTACCCCCTAGAGTAATCTCACACTGCCGACACCATTACTTAATCGTTGAGTCCCCTCCTGTAGGAGTCTCTAATCGTAAAGATAGAGCAATTAGCTCCACTGGAATCTCTGAGCCTCGAACAATGTTTATGACAAGGATACAGTGACTAGCACCTCTGTCTATAAGAACTGTATCTGAGGTGGAGAAGACACATATTGTACCTCAAATTATCTATGGAGTGCCATAGTGGTATGAATCCATTTCCTGAAGATAGCCTCACCCTAGTCCACCGGCTCCCTGATCTTGTGGTGGACCACCTGAGAGTGGTGGTGGTAGCAACACAAACCATCATCCACTACCTATCGCTCGGCCTGCTCCCCTTTCATATCTACCACCATGTGGACCTCCTCGCTCGAACATCTACCTCTTCCTTGGAATTCCCTCAACCATCTACTGATTTTCTGTGTGGCGAGTCAGGAAGTCATGATCCATGGGTCCTGGTCCGCCTCATGTGAAGTAGATCTTGGTTCCCTATTGACTCCCTCTGCTCTGGGAGCCCCATAATGCCGACCCTAAGTCCTGGGGTCACCCCTGAAAGACCTTTCCCACTTGGGCCCCCGAGTATATTGTCTGATACTTGCCACTGAAGACTCTATCGCCTAGGGTATGCTGGTGAATTTGGTTGTTGGTACCTTCTATGCTAGGAATCTCTATATAATAATGGCTCACTCCAGCAGTCCATCCTGAGTAGGGATGCTAAGAGACACCACGGATGCCCTGATCTACCATCTGATTCCCTTATCAAAGGTCTAGGCCCTGAAGAAAGGGTCTTTCACCAAGTCAGTGGAGTAGAGAGTGATAGGTCTATAAACATTTTACAGTACTCATCCACTAACATTTTTCCCTAATCTAGGTGAACTAGCTCATGAATGGACACAGATCCAAGGTCACAGGGACAAACTCCTCCTGAAAAATCCACTCAAAGTCTGTCTAGGTGGCGGTCGCCTCATCATGGGTCTAGATGGTCAAGCTCCACCATCTCCCTGTCAAGCCCTGCATAAGGCTTGTGGCCAAGATCTCCATATAGTCAAGTGGTGTCCTCACTAAGTGGAAGACCCGCATCACTACCTCCATCCAGTCCTCAGTGACCTGGGGATCTGTCTCTCCCCAGAACATGGGTGGTCTTTGTCTCTAAAACTCGTGCAAGGAACTAAGTCTACATACGTCCTCTACTGGTAATGAAAGCAGTAAATGTTGATAAAAAGGTGTTGGAAACACCAGTGAACCACCCAGCGGGGCCATCTCTAGGACTGGTCCCTGAACCAACATCACATCGATAGGCAGGTTGTCGACATGATCACGTATCGGAAGCCTAGCTAGTTTTTTGCATGGAGGCATCCTGAAATAGATCAAGATGTACCACAATCAGAAGATTATACCTGGTAAGCTGACTCTTATTCAAGAAGATCATATGGAGAAACTTATACAGCAATTGTTTTCATTTATAGATCCAAAAAGAAGAATTCAAGGTCCTGGTGTATGGATACGTCATCCATCGCACCAACACTAGACTCCCTCAATCTTTAAGTCGAACTCAAAACATTCAACATGGTTGCCCCAAAAACAAAACAACAGACTCTTATTCTTTGAGGTAGAACCAACCACCTCTAATACCACTTTTTCATGAGCCGCCCCCTGGGGACAATGTCATGACATACACCAAGCATGCCTCCCGAAGGCCAAGGGTTAGCGACTAGCGTCGAAGGCATCAACCTTAAAGTGGGAGGAATTTTCCTGAGTACCTATACACACACACACACACAACCACATCCCAAATCCGGAAAAGTAAACAAGAATTCCACTAAAAAACCACTGAGTACAAGTACAATTGACATTCAAATGGTCCAGAATATAAAATCGACAAAATACTAACTGGAAAATAGGAATGTAAAAAAAGAAACTTTAGATAGTCATCCACTGAGAACCCCACATGATGGGTAAGTACTCAGTAGTTGCTGGAAGCTGTAGAAGTACGCCTCGTCTGCCTAGTCTCATTGGGCACCACCAGGTCCTAGGTCACCAAGTCCTCTGTCAAGGTGGTGGTTGTTTGCACTAGGAACAACACATGAGGGTGAAGCCCGTGCATGGGTGAGTAACAAAATACTCAGTAGGGACCCCAAAATAACAACAAAATACCACAAAGAAATCCACAACCAAACCACAAAGCATGATCACCATACATGATCACTAAGTAAAACAACTCATGCTAGTTATATTCTATAGTAGGATAGTAACACCATTAGTCACATCATCGAACCCCATGGGTTGCTGGAAAACTCTTCCTCAATGAGTACAGTGGGTATTCCCGGTCACACAGAAGTCGTGTCCCACTAACCTAGGACTATTTTGGTACTCATCCCTGATGAGTACAATGGTTATACTGGATCACACAGAAGCCACTCCCCACTGTGGGCAAGTTGGGTCACACAGAAGTTGCTTCCCACCTATGGTCATACTGAGGTACTCCTCATGTCGAGTACCATTGGTCTGCCTGTTCACCAAGAAGACACTCCCCAACGTGGTCTTATCAGGTCATAGAGAAGTCAATTCCAACTAGGCCATAGTATCCAATCCACACAGGGTCTCTTATCAGCAATCTTTAGGTCTCATCCAACTGTAAGGTTTCCACATGTAGCAAGCTTGATCTTGGGAGAACTAATCCCCAATCCCTTCTTCATATTTCAACTTCCATAAAAATTTCTATAGGGTATACCAAAATATTTGCCCTGTTGTGAGGGTTTCAACACCGCAAACATCTCATCAATCAGGCACCCAGTTTTCATGTTATTGAAGTTTTTCCAAAAAGGGGTTGGTGGGGTTCAGGTCTGGTCCGACCAGGTTCTACTGACCCTGTAACACCCCAAGATTCCACGGTACGTTTCCCTTCGAATAATGCAATGGCGTGCATTGTACGCAACTTCGAGATTCTAACACACCACAACCAATCAAACTAGCCGTTATGAATAGTAATACCTACTTTTTGAAATTTTAAAAATTCTATCTCTCAAAATGGACTTCATTTTTTGGATTCGGAATATCGAATTTATCCTAGGGTGAAATTTTGGAACTTTTCGGATAACACTTATATTTTGATGAACAGTGAAAATTACTAAATTTTAATTAAAAACAACTTTTTTAAAAAAATAATTTATAATGATAAATTATATTATTGAGTGGTTTTAAAGTATAATTAGAATATATTTTTACCATTTTATCTAATGGTGTTCATTAGAATTAATTTCACTTTGAAATTGGACCTAAACAATTGTCAATCTTTTGATACATATTGTTTCTTAAAAACACGATATTTGTTGTGACAGTGGGAATTAATTATAAAATTAATTAATGCAACTTATATGTTTAGAATTTTGTAAAATAGACATCATTTTTGAATTATGAATATCAATTATTTCTTAGGGTGAAATTTTGGCATTGTTCTGAAAAACTTCATTTTTTGATGAATAGTGAAACTACTAAGTGGTAGTTAAAAAAACAGAATTTTTCATAAAACTTAATTTTACCGCTTCTGTGAATGGAATTTCGAAAATCCGAGAGACACGGTTAATATCAAGAAGTAAAATTTGGTTCAATGAGATGAAAATAATTTTTGGTGAATAGTAACTTTTTAATTTTATTTACCACGGTTAAAAGTAAATAGGGTAATTAAGGGTAAAAATGATATTAATATTACCCTAACACATGTCCTAATTCTATTGGACAAGTTTATCTCGACCAAAAACAACCTTAGGAATAAAATATTATCATTTAGGTCCACTTGGATTAGATTAGGACATTTATTATTATTTAACTCAAAGAAGAGTTAAAAGAGTTAAAATCTAAGTTTATTTACTAAAACATTTTAAATATAGGGTTATACATAAGATAAATTCGATTGTAAATGTTCATTAGAAAGATAATACAATTTCCTACATAATAATAGTTTATTTATAATTTTTATACATTAAATAATTTAATATATTTATGACACAATGATGATGCAGTAATTACCATAATAGTGAAAAATTAAAATAATTGATATTATAAATACCCACATAAATATAATATACGACTTTTAAGGAATTACACTAATTTTATAGGATAATATGACATATTAGGATTGATTTAATTGACTTTTTTATAAGTAATAATTCTGTTATGAGTTTCACCAAAATCAACTATTGATTAGTGTCAAAATTGACATAAAAGAGTTTTTAAAAAAAATATTATATTATTAATTGATATTAAATTTTTAAAAATCTAAGGTTCATCCAAGAGACTTATATCATGATAGGTATATAATTAATGGACCACTTGGGGGTCGCTTGGATGTATATAGTATGTTTATTAACTATATAATATAAAAATACAAAGTGACATGGTAAATGTCAAACTAATTAACTAAGAGTTATAACTAAAAGATAAGGTTAATATAGTAACCCAAACCTGTCTAAATTCTATTGGTTGAATGGTTTTATACCTATCTCCACCTTAAACATTGAATAATTAACTTTGGAGCCATTAGAAACCGAATATAAATTTATTATAAATTAATATTTCTAGCTTTTCCAAAGGTGCCCCTCAACACTCTTATAAAAGGGCACTCCTCCTTCTCATTTCTTCACACCTTCAAAGCCTTTTGGTTCGGCCAAACCCTGCCCAAATACTCTCTCAACTTCCCTCACTACAACCTATAGGCCTTAGTTTGATCATAAAGCAAACCTAAGTATCCCTTTTGATCAAATCAAAAGGAAGAACCCGAAGAAGAGGTAATGTTTTCACCACCCCTTTTCAAGTTCCTTTCTTCTTCCACTTCTTATTTATTTGTTATTACCATTCTAAAATAATAACTCCAGTATATTGTATATACTGTTATGTTATTATAAATATGGTACAACCATATTCAGTATTCTATCCACCCTTTGAATAACATGTCACCATACGTGCGTACGTACGGCTTACCGTCTCCACGTCGTGGTGTAATTGTTATTCAATATATTATTATTTGGGTGGGTATAATAATGATGTGTAACTCATTTAAATAATAAATATAACATGATAATGATTCTTTATATATGATATACCATCCAATTATATATTATTTTAATATCAAAATAATGATATTGTTGCTCGTGCGTACGTACAGACTACCGTCTCCACAAACGCGATGAGATTCATTCTTCATCATATCCATTCAAGTATAATTATCATTTTATGATTTAAAAATAAGGTTTAAGAACATTATATCATTCTGGATATGAATAAGGTACAACCTATCCATGAAAAACATGGCTTACATAACAAAACATATAAAAGAAAACGAGTAAGTTAACACCCGGAACGACGATAATTCTAAGATATTATTAACAAAGCAATGTTAAAAGATCATATATGATATAATATTAATGTATATGATTCATGAATAATTTAATAACAATTATTTCAACATTATAAAGGAGGTTAACCTACCCCCAACCAAGGAAAATTACAAGGTAAGGGGTTTCTTATCTCACTTTTAATTCCGTGAGAATTCCATTGTTCACCACTTATTTATTACATGTGGTGTGTGTACTGACCATGTTTGTATTAATTGTGTAATATACTTTAATTAATGTATATTTACATCATAATTGTATGATCCTTCTTTTATGGTTGTATGTTTTGTATGTTACCAAATCAATAAGGTAATTTGAAATTTCAATTTCCACTCATTCGGCTTTACGCATACTTCATTGATTATTTTACTCCAAGATTATGTGTGGAATCACTATTCATTTGATTATGTCATAATTTCCACTCCCCTTTCTGTGGATATACTTTTTATACACATAATCACTCCATTGATAAATTCTCAAGTCATCGGTATGAATTTGATAAGAGTAATTTTTACTCAATCTCGATTTGTTGAAATAAACATCCAATTCATTGGTGTTGTGTTTACTAGAATATGTGTGACTATCCCTTGATTGTTTTACACTGAATATCCAATCATATTTAGTGTATTTATATTTGTCAAACATAATTATGTCGTTGATTTATCCTTAACCTAAGGATACGGCCTTTATGAGAGATTTCATCTCAATTTACATTCCATTGAGACTTCTTTGTTGTTATACACCAAATCACTTCTATGTGGTGTATGTAATGTAATTTTAAATAGTATATCATGAATACCTTTATTCTCATAATATTACAAAGTTTTGATTACCTCAATTATTCAAGTGTCTCTCTTTTGGTTAGAAACTCTAACTAAAATACCATTTTTAAATGTTTTAAAGACTTATTCTTCTAAATCTTGCTCATTAATGTCCATGTTCTAAAAAATGGTTTTAAGGATTTATTTATATGGACATTAAAGTTTTAAAATTAAAACTCCTTTTAAGAGTTTCAAAGTGGTATGGGACACTTTGATTCAAAAATCTATTTTTAAACGGCTTCTTGACAAATAGCGTGACTTTTAAATGTTTTCAAGAAAAGGGGGATATTTCTCTCAAATAGTTTTGATGGTTATTTTCATATATGTCAATATCATTCATTATTATCGATTGAGGTACAATAAAATCTTCCATATTTTATTGAATGAGTTATGTTTGACTTTGGATGTGTTATTTTTATACCATTCATGGTTTGTGGTTAAAGTATTTACATTTCATATGCTAGTTTTAATGCGAATATTTATGTTATGTTTAAAACTTTTCATATGAGGAATGCATTGGAGTTAGTAAGTGACGGGTGGAGCCCGCTATAGCTCCTTGATGCATCAGTAGGTCTCATGAGACAAACTAGTGTCTTGGCACAAGGCCTTGGAAAAATCTTATTTGTAGTCTTGGCACGAGGCCTTGGCTATGTGGTTATGATAGTCTGGCATTATGCATTCCATCATTATGAAAGTGGTTATTGATATTTCATGTGATTGTTCGACTAGTATAATATCCATGTAAATAAGTAAATGGCATTATTTCATTTTATATTTGCCATATTATGCAGAAGTTCAAGTTTAAAAGGCTTTTGTTTTAGTTATAAATTGCTTTATGTGTTTATGCTTATCTATGAAAGCTTCTGCTATATTGTTATCCTTACTTAGCATCTGAGCTCACCCCTTTCAATGTTTTATTTTTCCCAGGATGTGAAGAAGTAATTTATGAATGACCTGCAGGGATAGTATGAGGGGATATGAATACAAGATGTTGTTGTAGTTTTTTTTTCTTATGATGTAATGTAAGACTTATGAATATATCTAGTGTTTCCAAGACTACTAAACTAATCGGTCTTTTGAGACTTGATCCTTTGTGATCATGCCAATGTTATGCAATAATGCACCGAATCTGGGTATCTAGGGTCGGGGCGTTACAGACCCGACCCAAACCCAGACCTGGCCTGACCTTGGTTCGGTCCTTCGGGCCATGGGTCCAGCCCACTAGTTTGCATGGTCCTCTAGAGAAAGACTGGTTCTCTACCTGGCTGGGATGTGGCAGGCAGTCGCGTCTGGCTCCCTCCCTGCCCTGCGGGTTGTCCGTGGGGCCAGCTCCCCCAGTCGCAGTCGATCTACCATGGATTTTCCAAGTGGGACCTGGCACGGTGCCTCGTCTGTGGTGAACCAATGTGGCTGAGTGGTCATATCCACCCACCACTAGCAGGCATCCCTTGCCACACCATCATGGTATGTTGATCATGGAATTCTCCCAGTGCACCATCGTGGCGCACTACCACCTACCCGCGACCGCCATCGTGGTCCACTACCAGCAGTTTCCAACGAGCTCTTCTGCATACAACCGGGTCCAAACCGGTGGTCTATTCTTCGCACTGATTGCACCTCTAGCCTTCATAGGGTATCTCCTTCCCTATGAGGGCCTTGAATCTTCCTTGGCACCCCTTTCAAAATGATCATCCATGAAGAATGCACAAGAGGAGGGTCTCGGTCCTTGTTCATGTCATATCACGCCCTCTAAGTTAGTGTTTTAAAATAGGGGAAGTTTTGGGGATGATGTTATATCAAAAATAAATTAATCTCGAATAGATATCCCAAGAATTATCACTCTCCCACAAGAATGGATGATCTGTTGATCAACCTATTCATGGGTTGGTCAGAATTCATCATTTAGAATGAATAATGGGGAAAACGTAAAACAAATTAACCCCTACCTCGATCTACATTCATCATTGAAGCATTTATCCCTAGAGTATTCAAGCTCCGTTGGCGTTCATCACTTCCTTGTCCCATTCTTCGTGAAGTGTCGGCGTTTCTAGTGATCCTACCAGCGTTCGTCATTTGTCATTACAGGGAAATTCTCCATAGGTTCATCAAAGAAAATTCCACCAATTGATTTCCCTAATGCGTTAACTTATTAAAAGTAACATGTCGCAGCGTTTCTATTACGTTATAAAGTTGCTTCATTATTCTGTTTCTTTTATGGAAATAGCGTATCTGTTACACTACACAAAAATGAGCCATTAAAAAGATCCCTTTAATGTGCCTCATCACTGCACCACAGCACTTTTGTTCACCTATCAATGGTAAAAAATAAAATAAAATAATTTTTGAAGTTATTTTATTATTTTCTAAAATGTCCAAAAATTAACTGTTTTATCTAACCCTTACCGGTCAAAGTTAAGTCCATTTTAGGTGAATCCCAGTATTCTAAGTTAAATGGTGCCTTTAGATTTTTTATATGAGCACCGGAATAAAATTTAGAAAAACCCTTTTTCATGTTTACTTAAACGAACTAAATTTTTTTTTAAAATTCTGGTATGGTCTCCCCAGGCCTCGGAATCACATGACATCAAAGTGTGTGGTCTCGACAAGGCTTATACCTGATTAGGTACATAATCTATTCTATATTATACTTTAGCCATTTAATATTATAAACATATTAAAATGTAATTCATTATTCATTTTCTAATAGATCGTTCAAATTATGAATTTTGAGGGTGCTAATAACTTGCATCTATATGAGAATAATAAAAAGGAAGCCTGATTTTGATCTTTTGGTGTTTTAATAGTTTCTATGCTATTACGGTGGTAAGGATTATTCAATAAGGAATTGAACCATGATGAAATGGGTTTTTCAATTTTCAGTAAATTTTCATTTATAGGTGAAAGATAGTGTTTAGTATTTGTAACATGAATGGTGCACTGTTGACATGAGGATTGGACTACAAAACATTTTTCCTTTAATATCTTGAAATACATATTGATGTTACTCATAAATAATTATAATCTTAAAATGTTAGAGAATATGAGGTATTGAATCCTTGAAAAGGATAAATTCAAGGCCATAATCACCATTTTTTATGGTAGTTGGTATAATCTATTCATGTTTGTTTGGTTTCCACAAATTTGTATTCGAGTATATAAAATCATGTTCTCACTTATAATGTCCCTGTTCAATTGAGAGAGGAAAATTAAACTTTGGTGATTCCATGAATCCATCCTATTACAGGATCATTTTCATTATCAATATGAGATGAAAATATTTATAGATTTAAATAGGGACTGATTTATTCATTCAATTCATGTGGAGTTTTAAAATTATGGAAGCTTCACTACCATTATTTATAGTGGAGGAATATCTAATAAGTGTGATGCTTCCTTGAAATAATTTTACTGGGGTTGAGGTACATGACACACATAGAGAGAAAATATTTTGATGGATTTTTTTATTAAAAATATCTATCATGTTCATCAACAGATGATCATTGAAAGACCAGTAAAATTTCACACTAACTCAGAACATTTTATAAAAAACATTCATAAGGAACAACATTGTTCCTTATTTAATCCATTTAGTAAAAGTAACTTGGATTCCTTGAATGAATAATCAATGGTATAGTATTTGGTTCATATTTATGTGAACACTCTCTATCATTTTTATTCACTAAGACCATCAAATGTTTTAGAGGGATTATAGCATTAGTTTCATGATCAATAAGATGATCAACAATATTTAAAGATGTCTCTTATGCTTATGAATCAAATGATATAATATTCATAAACTAACCATTAGATATATCATTTCTCATCATGAAAACTAACACTTTTGGAGTGGATTTAGGTTTATGATGTGTATTTAAACAAATTACTTCAGTTGTAACTAAAATCCCTAGTAGGGGAATAATAAGTATTAATAAGTGTTTCATGAACGTCTCTAACATTCCATAGTGAAGAAAAAATTACATCTAAAGACTGATAGATAAAATAATTGAAATTTAGGTTAGTTGTTATATCTAAGGAACATTTTTTTGATTAATACACCATATTATCCTATCTAAAATATGAATTTTATTTGATTATTTCGGAGAAATGTGTTTTTCTTATAAACTATATTTAATAGTATGTATCATATACACTTTATGATTTCACATATACTGTTTATATAATTTAATATAAACTATATTTATGATTTAAATAGTTAATGATTTAAAAAAAACTATATTAACAAATAATTATCACATATATAGTATTAACATACAACCATATTAGCATATAAGTACTATTTAAAAGCTGATTTTATTAACCTATATAGTTTATGATTGAAATATTATTTATATGTTTATTTATATATGTATTTACATGTTAACATAGTTTATATGATTATATGTTTATAGGATTATATGTAAATACTATTTATATGTTCATATATCGTCCAAATCATTTTTTAATTTTCATTAAACCACTTTCAGGGGAAAAGTGGGAACCCTCACAATATCTGATACACATTCTAGTGGGTAAACTGATCACAGGTTTAAAAATCAAAAACCAACACACACATTTCAGTGGAAAATTGACCACATCTTCAAAATTCAAAAACCTAAGAACAATCAAACAAAACAAAAAGTAGCCGAAAAGTCACGTTAATATCACCTCGAAAATCACGCAATCTTCCCAAGTAGTCCTGCATCAAAAGAATTCAAAACAAGACCACTGCACCATTCACTGCTTTGCCATCATCACATATCGTCGTCACCAACACGTCACCGCCGTCCACCCACGACGCCGGAAATACAATCAATCTAACAGGGTAAAAAAGATCACCAAGATCACCTAAACCAACCAGCATCATCCAAAAGATGGAAGGAGAAATGCCACCAAGAACCAAAAGGGGAGAATCCAATGCGAGACGCGCCTCCTGAAAACTAATGGACACTCGAACAACACATCCCAAAACATCCCTGGAGACCTCTACACCAGACCGACTTGGAAGGGAGAATTTTTCTATGATGTCAGGGAAGAGTTGGCGGAAAAAGGCCTCGGCGGAGGACGACGCATGCACACGAACTTCATCCCTTTCTTTGGATTCCCCTGCTACCAACAAAACAGAAACAAAAATCCAAAGAAACACTGCCTCCTCGTAGAAGAATCCCAGCATCACATCGAGCAACTCCAATCGAAAATCCTCACATCCAGAACGAAACCTTAAGAGACGATCAAAAAACCGAAATCATCGGTGAGAAGAAATTCCACAAAAAAAGAGAATCGAACAAGGGAGAGAAAAGAAAAAAATGATTCCAATGAGGAGAAAGACCTGAGACCGCCACAGACCCATGTAAGAAGGGGAAGGAGAGAACAAGACTAGAAGAAGAAAAGGGGGGCCAAGTGAAGTAAAGGGCGTAAATCTGAGAACAAAATAGAAATATGGGGGAATAAGAAAACAAGACATGGAAGAGAGGACAAGGTCGGCGAAGTGAGGTGTGTTATCGCCACTGAACAGGGGACCAGGAAACCCTAAGTGGAAGGGGTGAAGCAAAAACGCCGAGAGCACTGGGAGCACCGGGCGAATTTAGTGCCATCATATGTTCATATATATTATATGTTAATAGAGTATATATGTATAAATGTCAATAGAGTTTCAGTTCATACAGTTTATATGTTGATTTTATTAAACTATTTCATTATATAAGGTATTTGTTTTATAATTTCATATTATACAATTCATACAGTTTATATATTAATTTTATTAAACAAGTCAAGTATTTTATATCTAATAGAATCATCTTTCAATATAAAATAATACATTATAGGAAAATGACTATAGATAATTGTACTACAACTCTTTCAAATATTTCATCAATTTCAATTTTCAAGCTTGATTCATTATCCCTATTGTTTTATTTTGGTTTCTCATTCTCTTTTACTCAGCCATTATATTAGAATTTATCAAGTATCTACTTTTTAATGTGTGTTCTAAATATGTGTATGTTTAAAAAATATTCATTCTCCCCATGGAATAGATTCTTTATCCTTTCAATTCAATAATCATCATAAAATTTTCATCTTTATAGGTTCTCCACTTGATTCATTTAATGCATTGTCTTTCTATTCACCACATCTAACGGTTTTTAGTGTTCTCGTTGTTTTTTTGTTCTTTAATTTTAATTTCAGGATGATATCAATTGGAAAACACTAGAAAGTGATGATAAGAAACATAATATATGTGAGGACAAAGACTATAAATAAATTTGGTATAACTCTTTCAATTCATCCATCAAATCATTTTTCATTGCATCTCATTTATTGAATTGAAAATATGGTTTGGAAAAATTTAACTTCCAATCAATTTGTATTAGTTTATTCAAATATTATGCATATTTGTTGTATTTCAAATATTTATTTTAATATTTTTTTAAAAAAATTAATTGATAAAATTTTAGTTTCTTATTCACTCCCTAATTATTTTATGAAATTTCATTACTCAATGACTATAGAGGACTATAGGTTGCTACCATTGTTATTGGTTTGTGCTACTAAAATATGCATCATAATATCTATTGTGGAGTAATATATATTTATCAAAATATTTGATGTTATGTTTGAGATCTATAAAAAATGATAAAAAATTATCACTTATGGTAACTATTAAAAGAATTCTTTTTCAATAAACAACCTGGTAACAATGAGTTATCTTAAATGAATACTGCTCAAAAAACATTTTAATAAGTGTTGTGAAATAAAAACCAAGGGTTTTATATAATATTGAACCTTATAACATTAACTATTGTAACATATAAATTATTTCATATAATTTTTTTACTACTATTTTTTTCTGGAGGACCCTTGAAGTATATGAGTGTAAAAATATTTTCAAAATTTTCAACGAAGTTTCTGAATAACTTATAGAGAACTGTGGACAATAAAGTGTCTCTATATGAAAAATTTCAAGTGGATGAAAGTAAGGGAACTAAAATTGTTTGTATGATAAAAAAATACCTCTTTTGACTCTTAAATAATATGTGTTAATCCGAGAGGTTATGTAAAGGGAAAGAAAAAACCTTTAGTATTTATATAAAGGTATGTTCTAGTGTAAATTATTTCTCTAAAGATTGATTCCTTAAATCATTTTTGAATTTTTGTAGGGTTTTCCATAAAATTTGTTTATGATTTTTAAAACCAATCATCAAGGGGTAGTCATGATTTTAATTTATGAATAAGGATTCACTTAGAGGTAGACAACAACATGAATGATCTAGTGATCTGGTGGTGAAGTACTGGTAGTATCAGGATGTGATAGTGGATGAGGAGTATGAGGAGGAAGATGATATATATGATGAGTAAGGATAGGTATTTTTTGATGGTGGGGTCACTAATTTTCATATGGGTACTGTGACCACAAGATGAAGAGATAAATTTTACTGCTTTAATTGGACATTTACAAGGCCTTTATTACCATGAAATGAAAAGTTCAATTTTAGGGTTAAAAAATAAAAATAAAATAAATTATGTAATATACATGTGTTTCAATATTCATAAATTTATATATTATGAAATCAACCATTACTTTTTAATACTATGAAGTTTGTTTCCTACCAAACCTATAACCTCTATTTAATAAATATTAAACTATGATCATCAGTTTCTATAAGTACACAAATAGATTGTATGGGTATCTTATTAATAAATTTAATTGAGTTTTTATATTAGTTAAATTTTAAAATTTAAATTTTCATCTTTATTATTATATTTTAATTTTATTAATTATTAATGTTTTATTATTTATAACAGAATTAGTTTCTAAAATCCTTCCTATTATTCATCTTCTGATGATTTTATTGATTCAAAATTCCATAAAATCATTTTCATTCATGGATTTCATAGAATCATTAGTGATTATCATACAAAAAATCCAATTCCATTGATTTGGTATTCCAAGATTTCTATGATTCAGTTGATTTACATGAATATATTTCTATTTTAGTTTAATGTAAAGCCTTTAAGAATTTTTTTTGGGTTTAAATTCCCAATTTACATTGCAATATGAACTATACTTTTCTTGCCCTATTTTCTACTTCCAAAGTAAGAAAAATTAATGTCACACGAATAAATTTCCTAGGATTCTTCCTCCAACAATATTCACCAAGCTTATTTTGGGTGGCCATTATAAATTTATCACATTCTCATCCTTCTATAAATATTTTATTTTTCATTCATTTGTTACCATAGTAGTTTACTCTTTCACATTTAACTATTAATTTTTGTTCAATCATCTTTTATGGGTTTTGTTAGACCCATTTCTATTTGTAAACATTTTATGATATCTATATTATAGTACTTTGTATTGAAATTATATCATTTTTAAAATTCATACATTGGTGAACATTGAGATGACTATAAATCATTGGTTAATTTTTACCCTAACCGGTGAGGTAGTTTCAAGCATACAAGTCTTTGGACAAAATATAGAGATTGGTAGGTAGTCTAGTGCACAATTAAAAAATTTATGATTCATTAATAATAATAAAACATCTCTAAAAAATATATACACCTTTTCTAGTTTATCAAACTTTATATTTTAATAGACTATTAACTTTATATCATTTAAGTCCTACAGTCACCGCTTTTTCGATAATATATTTATACATTATATACTACATGTTATTATAGTATGAATTCCTTCTAATTATAGTTTATTATTCCTCTCATTTCTATTCTACATCAACAAATTCCATATAGGATTATGCATATAGCATGAATACATTGTTTGAAATCACATAAACTTGTATATGTATTTTATGAATACATGGATTAAATTTATATACACCTATACACATAAATACACATCTATAGTTACATATAATTCTTACAGCTACACATGTTTCCAGTATCCTTCACTCCATTTCCATGTGCCACGAGTATCCCACTCACTTCATTTCTTCTTCAAATTTCCTCCCTCTATCCCAAAAAGTTAAACAGATTCCATAGATTACCACCACATGTTTTTGAGAATGTGTATGAAAATTTGTAATTGAATGATCATGTCTTTCAAATGCACGAGTTGGGTACTAGTTATTTTAAACTATCCAATGCATTAGATAAATGTTCCACTCAAATTATTGGAATTTTTTAATATCCATCCATATGTAAAAAAAATTATTTTAGAAAATACTAAGAGAATATTTATCATAATTTCTTCCAAAGTAGTAATAGATCTTCTTAGAACCTATTTATTCCACTGTCTCCTTATCCATCAATAGAAAATGAAATAAATTTGGGAATTGGGAATCATCAAAGGTTTTGGTATATCAAAATTCCGCTTAAAATTCTAGATTTTTTAAAATATGAGTGGTAAAATATTAATTCATCAGGATATTGAGCTGCATGTTATTTGGAATTACTTTTCTTGATCGTTTAGTTTATTTTGAAATCTTTTTATTGAACTAGGTGTAAAACCATAATTTTCAGACCCTTAATAAATGAGATAATCCCCTGATCAAAAAGAGTATATTTTTCATATATTTATATATATTTATAGATATTTTTTAATATTCATATGTATTCGTGTGTGTGTGTGTTTCGAATCATTGATGTATCTTATACCTTAATCTCCCATATAAATTTTCATATCTAAATAAGAAATACACCAAATCATTATTTTAAATTGGGATATCAAATCCATTATCTATACTAAAGCTTGTAAATGTTATTACACATGTCATAGTCACATCAATTCTACATTATGTGTCTCCCTCACCTTCAATTCTGCTCAACCTCCTCACATTACTATTCTCCAAAATTACTCCCCCACACCTTTAATTTCCTCCCCATAATCCCATATCCACATCCCCTCCCTGACTCTCCTTCGCATGGGCCTCTACCTCTGTATCCTCCTCTTCATCAAACTCCACCTTCGACTCCTCCTGTATAATGGCCTATGCCTCCTCCTACGCAATGGCCTCTACCTTCAAATTAAAGTGGGGAGGGGGATCATCCAGTGTCGGAAATTGTGGATTGAGTAGGTAGGGTATCAGCTTATGGGGGAAGAGGATCCATTTTGGTGACCTCATCCTCTACCTTGAAGGTGGCCACTGCATAAAAACCCTAAAATCATAGCGGCACCAAGCACATACCGCTAAACAAGTGTTTCTTCGGTTATCCTATCATCTATCCATGGCATATATTCCTATGAAATATCTTTTTTTTTCAAGGTGTTGGGAGTATCAGATCCTACATAATGTCTGCAGATATCACTTTATTTTGAGACCTCCATGTTTAGGAAGGAGTAGTTTTTTTTTCTTATTATACCATCAACCTTCAATCTTCTGGTATCTTACATTTACTTTTCTTGATTTTTTTTACTTTTAGTATTGTAACTTTTTGTTGAGATTTCTTATCTAATTTATTGTGAGTGGTTTAAGGAATATGTTCATTTTTTACTAGATTGTTTCATGAGTATTATTTTTATCGGTCATGTATTTCTTTTGTGTTTTTAGGTTTCAGTGAAGTTCCCAACTCCCCCACATGTTCAGTTATCATTTCCTAGATTAAATATTTAGTTTTTCAGATGTTTTTTTATTTTATACTATAGTTAGTAACTGTTTGAGGTTATAGATCAAGTTTGAGGTTGTAAAATAGTACTATAAATTCAGTATCCATTATCTATATTAAAGCTTGTAAATTTTCTTACACGTGTCATCTCCACAAAAGTTCTCCATTATGTATCTCCCTTACCTTTAATTCTTCTCAACCTCCCTATATTACCATTCTCCTAAATTCCTACCCCATACTGCTAATCTCCTCCCCAAAATCCTATCTTTACATCCCCTCTGCGAATCACATCCACATTGGCCTATGCCTATCTTTGCATCCCCTTTTCGACTCTCCCTCACATCGGCCTCTGCCTTGGTCTCCTCCTTTGTACCAGCCTTCACCTCTACCTCTAACTTCCCATCGTCCTTCACCTCCACATCTACAATGGACTCCTCCTATGAAAACAACTTTGACTCTGACTTCACCTCAGGCTCTGCCTCCAACTTTTCCCTGGCCTCTGACTCCGTCTCCACCTTCATGGGTTGAGAATCTTCAAGTGAAGCATTGGAAATTGTTGTCCATATTTCACATTCTTAATTTTCCTTTATTCTTTATCATCATTAATCTTATTCTATGTGTTTTTATTCATGGGTTATTTATCGGTTGATATTTTTTTATTTGGGTTGTGGACCATTTCATATATGTTTTTGACCGTTTCAAGCCAATGTTCAGGGTTGAGTTATAGAATTTTGATCCATCTATCATGTTGGATGAGTTCTTGTGTAAAAGGGAATTGAATTGTGATCTTCATCATTGTAATTTAAAACAATAGTGCATGAATATTATTTTTTGCATTTCTGTGTAGTTTCTCCTTCTACAGGGATTCCTAATCATCCACATAGAGGTTTTTTATCAGTGTTTTGATTTTTTCTTTTTTTCCTCTTTCATTGTCTCCCAATTATCCTCCTTGGAACATCACCCTTTCTAATTTTCAGGCTTTGAAACTTTGAAATATATGTTTTATGTACCCTCCAAACCTGATTATACTTTTGATTTTCACATTCTATCTCTTCATGATATTATACAAAAATAGATGGTTTTCTAAAATTCAAGGGGATTTTACCCGTCAAAGATTTGTAGTCTACAAGGGTACGATCTACACTAGTGATGTCCAAGTTTATGCCCCCACTGTTTTTTCATGTTATAATCTATTTTAAGTCCAAAGATCCAAAATATCATTTAGTTTATACAATGGATGTTTGTAGGAAAAGGGATAATTCACTCAAAAATTCCAGTAGGAGAAGGATCCCAAAGGAGGATGAAACTTTGGATCAATCTATCTTCCTCAAATAAAATGTATATTTATATGCCCTTTTGTGTGGACTTGTGGATCAATATGATTTCATTTAAAGTTTTATATTATTCTATCTAGTCATGGAAATTAAAATTATTCATGCCTTTTATGATTTCCTTTCTTATAAATTTTCATTACTACTTAAATATTTTTATTATCTTCTCTTAAATAGTTTAATTCAAAGGCCATTTCATGTCTTAAATTACGCAATATGTATGAAAAAATAAAAAATATTTGTCTTTTATGCCTTTTTATCATATGTTTTTCTCTTGAAGGTAATTAGGTTGTGCTGAGTTAAAGCATAATTAGGAAGGTACTATAAAATTTTATGAGGGAGGGCCCTAAAGTATCTATATCTGGTTATTTTCAATAACCATCTATAGTTTTTTCTTCCCTATCTATTTTTATTTCCTTTTATTAATTTACTCATATATGTTTAAAAAATTTATAGGCATATATGAATCTAATTTTTTTCATTTTAGAATGATCTTTACAACATTATTTTTATATTTCTATTATCTTCTATTCAACAGTTGAAGTTGGAGACCATTTCAGGTCTTTATGTAATCTGGTTGAAGTAATTAAAATTATTTTAGGCTTTACTTTTTCATATCAGTGAGTAACTTCTCAGGTAAATCCCAAGGTGGCATCCTTACTTTAGGAAATTCATTTTCAAATTAGTGGGGAACATCTAGTTTTTTTAATTGTGTTATTTTTTGCTTTATATTTACATATTTAGATGCATATTCATGTCTTATTACAAAGTTCATTTTGGTTCTTCTAAAAATTGGTTTATCAAATGTTTATATTTCTATTTTTCAAATTCATTTTATAAATTCAATAAATATATTTTTTATTTGAAAAAAAATATTCTTTACAATTCTTCCCATGTATACTATTTTTCAATATTCATATTGATCATGCGTGTAAGTTAAGAAATCACTTTTTGTGCACATTTACTACCTGATTTAAATATTACCATAACTATTTATAGAATTTTTCTTATTTATTTATTAATATAATTTTTCATGTGTAAAATTATGTAGAATTCATTTTGTACATTATATTTTTTTTCATAAATCAGTGTTTCCTATGTGTATAATAATATGAAACCTTTCCATATTTATTTTGATTCAAGAAGTGAATGTTACATGCATACCCTATCTAAAATTTTCTAATGATTCATCCCTATATATATATATATATTAATATATGGAATTATTTTTATTTTTTTATATATGGCATTACAATGAGATTTAATAAATCATCATATTGTATTTCATTTTAACATATGAAAAAATCATTATATAATCAAATTTAATATAAAATTGATTGCACTATTTTCATACATAATTCATTCATGTACAAAAATGTTACTGATTCAATAGTTTACAATACCTTCTATAAGATATAAAAATTCAGGAAACATAATTTATACTCATATAGTAGTGTGCATCAATAAATAAATTGCAATGTTTATCTAAAATTGGAAATCCTTTTAAGGTTATTATAAAAATTATTGTATGATTTCATTCAAATATCATATATCCTTATTAAATCTCTATTTAATACCACCTTTTATGCTAACATATATTCAAAAACTCTATCTATATCATTTCAACTACTGATTTCTTCTGAAAGATTGTTATTTCATATCAATGTGCAACACTACTATGAATACTTTTGTAATTTTTATCATTATTTCACATTAAAGGTAAATATACATATGATGTATTCTCCATAATAATTACATCACGCACTATTTCATATAGTTATACATAATAATATGGTGTGTATTATATTATATATACTGATAAAAAATTTTAAGGTACCTTAAAACCCTTAAATACACGATTTTGTTATTCCAATTTTTTTAATAACAATCAATTGTTTAATAGATAGGTGAATTTTTTTCATAAAAAATTTCATTTAATGATTTAATCATGAATTTAAAATTAAAGTGAGCATCATGGTGGTTTTTATGTAGGGAATCAACATATTTCAATTTCTAAATTCAACCATGGATTTTAGGTATTTATTAATTGATTGTGTGATGTGATATGAAGTTGTATGGTGAAAAATACATAAAAATGAACAAACACCACTTATGTTTTCAAACATACTATCATAATTGATTAGTTATTTAAATATTTTTCAACATTTTTTTTCAAAAAGTGTTAATTATTGATGGTATTGATGTTAATTTTCTTTATTGTTTTGATCATGATTTTTTTCCATTTGCATAAATACACAACATTTGAAGTTTCTTTGGTTGTCCTTGAATTAGGTAGCTTGGTATCTTTTGAAAAAGATATCCATTTCATTGAAGTTGCAATTAGTATTATGAGCTAGATGGCATTACAAAAAAAATGTAATTTTCTTTTCTTGTAACCCTGTCTCAAGGGGAAAAACTGTGATAAAAAATAGAATTTTGTTTGGTTTTAGAAAACATTTTATGTTTTTATTTTTTAAAAACGCATTTGAAAATGTGTTATAAAATATTTTGAAAATATCAGGGAAAATAATAATGTATTAATTAAATAAAGTATTTACTAATGTTTTATGTGTTGAAACCCTTGATTTAAGTGAGAAAATAAATGCAAAAGTTTGTGGGATAACTTTGAAGAAGGTTTTAACTATAAGTAGAATTTACTCAAGAAAAATCACTTAGTATTTTAGTAAACTGAAATAAAAATTTCATTCTATAGTGTTTGTAATTCTTTATGAATATACAACAATATATAATATTAGTTATGTATATATTTTCACTACAGTGTAAATTCATCCTGTCATTATCTAAATTTTTTTCTAATTACATTATAGTATGGATTCATGTATCATATAATAATAAATTTTTATGTAAAAAAATTCATTTCAATATTTTAATTATATATATTCAACTCATATTAGAAAGAGTGTTATTAATTTGGATTAGGAAAATTTAATAAGTGATGATATTAAATACCCACTTTCATTTAATTTCATTAAGAAAATAATGTTTGAGAATTCGAACTAATTATATTTTCATTGATAAATTATTTCTCTGAATTTATATTTTTGATATATATTTTCATTGTTAAATTATTTCTATGCATTTTAGGATTCTTCATATCAGTGGACTTTCTGTATACCTTTTTTATTTAAATTTATTTTAATTCAATATGGGGCTTGAATTTTAATTATTATTTTATTCCTTGTCAATTGTAGTGTTTAGGTATAAATTTTTTATAATAATCCCCTACAGTATTAGAAACAACTTCCCAAATCCCCTATCTCATCCTTGGGGGGGGAATTGAAATCTTGGTCCTCTACCTCTACTCAGTAATGAAACAACATTTAATGTCCTCAAATAACATGGATTTAGAGTCTCACCAAAACCTCGACCCTTTAATGACCATCCTTATTTTCATTGAAAATAGATCATGGTAATTTTTATAAGTTTTTTAGATAATTTTCTAATGTTTACCAATGTGACAACATTGCATGGATTTTTCCCTTCTGTTTTTTATTAGTAGCATTTTGATCCTTTTCGAATCATGAAGTTATTTGGTGAAAATGATTGTGTTTTAAACAGATATTATTATTCCTATCCATTTATTAATCCCCAATAATCATTAGGAAACTTATTATAAAAGTTATAATTCACTCTATTATATTTTTTCCCTTTTTAATTTCATTCTTTTATAAATACAACTGAATCATTTATTAAACATGTGTGTCCTAGTTCAAAGAGAACAAAAGCATTAACCAATGAAATTTTTCATTTTTTTGCAATTTCTTAAATTCCATATATTATTTTCAATAGTTTTAGTGATTTTATGTCAATTGTTTCATAGAATTTCATTCTTAAATGATGTTTTTGGATTTTATGTTAACCATAATTATATATTTTACTATCATTTCCTTATTCATTTTAGTAAAGAAATATATGATGAATATTCTTTAGGTACATTTCCTATGGGTTTATCTAACCATTTGTCTTGACATTTTACATTTATGATGTAGAAAAACAATAATCATGAATTAATAAAAAACACTCAAACTTAAATACTATTACATTTTAAAGAAAATTTGGGCTATTAAATTCCTACATTACATTGTTTCTAAATAATGGATTTAAATGTGGGGTAACCACTATTTCATATAAAAATGGATGATTTCATTTGGTTCTTAAAAAAATCTTTCTTTATTAGAGATTTAATTACGTTTTTGAGAAATATGATTCTTTCTTGGAGTAATTCAATATTTTCTGAATGAGGGTGATGATTTTTTTTATTATACATGAATTTGTAAACATTTTTTAGAGAGTAACATTATTTTGGTTGTAGAGTCACCATTTAGAAAAAATAAATAGTTTCATATACTCTTAAATTATGAACAATAAATCTCTATTCCATACTATATTTGAGGAATAACATGCAGTAATCCTTATAATTATTAACTTTTAAATGATATTGTTTATTATTTTCCAAAACAAAGATAATTATTTATTACTTTTTCATAATTTATGGTGGATAAAAAACCTGTTGATTTTGATTCTAAAATTTTAGGACACATTGACATCGTACCACTCATGTATTTACATTTAAATGTGAATAAAATTAATATAGAATAAATAGAATGATATTATTCCTGCTTAAATTTTTTTATATTTTTTTACAATATCCTTTTCCTACACCTCTCATATTTTTCTGATAGTTTATCCCACTTATTTGAAACCCCTTTTATACACAACAAAAACTCAATGTTTTATGTTATATTTTTTTTATTTAATATGTATTCACTCATTTTTTTCTCTTTATACAATGTATCAACCTATATTGACTGGGCATTGTATTTTCATGGGTTCGTTCTACATGTATCCCCCCTTATCTGTAGCACATGGTTTAGGATTGTATAATCGACACATTTTATGAAGAGGATCATATCATGTTTCTTTTTTATGTCACTTATCCATTTATTGGAATTTATATATATTTATTTTATCACATTGACATTTTTTCTATATAGTTACATCTTTTTGAATTAATCCCCCACCATAGTATATTGGTATTCTATAAGACCTGATTGAATACCTCCTCTTGTCTAACTATTGGTCACATCACCAACCATTGGTCTTCCTAACCAACTATGAAACTTATAACTTGGATAATTATGTTATGTTACATTATACTCTATATTTTTCAATTATATACCCTCACAAAACTCGTCATCCAATATCACTTCTCTGTCCTTGTTTAAATTTTCACCTTTTTTATTTTTTGTATCTTAGGATTTATAGGGATGACCTAATTTGGACAGTTCCTCTCTCTCATGTTACATCATAAGTACCAACCAAATTAACTAAATTTATCAACCCTATCCTCCATTTTATATTTCATAGAATACATAAAATTTCATGTTTAGGGTTATGTTTGCTAATTTTTCTTCTATAGAAACACTTTATTTTAAGGATTCATTTTTTAATTATAGTTGTCTTTTTTAATTTTATCTCTTCTTATATTTTATTTATATATAGGTTTCTTTCCCCATTATTTTTCTCTAGATCCTCCAAATCAGTGGCATTTCTTCTTTCTTGTCTCTTCACCTCTCATTCCATTAAGATTATTTATTCTGCATATTTTTTAAGAAAACCAAAGGTATAAATATGTCTTGTGGGGATCTATTATGAATATATAGGTATGTCAATTTATATATAATTCATTGTTCATTTTTTCAAGTTCTATTATAATAGTATAGACATTCACTTACTAGAAACTCCAACCTATATTTTTTGTTATTGAAATTCGTATTATTATTCAATTTTAACTTCTACTAATGATATAACATCATGTTGATATAAAATAATATATGGTCACATTCATAGACTAATAGATCCTGAAGGTATGAATTTTCATTATTTATTTTAGTGTTTCTCAAGCATTATAACTTTATTTAAAGACTCAAATCCAAATTATGGGCTTTCAATTTATTGTGGATTGATATAAAATTTTATTTTTTCTAGTTTACTTCAGGGAATGAATAGAATATCTAGGAATGATCTGTGAAAATTTAATTTCCATCTATATTAATACTTTAATTTAATAATATATTTTTTAAATATAATTTTTTTTTATTTCCTCGGCTCTCAAATTAAATTTCTACATACTTTTCCGGCCCACTAATTCCTTCTTCATCTCCTCCAGATCAGATGCATTTCTTCTTCACAATCTCTATATCAGGTGCATTTCTTCCCCTAATAATACCTTATAGTTTATCTATGCTTCCAAAATCCATCATTTTTCCTAGTAAATGAACCAAAAAAGGTTTATTCTCCTTAAATGTATAACCATGAAACCTTTGGAAAATTTATACTTCCATGTTCCATCTTATTCCATCATCTCCCACAAAAAACCATTTTTTCCATGACATAATCAGACCAATATGACATTAGTTTTTCATAGAACCATACCCTATACTGAAAATATTGGTATTTTATGTGTATTGAAATTTTATATCTACACTATAGAGCGTTACTTTAAGGACATGTGTCTCCTCGTATATCTTCCACCTACGTGTCTGATTCCCAACTACTAACTAGTATCAATTATATTTAACTCTTACGTTTCATTCTATTTATATATTTCATTTGTCTTAATTTTTTTAATAACTTTAAATTTATGATCTTGTTTATGTGAATTTGTAATTAAATGATTATGTCGGGTAAATTCATGGTTTTGGTACTAGTTTTCATATACTCTTTGATTTTTAGTTGACGTGGGGAAAACATTTTGGTATCCAGTGACCTAAATGACAAGGGCTCCATAATGTTTTACTACAATCCAAATATATCTAAAGAATAATTATGACTGTTAAACTATATATTATGAAATTATATTTATTATAATTTTTCATAAATAATAATTATGTGTTAATATGAAATTTTATTTAATGGAACATTGGACACTATTTCCTTTGTTATCTAATTTATTATATGGTGTTCTATATATCAATATATATATATATTAATTTTATTTTTTTATAACAATATATAATATTTTCAAAGTCTTAAAAGATGTGACAATATTATGTCAAACAATGATGTGAATTTTTGGTTTAAAACAAATTAACAATGATTCTAAGAAAAAAGTACATTTTATGAGTTTTCATTTAAAATCTAAAATTTCATAGTATTAAATGGATTCTAATGAAATGAATAATATTTTTTGAATAGGTATCTTAAAAATTAATGATAATTATTTTTAAAAAATTTATAAAAAACAATATTCAACAAAAAAAACAGATACGAAAAAATAGTGGTTGGCAAAAAATTTCAAAACCACTGTTAAATTATTTTTTTTTTACTGTAGGTTTTAGAAAACCTTTTCTAATTCATGGAATTTTATTAAAAATCAACAAAATTGAGTAGTGGTTTTTTGGTTAGCCATGGTAACAGACATTTTTTTCATTAAATCCTCCCCTTTTAACTCATTAAACACCCACTCTAAATCACACATTTAAATTATCCATTTTATTTTATTTTATTTCACCCCATGATTACACTCTTTCTCCAATCTATTGGAATCCACACTTTTATGCTTTTAACTCATTTAGTTTTATCTATTTTAATTAATTTAATTTAATTCCCAAACTATAAATTTATATTTATCTCTTAAACCACCTTTTTTGAGTCATTTATTATATATATATTACTCTACATTTTTTTACATTTTTTTTACAAAGTGTGACAATATAAATTTTATTTTTTTCATAATAAAGCTTTGCAACCATTAAAAATAATGAAATTTACAAATATATATATATAACACATAACATATAAAATGCAACACATTTTATATTTGTAAAATAATTTACCTGTGAAAAACTCAGTGCGTTATAAAATTAAATCAATGTGTAACATATTCAAATCAGTAAATTACACTTATGTAATATTATTAAGGGATTTGAATTATTTTTAAACTATGCATAAGATATCACACTTAGTCAAATAAATTGAAAAAAAATATTTAAATTCAATAATATTGTATTACTTGAAATTAAATAAACCTTCGTAAATTTTCCATACTACTAGAAAAATATCATCATAATCCCTCGACACCTAATAATAAAAAAGGGTTTGGAAGAAATTTAGGCCCTTACAGGAACATTATAATCAATTATATTAAAAACATTAGGTTGGAAACCTAGAATATCCTTCAACAAACCTAACGTATTATTAAACATATATTAAAAGGACCAGAGGTTTGAAGCAACAAGGGACAACAACCATGGAATAAAAACATCCAACCAAGTGAGAGAACCAAAAGATATACTTCTAGTTGCTATAAAGTGAGAAACTTTTTTGCCTCTATCTCTTTAACGAACTGAGGAAAATATATTAATAGGATTGGAGGTCTGAAGAAATAAGAGATGAAAACCATGGAGGAAAACATCCAACAAAGCGAGAGAACCAAAAGAGATACATTGAGTCCCTACAAGGTGAGCAACATTGTTCCCATATCTTTTAATAAAGGAGAATGAACAAGCCACAATGTGGTAGAGTAGAGACCATATCTTCAAAATTATAGGGAAAAGGGATTAAAATCTTCTATATATTACATTAATGTCACTAATAACCATAAGGCATTCCGATTTAATAATGATGGACTTATAGCCTCTCTCAGTGGAAAAAGACATTCTAATGTAATTAAATTGCAGTGGACTCAACCAACGAGGGGTACAAAAAGGCATTGAGTGATGCATGGGAATATGAAATGATATGAAGAGAAGAATTATGGGAAATGGATCTGGTGCCAATAGTGTTGTTCCCGGGGAGGGAGGCATCAACATGTATTTTAAGGACATCCTTCGATGGGGGGGGGGGGTTCACGTGCATATGAGTTGATGAGGGTTTGAGATTTCATTTTAGTTTTCCAGATGATTCCATGTATCTAGCCACGACCTAGCACACAGCTCTGAATTGTTCACAAAATAATGTGACTTCTGATCTCTAGAATGATCATAGAAGTACGTATCTCCAACATTTGGTTCCTCCCAAGTGATCAACGATAATCAAGATTTAACATCTTCGACATTTCTTATCATATCTTAATTTTCATGTACTAGTTTTTATTTTTATAATATTTATCTTTCTGTTTTTAATTCTTCATGTCTAGTTTATGTATTTCCCTATAAAAAATAAAGTCTTTATTTCTCTGGTTATTCCACCTGTTAAAAGGATGTTAGGGTTTTGAATCCTGATATAAAGTTAGGTGAGGACCCTAGGTTGTTCTCCTATAACCAGAATAGGTTGTGCCTCCAGGTTATTTAAATGGTAGGACCTATAATAAGGTCATCAAACCTTTAAAAGTGAGGTTCATAGTGGGAACCAATATTTTAAAGGAGTGGAGAGTATTGAAGAATGAACAAGGTTCTTTGTGACCCAAACTACTACAAGTACTTGTATTATTTCAATTTATTTCTATTACAACTCAACTGAACAAAATTTCACTCACTAGAGATTGATATTTTATAAACTCTAAATATTTTTATCATTAATTTTTTTATATGACTATTCCCCCCTCTAGTCATATTTTTCATCACTATCGTTCCAAAAAACATGAATAAAAATTTTAAATTTTAAACTCTCAAAACAAAAATAAAAATATATTAATACATATATGAAAATGTAAATTTTCACTGGAAATTTTAAATTAAAATTTATAAGAAAAACTTCAAAAGAAAATTTCTCCTAGAAAATTTTATTTCAAATTTACACTTAAATTTTTTATGATAATTTACATTTTATTTTTTATTATAATTATACTGAAAAATTTTAATAAAAAATTGTAAAATAAATGAATTCTCAAATTTTAAGTTTAAATATATTAACATATAAATAAACACTATAATTTTTCATAGAAAATTTGAACAGTAAATTATATATGGAAATTTAGAGTGCAAGATTCCACAGAAAATTCCTAGTGAAATTTTTAATCAGAACTTTGTAGTTTAATTTTTCACAAAAAATTAAAATGTAGATATATTAAAACATAAAAAATATATATAGTTTTTCACTAAAAAATTGCATTAAAATTTACATTAGATAATTTTAGTGTAAATATCCATTAAAAGCATCCAGAAACTACAATAAAAATGTATTATTACATAATTTTAAAATATAAAATTTCATCAGAAATTTTAATTGAGAATTTTCCCTAGATTTTAGTAGAGTTTTCCATTGGAGAATTGTTGTTAAATTTTCTACTTAAATTTATAGTGTAAATCAGAAAATTATATTTCTAATGTACTATAATTTTAATGTTATCCGTGTAAATCTGTAACAAAAAATTTAATTTAAATTTTACACTGAAAATTTATACTAAAGGATTGATTATCAGAATTTTAAAATAAATACATGTTTAGATTTTTAATGAAAATATAGTAATACATAATATTATTATATATTTCTTATTATCATTTCTTATATTTATTTATCATGTTTATTAATTTTTTCAATGCTAATTTTAAAAACTCATAGTAATGTATTTTTTTGTTAAAATGAAATTATGAATGATTTTTTTATTTTATGATGTTGTCAAACACTATAAAAATAAAAAAACTTATGTTAATATATATTATTTTTTAAAACAAAATGCTAGGCATTATTTTATATTTTAGAATAACATAAAATATTAATAAATATTAATATATAAAAAATTATTATAATTATAATTAAAACACATAAATCAAAATATAAGTAAGTTGTTATATTAGAAACAAAAGGGTAGTTTTATTCATCTATTTTCAGAATTAGTACTTGAATTTATTAATACACCAATCCTATTTAATAATCTGGTGTCATCATCCAAAGAAACACACACGCCATCCATCTTGTAGGCAACTTTACCATCAGGTTCAAAGCCCAACCTGGGACGATATTTTCCCACTCCACATGCATGAAAAAATGGGCAAATTTTTATAAAATTTAACTTATCAATTATCAATAAATTAGTAGAAGTATTATTAATAATAATAATAACACGTATTATATATTAATAATGAAAATAAGTATAATAATAATAATCATAACTAGTTAAGTATAAATAAAATTAGATAGATATATAGATAGATTTATATATAATTAGATGTACTCTCTCCCGCTTGTGAGATCTTTCCCCTAGGTTTTAGGGGTTTTTTCCTTTATTTCTCCGTGATTGCGCCATTCTGAGATCTTCTTCCTTGGTGATGACTTCTGTTCTTGCTTCCTGAAGTTACCGATCATGATTTTCTGAACAAATGAAAAGGATTAATTCTTTCAGAAAAGGAAAAGGATCATGTTGAAGGGACAAAGAATGATGATGACTTCCAAATATGAAGAATGGGGCTCTTAACAGTGGTAATGTTCTTCATGTAGAGTTATTTTAATCTGGTTACTTTAAAAAACACTCTTCATAACCTTTAGTGCATAGAGGATGGATTTTCCATCTAAGATGTTGGATCAACCCTCTTGGTTTTTGAATTATTTAATGATACAGATAAACTGAAGATCCTTCTCAAGAGACCTTGGTCATTTAATAACCACATAATTATGATGGAAGATCTGGAAAAATATTGAGATTTGATGAACTTATCTTTCTTGAAATCCCCTTTTTGGATCCACCTCATGGGTATCCCTTTATGGGAGAGATCATAGTGTGTTATAGAAGTTATTGGGGATCATATCGGAACCTTCATGCAATGGTATTGGTCGGACCCTATCCTTTGAAGTCCTTTCATGAGAATCAAGGTGATGATTGACATGAACTCTCCTCTTCCTAGGGGTACTTTCCTCGCTTCAAAAAATGAACAGTTGTCACTACAAAAAGGGAATTAATTGTAGTTTTATTATGGACTATAAGTATTTTAAACCACTCCTTAATAGTATAGAAGCGATTATTAAAATCATCGTGTATTGCATGATCACAAGTCATTTAGTGAAAATTTTATTAATTTCATTGTGATTTTGTTCTGTGTCATTTTTGAAGCATTTAGTGGAAGTTTCTTGTTTATTTAGCGATAGTTAATTTATAAAAAAAGATATCTAGGGAAAATATAAACAGAATGAAAATAACCTTCATTGAACATATGAGAGGTGGTTAATTTTAACTACTGGTAAAACATGTTTTATTTAATGTATTTATCGGCGGTTATTAAAAACCATCGATAGATCAGATGTTTTTAAAAAATATTTAATAAAAAACTATAAATATAAAAAAACTATCATGAAATAAACTAAAACATGATTATATGATAAACCCATCATACATAATCCATACATCCACAATCATATATACAAACATCCACATTCTTCATAACCTCAGTCTCAGTCAACCCATACATATATCAACTAATACCTCAGTCTTCAATATATACATATAAAATATGTCCAACAATAACCCATGTCCAATATACATCCACATAATAACCTCCACTGCATCTATCTATATCCACATCATTTCATCAATTAAAACCAACCATTTCATCTCATCAACTATAATAAAAAAGGAAAAAAAGAAAAAAACATAATAAATCTGAATTAAGATAAAATAATTGATAAAATTTTAATATACCTAGGAAACTAAGAACTATCATGAATTCCTTCTAAATAATTTAGTGGATCAAAATAGTCAACCTCATGCCAACTCCCGACATCTTCCATCTATAATGAAAACCAGAAAATTTAAGAAAAGAAATGTGAAAGAGAAAAGACACATAATATATTCAGAATGGTGCACATAAAATTTGTTATTTTGTTAATAAAATAGAAGACATTTTAACCTAAAACAAATAATATATAATTAAAAACACTTTAAAAACATAAAATTACCTTTTTAAGATAAGATTCAACACTTGAAACTGAAAATGGATAAGTAAATATTCAAATTTATTTTTAAAGTGATGTGTGGTGTGCTTGGAATTTACTTAATAAAAAAAATTAAAGACTTTTATGTCACACCATGCCCTATATTTAAAAAAACTCATCGATGGTTTTAGTAAGATTTCATGTTAATATGAGGTCATTTTCTATGGTTTTGACTATTTCACACACATTTTATTTTTTTAAAAATGTAAAAATGTGTTTACAGGAATCTCAAGAAAACCGTAATTCGGAATGATGTTCCATCAGTTCCTACATTTCAAAATTAAATATAGGGTCATTTTTCCCGAATTTTAGGTAAATATGATTCTGTTTTCCTAGTTTTGACCCCTGGTAATTGTTTTTAAAGGCTTGTGTACTATTAAAAAGTGTTTACTGAGTAATTTTGATCACACCACACGTTGAATTGATGTGTTGTCTATACATACACATCAAAAACAACTCAACGGTGGTTTTCCCATGATTTAACATCAATATGAGATAATTTTCTATAGTTTTAACCATTCCATGCATGTTTTATTGTTTTAAAACAATAAAAACGAATTTATAGACTTCCCAAGAAAACTGTAATTCAAAATGACATGTCGTCGGTTTTCAAAATTCAATATACAGTCATTTTACCCTAATTTCAGGGAAATTGGATGTCTTTTTCCCAGTTTTGACTCCCTAAAACTTGTTTTTAAAGGCTTTTGTACCTCTAAAAAGTGTTTACCATGTAATTCTGACCACACTGCACACCATATTGATGTGTTGTCTATACTAACTCATCATAAATAACTCAATGGTGGTTTTACCAAGATTCCATGTCAATATGAAGTCATTTTATATATTTTTTATTGTTCCCCACATGTTTTACTACTTTAAAACTCTAAAAACACATTTATGTCCATCCCAAGAAAACTCTATTTCAAAATGATGTACCTGCAATTCTTACATTTATAAATTCAATATACGGTCATTTATTCCTAATTTTTGGGAAATATAACATAGTTTTATTGGTTTTGACCCCCCCAAAACTTGTTTTTAAAGTCTTTTATAACTTTAGGAAGTGCTTACCGAGTAATTAAAACACCCCACATGTCAGATTGATGTGTTTTATGGGTGTATATGTTAAAAACAACACATTAGTGGGTTTTCCTTGATTTTACATCAATATAATATCGTTTTCTATGGTTTTGACAATTCCAAAAACATTTTAGTGTTTTAAATCACTAAAAACATGTTTATAGCCATCCTAGGAAATCCATAATTTGAAATTATATTCCATTACTTCCTAAATTTCATAATTAAATCAATATTAATTATACCTTTATTTTAAGGCATTCTGATTTTTTTCTGGTTTTGATCCCCCGACACTTGTTTTTAAAGCCTTTATACCATTAAGAAGTGTTTTTTGAGTAATTTAGACCACACCACACATCGAATTGACATATTGTTTGTGTGTAGATGTCCAAAATAACTCATAAGTGGTTTAACTAAGATTTAACATCAATATGAAGTCATTTTATATAGCTTTGACCATTCCTTGCATGTTTTAGTGTTTAAAAAAACTAAAAATGATTTTATGGCCATACTAGGAAAACTGTAATTTATAATGAAGTTCCTTCAGTTCCTAAATTTCAAAATTCAATTTGTGGTTGTTTTCGCTAATTTTTGGGAAATCCAACATCATTTTCCTAGTTTTTACCCGCTGACACTTGTTTTTAAAGGCTTTTGTACCTTTAAGAAGTGTTTACTGAGTAATTATGACCACACCACATGTCGTATTAACATGTTGTCTACACGTATAGGTCAAAAATAACTTATAAGTGGTTTTTCCAATATTCCACATCAATCTGAGGTCTTTTTCTATGATTTTGACCATTCCATGCATGTTTTAGTGTTTTAAAATACTAAAACATGTTTACAAGCATCCTAGGAAAACTATAATTTTTAATGACATAGTGTTCGTTCCTACATTTCAAAATTCAATCTACAATCATTTTTCCCTAATTTTAGGTAAATCTGATCTCGTTTTCTTGGTTTTGACCCCCTGACACTTGTTTTTAAAGGCTTGTGTACCTTTAACAAGTGTTTACCAAGTAATTGTGACCAAATTGCATGTTGAGATGATGTTTTGTCTATGTGTACATGTCAAAAAATACTCATAGGTGGTTTTTCCATGATTCTATGCAAATATGATATCGTTTTTTTTTTACCATTACATATACATTTTAGTATTTTAAAACACTAAAAATGTGTTTACAGCAATCCTGGGAAAATCATAATTCAGAATTATGTACCATTAGTTCATAAATTTCAAAATTCAATCTACATCCATTTTCCTCTAATTTTAGGGAAATAAAACATCATTTTATGGGTTTTTACCCCCCCCCCCCCCACTTTTTTTAAAGTATTTCGTACATTTAAGGAGTTTTTATAGATTCAAAATCAAGCAAACAAGCTCGGATTGTTTTCAAACTTATAAATAATGATCTATAATTCATTTTTGACCTATAAAAATTAACCACACATCATCTCAACAAAATATGAGGTTAGTATGACTCTAAATGGATGTTTTCTATATAAAAGTTTCATTTTAGTTTTATTTATGGATGTTGTATGTGTTCTTTTCAAATGCATGAATGATCTATGGAATATAGAATCTACCTTGGTGAGATGATCAATATGTATTGAAATTTCCTCAGGGATCATGTCTGTCATCTTCTGAAATATAGAAACTAAATCATTTTCCATTTGTAACTACCACTAATCTTATTTTTCCTATAAGAGTCTCACTCTTGTAATTTTTCTTTTAATATTGAAATTTCTCTCTCTGATTCATGATCAATGACACTACTTGAACCCATATTGGGTGTATCAGTAATGGATAATGCCTCCATACAAAATACATCCGGCGGAGTAGTCCCAAAACCCATCCCCTGTACACATCTGATATGCTCCTTTCCTAAAACTATTCCAACTGCATCATTATGGGAAACTGATGATGATTGTGAATGGTTCACATCCCAGAATTCTTGAATTTTAACCTGTTAATACAAAAATATTAAAAATTATTTTTTAAAATATCTTAACTTCATAATATTATCTAATTAATAATTTTTTTCATTGCTATTTATTGTTATTTCATTACTATAGAAACATAATAATGAAAATTATATTATAACAACAAACATGACTTAAACCCAGTTAGTTGGGGTCAAATAGATGTATCAAACGAATCAAAATTGGAAACATTTTATCCATGTAGTTGGCCTCATTTAATTGGTTTTAAGTCTTGTTACTTGTTATAATATATTTTTCATGGTAATGAAATAATATGAAATGGTAATGAAATGTACTTACTCCAATGTCTTTGGTAGTTTCATTTCCAAAACTTCCATTAGTTTTTCTATGTAATTTAAACCACATCTTTGTTCATCTAATAGAGAGGAATATTTCAATAGACTTTATGAAAAAATATAAACAAGTTATAAAAAACATTGAGTTATAATAAAATTATATAAATTATAATGAATAAAAGGCAAACCAAATTTGTTCTTTTTCTTGAAAAACTCTGAGACTGGTGATGTGAGGAATTAATTGATTCTCACGATTCACAATATATTTTTTAGATAATTCTTAAAAAATATAATCATTAATAAAAATTATAATATTATTGTTTTTATGTTATTAAGATACTGTTAAATATGCAATTACATTATGAGATGCATCTCTGTTGATATCAATAAAGAGCTTCCATTTCTCATGATAAATGCTTTTAGGAACTTTCTCATATATATATTGTGATCTCAAAAGATTTTTATTAAAATCATGTCATAATATTCATTTAAAATTTCTCTGAGTCTTGCACAAAATTTTCAAATTCCATGGGCGTGAAACAGAGCTAGGGGTATCAAAATGAAAAAACATCTAGAAATAAAAAACATAGCACTTTATAAGTATATTAAAAAAATTACTCATGTATTTTAAATTACTTATCAAGAAATATTTAATTAATATTATCTTTAATTGAGTATCAAATACCTTATTTTTCTAATCTTTAAAAATATGCCTCCAATATTTATAATTAATAGGAAATCTCACTACCTCACAAGCAAGATGACCAAGAATATTCCCACAGATTCTGGTAGCATCACCAATAGTAACCTTGAACACGTGAAATGGAATGATAATCTTGAATTCCTTTAGGTCCCATACATCTTATATGTTCATATTTGTATCCCTTCTTTAGTTGTATTTATGTGTTTGTCAAAGGCATTAAATAATTAAAAATAATAATGTTTCTTGGAAAAATGAAATACATACTAGTAATGGTAACTAAACAATATCCCATAGATGGAGAGGTGATTAAATTCTCCATCCTTAGAGGTGAATCAGGCGGTGGTCTACCAACACCATATGGGGAAATAGATAGCTTTCTAGTACTCTCGGGTAAATGGAATCACAAGGATCCACAAAAGATGATAGTGGTGGTGGTGTGCTCGGAGATGCTAATCGATTAGGATCCTGAAATTATTTTTTTCTCAAAATTCCTGAATTTTAAATGGTTAAGGTATATTAAATGTATATAAAATACAAAACTAAAATCTTTTTAAAAAAAGGAAAAAGAAAAACTAGAACAATGTATATATGTAATAAACACTTATCAATAATAAATTATAATATATTTTTATTATCAATTTATAAATTCAATTATCTTCTTCATCATTAACATCATTATTATCAACATCCATTATGACTAGTCCTCCATTTTCACCCTCTCTTTAAATTTCTACTATTTTGATATTGTTAGTAAAAAAAGTGTTCAATGTTTTTTGGTTAACGAGGTTCACTGTCATAGAGCACCAATTGATCTTCATTTCCCATATCATATATATCTCTATACTTTATGTGCATAATAACACCCTAACCTTCATGTATTTCAACATCCACATAATAAACCATCTTCTCTTATGAATCCAAGACAAATGGATCATGATCTTCATGATCACAGGTATCCATCAAGAAAGAGATGTTGACATAATTAGAATGCAACAAATCTTTCATTATACACCTATCAATTTTGACTCACTTGAATTTTAATAAGACAATTGAAAACTGGCCATGATAGTTTAATTCAATTATATCATTCAGCTTCCCATCATATCCCACCTCCACAAGTGTAACTACCCCACTATTTTGAGTTTCAAGTCTTCCTCACGATAAATTTTATGAAACTTGAATCCATAACTATTGTAGGCATCAAATCTCTTATCCCGCCTTAGATAACCTTAATCCAAAAACTTCAAATAAATTGATATTTCATCTCAATTGTTAACATTCATTATCTAGAAAAAAAATATAATGTGTTGATTTTAACATAGAAAAAATAACTACATGTAAATAATATAAATTTGACTATATACTTACAGTATGGGAGAACAAATCGATAAACTCCTTATTAACAACTTTTGTTAATTCCATCTCATTTCGAACTCGACTCCTTAGTCACCTATTTTCTTGCAGTCACAATTCTTTAATAAATGGACCTGTAATAACACTATTGTTGGATCGGGATATACCAAATATACACAAGAGGGGGGTGAATAGTGTCTTTTACAAATTATTTATGAAATCGTGTTTTTCCCTTTGACTTTAATCAGATAGATTAATATAGTGGAAATTTAAATAGTAGGGACACACGATGTATAGTGGTCCAAGGAACAGAAGGACCCTAGTCCACTCCACCAACACTCTACTCCATGAGCTTAGTGATTTGCACTATCTAGTCCTTGTGTCAACAAACCATTCCACAACTGAGTATATAAGGTTGACACCTTTACAATCTAAGACAAAACAAATCCTTTTGGTTCACTCACAGAACCTATATAGCTTAGTACGAGAAGTCAATAACTCAATAATATAAAATAAATGTATTTGTACTTAGAAAATACGTTATCATTGTTCTTCACAATTTCAATAGAATGAAAATGAAAGTAGATGGATCGTCGCCTTCAGAAATAATGATCTTCCAAGAAGAGTCATTCTGATTCAATTCGGTTCCAATAGATATAGAAATATAATTCACAACTTCATCATCAGTAGATTCATAATAGATCTTTGATGTAGAATGAGTAAATATTCTATCTTGATTCTTCTTCTCCAATAAACAGAGATTTCACACTTTTTACATCAGCATATATGTGTTCTTGATAGTGTATGTTTTTCTTCTTTTTATATATATTCAATGTTGTTGTTTGGAAAAAACTTGTATATATTCTCTATGTAAATATCACATCTATATAATAATGATGAGCACTTCTCCAGAAAATTTAGATCCAAAAAATTTTCCTTCTGACTCACGATAATCAAAAAATTCAAAATAACATAGTAGTCGTAACTTCCCTGAAGATTCGGTATAAAAAGATCCTTTTAAATTGATCATTTTAATCATAAATAAAACAACTTTGAATCAATGAAAAATGCGCTTTAAAAAAATAAACTTTTAATCCAACTTGAAATCAGCCTAATAATCCACTTGCAGACCATTGCATAATAGTATCATCTTTAATTCTCTGATGCCAAACGTAAGGTTGAACTATATAGCATGCATCTTTCAAATGTAAGGTTGAACAAAAATGTAGGGTTTATGTTGCATCCTTCAAATGTAAGGTTGATTACAAACGTAGGGTTGATGAACCATACTTTTCCTTTCAAAAATCAAACTTCTGATAAATGATCTATACTTTTAAAAGATTCTAAACATAAGGTACATAATCCATAATTTTGATGAAATGTAAGGTTGTTTACAAAAGTAAGGTTGATGAGCCATACTTTTCAATATCCCAAACGTAGGCTCCCTTCCTAACGTAGGGTTCCTCTTCCATACTTTTCCGATAACATATGGTTTATTAACCATACTTTTCTGATAACTCATAAGGTATACACCGCATTTCATTCTTATGCTATGTTTCTCCATGTAGGGTATGAACAGTGATTCCAGAACATGCTTAAGCAATTCCCAAACATGTAAAGCCTGAACAGTGTTTCCAGAACACGCTAATGCAAATTAAATCTCATTGTTCAAGAACTTAAATATTTCTTCCAGAAATAAAAAATGTAATTAATAATAAATTCCTGAAATATTATTAAAAAATAAAATAATTAGAAAACAATTAATGGTATTTGTGAGCATCAAAATCATCATAGAGATAGAGTATTGTTCTCAACAATCTCCCCATTTTTAAATCAAAATACTATATATTGTTGAAAACAAAACTTTCTCAACAATCTCCCCCTTTTTGATGATCACAAAACCCATAAAATAACCAATGAAATTAACATACAAAATTAATTACATATAGGTTTGAATTTTGCAAAGATAAATAAAATATTAGATTTAACTTAATTTCTCTCCCTTAAAGGATTAAGATAACACTTAATATTTCTCCTCCTTTATAGAAAGGAAAAAAATACAATGTGAAATAGTTAAAATAAAATTTTGTGTTTATCCAAATTTCTCCCCCTTTTTTTGATATCAAAAAGAATGATAGAATATAGAATAGAACACATTTTAATATAGCAGTGAAGTTGAGTAAATGCTATTATTAATCATTTGTAAATATTTGAATGGGGATTACTGGCATATTTGAACAGAGGAAGTAAAATAAATAAAAACACAAAAATATAGAATATAGAATAAAATTTCATTAAAATAAAATGTAACAGGTAAAATTAGGATAAACTCAGGAATCATGGTGTGGAAAGGGTATGAGATAGGGTTTATCTCCTCTGAACAACGATCTTGATTTCTATCAACTACTCCCTCAGTCTTCTCATTATTCCATCTCCCAGCTTGATAATAAGAGCTCTACTCTCCTGATTCATTTGAATATCTACTATCATATTTACTTTGAAAAACTCATAAAGTCTCTCTTCCTTTTCTATAAATAGAGTTAACTTCTCTGTGAACTGAGTCAGCATAGTTCTAATATTTGGTTCACTTGATGTCAACTGGTCAACCAAAAATCTCTAATTATTTAATAAAACTGATAGTAGAGCATTATTGCATTGAAAATAAAGAAATATTTCATTCATATTGATCATATCTACTAGGATATCCTGAAATCTTCTGATTAAATCAAGTGAAGTACCTGATCCACTAGCTTCACCAGCCCTGACAGATGCAAATTGTGTCTCCATATACTCTTTAAACTCTGATAGATCTGACTTCATCACCATTTCTGATTTCAACTTAAATACTTCTATCAACATCATTTTCTTAAAAGTTTTAACTTTATACCTTGAAACTTTAATGTCTTTAAGTATCTGAAATTTCAACAGTTCTTTCTCTAGGGATCTCCTCATAGCTACATTTTCAGATTCCAAATTAGACAACTTTTTGTATAGCTCTTCTACTTCCTTATTCACTGAATTAGAGGCACCCTATGCTTGATTCTCATCCTCAGCTTTTACTTTATGTAGTATTACTAATGTAAAAGAGTATTCATTAGTTTTTTCTTTTGCTTCCTCCTGAGCTGGTTGGTCCATAGACTTTTCCTCAGAGGCTTTTCCAGACTCTTCCACAAAAAAATCCTCATTAATTACCACTCTATGAACTTCAGAAACATTCTCATTGCAAACATCAGTAATCATTTCTTCCACTAGATTTTATAAAATGATATCTTCTTGATTTTTTGAAGGACTATCCACTTCTTCATTAGGCGTTTCCACCTTTTCCTTTTAAATTGTAACTACAGCGTCAACTAAAATTTGAGGTTCAATTTTAGTTACAAACACAGCTTGTTCCTGAGTCTCAGTTTTAGCTTCTTCTTGAATTTCAGTTTGTACTTAAGGATTCACTTTAATTTTAGTAGTATCCTCTTTTTATGGCTTCTCAACACTTATTTCTCTGAAAAAATTGTAAGTGAGTAAATATCTGGATGATAAAACATGTGAACCAAGTTCCTCATGAGCATTAGAATTTATTTTCCTTTGAATCTGAATTCCTTCCTGACTACTTTCTTCTTGAGATTCTTCAGTTTCAAATCTTATTCTTCTCATAGTAGTGCTCACTCTTGATTCAGCATGTCCCTCCTTAGATTTATCAGATTTAGCCTAAGCACTCTCTTCCTCTTCTTCAGCTCCTACTGGAAAATTTTTCCTTTCAATGTGCTCCAGAAGTAACTAATCTTTCTCAGGGCTCCAGCACTAAAAGTGTTACTATGATGGCATCTAAATATGGCTTCCACCAGCCTTACCATATCCTTTTTGAACAAAATGTTTTATATGAATCGACCAAATGGATAAAAATTCATGCGTTCTTATTTTTGACAACAATAATGAAGGTACCTTACCATGTACCTAGGAAAATTAAGTCTTATATCACTCATAAATAGATACATTATATACATGTCTAGATATAACATTTTCTCCAACTCAGAAATCCTCGGTGCAATCCCTGTTTGCACAAAATTCACTAGGATTTTCTGATCCATCTCCAAGCCCTTTATGAACATCTTCCTTATATATGTAGAACCAAAAATAAAAGACATAATATTTTCATACTTATGTACTGAATATTCTATATTCTTCAAATCAAAATGAAAGACTCCCTCGTGATGGCAGTTCAGAATCCGACCAATCTCCGTAGAGGATATCGAAACATCTTGATCTTCAATCTTAGCTACCATAGTATCCTCATATTCCCCTAGACTAAAATGAACTGATTTAAAGAAATAATGAAGTTATATATCATATAGAAACTCCGTAAAATCCCCATTAAATGTATGTTCAAGGTTTTGAAATGCAATATCTTACTTCAGCAACACGTTCATTTGATATAACCATTCCAGATCTATGACCTTTCCTTGAAAAATTATCCTTCCTTCAGAGTGTTGTCTCTTAGAAGTACTGGTCTCAGACTCATCAGTTCTCTTGGTCTTTTCCATTTCTGTCAAAAAATCTCTAAAGGTTTGAAAGAGGATTAGGGTTTTGAAGGTTCAGGTTCGAATAGACAAAGAGCGATAAAGTGTCGCGGGTTCAAAAGGGTTTTTGGTAGAAATGAAATGATTCATAATTAGAAAGGTTTCTAACAGCCTTGATTCCCTTGTCATCAATAATTATTACATAGATTTAAAAAAATTAATAAAATTGATCACATGAAGAAAATAAAAAAAAATCTGTTTGAAAAACAAATAACTAATTTATTTTAAATAGTATTAAAATAACGAAACAGCATAATAAAATAAAACATTATTTAAAATTAAATAAACCTAGCTCCCCCTTAATAAAATAAAACCTTATAGTGGGAAGTGGTTTGGTAAAAATATCAGCTAATTTAATTTTAGTACTTATAAATTCTAAGAATATATTCTTTTTAAGAACATTGTCTCTTAGAAAATGATGTCTGGTATCAATATTCTTAGTCCTAGAATGATTAATAGGATTTTTTGAAATATTTATAGCACTAGTATTATCACATAAAATAGTTGTACTATTAAAACTTAGTCCAAAATCCATAAGAGTGTTTTTCATCCACAATACAGGTGTACAGCAACTGCCAGCAGATACATATTCTACCTCGGCTGTTGACAGGGAAACTGAGTGTTGTTTCTTACTTGACCATGAAACTAAGGATTTTCTTAAAAAGTGACAAGTACCCGAAGTGCATTTTATATCTAATCTAAAACTTCCAAAATCTACATCTGAATATGAGATTAAATTAAAATCAGACGTTTTAGGATAAATAGGAGACTGAAAAATAATTCCTTTTAAATATCTAAAAATTCTTTTAACAATAGTTAAATGGGGTTCTTTAGGATTTGATTGAAATCTCGCACAATGACATATTGAATACATTATATCTGGCCTACTAGCAGTAAGATATAATAAACTACCAATAATACCTCTATATAACTTGTTTTCAACTGATTTTCTAGTTTCATCCAAATCAAGTTTTATATTAGTACACATAGAAGATGTATATGTCTTGTTGTTTTAAGTCCAAATTTCTTTAGTAAATTAGTATTGTATTTTCATTGATTTAAAACATTTCAAAAATCTTTTTGATAAATTTGAAGACCTAAAAAGAAATTTAATTCTCCCATTATACTCATTTCAAATTCTTTTTGCATTAGATTTTAAAACTCGTGACAAAGAGATTTATTAGTTGATCAAAAAATTACATCATAAACATAAATTTGAAAAAATAAAATGTTATAATTTATAGTTTTCTTAAATAGTGTTGGATCTTCTTTTCCAATAGTAAAATCATTTTTCAAAAGAAAATATCTTAATCTTTCATACCAATCTCAAGGTTCCTGTTTAAGGCCATAAAGAGATTTAGTAAATTTAAAAACAGAATCTGGTTTTTGAGAATTTTCAAAACCAAGAGGTTGCTTAGCATAAACTTCCTCCATTAAATAACCATTTAAAAAGGAAAACTTAACATCCATCTAAAATAATTTAAAATTCCTATGAGATGAATGTTCTAAGAGGATTCTAATGGATTCTAATTTAGCTACAGGTGCAAAGGTCTCATTATAATCTATACATTCTTCTTGATTATATCCTTTATCTACTAGTCTTACATTATTTCTAGTTATTATTCCTTGACCATCTTATTTATTTCTAAAAACCCATTTGGTTCCAATCACTGGATAATTCTGTGGTATTTCAACTAATTTCCAAACTTCATTTCTCTTTAAATGGTTTAATTCTTCTTGCATTTCTATCAAAAAACTTTCATCATCTAAAGCTTCTTCTATAGACTTGGGTTCTAATTGGGATAGAAAGGCAGAAAAATCAACAAGATTTCCTATGTTCCTTATAGTTTTTATTACTCTTTTTAAGTCTCCTATCACAGTTTCTAAAGGGTGATTCTTTAAGGTCCTTGAATGTCTGGGTAGTACACTTATAGGTTCTTCAGTGTCAAGTTCTTCTGTACTGGACTGAATTCCATTTATATATTTTTCAAAATCATCTTTCAGGTTCTCAAGTCGAATTTTATCATTAGAATCAGACTCATATATTTTATCTTTCCTTTTCTTAAAGGGATCAGTTTCATAAAATTTTACATGAATTGATTCCTCAACAATACTTGAATTTTTATTAAAAACTCTATAAGCTTTGGATGTAGCAGAATATCCTAAGAAAATGCCTTCATCAGATTTTGGATCAAACTTACCAAGATTGTATTTGGTGTTTAAGGTATAAACCTTGCATCCAAAAACTTTAAAGTAATTTACTTTAGGTTTTTTGTTATTCTAGAGGTCATAAGGTGTCTTTTTTAAAATTGGTCTTGTTAAAACTCTATTAATTATATATTAGGTTGTAATTATAGCTTCTGCCCAAAAATATGTAGGAAGACTGTGTTTATTTACCAAAGTCCTATCCATTTCCTAAATAGTCCTATTTCTTCTTTCAACAATTCCATTTTTTTGAGGTGTTATTGGTGCAAAGAAGGTGTGTTTAATACCCATATTTAATCAAAAGTAATTGAATTCCAGATTCTCAAATTCTCCACCATGATCACTTCTTAATGAAATTATTTTAAAACCTTTTTCATTTTGAACAACTTTGAAAAAACATTCAAATAAATTAAAAGCTTCATTTTTAAATTTTAAAAAGAAAATACAGGTAAATCTAGAATAGTCATCAACTAAAACATATACATATAGTTTACCGGCCAAGCGTGCTACTCTTGAAGGTCTAAAAAAATCCATATGGATGAGTTTTTGAGGTTTAGATGTCTAAATTTTGTTAACAAATTTGAAGGATGATTTGTGATGTTTGCCAAGTTGACATGCATCACAAAATCTATCACTCTCAAACTTGAGACAAGGTAAATCAGAAACTAGTTGTTTCTTGGATAATTTATATAAAGAATATATATTGCAATGTCCAAGTCTTCTATTACAGATCCAGGATTCATTTATCTTATTAGTTAAGAAGATTACTTTTTGTTTACACAAGGAATTTAAATCCAGGGTATACACATTTTCAGTTCTAGGTGGTCTAAATTTATAAAGTTTATTTTTGAAAACAGAACAGCAATTGTTAGAAAAATAAATAGCATAACCATTATCACATAGTTGATATATACTTATCATATTATGTTTCAATACTTGTACATAAATTACTTTGTTTATTGAGACAGCTTCTGGATCTCTAACTGTTCCAATGTCAATGATTTTCCCTTTAGCATTGTCACCAAAAGTGACAAGTCCGCTATCTTTTTGAGTGAGTTTGGATAAATTTGATGAACTTCCACTCGTATGCCTTAAGAAGCCACTGTCCATATACCATATGGTCTTTTTTCTTCTGTGACCTACTTCCTCATATGTTTCTGCCATAAATCACATGTTGGATTTCAGATTTACTTATTCCTTCTCTGAGTCTGATTCTGAAGAGCTGCTAGAGTATACAGACACACTTTATGTAGCTTTCATTACCTTCTTGTCTTTTTGCTCATAATCATTCCTTTTGAATAAATTCTTCTTCTTGTATTCTTTTAACTGTGGAAAGTCAGGTCTAATATGACCCATCTTCTTGCACTCATAAAATCTGACTTCCTTTTCATTATTTTTGAAAGTTTTTCTAAAACCTTTCTTCTTTCTATAGAATTTAATAAACTTTCTGGATAACTGAGCCAATTATATATCAGAATTTGATGAATCGGAACTTTCTGATTTTACCTTTACTTATTTTTTCATTATATTTTTGCCTTTCCCTTGAGATGAAACTTTTAAGGAAGTGTCTTATCTCTTGATCAGAACATTATGCTCATTTACTTCATCTTGCATCTCATCTTCATACATCATAAGTGTTCCAATAAACTCTCTCATGGTTAAGTCTTTGATAGGTGTTTACTGTCTGATTGCAGTAGATATTCCATTCCATTTAGTAGGCAGTACTCTTATTACATTTAAAGATTGATCATCTTCTTTGGTTGGTTCTCCCAAAGCAGTTATATTGTTGTAAATTTATATCAATATTCCATTCATTTGAGTAATGATTTCACCTTCAAACATTCTGAATGTATCAAATTTAAGCTTAGTAGTAGCGTATCTCATTTTCCTGACATTTTCAGTTCCTTCATAAGCAACATAAATAGTTTTCCACATCTCATATATTGTCGGGAATTGAGATACTCTGTTAAATTAATCAGGTCCCAGACCACATATAATTTCATTCATTGCCTTCGAGCTCATATCATATTCTACTTCAGTGGCAGTACTCCGTGTTTCAGGTTTCTCTGGCATTTCATATGGAGTAGGAATCTTAGAATATACTCTATATTGAAGGTTTTTCAGATATATTATCATTCTTGATTTCCATCATCCATAATTTTCTCCATTGAAGTAGGGCGCTCTGATGATAGACATTCCTTCTCTTGTATCAGTCACCTTGCTCTGTGTATAATCCTTAATCACTTTCATCTTGTTAAGAATTTATCAGAAATCTCTACCTTTGATACCAATTTTTGGGTTGGGATATACCAAATATACACAAGAGGGGGGTGAATTGTGTCTTTTACAAATTCTTTACGAAATCATGTTCTACCCTTTGACTTTAACCAGATGGATTAATGCAGTGGAAATTTAAATAGCAGGTACAAATGATGTATAGTGGTTCGAGGAACAGAAGGCCCCTAGTACACTCCACCAACACTCTACTCCACAAGCTTGGTGATCTTCACTATCTGGTCCTTGTGTCAACAGACCATTCCACAAATGCATATAGATAGTTGACACCTTTACAATCTAAGACAAAACAAAGCCTTCCGGTTCACTCATAGAACCTATAGAGCTTAGTATGAGAATCTGATCACTCAAGAATAGAAAATAAAGGTATTTGTACTTTGAAAATACTTTCCCATTTTTCTTCACAATTGAAATAGAATGCAAATGACAGTAGATGGATCATCTCCTTCAGAAATAATGATCTTCCAGGAAGAGTCGTTCTATATCGATCTGGTTTTAGTAAATACAGATATATAATTCACAACTTCAGTAGTAGTAGCTTCATAGTATATCTTCGATGTAGAATGAGTGAATATTCTATCATGATTATTTTTCTTCAATAAATTGAGCTTTGACGATTCTTAAATCAGCAGATCTATGTTCTTGATAGTCACTATTTTTCTTCTTTTTATATATATTCGACGTTGTTGTTCTAAAAAAACTTGTACATATTCTCTATATAAATATCACACCTATATAAAAATGAAAAGCGATTCCCCTACAAATTTATATCCACAAAAGTCTCCTTATGACTCACGATAATCAAAAAATTCAAAATAACAGAGCAGTTATAACTTCCCTGAAGATTCGGTGTAAAAATCTCCTTTTAAATTGATCCTTTGAATCATAAATAAAACAGCTTTGAATCAGTCAAAAACGCGCTTTAAAAAATAAACTTTTAATCTGGTTTGAGATCATCCTAATAATATTCTTGCAGACCATTGCATAATAATATCATCTTTAATTCTCTGACGCCAAACTTAAGATTGAACTATATAGCATGCATCTTTCAAACGTAAGGTTGAACACAAACATAGGGTTAATGTCGCATCCTTTAAACGTAAGTTTGATTACAAACGAAGGTTTGATAAACCATACTTTTCCTTTAAACAATAAAACGTATGATAAAGGATCCATACTTTCAAAGCTTCTAAATGTAAGGTACATGATCCATACCTTTGATGAAACGTATGGTTGTTTACAAAAGTAAGGTTGATGAACCATACTTTTCAATATCCCAAACGTAGGGTTCCTTCCTAACGTAGGGTTACTCTTCCATACTTTTCTGATAACTCATAAATTATACACTTCATTTCATCCTTATGCTATGTTTCCCCATGTAGGGTATGAACAGTGATTCTAGAACATGCTTAAGCAATTCCCGAACATGTAAAGCGTGAATAGTGTTTCCAGAACACACTAATGCGAATTAAATCTCGTTGTTCGAGAACTTAAATATTTCTTCCAGAAATAAAAATATAATGAATAATAAATTCCTGAAATATACTTAAAAAAATCTTTAGAAAACAATTAAGGGTATTTTTGAGCATCAAAATCATCATAGAGATAGAGTATTGTTCTCAAAAATCTCTCCCTTTTTAAATAAAAATATTATGTATTTTTTAAAACAACACTTGCTCAAAAACTATTGAGTAGCACATATATATATGCTTGTAGCAACTATGATTCAGTCATTGTCAAATGTGACCCCTTTCCAATTGGTATTCCAATAGTTGGAAATATCAATGACTGGTTTTCAGAATAAGAATTAGTGGAGATGGACGTGAAAAGAAGGTCAAGCACTCTTCATCTATGTAACCTTAGGCAATAGAGCCTTATGTTTATTCTTTATTCTTTACATATGATTTCAAATGACGTAGGTACCTAATGAAAAATAAAGAATAAACATATTAAAAAAATTATTCAATGATTTTATAAAATCAAATTCACCAATGAAAATAAAAATAATGTCAGTTCATCTCAAAATTGTACACATCCATCGATAGTGTACATATCCACCAAGTTTAGCTTCTTTAAACAAATTAACCATCAAATAAATCATGACTATAAATAATGAAGGGGGAAATAATATCTTTAAATGTCATGGTGTCAAAACAATTAAATAATGATATTTGTAAAGATCAGTTCGATTTATATTTTTTCAAGAAAGATCTCTAAAAAAACGTACAAAACTCAAATATAATGAAAATAACTAATTTAGGTAAAGTATTACTCAAATAAAAAGGAAACAAATTCCCCATATAAATATTCAATTCATGACTTTAAAATCCATGTAATTTTTGATGTTTTAAGTCAAAGAACCTTAATATGTTACATTAATATTCATCTGACACTTTTATATTCTTTAATGTTCTAAGGAATATGTATTTCTCATGATTTTTCATTGTAAAAATAGCCAAAGGATACTTTCAATTCTCATTTTCCCAAAAAACCATGCTTTATATTCAGTGACACCAAATCCTTACAGCCACTAAGGTGATACATTTATTTCCCCTACTCATTAAGCACTATAAAAATAACATTGTCATAGACATTCTTCTCAATATGCATTACATCAAGATTATAAAGTGTCAAATTAAAATCTCAATAATAAATTTTCAAAAGTATACTCTTTTTCTTCTATTGTTATGTTTCAGCTTCTTTAGATATTGTACCTCATACCATTTTCCCTCCTTCTTTAAATTGATGACAATTTCTAAATTCTTCAGTGATATTCATTAATTTTCCAAATATTTCAAAACCATATAACACCTTCAATGATTTCACATTTCAATATCTCCATTAAATCATTTCCTTTAAAACCTGAATTTATGAGAATCATCAAGAAATTGATGATGACACATAAAAACATTTTCTACTATGAGGTAATCGTTGAAGTTCAAAATAAAAATTATAAACTAAACAAGACAAACCAGTATGATTGTTCCGACTAAATAAATTTCTTAGTCTAGGAAATTCATTAACTTTCCACATTAAATGAGCATATATTTTTAATAGTTTTTTCATTGAAGCATCATATGTTTCTAGGAAATCATCGCATAATTCTCATAATTCTTTTATTATAGGTTAAAGGTATACATCAATTTCATTTCTAGGCATTTTATTTCTAGGAATAATCATTGAAATAATGAAAGAATTATTCTTCATACACATCCATGGAGGTATATTATATGGGATCAAAACAACTAGCCAAATGTTATAATTAGTACTAAAAGTACCAAAAGGGTTAAAACCATTAGAACCCAATCCCAAACATACATTCCTAGGATCTGAAGAAAAATATGGATATAGAGAATAAAAATTCTTCCACGATATTGAATATTTTGGATGTCTCATCAAGCCATCATTATTATCCTGATCATGTCACATCGTGTCATATATAGTCTTAAGGTATATAAATAATCTTTGCAAGCATGGTTTTAGAGGAAAGTAATGTAATACCTTTGCAAGAGTTTTCTTATTCCATTTCTTCCTGGGTTTGCATTGATTTGTAATCTCAATTTTTTCATTCACTTCTATATGCTTGTATGACATATTTTTCATTCTTCTTTATCAGTCTCTTCTCCCTAGTAAAACATGAAATCATTATAGCATATATGTATCTTTTAATAATCAAGCCCAAGTTTTTTTATGAATTTCTTCATCTCATGGAATGATTTTGGGATCTTTGATTCAATGAATGAATCATTAATAAACTCTAAAATCATGGAAATTTCTTTATCATTAATTCCACAGATACACATGATATAATACAACTTAATTAGAACAACAACTTCAAATACTTGTCACACCCTTCATATAGTTCTTGTTTTTTGGCTTCAACTAATTCATAAAAATCAATTTTTTAGTCACTAAAGTTATGTGAAACATTAACCTTATCGGGATCAAATGAAGGTTATTTTGATCTATTAAAATCTGGGACATTGTATTCTATAAAACCAAATTCATCATTTAATAAATATCTAAATGAATTCTCCTCTGATGGATCACTTTTTATTTTATTGACAGTATTTTCATTGTATTGACATTACATAACATTTGATTCACCATGCCAAATCCAACATACATATCGATCAAGAAACTATTTAAATATCAAATTCTCATATACTTCATTTCTATTTAACTATCACTTGAATTTACTATTAGAACACATACATTTTATTCTACCATCCACTGATCGGTTTGAAATCGCATAATCTAAAAATTATTCCAAACCATTGGCATACCAAGGTGTGTTTTGAGGTAAATTAATCCAACGGTTATGTATAAATATTGGATTGTGTTCTCCCTATACATTAAGATATAAAGATACACATTTTTAATCAAATAGGTACAATGAAAATTAAATATCATCCATATTCTCTAATGAATCTTTCATAACAACTATAAAGGAAAATGGGATGACTAAAATAATGAACTTTTTATTACTAATCTTATAATATAAAAAAATGAATAAATTAAATTATTATTTCTCACAAACATATATTAATAATGATATAAATTAGATAACCATCACATTTTATCATAAAGTAAATCCATGATCGTTCTAATATATATCAAATATGTCTTCTTAAATTGTGATTTGGAAGATGATGTGTCTTCTTAGTAAAGATAAAATTAATTTTTTTAGTTTAAAGAAGGATCTATACAGGTTATAATATGACTCAATAGCATGGTATTTGAATTTAGATACATGATTGAAATAATTAATATTTAATGATTAAAGTGTTTAAAACAACCTCTACATTAAATATGATAAATATCTATCAATATTTGATATTTTATATGTAGATGATATTATTTTTATGGTGGGGGGATCAATATTTTGACCAACTTAGGAGTCACATAAATATGTTTTCTTGATATATTTGTTTAAAATTTATTAGAAGAAAGTGCGGATATAAAAAAATTCACACAGGGAAACCTATATGATATTTTGAAAAAAACAAAATTAATTATGATAAGTTTTAATGGTGTAAATTCTCAAAAAACCTTGTGAATATGTAAGAATAATAACATGGTAAATTAACAAAAAATATGCAAATGAGATTGATTATTAATCAATCTTCCAATTGAATGACATGTCAAAAGAATAAAATAATAAGCATAATGGCTTATGATAATAACAATCAAAAATGAGGACTATAAAATAATAAAATATAGGGGAAGTGGGAATTGGAACTAATAGTAAAATTTTATGGTCACCCTTTAAAATTAAGAGTTATAAATTTTATAGAATACCCTCATCTGTGAATTGATCTTCCCATCCCCGATCAATCAATATTCCAAAACATCAACCTCTAATTATTTGTAAATCTATTTGAATATCTTGTGAGATAATTTCTTCTTTATTTATGAGTTATTTATCTGAAATTTGTCTAGTAATATTGAGAATGTGTGCCCAAATTTCCACATGGTTAAATCATTCTATTCATATCCATGGTATTTTACCCCGCATTATTTTTCTTTGTTTTTCAAAGTAAAATTTGTTCGCCTGCTAGTATCTTTGCTTTATTGATTTATTTATCAATTTTTCACCCCAATCAAAAATTAACATGGTCTTGAATTTTGAATAATTAATCTTAAACAAAATTATACAACTCAAAAATAATTCCTTCATAAATTTCCCTTCAAATAATCTTCAATGACCAATGAATGATCAAACTAAAAATTCAACAAAAAAAGAGATTATCAAACATGAACTAGCTAGTCTCTAAGTCACAGTAGTAGCTAGAAGAGGGGTATCAACAAAGTAGGGGGGAGGGAGAGGGATGTCAGAGGGGATTTGGTGTTTCTAGAAATGGGTATCTTGGTTGAGGGAGTTTGGAGGGGGGGTCACAGCCGAGGTGGGGTGGGGGTCTGTGTCGCTGCTGAGGGGGGATCCAAGATGGGAGTGGGTGGTCAGAGGGGGGAGGATCATGGGGGTCAGGATTTCTACTAGGGAGGGGATAAGAGGAGGTAAGGGAGGGGGGATAGGGGTCAAGGTCATGTAGATGGAGAGGGGAGGGGAGGAATTAGGGATTTTTATAATGTTTTGGGGGCGGTTTAATTGAAACAACCACTAATTGTTAAAATAAAAAAATAGAGTTGGTTTGATTATACTAATGCTATATTATATATTTTTTTTAACCAGATTTATTTCAAAGAGGTTTCAAGAACCACCACTAATAAACTTCTACTAGGTAGTTCTTTTTTTGTAGTGTGCCGGTTTCATGTGAATACAAAAAAATACCTATAATTTGTTTCTTTTAGGGATGCATTGGCCACATTGAGAAAGATTGAGTCTATAAATAAGAGAATGAATATAGTAATATCATAATGAAATTTTTCCCTTGGTTGTAGGACAAACATTTGGGGATACTCTTTATTCAATAATTGGAAAGATCCAAAGATAGAGAAATGCTCTCCAAAGCTCGCATTGTGCATACAACTGCCGGAAACAATAACATCTTAAAGTTGGGGCCGCCCTATTCGCATCTAGACAAAAACGAGTTAGTATATATGGATTATATTTTGAATCCAATTCTCCCATATCTACCCAATAATTCATTATATATCATTTTGGGTGGGAAAATATATCATACAATAAATACAACAGCTCCTGCATGGATGAATAAAATGTTGGGGGTTTACCCTTACCTTCCTCCATAGAGAAAAAAATTTGTTATGATCCCATAGATCTTATCAGCCCTCAATGTGTGGATCATATAATTTTTTTTTCTGAGGAAGGTAATGATATGTTATACTTGAATGCATCAGGTCCCAAAAAACATAAGACATGGAAGAGGAGAACCAGAGGGGACACTTGATCTAAAATACCTAAGTTGGTCCTGTGTGGATATAAAAGAGATGTTGAAGCCTCTCCCCTTGTAGAACATGACCCTAAAAGATAGAAAGTAGTTGGAGAAGTACCTATTATAAAATTAGAATAGGTGGAGGCTAGACTGATCCAGCCCCACCTAGGGAAATGAAAACTTTTTGTTAGAACATTCATGGGATTGTAAACACATGCTCAGTTCATATGTTCCACCAACGGAGCTATAAGTACAGACCTGACCTGGTCTTATTTTCCAAGACCATGTTATAAAGAAAGGACATTAGAGGCATCACATCAAAATTTGGGTTTTAGAACTGATTCTTAGTTATTTGGATTTCCCATGTTGGTGGCCTTTACCTTTTGTGAAGAGAGGATCTGGTTGGTTTAGTGGTTGGTTATTTGTTGAACGACATCACCTTCTCATTTGGGTAACCTTGGAATCCTGAATGGCACTTCATGGGTATAAATGGTTGTCCAGATGCTGGAGACAAATAGAAATCACGGGTGTTGATTAAATCTATTAAAAATATTCTTCAAGGTCCCATGGTTTTTTCTTGTGATTTCAATGAAATTATTTCCAATTAGGAGAAGACTAGTGGAACCATAGTGAATTATTTCTCCATGTAGTAATTTCAGTATTGGTTGCTCCATTTTGGCCTCTCGAATCTGGGATACTCAAAGAGTCCATTTATGTGGTTTCATGGACGTTATTGGACCTCTAGAGTTTCCAAAAGGCTTGATAGGTTTCTAGCATCTGGTGATTGGATGACGTCATTCCCAAGGTATGAGGTATCCCACATTCCTCTAGTTTTGTCTGATCACTACCCTATTTTTCTCTATTTGAAGGTGGTGTCTTTGGGAGAAATACTTGTATGGAGATTTTGTTTTGAATTTATATGGGCCCATAATAAAAAATGATGGGTTGTGTTCAAAGCTACTTCATCTTCCTATCATGAAAATTTATGGGATAAAACCAAATCAGTGGATTTACAGTTGTAGCGCTGGAGCGGGTTGCACTATAGAAATTTAAATCAGAATATTCTTAAGTCTGAGAAAGCTATTAGGTGATGCTATACAGATCATAACCCTAGAAATGAATGTCAAGAGACAATTTTTTTGGAAAATAAACTGGATGGGGCTTTGAGAGATAAAGAGAGCTTCTAGTTTTCTATATCTGAAGAGGCCTTCATCAAGAAGGGGGACCAAAATACTAGGTTCTTCCATAAAAAATCCTTATTTAGAAGAATAAATAATTTCATTTGTAAATTGGATGTTGGGGATGACAGATTGTCCTCTGATGGGGTTAGGATTTAGGAGAATATTGGGTCCTTCTTCAATGACCTATTTCATTATGAGGGTGGTGCCTACCTGGTGAATCTTCTGAGTTGTGTAGAGATAAAAGTCACCATGGACGTGTCCTTGGAACTGGAGTGGGACATCTATGGGGATGAAATTGTTACATCCCTGAAAAGTATGTATTCTTCAAAAGTGCCTGGCCTAGATGGTTTTAATGCTTTATTCTTTAATAATCTTCGGCATATGGTGGTTCTAGATATTGTCACATTGATGCAGGGATTGTGGGACGGCTCTATTGGTATGTAAAAAGTCATTGAAATCCTCATTGTTTGGATTCCAACAATTTTTGTCCCAATTATAATTTTTGGTTTTTGGTTGATTAGTTTTTGCGATGTGGTTTACAAAAAAAATTCAAAGGCCTTGTCCCGTTGCTTGGGTAGGGTCAATCCTTATATTATTTTTGAAAATCAAATCACCTTTTTACCTCAAATTCATATCACTGGCAATGCTATCATGGCTCACAAAATCTTTCACTATATGGAAACTAGATCTTCTTCCAAGAGGGGGATTTTGGCCTTGAAAATGGGCATGTCTAAGGCTTATGATAGGGTGGAATGGACTTTCCTTGAAGAGGTTTTGAGTAAAGTAGTTTTTGTCCAAAAATGGATGAGAGAAATCATGAGTTGTTTTATGAAATTTTCCTTTAACAAAAATTTCAATGGTTTTCTCACAACAAACATCAATCCATCCAGAGGCCTTCAGTAGGGTGACCCGCTCTCCCCTTATTTGTTTCTCGTTGTCACAAATGTTTTCTCTCATTTTTATCAAAATAAACATTGGAAATGCGTGTTAATGGGGAAAAGATTTTTCCATATAGTATCCCCATTACTAATCAATTTTTTTGTTAATTATTTTCTTCTATTCTCAAGAGAAAATTACTAGGAATGTGAGGAGGTCCTTAGAATTATCGATTCTTTAACTAATGTATCAGGCCAGCATGTCAACTTCCATAAGTAAGAGATGTCTTTTAGCTGAGGTGTTCATGATGAGATGAGAACTTCCATTTCCAAATTGTGTGGCATCAAATTGGTGGAGAGGCATAAAAAATATTTGGGCCTCCTAACGGTCTTTGGGTACTCTAAAAGAAATTTCTTCTCTTTAGTTTTTAATAAAGTCCATAAAAAGATTCAGAGATGTTCCGACAAGTATCTCTTAAGGGCTGGAAAGGGGGGTTCTTATCGAAACAGTAGCCCAAGCAGTCCCACCCTATGTGATTTCCTTATTCAAAATCTCATGTTATTTTATTCACCAACTTCATTCTGCCTTCATAAATTTCTACTGGGGTCGTTCTAATGGGAATAAACAACCTTCACTGGACCGTGTGGGATAAGCTCTGCAACTCATAAGCTTGTGGTAGAATGGGTTTTAGGGATTTAAACGTTTTAATAATTCCCTACTCGCCAAAAAATGGTGGCAATTACTTCAAGACCTGGAAAACTTATGCACAAAAGTTTCACTACCACGGATTCAGGCAAGGGATGTGTTGGCTTTTATCAACACTTAGCAGAGATCACTAATAAAAGACTCACCTTTATCAGTGCTAGCTAAGATCAATAATAAAAGTCATGTTTATCATCATTAGAAAAATAAACAATAAAATATTTTAACAAAAAATATTATTAATATATATAAATTTTTTATATTTATATCCAAAAATAATGTTTATTTATATACATTAATTAAAAAATGAATGTTTATAATTAATATAAATAAGATATATTATAATATATATTTTTTAATAATTCAAATATATATATAATGTTTTTTTTTAAATTATTTATAAGTTTATAAATAAATAGATATGTGTTTAAATAATTATAAAATTATAATATTTTTTTTAATTATAAATATATTTATTATATTTAAAATTATATATAAATACATTTTAAATATATTTATTTATAATTATAATTATTAATATATATATATATATATATATATAATTACATATATACCCCAAATATATTTGATATGTCAGTATAATTAACATTGAATGATTATAATGTTTATTTGTTGATGTGATTGTGAGTTATGTTCCAAATGTCATGATTACCTATATTATGATGATGCGCATGCATATGTTATGAATTCATCATTACGAATGTTCATTTATAAATTGACACTCATATGATTCATTCATGTTATACCCATGAACTTATTATGTCCTCATAAATACTTAAAAAGTAGAATAAATATATTTATTATATTGATAATTATAAATTTTTAATGATATATAAATACTTTTTAAATATATTTATAATTATATATAAATATTTATAAATAAATTTATATAATTGTATATATTTAAGTAAATATAAAATTATATAAATATATTAATAAATATAAACAAAATTTTAAAAATATATACAAATATTTATCATTATAATTATAAATAATAAATATATATATGTGAAAATAATTTTAAAATTATAATAAATATATTTATGATGTCATAATTATAAATAAAAATTTATTTATTTAAATAATTATAATATTATAATAAATATATTTATTATATTTATAATATAATAAATATATTTATTATAATCTTATAATTATTTAAATAAATATATTATATTAGGTGTTTGGGGGTACAATTATAACAAAACATACACACACGCACACATCTGTATCAAGGTCAAACCCAATCCATAGCCCCCCAAGGGATAGACCAGAAAGGTCCTAGATATTTATTTAATTTATATATATTGTATGTGTGTGTGTGTGTATTGGGGAAACAATACATGTTTCCCCCTTCCATCACCCCCTATCAACAGGCTGGGGCTACTCCACACAGCGGCGCCAATCAACACCGTCCAAACCCACTACACGCCATCCCTAAAGCCGACCCATGTCTCTTCCCAGCAACTTGATGGTCAGCCAGCAAAACACCCCCCCCCCATCAACTGGGGCGGAACACACTGTTCATGATAAACAAAATGGGCCACAACCGTTTTATGGCGTCATATGATGCCAGCCACAAACAAACCTCACAAATAATTGCGGGGAAAATATGTGCAGTGGTTGGGAATCAAACCCATATGCCCTTGATGCAACGGGATGTCCTGAACCAATTGAATGTGACCCCATTTTCTTTTAATTAAATATATATTTATTTATAATTACATCTATAAATAAATATTTATTTATTTATAATTATAAAATCATAATAAATATATTTAGTATATTTATATTTTTATGATTATATATAATGATATAAATATAAAAAAATTATATAAATATGTACAAATATTTATTTTCTCTTAATCCCTCACAAAGTGTCATACTTTTGGGGGTAAGAAAAAACTGGGATCCTTCCATCGTTGGAGTTCCTCGCCTTTCACCGTGCTAGGGAAAATCCAACTTGTCAAATGTTCTTTATTGACACCTGAATCCTTCATGCATGAAATCTTCCATTTCCCTGAAGCCAAGGATGTGTGGTATTCCATAATCCCTTCTACGGAACACATCCTAGCCTCATCTTTTAGAATCAATATGCTTCTCTCAAAATCGGATTCTCTCTATACAACCATAGATCTTCCATTTATGTACATCATTACATGGATCTTATGGGTCAGGAGGAGTGGCATTATCATTAATCAAATCCACACACCACCTTCTACCTGGATTATTAATCCAAACCACTAGTTATCAACTTGGAAACACTATGATCACCATCTTGAAAACCCTACTCCCATGCATGACCAATGCACTTGGCACCCCCTCCTTCTAGTACCTTCAAAATCAATATGTATGAATATTTATTAAATAGAGGCCTCAATGGTTTTGGTGTGATCGATCATGATTCATCCAAAAGTATTATCATGGCCAACATATCCACTCTCAAAGTGTCTTTACCTTCTATATTTTTGGAATAATAAATGATCATCCTTGATGTGTAACTTCCCTTGGATCAAGGATGGGAATCTGTTGTGCTGGAATCAGAATGTCTGTCAGTCATTCATGTTGTCTTGACCTCAAAGGCTGGTCTCCAGCCATTTGGGCCCCTTATCTCAAAGATCCAGTTTTTTCAAAAAGAGTTTCTCAGCTTGCTCCTTCTCCTTCACCAAAAGGTAGGGGGCACAGTGGCCCATCATCTTGCTTCGAGGAGTCTCTCTATTATCCCTCGTGTCTGGTTGTTTTTTTTTCAGCTGGTTTTTCTCTCTTATTTTACCTAACCTTCATTCTGTTTTAATATGAGTACAAAATTTTCCTCAAATAAGGATGGGAAGGATGATGGATTATTTATCTAATGTATTGATGTTTTTACGTAAAATACAAAATTATATTTTTTGTAAAGATTCATGTATCTTATATACATCAGGTTTTTTAGATCATTTATCTCCACTTGTATTATTTTGATTTCAATACATTTCTTTATTTTAATTAATTTAATTTAATTCCGAAACACAAAATTTGGATTTGACTTTTAAACCAAATTTATTAATAATTATATATATACATAAAATCATTATATGTATCAAAATTATTTTAAAAACTCTAATTCATTAGATAAATATTCATCTAAAATTATTGGAATTTATGAATATCTATCCATATGTCAAAAAACATTATGTTGGAAAAAACCAAGATAATATTTATCACAATTTATTCCCAAGTAGTAATAGAACTTCCTAGAAACTCTTTATTCTACTATCTCTTTATCCCAACATAAAAAATTGAAATAAAATTGGTCAAACAAATTCATCAAAAATTTCAGTATATCAAAATGTGTCTTAAAATTCTAAATTATTTAAAAGATGGGTGTTAAAATATTACATCAGCCATCTATTGAATTGTACCTTATTTTGAATTATTTTTCTTGACTATTACATTGATTTTGAAATATTTTTCTTGAACTGGTTGTAAAACCATACTTTTCATACACTCAATAATTGAGGGAATCCCCTAAATCAAAAGAGTAAATTTTTTTATATTTCGTTAGCAACAATAACTCACATTTTTTCCATTAAATACTAACCCTAACCCACTTTAACTCGTTACACACCCACTCCAAATCCCACATTTAAATTATCCATTTTATTTTATTTTATTTTACCCCATGATTCCAATCTCTCTCCAATCTATTGCAAACCCCACTTTCACAATTTTGACATCTTTAATTTTATATATTTTAATTAATTTTGTTTAATTCCCAAACCACAAAATTGGATTTATCCCCTAAACCATATTTTTCTAATCATTTCTTATATATATATATATTACATTTTTTTAATTTTTTTCACAAATAATTACAATATATATATTATTATTTTTAAAATCTATAAAAAATCCTTCATAACCGTTCAAAACAATCAAATTTATATGTGTGTGTGTGTGTATATAAAACATAAAAAATAAAATGAAACATATTTTATATTTTTAAAATAATATAACTGTAAAAGGATCAATGCGTAATTAAATTAAGTCAATACAAAACATTTTCAAATCAATAAATTTCCCTGATTTAATATTCTTAATATATTTCCATCGTTTTAAAATTATGTATAAGATATGGAAATTACTCAAAAAATTGAAAATCATATTTAAATTCATTAATATTGAATTACTTATAATTAAATAAACCTTCCTAAATTACTCACACTACTAGAGAAATATCATCAAAATCCCTCAACACTCGATAATGAAAAAGGAAGGGTTTAAAAAAAATCAGACTCTTATAGGAACATTATAATGAATTCTATTGAAAACAGTTGGTTGGGACATATCCTTCAACAACCCCAGCATTTTATTAAATATATATTAAAATATTAATATACATTAAAAATATTATTAATTTTATTTCCATAATATTCATATTTTTAGAAAATAGGTTATAAAATTTATTTTCTAAAATTTATTTTTTAATATCAAATTTTAAATATTTCATATAAAAATTGGAGTTTTATTTTGGATTTATAATTTTTTAAATTCATCCATTACATAAACAACACACACAATGATCATACATTAATTATATATAATTATTATTTCAATAAATGTTTCTTTTGAAATTTATATTTTCTATGATTTTATATATCACAAATTATAAATATATTAAAATATAAGTATATAGATATTAGAATATATTTGAATATAATTCATATATAAATTGAAAATTTTATTTTCTAAAATATATTTTGTAATATTTCAGATTTATATTATTTTTATATTTAATATTTATATATATATATATATATATTGAACATAATAATATTTTAAATTTAGTAAATTTATGTAGATCATAAATTTAATGAATCTCCATCCTATAGGAATCTAGATTGAGCTTTTCTTTCCATATTTGATATATCTGAAAAAATTATTAAGAATTTGTTTGGTTTAGTAATTATAATATATATACACCAGTACTACAACTCTTCTAAGACAAAGCTTCCCTAATTGATTCATGTTAGCTCCTAAAGGAAACCATCATAGAGATTTTGACCAGGACATCACTCTGTAGATTTGCCCAGCCTTGGTTTCTCTATTGGGACTGCAACTCAGTGATGTGGGAGTCCATGTTCTCCCAACATCTATCCTAGAATATTGAAACCATTTCTAGATTTATCTTTCATAATGATTCCTTTCATGACAAGTTTTTTTAATATGATTTTTTGGAAAAATATTTTTTAAAATAAGGCTAGGTTAATTTTTGTAAAATAATTATTTTAGAAATGCAACATCGTTGATTCCGCCTTTCAGATATGTGGAAAGGGAAAAAGGTTTATGCTTCATTTTCCACTCATCAAACGAGATCGATGATGAGGAAAAGGTGGAATCTGAGATGACACCTTTCTTAAAAATAAATCGGAAAGGTTTCATGGAAAGGGGGAAATGGTGGTGATGCTTTTTCCATCCATCGACCAAGATCAATGATGTGGTAAAGGTGGCATCTGTGATGCTTCCTTTCTCAAAAATAAAACGGAAAGACAACATCGATGATGTCGCCTTTCCCTAAACCCCCTATAAATAGGGAACTCATCCATCCCCATTTTCCTCACTCATTTTACACCCTCTCTCTCCAATTCCACACACACACACTCTCTAAAATTAGTCAGGTGCTTCTTCCTTTATTTTTGGAAATTTTGGTGGCCTAAAAGGAGTGCCAAATTTTTCAAAGCATCATTTAGAGATATTTATTTTAATGTTATGTATTTATTTAATTGATTCATTTTTAGTTAGTTGTAAATATGTTATTTAATTAGTATTTTAGTTAGTTAGATATTGTTTAGAAATAATAGTTATTATTAGTAAATAACATATTACTATTTATTTATGAATTTTGAGTAAAAAAATATAATTAGTATTAGTAAATGATTCATTATTATAATATTATTATTATTTAGTATAACTTAGTAGTTTTAAAATATTATTCACTTAATTAATAATTGATATTAAGTAGATGATGACTAAATATTAGTGAAATAACAGTTGACTAATAATTAAATATTAAATAAGTATTGATTAAATATTGATTAACTAATGAATAACTTAGGAGTAAAGAATAATGAGATAATTATTAGCAAATAATTAAATAATGAAGGATTAAGTAATGTTTAACTAATGATTAACTAATAAATAAGTAATTAATAAAAAATGATCCACTAATGAATAAAGAATGATTATCTAATGATTAAATAACGATTAAATAATGATTAAAAAATGATTAAATAATTATTAACTATTTATTAAAGATTTATTAAATAATGATTATAAATTGATTAACTAATAATTAAAGAATGGTTAATTAATAATTAAAGAATGATTAACTATTGATTAAAAATTATTTAATAATGATTAACTAATGATTAAAGAATCATTAACTAATGATTAACTAATGATTAATAAATGATTAAAAATGATTAACTAATGATTAAATAATTATTGACTAATGGTTAAATAATTATTAATTAATGATTAAATAATGATTAATGAATGATTAACTAATGATTAACTAATGATTAAATAATGATTAACTAATGTTTAAATATTTATTGACTAATGATTAAAGAATGATTAACTAATTATTAAATAATGATTAACTAATGATTAAATAATTATTAAGTAATGATTAACTGTTGATTAAATAATGATTAAATATTGATTAACTAATGATTAACTAGTGATTAAAGAATGATTAAAAATAATTAACTGATGATTAAATAATGATTAACTAATTATTAAAAAAATGCATAGATTATAATTAAAGAATGATTAATTAATGATTAAAGAATGATTAACTAATGATTAAAGATTTATTAACTAATGATTAAATAATTATTAACTAATGATTGAAGAATATTTAACTAATGATTAAAGAATAATTCTATAATGATTAAATAAGGATTAACTAATGTCTAAATAATGATTAAGTAATGATTAATGAATGATTAAATAATGATTAAATATTGATTAACTAATGATTAAATAATGATTAACTAATGATTAAATAATGATTAAATAATGATTAGATAATACTAAAATAATGGTTAACAAATGATTAAAGAATAATTTCATAATAATTAAAGATTTATTAACTAATGATTAAATAATGATTAGCTAATAATTAATTAATGATCAACTATTAATTAACTAATAATTAACTATAAAGTAACTACATATTATTAATTAATTAAGTAATGATTAACGAGTGATTAATGAAAGATTAAGGGATAATTAATATAGTATTAACTAATGTTTAAATAATGATTAGCTAATAATTAACTAAGGAATAAAATATGATTAACTAGTGACTAATGAATGATTAACTACTAATTAATTAATGATTAACTATTAATTAACTAATAATTATAAATAAAGTAACTATTTGATATCTATTAATTAAGTAATGATTACATTGTGATTAATGAATGATTAAGGCAATATTAGTATATAATTAATTAATTATTTAAATAATAATTAACTAATAATTAATTAATAATTATCTATTGATTAAATTTGGATCAACATATAATTAAAATAGGATGAAATATGGATAACTAGATGATAGAGAGGCTTAACTGCACACATAATTTGTTACTCTCATGATTTATATGATTAATACCATATTTCATGACTGGTTTTTTACTCTATATGAATATATTTTAGATGAATCACATTATAATTATATACCACTAATCATACCTTTGGGAAAATTGAAAATGGTTCTATGAAAAATTAGGGTAATGTTTTAGGATATAAGAAGTCTTTCTAAAATTTTGGTATAATAATGATTATATGGTTATCTAATCAATCAAAGCTCTATCGAAATACTATAAGTGTATGTATCTCTACCATAGATGTATATGGGGGTAAAACCTAAAAACACCTCATTGAGCTAGAATCAATTGAGAACTGGTGTATGATAATAGGCCTTGTTGCACAGCTAGTTTGACACTCCCATGGGATATGCTTTAGATGATGCATATTTTCTTTATAAACTACTGAACATGTATTTTTTAAGATTAAAAATTGTACTAAGAAACATTAGTTTCATATTTTAGTACATAAGAATACGTTCTAAAATTTTAGAATAATAAAAATTGTATGGTCAACCCTCATTGTCAATATTATTTACACTATATGAATCTTGATCAAAATAACATTTTTCACAAAGAGAATTATGTTTGTCTATGTCTAATATTATGGGGAGGTTATTCAAACTGAGTAAGGAGCTTCTTATATAACACAACCAATAATAATGGTTAGGATATATGATTATGTAACCCTAATAAAACTTCAAAAAATAATTTTTGGTTGCTTAAACTTGGGACCTGATCAAGAGATCTAGTCTATTATCTTTAGATATTTTCAATTCCTAGATAAACTGCGGAATATACCGTGTCCATTGGATTTTAATGAGCACAAGGTCCAAGAAATAACTTTAATTTCCTAATGGTATGATGGTGTCATGATGAAGTTATTTTTTGAGGTTTCTATTGTACAAAAAACAATGTCCAATTCTATGAAAATGTAGACATACAAGAGTGGTTAAAGGAGGTCTATCCCAAGAAAATGAGTTTATTCCATATGATGTGGAAGAGGATAACATATTTATAAATACAATTAAATTTTAATAAAGATAAATCAAAAAAAATTACTCTTTCTTTAATTTGATTGGAATGAAACTTAAAACTCCAATAATTATTTCAAATAATGACAAATCAATATTAAATTTTTTTTATTAAAATATTTAACACTTTCCAACATCTAAAACAGAAGTAAAAAATATATAATATTAATCATTATTTTCTCATTAAAAAATTGAAAACCATTTTTTTAAACTACAACTTCTTCCCATTTAATATGCAACAAAAATAATAAATAAATAAAACCAAATTCTAAAATAATGAGGACGATTTCAAATTTTTGAACAACATATTACGATTTGAAAAGAATATATATAATTAATGTTAATATTATTTACTTATTAATTAAATTGCATAACTATAATAACATCATAATAAAAATTATTATAATTTTCTGAAAAAGAACCGAGCAAAAAAATAATAATGACTTCAAAAAAGTTTCACAGCCAGGATCTCAAAAATTCCATATAAACCCAATGATTTTGAAACCAATTAAAAATTATAATAATACATAAATAAGATATTTCAAAATCTAAAACATGGGGAGAGACACTATTTCGTTATTCCCAAAAAAATTTAGAGCAACATTCAAATTTTAAAACACATGAGGAGCCAGATAGAGTTTTGGGATTCCCAAAAAAATTGCACATCAACTTTCAAATTTTAAACCACAAGAGAGATGCAATTTTTTGGGATTCCCATAAAAATTACATATCAACATTCATATTTCTAAACAAAATTGCAAATCAAATTATGAAATAAAAATAATAATAATTTAAATGCATAATGGATTCAAATTTCAAAAAATTCCATTTCATGAAGAATATAATCCAGATTTTTTATTTGTAAATTAACGCAACACATAATAAATTTAAATATAGAAAAACATAAATTACATAACCCCACTATGATTCCACGTGTAATTGATTTCAAATAGTATAGGATATTTAAAATATATTCTTATCACAAAGATTAAAAAAATTCAAAATTATATAAGACATAACTTGATCTATTTAATCAATTGAATTTGAGTCTCCTTGATTTTCTCCCACTAAAAAAGTATTTTATCCTTACTCTCTCTTCTGATATGGAAATGATATAATGAACCAGAATTGAATTGAGGCATAATTAGCAAGGACAGGACCATTTATGTTGGGATAAAACATATTTCATGGGTGGTTATTTAATTAACTATCAAAATCAATCAATTTTATAATTTTAACCCCTATTATACCATTATAATAATATTAAAAAATATGACATGAGCTATTCCTACAGGATGGGATTCCATTGCATGGTTGTGGGTTTAGAGATGACAAGGTTGGAGTGGTTAAGGCAGAACAGTAACCCTTGGTTTGATGATGGTAGTTTCTCCACTGAAGGTGATATGAACTCCATAGACAATAGCTCTTCAGTTGAAGAGGGCGAAGTAGAATCACAAAGGATGTCGTCACTCATAATGAAGGAAATGATATAAACTGAAAATTTTTTATTTCTAAGAGAGTGAAACTTTGTGAAAAATCAATTGTAAGTCTAGTGATTTCACTCTATGAATACCAATCAGAGAGTGATCTTGTGTAGAAGAACTCATGTTAGGATATCCGTCAGAATATCATTAGGCAACTGCAGGTGTTGAACTGCCTACTCCTCACCAACTGCTGGGATTTTCTCCATTGATGCTCAAGTAAGGAAGCTCGTATTTTCTTGGAGAACTAACATAAATCCAAGTATATGAAGGGTTTATTTATATTATTTTTCTATTAATGTATCTTATAGCTTTAAATTTAGATATTTAAAATCATGATTTTAATGAAACTCTAAGATTAGATTTTTTTAGAAACATTTACATATCTTATATCCGTTAATTTTTTTAAATCCTTTATCCCCACTTTTATGCTTTTTAATTAATTAATTTTGTTTATTTAAATTATTTTAATTTAGTTCCTAAACCACAAATTTTGATTTATCTATTAAACCACATTTTTTAATTGCTTTACATATAAATAATAATATATTCACCAAGTCCAATTAGGTAAGGATTTCTTTGTTTATTCCTCCTCCCCATGAATGATCTAATAAATAACAATATATATCAAATTGTTATATATATTAAAATTATTTTAAAAACACCAACACATTAGTTAAATATTCGACTTAAATTATTGGAATTTGTGAATGTCCATACATATGAGAGAATTTTTTATATTTGAAAATACTTAGAAATAATATTTATCATAATTGAATCCCAATTAGTAAAAGGTCTTCTGAGAACCTATTTATTCCAATATATCTCCTTATCCCTCAATAAAAAGTGAAATAAATTTGGGCATATAAAATCATCAAACATTTTAGTATATCAAAATGTCTCTTAAAATTCTAGACTGTTTAAATGATAAGCGTTAAAATATTACCTCAGTAGGCTATTGAATTTCACTTTACTTTGAATTATTTTTCATGATTGTTATGTTGATTTTGAAATATTTTTCTTGAAATGGTTGTAAAACCATACTTTTCAGACCCCCAATAATTGAGAAAAACTCTTAATTCAAAAGAGTACATTTTTTTATATTTAGTTAGCAGCAGTAACTCACTTTTTTCATTAAATACTAACCTTATCCCTACTTTAACACGTTACATACCCACTCCAAATCACACATTTAAATTACCCCTTTTATTTTATTTTATTTCATCCCACGATTCCACTCTCTCTGATCTATTGGAATCCCCAATTTCACACTTTTGACTCCTTTAATTTTCTATATTTTAAATAATTTTTATTTAATTCCTAAACCAAAAATTTGGATTTATCTCTTAAACCACCTTTTTTAATTGTTTCCTATATATATATATATATATATATATATATATATATATATATATATTACATTTCATTGCATTTTGATTACTTTCTTTCATAAATCATGACAATATGTATATTATTTTTTGCAGAATCTGTAAAAAAATCTTCTCACCCATTCAAAATAATGAAATTTATATGTATGTATGTATCTATTTATCTATATATATTACATTATATTTTTTTACTTTTTTTCACAAATTGTTACAATATATATGTTAATTTTTGCAGAATATGAAAAAAAAATATTCACAAACGTTCAAAACAATGAAATTTATATGTATATGTGTTTTTTTAGATAAGAGAGATAATATATTACTGATCAAAAACACCAGACATGCAAATCCAATCAAGAAAAGATTCATCCCAAGAATGATCCCCCCAATATTTCCCATTGCTCTCTAATCAATGAGCCTCAAAATTACATCCTCATTTGATGAAGGAAAATTTTCATTCAATGAAGTTTTCAATCAATGACCAAATCTTTCTTAGGATAAGTCCTAATGGATGAAAATCCTCCTCTTTATTTGATAAGAAGGTAATCACTTCAAGGAAATCTGATTCCACAAAAATAAATTTCCAATATCTTTAGAATGCAAAAAGGATCCCATGAAAGATATAATATTACTTCACCACCATAGGAATCTAGGAGGATTAGACAACCTTACAATGGGCTTCCACAATTGGTCTATTGATGTGATGAGAAATAAAGCCAACACCAACCCTTGAATTAGCATAGACAGCTGCATCTATATTAATTTTGGTAAAACCCTTTGGGGGAGGATTCTAGTAATGAGAATCCTACAAAGTACTACCTAATGAGGGAATCACATCAGTTACATTCCATCTATTTATCCATTCAATGGACCTCTCGATCCAAATACTTTCTTGGGTTACCATATTCTAGAAAATTCACTCATTTCTTTTACTCCAAATCAACTAAGAAATTGTGAAAAGCATCTCCACCATGTTTGGTTCTAGTGAAGAAACCCATTTATTGAGATTTTGGACCAACCGAGTAGAATTATCACAGAATATATCAAAATCTAGCTCTCATTCCTTCCACACCTCTTCCATCCCACGACAAAATAGAATTGCATGCACAGGAGATTCCACTTCTTGGAGGCACAAAGTAAATCTGTCGTATTCTACAAGATTTCATTTTACCAAAATGTCACAGATTGGAAGTATACCAGTAGAAACCTTCCACCAAAAAAATTAACCTTGGGTGGAGTAGTGAGTGACTAGAGAATCCTCCAACAATCAACCGGATGGTCCTGAGACAAACCATGAACTCACATTTTGTATCCTAAATGGACTGAGTACCTCATGGAATATTCCCCCATCCAATAAATCTAATCAATACTCATTATTGGTGTAAGAGGAATACTAAAAATGAGATACATATCAACCTCATGAATCTATCTAAAAATATTTCCCCAATCCCAATCTTCAAACAAATCATTGATCAGATCTCGCACCCTTTTATTTTTGAAGCCTTGAATAGCTTCTGAGTATACCTTAAGTTTTTCTCCATTTTCTATCCATAGATCATTCCAAACACAAACTTAATTCCCCTAAACAATTCTCCAAACACAAACTATCTCAAGAAGAAATTTATCACCCCATATTATTCTCAACAAAAATAATGGTTGTGGTCCTAACTAGGTGTGAAAATAGTTAGAATGAGGAAAATATTTTTCACAAAAAACCTTTGAGAAAAGGGCATTTGGATTAGAGAGAAATTTCCATCCTTTATTTTTCATAAGTGCCTCATTAAACCATTTGAGATTACTGAATCCAAGACCTCCACGGAACTTTGAAACACACAATTTTACCCAAGACATCCAATTGGGGTTATGTTTTCCATCGTGGGAGCCCCACAAAATGTTAGCCAATCGTGAATGGATTTGATCAACTAGAGATTCCAGAAATTTGAATAATGGCATAGCATAAGATGGGATTTCTTGGGCCACTACCTTAATGATAACTTCCTTCCCTACATTGAAGATCTTTCTACTAGACCATAAGTAAATCAAATTTTCCAGCCTATCCAGGATTCAAGTGAACACCTGTTTCTTTGATATACTAATAACGGTTAGGAGGCCTAGGTATATTAGATTCTTTTTGAAAAGAGGAAAAAACACACCCATTGTAATTTATCAATCTTTTCTTTTACAACACCTTTTCTGAAGGATAATTCTGAATTCAAATGTTTAATTAGTCACCCAGAATCCCCTTCATACAAATTGATGATTTTTAGAACTGAACTTCACTCTTGTGGGGTAGAACATGAAAAATGACACTATCATCTGTAAAGAAGAGATGGGAGATGGGGGTCTATTTCAACATACCTTAGCACCATTGATAACTTATTTTTCCACTACTTTTAAAAGGAGATGAGAAAAAACACCAGCCACCAGAATGAAAACATAAGGCGAGAGTGCATCCCCTTATTGAAAACCTCTTGAGAGATTAAAACAGTCTGAATGGGCCCCATTAATATTAATTATGAAAGATAAAATTGTAACAAAGTGCATGATATTAAAGATCCATTTCATCCCAAATCCTAACCTGGAAATAACAAGTTCATGAAAAGGCCATTCAACTCTGTTATAAGCTTTCATCATATCTAATTTCATTTTCATAATGCCTTTTTTGGCCAAAGACTGAGTTTTCATAGAATTGAATGATTCATATGAAATGGATTCATTATTAGTAATAGATCTCCTTGTGACAAAAGCACTTTGATTTTTAGTAACAAGTTGGAAGAGGAACTCCCTAAGCTTGGACACCAACATCATGGAAAAGATTTTATAAATGAAATTAGACAAGTTGATAAGGATAAATTATAAATTTAATGTGGGAAATGTGTTTTTAAGATGACGGTGATGAGAGTTTCATTTAGGGCTATCAGATAATATCTTCTTGCTCACATCTCCTTCATCAGGGTAACCACATAAGCCTAATAATATGCCAAAATCATTTGAAAAAAAGTTCATGAAACCCATCAGGCCTCGGGGCCTTTGTAGAGTGAATAAGATGGAGAGCCCCAAGAACTTCATCATCAGAGATGTCTCTCTCTAACTTATGGTTCATATCCTCTATCAAAATTTTTGGAATACATCTAGTCATACAGGAAGGAGTGTCAATAGCTTCCATTTTAAAGAGGTTATTGAAAAAAATCAGAATAATGGATTGAAGATCCGTGTTATCGTAAATAAGCCTCCTGGTAGGTTCCTCAAGTTGAGAAATGTGGTTTTCCCTCCTCCATGCAGAAGATTTTTGATGAAAATAGTTATTATTATGCTCACCATCCATGATATAGGATTTTATTTCCCTCAAGAACCAAAATCTATTTTTCTCCCTCATTACTAAATTAAGATTAATTTTTATAAAATAGATATCCCTGATAATAGAATCAAAACAAATATGAGAGTGAAGTATCTTTAAGTGAATTTTTGCAGTACTAATGCATCTGTCAAAATCCCCAAATAGAAACAAGCTCCACTTATGTAAACAGGACTCAGTATTACGGATATTGAAGGTAAGGTAGTAGTTCAATGCTTCCCAAGACAACCTAACCACCTTCTTACAATTTTTTTATTAGAGCCATAAACTCTCAAAGAGAAAGGCACGTGCCGACATCCTCTTTTTCCCTTGATATATCATCGATAAAGTGATTAGATAGTGGTCAAATGAAACCAGAGGCAGATAAATAGTAGAGAAATCATGAAAGAGAAATTTTCATTCATCTGTTCCAAAAAATCTATCTAACCTCTTAGCAATATGATTCTCCATTGATATTCCCTTATTCCATGTAAACATATAACCAGAAAACTTGAGATCATGGAGAGATTTCAGCATAAGAGAATTCCTAAAATATTCTAAAGCATCCCCACTCCTCATGTGTCCCCCTTATTTTTCTTGATGGAGAAGGACCTCATTGAAATATCCCCCAATCATCTAAGGGATAAGGAGGGATTTTTGAAATCAATTCAACATTTTCCAAGATTTATGTTAATATTGACACCTCGGTTACCCATAGAATCCAACAACAGACCAAGGTGGGGAACTTGGAACAGAAATTTTCATGAAAATGTGATTACTCGAGAAGTTAGTAACCTGAACACCAAGTTCCTCCTTCAAAAAGAAGAACATACCACCAGATTTTCCCTATATTTCCATGGGAAATATGTTCATAAAACCAATATTCAAACCTAAAAGGCATGTATACTTGTTATCCAACATAGTTTCAGATACAAAAACTATGCCATGGTGGTATTTTGAACTCTAATGAAGGAGAACATGAACCATTTAAGGGTAGCCAAGCCCCCGATAGTTCCAAAAACGATTTTCATTTATATAGGCGGGGCTAGGAACCAGCCACCTCCACCTCTATAATTTCATGGAACTTTCCATTACTCTTCTCTTTCAATCTATTTGGAAGGATATCTATTATCTCTCCATACTCGAAGCTCTGTTTGTGCTCACCAGCCTATGTAGTGACTGGATCACCACCACGATCCCCTCTAATATTCTTTCTCCATGTCTGTTGTTTTTTTAGTATATGGTGATGTTAACCTAAGAATATCTTAACCATCCTGAGAAATTAGAACAAGGGAATTATATCTTAGAGGAAGAACTGGGTCTAGGGGTTCAGCGCAAAAAAGATCCCATCCAGAACTAGGGTATGGAGGTTCCTTATATTATAGATGCGGCCCAAAAGATGGTAAGGGAATTTCCTTTGAGAACACTGATACCCTAATTTATGTAGGTTTTAGGTGCAGTGGAAACATAGGAGGGTCAGTTCCCATCTTTAATTTTTTCTATAATCGATGATCAATCTCGGATCAATATGATGATGAATGCCAGTATCCACTGAATTGAATCAAGGATTTAGACAAAGAATAATTTCCCCTAAAACCAAGAGATAGGATCAACATTTTTGTTTATAATTAAGTTAATTAAATATGAATAACCTGCAAGGTGATTCTTTTTTTGTTGATACGTTCAACCACAGATCTTCAATGAACCTTCGTTGTGTTGTATAGATCAAAGGTAGATCTCCTCTAACAGTGATCAACATGTGCCCCACGAATATCTAGATATTTCTGAATGAGTCTTCGGGTTCTAGCATGGAAGATCCTTGTTCTTGAATCATTCCCCTTTGATCTCTTTGAGAACCACCTCCAAATAATTCTCCTTGATCCAGTGGAGGATGACCACTCTCATTCTTTAGAATGTTCTTGGAGAAGAAGGAACTCTCTAGGGTTCAAATAAATTCTCCAAATTGTTGTTCACAACCAATTATCTAGCTTTCTGGGTTTATTCCTTAGATAATTAGAGAATAATAACATAATCAAGATTTTAATTCACTAGGTAATAATAAATAATTAGCCCAAGTTCCATTACTTATTTTATTATTCTATGTGAAACCCCTGTGTCAAATAATAATAGAAATACCATTATTTCCATGAGATGTTCTTAACTTGCAAGTTATATTTAAATATTATTCTAATCAAATAATATTTCATATTATTTCTCATCGGACTCGAAACTGGGTCCTCCAATCCTCCTCAATAGTTACCAGGCCTTAAATAATGACTATTTATTTATTAAATAAATATAACTATATTATTCTACTATAAATAAATAAATAGTATATTTACTAAAATATAAAATAGATATTTATTAAATATTACATCCACAATATACTCTATCGAATAAATAGCGATGAAATAAATGTAATCAAGCATACATGAATAATTATCAAACCACAATCAGGAATAATATTTATTCAACTTGTTAAATAATAAATTATTTAACTAAGATTCTGGATACACTAGTGTGTGACCCTCTAGGCCTCTTTCTTAATGAAATTAGGAAAAGTTTCCTAAAGTCCAAGGTTATCAGCTAGAAACATGCAAAGGAACCCATAGAGAAAGAAGTTAATGCTGCAACAACATGTCACCTCATATGAACTCTTACCATGTAATATAATCCCTTTGTCTTGATATCTCCAATCAAGAAGGTTGAATGCAAGTTCCATCAACCCATGTACTTGATTTCTCATTCTTTGACTTCCTGGAAATTGAACTTTCCTATAAAACACCATGTCCATGGATTTATTTATGCAATAGTGTTTCCATAAAAGGGCATAAGATATCAAATTCACCTATAGAATAGAAGGGAAAATCCTTTCTTGGATTATTCATTAATGTAGTATTACTCGAGATGCACCCAACAAACCCTACCTCGCCACGAACATATGTCATCATAGTTTTCACCAATACATCATAGTGCTTGAGTCATAATACAAATTAATAATAATCTTAAATTCTAAGTACTAATACACATGTCTGTAGATAGGAACATCCAATGACACTAATAAAAATGGATTTCCTACTGGTGGGTCTCATTCTCATAATATCCTCCTAGACATTACCAAGGACGTACACCATGAAAAGGTTCCTCAAATTCCTATGAGTCTCCACCCCTAATAGCCTATATCATTTGTGTCCCTTCAAATGATATCATCTATATATAGAACATATGTTCAAGAATAGTGTCATGGCACTTCTGGGTTCTCATCATAGCAGAGATCTACTATGACCTTTTAGTGTGACAACTACTCTTAGGACATTATCACATATAATTTCATGTATAAGAACAATCATGATGTGATAAGGATTTTATTAATATCCATCCAATGAATATATGTTTATCATAAAGTACAAAAATAAGTTGGTTTCATCGAACCAACTCCAACAGACTCCCACTTTCACGAGAGCCAAATGCTAAGAATCTTCATTGCTCTAGCTCTCACATGATATTCATGATTCTACTAAGATATGCCTTTAGTCAAGTGGTCTTTCATGTTTTGTTTTGTGGATACTCTACTCACTGCAACTTCACCCCTTTGATAAAAAAACTCAAAAGAGGTGGTACTTCCGGAGTATGTGCTTTATCCTTTGATGTGACCTTGGATCTTTTGCAAGAGCCATCACTATAGTATTATCACAATATAATGTGATAGGGTCTTTACTCTTGGGTACCACATAAAGCTCTTGGACAATGTTCTAAATTGAGATGGCTTCCTTGGATACATCAGAATCTGTTATATATTCATAATAAACTATAGAATCAGTGACAACTAGCTACTTTGAACTCTTCCAACTCATAGCTCCTCCATTGAGAAAGAAAACATATCCCGATTGTGACTTCATATCATTCTAATATGTCTGAAAACTAGCATCATCATACCCTTTGATGACAAGCTCCTCATCTCCCCTATACACCTGGAAAATATCCTTAGTTCTTCTTAGATACTTAAGGATAGTCTTAACAGTAATCATATTCCATTATCCTAAATATTCTTTATATCTAACTACCATGCTCAGTGAATAGGCAACATCAGGTCTAGTACATAACATCATATACATGATTGATCGTATCGCTGAAGCGTATGGGATCTTACTCATTCTATATTTCTACTGTTATGTTTGGGGACACATTTTCTTAGAAATATGTAAACCATGTGACACTATAACCAATCCAATATTGGATTGTTCCATACTAAATTTCATTATTATTAGGTCAATATATATACTTTGACTTAGTTAAAGCAGCCTCTTAGATCTATCACGAATGATCTTGATCCCTAGAATATATGTTGCTTTGCCTAAGTCCTTCATCAAGAATCACTTGTTCAACCAGTCATTAACAGATTTTAATACTGGTATGTCGCATCCAATAAGTAATGTGTCATCAACATATAATACTAGGATGAATAATGCATTCCAATTAAACGTTTTGTAAACACATAGCTCATATTAATTCTTAATGAAACCAAATTCTTTTATGGAATCATCGAATTGAATATTCCATGACCTGGATGCTTGCTTCAATCCATAAATGGAACTATGTAACTTTCAATATCTTTTGGCATCACCTGGTGCCACAAACCCTTCTGGTTGTGTCATATAGAAATCTTCCTGAAGGTTCCCATTAAGGAATCTAGTTTTGACATCCATCTACCAAACCTCATACTCATGGTAAGCTTCTATATAAAATATTATTCTGATGGACTTAAACATGGAAACTAGAAAAAAGGTTTCATCATAGTCAATTTTTCGATCCTTTTTAAAAACTTTAGCTACTAGCCTTGATTTATAGGAACTTACTTTACCTTATATGTCCAGTTTCCTCTTGAATACCCATTTACATCCAATAGGTGTTACATCAACTGGAGCATCGAAAAGAAACCAAACTTGGTTATGATACATGGAATCCATCTTAAAACTCATAACTTCTAGCCATCTTGTAGATTCTGAGGCCTCTATTTCCTCCTTGTAGGAGAGTGATTCATCATTGTCCAACAATAATGAGTAACCATCCTCGGTGACAACAAAACCATATCTCTATGGTTCCCTTACTTATCTTACACTCCTACACAGTACTTGTGTTTCAGGAACTACTTCTTCCATGGGCACCTATGGAACTTTTTCCAATACCAACTCATGTGTATCTTGAGCATCAACTTCATTGAAGTCAATCTTGCTCCCACTATCCTTTTTAAGGATGTGCTCCCTCTTAAGAAATATAGCTTGTCTGGTAACCGTCACTTTCTTGGATGAGGGATTTTATAGGTAGTATTCGTCTGTTTCCTTGGGATACCCTATAAAGATACACCTCTTTCCCTAGGGTGATATTTTGTTTCTTAAGAAAGCCTAAACAAATGAATCGCATCCCCATACTCATGTGTTTGGTAAAATGGGTTTCTTTCCACTCCATAGCTCAAAAAGAATTCCATTTTCCACTTTAGTTTTTACTTGGTTTAATGTGTGTGCCAAAGTTTGTAATTAATATCCTCAAAAGGATAATGGAAGATCTGCATGACTCATCATCAACCTTACCATGTCCAAAAAGGTATGGTTCCGCTTTTCACTAACACCATTCCAGATTGGTGTATAAGGTGGAGTGAGTTGAGATAGAATCCAAAACACCCATAGAAATTCAATGAACTCTTTGTTAATATATTCTCCACCTCTATCTGATTGAAGCATATTTATCTTCTTACCAAGAAGATTCTCTACTTCATTGTTTAATTCCTTGAATTCCTCAAAGGACTCGGACTTATACCTTATAAAGTAAATATATCCATATCTACTCAAGTCATCAGTAAAAGTTATGAAGTAAGAATATCCACCTCTAGCTTCTACTAGAAATGTTCCACACATGTTAGTGTGTACCAATTCTAGAAGTTATGTGGACCTTTCATCATGTCCACCATTTGGTGGTTTGTTCATTTTCCCTTATAAAAAAGAATGACATCTACCAAGTGGTTTTAGCTTAAAATAGTCTAAATAACCTTCTTGATAGTGATTTCTTAGACACTTCTCTCTTACATGACCAAGGAGGTAATTCCACAACTGGGTGTCAGATGAGTCATGTCAACTTGATTTGTTATTGATTTCCAACACTTGGTTTTTTAATTTAATACATACAGACCGTTATTTAAATGAGTCATACCATAACATATGTTGTCCTTATAAAAGAAAAAACTTTTATTTCCAAATTTGAAAATAAACCCATATGTATATAAACATGATACATAAATTATGTTCTTGGTAAAACTTGGTACATAATAACAGTCATGTAAAACCAAAATCATCCTGGTCAGCAACAAAAGGTGGTAGTCACCAATAGAGAGTGAATCCAGCCTTGAACCATTAGCATCTCACAAATCCACATATCCTCATGAAATTTTCCAAAATCTACTTGGTTCTTTCATTTGAATATATATGTGAGAACCACAAGATGAATCTAATACCAAATGTGTAGAAATGGGAATATTTCACTTGATAACAAATGCACCTTTTGCTTCCCCTTGCCTATGTGTGTAGTTCCTCTTCAAATGGCCTGACATGCCACATGAAAAACACACTACCTTTTTTTCCTTTCCCTTTCTCTGGATCTTCTTCTTCTTAGTCGGACAGTGCTCATAGGATTTAGACTATTTATAAATCTTATTCCCCTTTACCTTATCTTTACTCTTCCTATTCACCATAAATATTGTGGGTTTTTCATGCCCCAAGTCCTTATCCACTTAGAGAATCATGTTCAGAAGTTCCGATAGGATTTTCTCATTATTTCTCATATTATAATTCAAAATAAAACTTGATAGGGAATTTTCCAGTGATGATAGTATGAGATCTATATGCAACTCATTTGGAATTCAATCCCAAAGATGTCTAGATGCTCAATGTAGCTGATAAGATTGACTACATGAGGCCCAGATGGTGAAAACTCTCTAAGATTAGTGATGAAAAAATTGTTGGAGATCTCATACCTCTCTTCTCTTGTATTCTCTTGATAGAGATCCTGAATATGCAACTTCATTCTATAAGAATCCATTTTCTCATGTTGCTTCAAGATCACATTGGTCATGGATGATAGCATGAGGCACTGAAAATCTATAGCATCATTCGGATGTTTCTCATACATAGAGAGCTCCTCATCGCTTGCCTCATTTCCTGGTGTAACTGGTAAAGGTTCTTCCAGCACATATAGTTTCCTTTCATGGCGAAGGATGACCTGAAGGAGATTTTTCCGCTCCTAGAAATTGGTGCTGGTGAGAATTATTTCCTTCTCGATTATGGATCACAATGATGTGTTTGACGTCATTTTTAATGTTGTTTATACAGAAACGATGAGCAGAATTTGATTACTTTATCTTGATAAAAATTAAACAAATAAATATTTATTTATTTATTATTCTCCCACTATTTTATCGAAACCCAATAGCCATCACCATTGGCTTCAAAATATCATGTTTCTTGGACATTCTAGCGGCAACGATCCATATTTCCCTTCACATTACCCCAACTTTGGATGGTCAAGTAATTTGAAAGGTTTTAGGTAGGAATTCCAAATGTCAACTACATTAACTCGCAGCTCCTTGATCTATTGAGTGGACTCCACAATCCTAAAATCCTTAATTTTGTATTTCCTTAACCTTTGCCTCTTAGTTACATCAAGTCCTACTTTAGCAGTCAACCCTTTATGTAAACTAAGTCAATTCAACCTAAAACCTCAAATTAGAATTCCCCAATAATAAGAAATCACCCCAAATTTGGTTGGTTAAGAACTTTGAACTATGGTTCGATTCTAACTGAAGTAATGGAAGGCTATACCGACTTAATATTTTATTGAGGGATTTGATCCTTTATGTGTAAATTTCCATTTATTATCTTTTAACATGATTTTTAACATTATGTGGGATAATATTAAGTGATTAACCATGAATTAGATAATATTTTCACATAAGATATTCTATTTTAGTTCCATCTTGCATACTTATTTAATTCATTAATTATGTGATCAGAAAAATAAATCCATAATGAATAGACCATGAAACTGAAAGAAATAAAATAAAGGTTATGATCCTGAAATTGTTTTAATGGTTAGATTATCTAGAGGTTGATAAACTAACAACTAACCTAGGGGAGAAACACCTTGAACCAATTAGGTCCATGTTTACAGATTTCCACCCGTCCACCTTTGTATCTCCTGGGATTGGTTTCACCTCGGCTCCTAACTTGAACTATCTCCAATAGCTTGGGATCTCCATCCATTACATATGCGTTTACTCACACACAGGTTAGGGGTAAAGGGGGTTTACGTAAAAGAAACCATGGCAATGTGGGCACTATATACTAGTGAGGAGAGAAGGCACGCAGGACAAAAATTTAATTTTATAATAAATTTAAAGGGAAACCAATCAAATACAAAGGTCTGGTATAGCTCATGATCATCCACATGCATGCAATGAATTGTGCATTTAATAAAACTATCATTCAATTCTTTAATTGCTCTTATTTAAAATAAATTACACTCAAATCGATTAATTATTATCTTTAATTAATAAATCCCTTTATCATAAACCATTTCTGAATTTCCTTGAGATTCTAATCCATTATAATTTTAATTAAATTAATAAATTCATTTAAAATTAACTATGTACATAACTCATACCTTAGAGTTAACCCAGTTAAAACCCATCCGAAACTACCCAACATGTATTATACTTGTATACACATTATTCTTTGTGACATGTAGCATGCACATAGAATTATAATTGTAATACAACTCATACATGATGTGTATATATTTGAACATCACGCAGATGTTAATTAAACATATATATATATATATATCAAACACCTATCATATGTTGTGTCTCATCTTTATGCCCACATGAATGTAAATGTCTCAAGGGGTACATAATATAATTATAAATTTTTAAATCTGTGTAATTTGGAAATAGTACATGATTGTAGATCCGACTACATTACATGTACCTAATTCACTGTGAACCTGAAGTACACACCTAGGGACTCGACATGTGAGGCGTACTTCGGAAATCCCGGAGTACGCGGTGTTGAGATGGTATATAGAGAACGATATTCTCTATAATACCAAATGTTGGATTGAAATGATATAGATACTAAATGAAGTATCTAATGATGCTCAAAATACAAGAGGGGGTGAATTGTACACTTTAAAAATTTTCTTTGGAAATTTTGAAGATGGTTATGTTTAACAAAGTAAAACAAGGTAATTCACAAAACCTCTAGTTCTAAAAACTTTCTTGATTCCAGAAATGTGATTCTGAGAATGTAATTCTGGAAAAGATAGTTTCGGAAATGAAACTTCAAAAAAGTTTACAAAGATAAAGATTCTACCTTAAAGTATAGAGAATCTTACTAAATCATAGTGTACAAATATAAGGAAGTGTAAGATAGTTATAATTTCTTTAACAATCAAAATGTAGCGGAAAATTTGAAACAATAAAAGTAACAAGTATTAAATCCTTTAACCCAAAGAGAAGGGTATCCAACAACCTTGGATAAAGGTACCTTGATTTATACTTTCAAGAAAGTATGTCTTACCCACACCAGGGTAATCCCTCGATACGAAGATCGGAGTCTGTCTTTATATCCCCGCAAGCCCTCAACTTCAAGGTAGTCGGCACCTCTGCCTTCCTCAACAGGGAATTCCTTTAACTTTAAGGTAGTCGGAACCTCTATCTTCCTATCCCCAAAATCCCTCGAATGTACTCACCAACATTTGGAGTCACACAAAGCAAATCTGAACAAGGTGTTCAGTACGCACAAAGAAATAAAGTCTCTCTCTCTAGAAATAACTTAAACAGCATGTAATCTCTATATTGATCAACTTTTTATGAGCTCTTTAAAATGAGATCCTATTTATAGACACATTCTAAACAGTCATCTCCCTCCTCCAACGGTCATATTTTTCCTTGAATTTCAGAGGAACCTGTACATGTGTCACTCAAACAACGGTTAGTTAGTAACTAAATGAACGACATATTTTTATAACCAAAACAAGTTTAAGAAAAAAATATGGTTACCTAACTAAAATAATTTTTTGGAGTGTAAGGAAAAAATAGTTCAGAGTCTAACCAAAAACACATTAGGTATCTATAATACAAGGATATTCGGATTTTATTTTCCAAGGAATTCACAACTTGAATTATATAGAATTCCAGAGTCTGAATTTCAAGGAAATTAGAAATCTAGATTCACAAGAATTCGGAGCCTAAACTTAGAAAGTTCGGAATCTGAATTCATAAGAATTCAGAGTCTGAACATACACAGTTTGGAGTCTAAGTTTATAAGAATTTAGAGACTGAACTTACAAAGTTCGTAGTTTGAGTTCATAAGAATTCGGAGTCTGAACTTACAAAGTACAGAGTCTAAATTCATCAGAATTTAGAGTCAGAATTCATAACAGTTCGTAGTCTGAATTCAGAGAACTCAAAGTTATAACTCATAAGAGTTTGGAGTCTGAATTTAGAGAACTCGGAGTCAGAACTCATAAGAGTTCAGAGTCTGAATTCATAGAACTCTGAGTCAGAACTCATAAGAGTTCGGAGTCTGAATTCAGAGAACTTGGAGTCATAACTCATAAGAGTTTGGAGTCTGAATTCAGATCCTGAAAATAGAATTCTTTATATATAAGTATTATATGATTTCGAGGTTTTTAGATATGAAACAAAATTTTATACTTAGAGATAAAATGAATAATGAAAAACATGGTAAGGATAAATTTCCTTGGGGAAGGAAATTTTTTCTTATGAAATTAGAATATAAGGTAAAATGAAATTTTCCTTAAGATAAGGTGTTTGTGATTTTCAAAACATGAAAGAATGTTAAAGTCATAAGGAAACCTTATTAACTCAAAAATCTCCCCAAACTTGAATAAATGGAAAAGTAATAAGGAAACCTTATTGACTCACCAATCTCCCCCTTTTTGGAAAGCACAAACATCCTTATAAAGAAGAAAATAAGGACTTAGAAAATATTTTTCTAGACTTTGGAAATAAAAATTATATCCCTTATCAAATGGGAAAATATGAATACGACTAACTCCCCCTTAGGATTTGGAACACTAAAGATTATATTCTAGATTTCCAGAATGAGACTTAACATTGTATTTCATATAGAAATCTTTATGATGAAAAATCCTCCTTGGATAAACTCCCCCTTACTTAGGGATATATCTTCTTTACTTAGTATTCTTTTTACTTTATCTCCCTTTGCGAATTTCAAAAAGTAATTTGTGGGAATGGAAAAGAAATTATGGTGCCTGAAAGAATAGTACAAAACATCCAAAAGACAAGTGACCAGAAATTTCATTATGATAGGAAAAATTTGTACAACAAGGAAAATACAAAAAAAGATCGGATTTAAACAAAGTTATCCTACCTTTTCCTTGGGAATCATCTTCTTCACTATTGTTTTGAGCTTCTTAATCTTCTTGTGGTATTCCTATGCTTTCTTAAGAATCTGATCCTAATCCTCAGCTTTCTTCTCTAAATCTTTGATTCTATCATCCTGGTCCTTAAGAGCCTCTGCCTGATCCTTCAGGACTTCTACCTGCTTGACAAGCTTTTATTCTATCTCAATCCGATGATCTCTTTCTCTCTTCCATCTTTGGGCAACTGAATACAGCTTCCCATTTAGATCTTTTACCTCTTGAATCCATGAATTTTGTTCAAGAGTCAACTTTTCTTCAGAACTGCTTGTAAGATCCTTGATCTTACCATCTTCAATGTCAAATTCCTCCTTGACACTATCTTGAAACTCATCAAGATCTCTAATATCTTCAACTATCTTCTTTGACCAGCTAACCATTTTCTTACGAGACCTTTTGTGGGCATCGTAGTTAATGAAAAAATTCTTGAAATCAGCCTCAATATTTACACACTTATCCATCACCATGGATACTGAATCTGATTTCTGGTTCAAGGTGTGTTGAATCATCTGACATCTCAAGTCAATGCTTGGAAAAATCAGAGTGGTCATAACAAGATTCTTTAATGACTGAAAAATGAAATCATGTCCAAGGTATGATGATTTCGAATCTGAAACCTTGCTAGGTGAGGGATCTTTCTCTAGCTCAGCAAGTTTCCTCTTTCAAGATCCACCAACTTCCTTCTTCTTTACAAAAGCTTTAGTAGTTGTATCAACAACCTCATGTTTACCCTTATAGGTTTTCAGAATGGCTTCCTCATCCGAAGATTTATGTTCACTGTCAGGCAGCTGAACAATTTTATCTTCATCTATATCTTCTTTATGAACTCCTTACTTAGCATCCTCTGGATGAATGAAATGATGATTATAACTTTCTTCCGCAGACATCTTGTTCACTTCTTCTTCATTCTTATCTTCTTCTACTTTCTCATCTTTCCCAGGTCTAGCAAACTTTGAAGATTCTGCTTCAGACGTTCAGATTGACAATTTCTCGGATGTAATTTCCTTCTCATGAAAATATTCAACTTACTTAATCAAATATGTTGTGTCACCACTATTCTCAACTTCTTATTCATCTTCTTGTACTACTTCTTCTCCTTATTTGACTTTTTCTGAAGTGAAAAACTTCTTCCCAAGAGTTTCAGTTAAAGCATCTACCAAGAAGGATTCTGGTACTAGGATATTTTTGGAAGCTTTCTCAGTATCTCTCAAAAAGGATTGCAGAATATCTCTTTAATTCATCTTCTTTTTTAATTTATTTTCTTTCTATTCCCTTTCCAGATACTCAATTGTTTTCTCCTTCAAAGATTTATCTTCAGTAGAGTCTAGGCCAAACATGGGCTCCCCTTCTTTCCTTTTTTTCTTATCTTCCCTCCACTTAGAAACTACCTCATCCGGATATGATTTTTTCTTCTTTGGTTTTGGAGGTTCGGATTAGATTTCCTTAGGATCTGCATTTTTTTCTTCTACTACTACTCTCTTCAACTTCCTCTTCTTTCCAACCTTTTTCAATGGTTCAGCCACTTCTTGTTTTTTCAGAACATCTTCAACTTCTTCTTCAGGTAAGTCATAAAATTCTCTGGAGTCTGTAGAAAAACCAATTTTCATCCTTTTCAGGGTATCATCACTGACTAACATGACTTTTCAATTTCTTGACTTCAAGCTTCAAGGAATTTTAAACGATTCTAAGCACCGAACAATTAACTTGGAGAGAATTGATGGATACATGATTAGCTGATCCTTCAAGTTTCCATTCTTAAAATTATCAATCGTAATGAGAATATGCTTAACCAAGTTGATCTTCCTTAGATTTACAAATAAATCCAAGATATACATGTCCCTCTTCCTCAAAGTTTCCTTGCCCCCTTTTCTCGGAATGATGAATCCTTGAACCCATAATTGGAGAATCCAATGATTTATAGACAAGTGAGCGATCTTCGGAGTCTTTACATCAGAGAATCCAAGACATGCCATAGCCTTCTCCATAACAAAACATCCTTTTAAATTCGGTAACTTATGATAGAAGAACTCAGTTTCCTCTTCGTATATAATACCAACCAAACTAGCTGCCTTAGTATATGAAAGAGCATAAGTCTTTCCATAGCTCTTGAATGAAAACTTCTCTCTGCCTTCTTTCTTAAAGTAACTGACTGATTCATAAAATTCAACAAACAAGTCCAGATATACTAATTCTTGAGCCCCTGGCTTCGATACGCAAACACTCTCCAATCCATTTTTCTTAATGTTCTTCGAGATGATCGAATCATACTTAGAAAAGAAGTTCGGATGAACAAACCTTTCTCTATAGACCTTCCACTCCAAGATTGGCTTGACAGTAGACATATCTTTCTAAGAGGATTCTTATACAGACATTAGGAATTGAGAAACCCTTGAAAAACTAGAATGAGCTTATATAGATGGAAAGAACTTCAGCACATGAGAGATTGAGATTTGATGTGGGACAACCATCAAGGGTCCTTTATATAGGCGTTTCATGTGATGGATCATCTTCCAAACTTAATCCAATTCCTGAGAATCCTTCTGATCAGATCTAACGGTTGATATGATAGCTGCAAGGAAATCTTGGATCCAATCTTTTGATGTTTTTTTAATAAAAACATTCAGATTTAAGGAAAAGAGAATCCGAAAAATTTAGAAACAAATAAAAATTCGAAGCCTTACAAGATGATTTACATAACCAATGATACTATCATTGGGATGATTCTTAAGAAACAACTGATTTGGGTTTTGTAAAACATGTTCATTAACATAGGGTAGGAAATCTTCTGGGGTAAATGCTTCAGAAACTTCTTCTTGGACATTTTTCTTATCAGAAGGATCTTCTAACAAAGTTTGATAATCAGTTTTTGAAAACATATTCGAAGATGTAGGTTGGGGTTATTTAAAAACAAAAGGATCAATTTCATCAAATTTGACATGTATTGTTTCTTTAACAGTACAAGTGTTTTTATTGAAAACTATATAAGCCTTAGAAGTTGTGGAGTAGCCTAAGAAAATTCCTTCATCAGATTTTAGTGCAAATTTGTGTAAATTATCTTTAGTATTCAAAATGAATACCTTGAAACCAAAAACCTTGAAGTAGGAAAGTCTAGGTTTTCTACTATTCCATAACTCATAAGGAGTTTTATTAAGAAAAGGTCTAATCAAAACACGATTTATAGTATAACAAGCAGTACTTACAGCTTCATCCAAAAAAAATTTGGCTATAGAATATTCACTCAACATGGTTCTTATTATCTCTTGAAGAATTATATTTCTTCTTTCAAAAACTCCATTTTGTTGAGGTGTTCTAGGTGATGAGAAGTTATGAGTAATGCCTTTTCTACTACAAAAAGATTCAAAATTAGAATTTTGAAATTCTCTTCCATGATCACTATGAATAGTTATCAAAGGAAGGTTTTTCTCATTTTTAACTTGGGATCTAAAACTTTTGAAATAAGAAAAAGCTTTAGATTTATTTTCTATAAAATAGACCCACGTAAATCTAGTGTAATCATCAACTAAGAAAAATACATAATATTTTTCTCCAACTCTTCCAGTTTGTGTTAGACCAAAAAGATCGATATGCACTAACTATAATGCATCAGTAGTTGAGACTTCACCGACTGATTTAAAACTTGATTTATGTTTCTTTCCATGTTTATAAGGATTATAAACTTTTGAAGAATCAAACCTAAGCTCTGGTAGATCCGTAACTAGTCTTTTATTAGAGAGTTTGCATAGGTTCTTAAGGTTACAGTGTCTTAACCTTCTATGACACAACCAAGAATGATCTTTCATTTTACTAAGGCAAGGTAGGTCTTGGCTCCTAAGGTATTCTATATTTTGTGTGTATACATTTTCTTGCCTATTGGAAGAAAGAATAACTTCTTCCTTGGAATTTTGTACTAAGCACTTGTCATTCCTAAAATTCAAAAGGTAACCTTCAACGCATAATTGACTTATGATAATGAGGTTGTGCTTAAGACACTTAACAAATAAAACATTTGAAATCAAAGTTTTTCCAAAAAGAAGGATGTTACCTATACCAATAATTTATCCCTTAGCATTATCTCCAAAAGTTACTTTTCCTCCATTCATCTTGATAATATTTTCAAAGTAGTTTTTGTTACCATTCATATGTCGGGAATATCCACTATCCATATACCAAGTATTTTTGTTGGTACTCTCCTTATTTTCCAGAAAATAAGAATGTTAGACTTTCAGAACCCAAATTTTCTTGGATCTAGAAATTTCAGAAAGAAAAATTTTAGGTACCCACATTTTCTTAGAAAAATAGGATTTATGAAAACCTAAAGACTGGGTTTTTTTTAGGGAACGATTTTTTTCCCAATGCCCACCACACTAACATTTAGTACAGAATAGATCACTTTGAGAAACATAATAATTATTACTAAAAATTGGTTTAGAACTAGTATAACCAAAACCATAATTATTCCTTAGAGGTTGGATTTGAGATTACATTTTATCAAAATTTTCCTTACCTAAGGTAAAGTTTGACAAACACTTCCACAAGGAAAATATTTCAGACTTCATTATAATAAATAAGTACTTATCTTCCAAAACATTAGCTTTAGAACTAGAGTTACGCTCGAAAACATTTTTCTTAGAAATTACTTTTTCTAGATCCTTAGAAAGTTTATCCTTCTCAGAATTTACTTCCTCAGGTTTTTTTGAAATACTTTCAAAATAAAGGTTTTTTTATCAAGATCTTTAGAAAGATCTGATATTTCCTTAGTAAGTATAGAAATCCTAGAATTTTCCTTATCAAGATTTTTTTTGACTTTATAATTCCCATTCTCAAGAATCTTAGCAAACCTATAAAATTATTCATATGTAGGTAAAGTATTATCATCGTCAGAAGAAGATTCTTTATCTAAAGATTCATAATATTTACTATCACTAAGATTAGAATTAAAAGATATATTGTTCATAGATTCATCATTGTGTACCTTAGCCATTAAGCAATGATTTTCAATAGGTAGTCTGGCTATTAGACCAAGATTCTTCTATCCAGAAGATTCTTACTCTGATGATTCATCTGAAGAGTCTCCTCCACTGGTACTCCATGTGTCATTAGCTTTCAAGACTTTCTTATCTTTATCTTTGTAGTACTTCTTTCCATTTCTCTTAGAATGCTTTTCCTTTCTTTCCTTTCTTTTAAGAATAGAACAATTAGGTCTTATATGTCCAGCTCTCTTACATTCATAACATGTGACTTCTGAATCTTTCTTATATTTCCTTTCTTTCTTCTTGTATCTGGATTGAAAATTATTCTGTCCAACAATCTTTTTCATCCTTCGAGCAAGATTGGAAGGTTCATTTTCTGAAGATTCACTTCCATGGGATTCAGGTTGAATAAAAATTTTCTTATACTTAGATCTAGTAACTCTCTCAGGATCTTGGATTTCGTATGATTTGAAGTTGTAATAAAAGAAAAACTACCATTCCCATTCTTCTTCTTAATATTATCATCATATCTCTTCATTCTAGTCTCATGTTGAAAAAGAGTTCCAAAAAATTTATCAAGAGAAATTTGAGTAACCTTTCTATTCTCATCAATAACAGTTCTCTTGGATTCCCACTCATTGGTCATGATTGTTATGATTTTATCCACAAGAGCTTCATTATCTAATCCTTTATCACCCATAGATTGTAAACTATTAGCAATAGTCATGAATCTTTTTTGCACCTTACATATGGGTTCTCTATAAGGAAAGAAAAAACCATGATATTCAGCTCTGAGCATTGCTCTTCTAGTTTCAATAACTTTTTTAGTTCGAAAGTGAGTAACTTCAAGCTTCTTCCAAATACAATTTGCTGCTTCACAAGATTAAATTTGGATATATATATTTCTAGTCATGGAAAAAAGCAATATATTGTGTACCTTATAATTCAGTTGATATTCATGATTTTCTTGATTGGTGAAAGTACTAACTTCCTTTGTCAAGGATTTTATATCCTCCAATAAGCATGAAAAAATTGTCTAATACAGTATTGATAATGAATTTCTTCATGCAATCTCTCCAATATTTGTAATTATCCCCCTCAAAATAGGTGGTCTAGTTGGATTTAGGTTGTCCATGGAACCAACATTGATTCCTTCCATCTTAAAGAAAATATTTCCACACAAAATTATTAGTAATAAAAGTTTGTAAATAAGGAAAATATTCCTCATCAAGGAAAATATAGAACAATGAAAAACTTGAGCAAGGAAAACTTATATGTGAATATAAGTATTTCAGAGACCTCCTCTGATACCAATTGTTGGATTGGTACAGGGTACGAGGTCACCAGCTCTGATACCAATTGTTGAGATGGTATATGGAGAATGATATTCTCTATAATACCAAATTTAGGATCGAAATGATATAGATACTGAATTAAGTATCTAATGATGCTCAAAATACAAGAGGGGGGTGAATTGTACACTTTAAAAAATTCCTTTGGAACTTTTAAAGATGGTTATGTTTAACAAAGTTAAACAAGGTAATTCACAAAACCACTAGTTCTACAAACTTGCTTGATTCTGGAAATGTGATTCCGAGAATGCAATTCTGGAAAATATGGTTCTGGAAATGAAACTTAACAAAAGTTGACAAAGATAAAGATTCTACATTAAAGTATATAGAATCTTACTAAATCATAGAGTACAAATATAAGGATGTATAAGATAGCTATACTTTCTTCAAAAATCAAAATGTAGTGGAAAATTTGAAACAATACAAGTAACAAGTAGTAAATATGTTAACCCAAAAATAAGGGTATCCAACAACCTTGGATAAAGGTACCTTGATTTATACTTTTAAGAAAGTTTGTCTTACCCACACTAGGGTAATCCATTGATACGAATATCGGAGTATGTCTTCTTATCCCCACAAGCCCTCAACTTCAAGGTAGTCGTCACCTCTATCTTCCTATCCCCAGAAGCCCTAGAATGTACTCAACAACATTCGGAGTCGCATGAATAAAATATGAACAAGGTGTTTAGTACACACAAAGTAATAAATTCTCTCTCTCTAGAAATCACTTCAACAGCATGTAATATCTAGATTGATCAACTTGTTATTAGCTCTTTCAAATGAACTCCTATTTATAGGCACATTCTCAACGGTCGGCTCCCTCCTCTAACGGTCATATTTATCTTTGAATTTCAGAGAGACCTGTACACGTGTCACTCAAACAATGGTTAGTTAGTAACTGAATGCATGACATCGTTTTATAACCAAAACAAGTGTAAGAAAAAATATGGTTACATAACTAAAATCATTTTTCAGAGTGTAAGGAAAAAATGTTTTGAAGTCTAACCAAAAACAAATTCGGTATATATAATACAAGGATATTCGGATTCTGTTTTCCAAGGAATTCGAAACCTTAATTCTATAGAATTACGGAGTCTGAATTTCAAGGAAATTTGGAATCTAGATTCACAAGAATTCAGAACCTGGAATTAGAATGTTTGGAATCTGAATTCATAAGAATTCAGAACCTGGAATTAGAATGTTCGGAATCTGAGTTCATAAGAATTCGGAGTCTGAACTTACAAAGTTCAGAATATAAATTCATCAGAATTCAGAGTCAGAACTCATAAGAGTTCAGAGTCAGAATTCAGAGAACTCGGAGTCAGAACTCATAAGAGTTCGGAGTCTGAATTTAGAGAACTCAGAGTCAGAACTCATAAGAGTTCAGAGTCTGAATTCAAAGAACTTGGAGTCACAACTCATAAGATTTTAGAGTCTGAATTCAGAGAAATCAGATTCAGAACTCATAAGAGTTCGGAGTCTGAATTCAGAGAACTCGGAGTCAGAACTCATAAGATTTTGGAGTCTGAATTTCAATCCTAAAAATAGAATGCTTTATATCTAAGTATTATATGATTACAAGGTTTTTAGATATGAAACCTAATTTTATACTTAGAGATAAAATGAACAATGAAAAACATGGTAAGGATAAATTTCATTGGGGAAGGATAATTTTCCTTATGAAAGTAAAACATAAGGTAAAATGAAATTTGCCTTAAGATAAGGTGTTTGTGATTTTAAAAACATGAATGAATGGTAAAGTCATAAGGAAACCTTATTGACTCGAAAATCTCCCCAAACATAAAGGAATGTAAAAGTCATAAGGAAACCTTATTGACTCAACACAAGTCATGTCTAGTTGGCCACACACTGTGTTGATTCCACATTACACAGTCACCGGTTAGCTAATTCATTTATTGGATACATGGCTCGGCTCTGACCCAAAAGGGACTACACCCTGTGTCCAGTGGGCCATAGAGCATGTAGTCTGGATGACCATGTGCCAGTCTATCCTGGTCAACATGCGGTATAAGAATTAACAACACCATGTGTCATTAATTCACACAAGTTGAGTAATTTTTTAAATGATCCTAATGTGTTGAACACAACTACACAGTGTGTGATCCGGATTACACGTCATGTATGGAAGATTAAATGGAGTTTAACTCCAAATACACTGTGTGTACTATCATGTTACATAGACAGAATTTTCAGCACCTCCTGATGAGATCCTCGATTTAATTTTAAAAATAAAATTATTCATTTCTATTAGATCTGTGAGAAATGATAAAGGAGGAAAATATCTCAAAATTCATATTAAAAGGATGATTAAACTTGAATTGAAAAACTAAATTGTTAAATCGTAAAAGATCAAAGAATTATATAAATAATTATAAATGAAAATATGTCTTCTTTGATACCACTTGTAGGTTCTGGGAATAGCGGAAGCGCATGAGGTTCAGTGCCCAACTAAAATTTTTTCCATAATAGATGATCAATCCGGGACCTATATGATGATGAATGCCGATATCCACAGAATTGAATCATGGAGTAAGACAATGAATAATTTCCCTTAGAACCAAGATATAAGATCATCATATTTTGTTTATATTGAATTTAGTTAAATAAGAATTACCTCTAAGGTGATTCTTTCTTTGTTGATGTGTTTGACCACAGATCAGCAGTGTGCCTTCATTGCGTTATAGAGATCAAAGGTAGATCACCTCAAGTGGTGATCCACATGTACTCCATGAATATCTAGATGTTTCTAAAGGAGTCTACAGGTGATATCATGAAATATCCTTACGCTTGCATCGTCTGCCTTCAATCACCTTGAGAACCACTTCCAAAGCGTTCTCCTTGATCTGGTGGAGGAGGACCGCTCTTGTTCTTGAGAACGTTCTTAGAGAAGAAGGAACTCTCAAGGCTCGAGAGAAATTTTCCAAATTGTTGTGCACAACCAATTGGATAGCTCTCCGAGCTGCCCCCTTAGCTAATTAGAGAATAATAACATAACCGGGAATTTAATTCACTAGGTAATAATAAATAATTAGCTCAAGTGTTGTTACTTATTTTATTATTCCATTTAAAACCCCCATGTCAAATAATAACCACAATACCATTATTTACATGACATGTTCTTAACTTTCAAGTTATATTTAAATATTATTTTAATCAAATAATATTTAATATTACTTCTCATCGGACCCAAAACTTGGTCCGCTAATCCTCCTCAATATTTATCGGGCCTTCAATAATGACTATTTATTTATTAAATAAATATAACTTCATTATTTTCCAATAAATAAATAAATATTATATTTAATAAAATAGAAAATAAATATTTATTAAATATTTTGTCTGCAGTATATGATCTCAAATAACTAGCAATGAAATAAATGTAATCATGCATACATGAATAATTATCAAACCAAAACCAGGAATAATATTTATTTAACTTGTTAAATAATAAATTATTTAACTGACATTCCGGATACACTTAGAGTGTGACCCTCTAGGCCTCTTTCTCAGTGGAATTAGGAGAACCTACCTAAAGTACAAGGTTAGCGTCAAGCAACACGCCAAGGCACCAATAGAGAAATTAGTTAATGCCACAACAATATGTCACCGCATATGAATTCTTACAAATAATATAATCCCTTTGTCTATATATCTCCAATCAAGTGGGTTGCATGCAAGTGCCATCAACCCATGTGCTCGATTTCTAATTCTTTGACTTCCTGAAAATTGAACATGCCTATAGAACACCATGGCCATGGATTTATTAAGGCTATATAATTTCTATAAAAGGGCCTGAGATATCAACTACCATTATGGAACAGAAGGGACAAATCCTTTATTACATTATTTATTAATGCAGTATTACTCGTGATGCACCCAACATATCCTACCTCACCGCGAATATATGTCGTCGTGGTTTTTACCTATACATCTAAGTGTGTGATTCACCATACTCATCAATAATAATCTGAAATTATAAGGACCAATGAACATGTTCATAGATAGGAACATCCAATGACACTTATAAATGTGGATTTCCTACTGGAAGGTCTCATTCTCAAAATATGCTCCTGCAAATTACCAAGGGCATACACCATGAGAAGGTGCCTCAAAGTCCTATGAGTCTCCACCCCTGATAGCCTGTATCATTTGTGTCCCTTTAAATGATATCATCCAGCTATAGAACATATGTTCAATAATAGTGTCATGGAACTTTTGGTTTCTCATCATAGTAATGATCTGTTATGACCTTTTAGTGCGACAGCTACTCTTAGGACATTATCACATACAATGTCATGCAGAAGAAAAATCACGATGTGATAAGGAGTTTATTAATATCCATCCAATAAATATATGTTTATCATAAAGTATAAAAGAATTTAGTTCTAGGGAACCAACTCCAACAGTTTAGAGGAGATTCAGATCCATCCCTTGACTAACATGCTTTTCCCCAAAGTCGACCAAAGCCTCTTCGCTGCACAAAGACACTCCTTCCTCCCCCTAGTCCACATGAGTGCTAGTAGAAAACTCTAGTTGACCAAGAATGATGATATTATTGTGATTAAGTTCAGACTACTTAATAAAGGCCTTTGCAATTCTGTCTTTATCATTTTGTTTTTCAAACTCTGGAATAAAATTCGTTCCAGTAGTTTTTGCACGAAGTCAAGGACCAAATTGCATAATAACATTGTCTTGTTTGTTCTCCTTCTTCGAACCGCAATCCTTCTCTAAATGTTTGATACACCCAAAAAAAGAATTAGAAAAATGAGAGGTTTTCAAATTCAAAGGATATCCAGACGTTAGAATCATTTATTGACATGAACAGGCCCCTCATTAGAGGTTTTACAACATCGACCAAAGCTCTAATCCGAACTATGGGTCCCTGGTTAATTGGATCAGACCAATCTCATTCTAGATATTTACCATTGCGGCCTCTAATTTCATGCATAACTCATTCAGTTCTACCATGAAACAGAATTCCCTTGATACGTATCCTGAAAGGTGAACTATTCAGGTTGATTTTATGAATATCATCTCCGCCTTTTAGGTCCTCCGTTAGAATGATCTCATTATCAAAGGACCATGTCCTACCTTTGAGAACATTTTCTTTGTCTTTTTTGTTGAAAAATTCAAAAACAAGAAGGCCCTCACCCATTTCTCTTATGGAAATTACTTCCTCTAATCTCTAGATGTTTTGCAATGTGTTTCTTAAAGCTCCCTGATTGAAAGACCGTTTCTCCAATAATTTCCTGACGAATCGAAGAGAAACGCGATGTGAAAGAAACACATCTTCATTATTACATGTTGAGATTTTCACTTTCTCATTATCTATCAGCATAAGATTACTCCATCGATTCATTAGATGTGATTCCATGGATTTGATTCAGTAAGCCACAGAAGCTCGAGCAGAAGGTGTTGCGAGCCAAGCCTTCACTTGAAAAACCAAAGTGAGCACAAATATACATAAGTAGAAATCGTTGTGAGAACACCCCTATGCGAGCACCCGCTTCTGTGCAAGCAGATCACTGTAGTCTCCCCTTTTCACCTCGTTCAAAGCCCTACGCAAGCCCAGCACCCACGCGAACAACCCGATCGCATTCAAAACCTTGCACGAGACCAGCTACATGAACAATGCCTACCACCCTGTGCGAGCTCGACCTTCACGTGTTCAACCCTATGTGGCCAACCCATAGATGACGATCCGAGCAAAACGAATCGACAAGTCGGAGGTAAGTGAACGTCGACAGATGATCGAGGAACCACCACACCAATAAGGAATCGGGGGACTTGAATCAAAGTCGCGGACCGAACAAGATGAAGATTCAAAAGAATGATTCTCAGATTTAGACCTAAATATGTAGCTCGAGAGGGCCAAAACGACAGACCTAAACCCAGTTTTGCAACCAGGGAAGACCAAATCAATGGACTGAAGCCGGTGAGGTCCAAAACTGATGATCCAAAGAAGAATACCAAACAGGAAGACCACAACGAAGGTTCACCAGTCCGACGATGAACCAAACGATGAAGTGTGGCTAAATAAAACCACTCAAGGAAAATCACCATAATCAATGATCTGAAATTTGGGAGGCACCGTGGGTATCACTGCCGCTGCAAACTCACCGGGGAGCCACCAAAACCCTAGGACAACCTAGGATGGGAACCTCTCCAGCGAGAGAGATTTTTTCTATATGTATATGGGTATATATATAATACTTAAAAAATAAAATGCAACCTATTTTTTATATTTGTAAAATAATTTAACTGTGAAAATGTCAATGCATAATAAAATCAAATCAATGTGTAACATATTCAAATCAATAAATTTCAATGATGTATTATTCTTAAGGGATTTGAATTATTTTTAGACTATGTGTTTGTCATTTTTTTTGAAAATAATAATATTGAATTACTTATAATTAAATAAACCTTCCTAAATTTATTACACTACTAGAGGAATATCATCAGAATCCCTCAACACTCGAGAATGACAAAGGGTTCATAAAAAAATCAGGCACTTACAAGAACATTGTAATGAATTCTATTAAAAACATCTGGTTTGTGACATGGAATATCCTTTAACAACCCCAAAATCTTATTAAAGATATATTAAAATATTAATATATATTAAAAATATTATTAATTACATTTCCATAAAATTAATCACTACTTGGACCTTTAACACCTCACAAAAAGGGCTTTAACAGCGCTAAAAATGTTGTTGTTCTCAATGCTAAAAAACACTCTTTCCCTCAACACTATTAAAAGGGATATCTTTTATCAAAATTAAAAAAGTGTTGATAAAGGCCACTTTTATCAATGTTTTTTTAGTGTTGATAAAAGGGGCCTTTTATCACTGCTAAAAAAACGTTGATAAATGTCAAAAAAATATTTTTTAAAAAAATTATTATGTAAATATGAGGGTGGATCACCCCTCATTTTATCAGCACTTGACCCCCCCCCCCTCTCCCACCCCACTTATCAATACTCATCTAGCCTCACCACCCCTTTAACAACTCTAGGAAGCCCCTCACCCCTTTAATAGGGTTGCACCTAAGGCCTCACCTCTTTCACAAGTAGAGGTCGACCCTCTAACAATCCAGTCTCAGCCGATTGAGGATGTGCATCAGGAGACATGAGATGCATTTGTATATCATATTTATGTTAATTATGTGCATATTTTTTAATTAATGTATATAAATATAAGATTAATCATTTTTATTGACTAATATAAATTTGATAAATTTTTATATAAAAAAATAAGAAAATACGATTCATTTTTATAAAAAGTTATATAAATCATATTTATATATTATATTTACATATGTATACTTATTATAATATAATTTTTATTTTAAAATATATAAATATGTATATATAAATTATATTTTTAATTGTGGTCATTGTATCTGCGCTCAACAAAAAAGCGATGATTAAGGGGTCTTTTTACAAGTATAAGAAAGTGTAAGAAAGTTACACTTTCTAACTTTAACAAAATGCAGTGTAAATAAAACTTGTAACAACAACAAGTAAACAATAATAAGAAATATTTTAACCCAAAGAGAAGGGTATCCAACAAACATGGATAAAGGTCTCTTGATTTATAGTTTTGAGAAAAATTGTTTAATCCACACCAAGTTAATCCCTTAATACGAAGATTGGTATCTGTATTGCTATCACAGCAAGTCATCGATTAACCAGGTAATCGACACATCTGTCTTCCTATCCCTAGAAGCTATTGATTGAAAATAGCAATAATCAGATTCACACTATGATGGTAGAACAAGTTGTTCACAACATTCGGACAAAGCAGGTATGAGCAGAACTCTCGCAGAGTATCACTTCATTTCAGAGTTCAACAACTCTCGACAAAAAAAACTCCACACATCAAAATGATTTCAAATGCCTAGGTATTTATAGGAAAAATCTCTAACGGTCGACTTCTCCTCCAACGGTCATATTTTTCCTTAAATTTTGGAGGGACCTATTCATGTGGCACTCAGACAATGGTTAAGTTAAAACAGATTGGACGACATCGTTTTGAATAACAAACTATAAGAAACATTACTATGCTTAAGAAACATATCATCGTATTTGCTAGTGCTATATAAGTCACTTATTTATCAGTGTTTTTTGTTGGGCGTTGATAAAGTTTAATGATTTTTGTTGAGCCTTAAGATATTATGATATTGAATTGCACCATATTTTGAATTATTTTATAAACCTTTTTTCACAAAATTTATTACATATTAAATGTAAATACATAATTAGTATTAATCAAATATATTATATCAATATCAATATATTTATATTTATATATTAAAAAATATTTTTTAAAAATCTTGCTAATATAGGTATCTACAATTGTTCAAAAACAAAGATTTATGTCAATATTTTTAATTAAAAAATTTATATTCTGATTTATTTGTTAAATTTTTGTATTAAAAAAATGATTCTCATCCAAGCTTCATTGGAGTATTACAAGGACTCCGAGAAGAATAATTTGAAACATCTAGAAAATTTTCCACACAACACTCATATCTTCTTTTGTATAAACACACAAGGCACTTAATCAGATCGAAACTCAAAGATGTGTGGTGGACAAAGATCGTGAGGGTGTTCCCACAATTTTACGGTCTCATGGGTGGCTAGATCAAACCACAGAAGGTGACGCAGAGAGTTGAATGACAACTGCTGGGATGATCTCCATCGATTCCCAACGAAGCTGTATTTGATTGGAGAATGGACATGAATCCAAGGACGGGATGGGGGGTACTTATATTATTTTTCTACTGATTCATCTTATACCTTTAAATTTACATATCTAAAATCGTGGTTTTAAAGAAACTCCTAGATTAGATTTTTTTGGAAACATTATCCCCACTTTTATCCTTTTGACTTATTTACTTTTCTCTATTTTAATTAATTTAATTTAGTTCCCAAACCACAAATTTATATACATAATATATATATATATATACACGTTTTTTTTTGAAACATTGACGTGTCTTATACCTTAAAATATAAATTTGCATGTCTAAATAATAAATACACCGAATACTGATTTTAAACGACTTAAATCACACAGCATCAGGGCTCCATAAATAATATATTTAAATAATATTTATGAGTGATATAATATATATTATGAAATTATATATATCAAAATTATCCAAAAACAATAACTATTTGTTAATACCAAAATTGATTTACTCGAAGGTTGGACATTGTTTCCTTTGTTATCTAATTTATATTCTGTTTCTATATATCAAGATATATATTAATTTTTTGTTTTAATTATGATATGTAATATTTTGAAAATCTTAAAAAAATGACACCATGATATAAAACAATAATTTTAATTTTTCGTTTAAAATAAATTTACAATTATTCTAAGAAAAACGTACATATTATTTTATGAGTTTTTGTCTAATCAAATATTTCATTGTATTAAATGAATTACACTGAAATCAATAATATTTTTTGAATAATTAACTTAAAATTTAATGATAATTATTTGTCTAAAAGATTATAAAAAAGAAGATACAACATAAAATAGACACTACAAAAAAACAACGGTTAGCACTGGTATTCAAAACCACCATTAAATTTTTCGTTTTAATTTAATTAGCAGTGCTTTTAAAAACCCACCGCTAATAAGAACGAGACCCTCCAGTAGGAAATATGTATTTATATATTTCATTGGATGTTCCTATCTGCGGACATTTGTATTGGTCCTCAGACATTATGATTATTATTATTTAATATTACCAATCTCATACTTTTATGTATTGACGAAAATCATGATGGCAGATGTTCGCGGTGAGGTAAGATATGTTGGGTGCGTCATGAGTAATATTGCATTGATGAATAATGGGAGAAACGATTTATCCTCTTTGTTCATTAATGAAAGTTAATATCTCTGGCCCTTTGATGGAAATGATGTAGCCTAAATAAATTCATGATTATGATGTTATATAGACAGGTTCTATATCCGAAAATTCAAAAAAAAAAGAGATATCGAGTATATAGGATGATGACACCAACATGCAACCTGTTCGATTGGGGATATTGTGATGAAGAGATTATATTACATGGTAAGCGTCCGTATGAGGTGACATGTTGTTGCACTATTAACTTCTTTCTCTATGGGTGTCTTGGTGTGTTTCTAGACAGTAACCTTAGACTTTAGGCCAGTTCATCTAATGCCACTATGAAAGAGGCCTAGAGGATCACACACTAAGTGTATCCAAAATCTCAATTAAATAATATATTATTATTTATTATTTAACTGGTTAAATAAATATTATTCTCACACATGGTTTAATAATTATTCATGTATGGTTGATCTCATTTATTTCATCACTAGTTATTCAAAAGAATATATTGTCAGCAGAATATATAATAAAAATTTATTTTCTATTTAGTGAATATAATATTTATGTATTTATTAGCTAATAATGGAGTGATATTTATATAATAAATTAATAGACATTATTCAATGCCTGATAAATATTATGGAGGAATGACGAGCCGAGTTTAATGGTCCAGCGAGAAATAATGAACATTGAATATTATTTAATTAAATAATTTTTAATTATAATTCGCAAGTTAATCTCATGTCGAGAAATAATAATATTACTATTATTATTTGACATTGGGTTTTTCTAGGATTAAATAAATAATTAAGGCACTTGTGTAATTATTTTATTTTAACCCTAGAAATATAAATACCCAACTATATTATTTTTCTCATTAACCAATTCAGTTGTGAACAACGGATCTTGGAGAATCCTCTTAATCCTAAAGAGCTTTCTTCTCCAAGAACGCTCCCAAGAAAGGCAAGCAATCCTCCTCAAATGGATCAAGGAGAACGATTTGAAAATGATTTATGAGGCAACCATGGAAGATGATGCAAGAGAAATTATATTCTATATTAGCACTCCAAGACTCCTTCAGTGACATCTAAAGATTTCTAGAACACGTGTGGATCACCAATAGAGGAAATCTACATTTGGTTTCTACAATGCAATGATGGTGCATCACAGATCTGTCACCAGATTCATCAACGAAGAAATTAATTCCTTATAGGTAATTATTTCTCTAATTAAATTAATTATAAACAATATGTGTTGATATCCACTCTCTCGGTTCTATCATTCCATCCATTTTCTATTTCTTTGATTCAATTTCGTTGATCACGATGTTCGTTATCACATAGATCTCTAATTGATCATCGATTAAGGAAAAAAATAAAGTTGGTCATCGCCTTTACCGCACTTCTGCTATGATCGGAACCTACACCCCCTCTAACCTCCCTCTCCCTAGGTCGGTTCCCCTCTTCAGCGGCAACATGGACCCCCACTCCGACTCCCTCTCGCCAGCACGGATCCCCTCCTTGATGGAAATGCACACCCACCTTAAAGTTTGCATCCATATATATTAATCAATAATTGTTTTTGTAATAACTCTATCTTACATTGGATTATTTATTTTCTAATTTCAATTTGACAATCAATGTTTTACAATTTATTTACTATAGTTTGAGCCCCTTATCATTATTGAATAATCACTCTGTATTTTTATTACAAAAGTAATGCAGTACATATGATTATATTCGATGAATGTTTATTGAAGTTATATGATTGACCTGTATGATTTATTTATTTTATAATCACTCTATATTTTACTTTGGAATTATGAAATTTCTAATTAATATAATTGTTTATAATCACTATGTAGTATATTTCTGGATTATGAGGCTTTTCCATGAGAGAGTATGAAACCAATATGTTGAACAAGAAAATGATTCATATGAAAAATAAATGATGTTATCCAATAATGTAACCAGTCATCACATCATATATATGATAATACAAGATGAAAATCATCCACTTAGGAAACTCAGGACTTTCTCTAAATTATCATCATTCCTATTTGATGAAAATTATGTTTTTTTAAGAAAGCTAAGCTTAGAGGCACATTATTAGTTTAAAAGAAAGGTTACAGGAGCCTGAAAGAGGGAATTTTACATTTATCTCTTAGGAAAGTTGGAAACATGTCACAAGGGAGAGTAGTATAGAATATGAATTCCTCTTCAGTAACACCTTTATTTGCAAGATAGTTAGCAAGGTAGTTGGCTTCCTGATATGTGTGAGTGACGATGTAGTTCAGTGAAGAATGTTTATCAAGACAATTAACCCACTTGGTAGTCACATTCCATGAGAGTTGTATCATTCCCATTCTAATGGCTTGAACAATGGTAGTGGAGTCACATTCAAACCATATGTTGGTCCAACCTATTTGGAAAGAAAGATCAACTACCCTTCTAAGTCCCACCATTTCAGCTTCTAGAGCAGTGATGTGACCACAAGAACCATATAATATCCCCAAAACATTTCTATTATAATCATGAAATATGATCCCATATCCTGATGGGCCTAGATTTTCTCTCGTGGCGCCATCTGTGTTGCACTTTAACTAACCAAAAAATTGTGGAGACCAGAAAACTTCAATAGTTCTAGACGGTTTAGGAAAATTACCTACAGGGTTCAGGCATTTAAGGATTATAATGTCCCTTACTGAATTTTCACAACATTCCTTGTGCATCGAGTTAGTAGCTTGAGTTTTTGTAATCACAGTGTTTATTGCATGCTTGATGTTGAAGCATGTATGGGAATATATGGCTCTATTTCTGCCTTTCCAAATAGCATGAATCATTTCTGCACAAGAAATATTGAAGATAATAGAAATCTGTTTGGAGAACTAAAGTTATTGAATTTGAGATAGAAAATTTTGTATCAAAGAATCTTGGGGTATGCAGGTCTCAAAAATCTCAAAAACAATCCTCCATAGAGATGCATCAGTTTTACAATACAAGAAAATATGGTTGATGTCCTCCCGATGTTGATGACAAAGCACACACTTGGAGTAGAGGGAGATACCAACACATTGTAGGTTTCCATCGACTAGTATCTTGTTGAGTGAAATCCTCTACAGTAGGGTGAATCATGAAAGGGAAATCCATTTCTTGTTTAAGAAACCTATCCAATTTTGATCACCTTGGATCATGTATTTTTAGAAATCATTGGCATGAAGTTGACCGTTTTTTGGACTACTCCCGTATTAGTATGTCATCCTGATTAATGAACTCATGATTTGCAGCAGCCAAAGAAATGTGTTTAGGATGCAATTCCATAGTATCCAATTGATCTTTCATCGAATTTCTCTAATTGAAACCCAAGGAGCTAGTTTTATTTATCCAGGGTTCTCTAGTCTAATTGACATTCCAAAAAATGAGAGAGGAATTCATGCTAACCAGCCAATGTGAATGGATGTAAATTTTCAAAAAAAATAGATCTCAAGCCAGTCCAAACTGAGGATTCCATCTAATGTTTCTTTCTAGTAAAAAATTTTTCTAAGAATCTTTCTCTAAGGAACTCAAACAAGGCCAATTTCTTGTTTATTAACTTCCAGATAAATTTTCCATGAAGCGACTGGTTGAATAGTTGCAAGTTCTTGATGCCAATACCACCTATATCTTAAGGCATACAACATAGCTTCCAAGGTGCACTTAATATCTTCCTTTCCTGTACATTTCCACTCCAAGAGAAAATCCCCAACATAAAATTGATTGTTTTAATGATAGAAGAGGGCCAAATATAAACCATGAAAGAATAGGCTATCTTTGAGACCATGACATGCTTAACAAGACAGATTATTCCATCCATCAAGAGTGACTTTCCTTTCCTGGATGCAAGTGTCCTTCTAATTTGACTTAGATCATTAGAAAAATGAAAAACTTGAGGTTTATCCCAAAACATTGGTACACCAAGGTGAATAAAGGGTATTGATCCTTCTCTTATGCCTAAATTGTTGATAATGGAGCTCTTTCATGAGGTAGAGAAGTTCTTTCCAAAGTATATGAATTACATACTCAAATTTGTTTCTTGGCTAGAAACACTTTCATAGTGTGAGAGAAAATTTTTGATGTTGTTTATATTCCTCCTTCCACCCTGAGTAAAATGATAATTTCATCAGAAAAAAATAAGTGAGAGGGGGTAGAGATACCTCGAGCCGCTTTGATGGTATCCATTTCACTCGTATCCACAATGTGAAGAAAAATACTACTTAGGTAATGCTAAGAAATAGAATCCAGTGGATAAACCACCTATTGAAGCCAAAATTGTGGAGTACAATACATATAAAATTCTAGTCCACTGTGTTAAAGGCTTTCCTGATGTCTAGTTTGAGGGCAATGTTGCCACCTCGGGTGGTCTTTCAAAGGAGATTGACACATTCTGGGGTGGTGAAAAGATTGTCCCGAATGGTCCTTCCTTTCACAAATCCAAATTGATTCCATGATATGATTCTATATGAGACTTAAGAAAATAATTTTTTAGGTAACTTTGTGATGAATTTATGAATTGTGTTCACATGATCCACTGGTCTGAATTGACTAATATCATCAACATTCTCCACTTTGGGAATTAGAGCAATGAATTGAGCCTTGAAGCCTTGTTTGAAGGACCCTCCCTTGAAAAAATGCTTCACAAGATTACAAACATCATTTTGTATGATATCCCAAAAGGATTTGAAGAATAAGGTGGTGAATCCATCCAGTCCAAGTGATCTATCGTTTTTAAGTCCAAATATTGCCTCCTTGATTTCAATGGCTGGAGGCAAGGATGTGAGAAATGAGTTATCTTCCTCAGTAATAATCTTGGGGATAATATTTTCCTTTAGAACTGTAATCCTTGATGGACCATTAAAGACATTTATATAAAAATAAACAATGTGATTTGCGAGCTCTCGTCTTTCCTCAAGAATTTGGTCCTCATCCTTCATTAAAGAGAGAGGTCTACATACCCTCATAGTCTTTTTAAAAGCATGGAAAAATTCTATGTTTCTATCACCATAAATAAGACACTTTACTTTAAAAAGGTATTTATTAATGTTGTCTCTAAGAGTGATGAGATTTAGAAACTTGGTATTTACCTCAGCTTCATGGGTAGCGTCCCCAGAAAAATTTCTCCTCTTAATATCTTCTTGAATCACATGTAAATATCAATCCATGGAATTAATTTTTGAGTCAAGAGAATTGAATTTAAACTTTCTACATTCTTTCAGTCATGCCTTGAGATATTCGAGCTTGGAAATACAGACTAAGGGGCAGCATTTCTGTCATTTGTGAGCCAAGAATCTTGATCGATTTTGGTGCACTCGGGTAGTGTATCCCATGCATTGTTGGACCTAAAGGTAAGTGGTTGCCTTGTCTCATTTTCAACAAAACTAAACAATATGGGGTAATGGTAAGAATTGTGTCTTGGTAGGGTGACACATGATACTGATTTCCAATTTTCAAGCAGTGATTTATTGAAAAATGGTCTCTCTATTTTTCTTACCCTCATACCATTAAGATGTCTCTTGTACCATGTCAACTTTTCCCCAACAAGATTGATTTCAACTAGTCCTACATCCTCAACACAAGATCTAAAGTCCCACATAGAAATAGAGCTATAAAATGGTCCCAACATTTCATCTACATGAAGAATAGAATTAAAATCACCGATTATGGTTCTTGGATCCATGATTCCATTAGAAAAATCCTTGATTTTCACCCAAATAATTCATTTATCCATATAATTGTTATGATCATAAAAAATCAAGCAGTAGATTTTTTGTCCAGAAATTCCAAAACTTCAGGTGAAAATTTGATTATCCTCATGTATAATATCAAGGTTTTCAACTCTGTAGTGGACTAACAACCAAATTCTATCAAAACATTATGTAGTCCAAGTAGCACCCAACAGACAGTACCCTCTAGTGTTTAATAAGCTAGTTTGATTTGAAGAAATAACATTGAGTTCAGAAATATTAATAATATAAGGTTTATACCTACCCGCATGGAACCTGATAGAACCTTTCGTGCCAGGTTTGTCTATACCCTGGTAGTTCCAAAAAAGAATCCATATTTGGTTTTTGGTTTGGGGTGAGTCCCCATTTTCATTCCTCTCCATTTTCCTTTTGTATTTTCTGATTTCTTCTATATTTGTGGAGTGTGTAGCTATTATGTGATACTCATAACCATGAACAATTTGGAATTTCTTAGAGATATTGAAATCTTATCTTATTGGGGTTTTGATAGAGGTTTCTAGTTCACCTGCTCTCCCTTTATTCTCTATATTATGCTTCTTTTTTACTGAGTGAATTGTGTCATTAGGAGGTACCTCTACTCCTCCTTTAATCTCTACTAATTCACATGGTCACACTTTATTCTCTAGAGTGTTCTATTTTTTTCAAAATATTCAATGAACCCTCCAACTAAATAGTTGTATTGATGTTCAAGGAGATAATCTTCAAGTTGATATGAGAAGGCAGTGCAAACCACCTCTATTGAAAGATAAAGAAGCCAAGATTCGTCAAATGATTCATCCATTTTGCAGCCTTCAGATGTAGGAACTTACTTCTTCTCTTCTTACTCAGCTAAGGCTACCCATGCGGAATTTGGGGGTACAGAGAAGTTTCTTGTAGTTCCCTTAAGTGGTTCAGAAATCTCTTTTTCCCTATAAATCCCCAGATAACTCTTCTTATTTCTTGATACCTCCTTATAGGAATTGGAGCTAGGAGTTGGTGTGGCCAGGTTCTTAACCACCCTACAGTTCTGAAAATTGTGACCCACCATCCTGTAAAAATCAGAAAATTGGGGAATATTCTCAAATTCAATGATAATTTTCAAATGATGGTCATTTGCAGCTAGAGATTCACCTTGGTGGAGAGTATTCCATGTCAATATCAATGAGTACTCTTGTGTATAAACCAAGGTCTACACTAATGGTATCTTAATCAATTTTCAGGGGAGTTCTAATTCTAGAGGCTAGGTCATTAAGTATTTTAGGATGCCAGTACACCCATGGGACTCCATGGATCATAGTCTAAACCTATTCCAAAGATTTCTTTTTCATGAAGGGGTTGAAGTTAGGGTCCCAGTCATAGAGCCTTAAATCCCTGATTTCAAATTCATGTTACCCGCACACCATGATGTAGTGAGATCATCTTGTTTTTCTAGAATGATGTGGAAGTAACCCTTGCCTATCTGGACTGGTCTCCATTTCAAAACATTCCAGCATTAAGATATCTGATCCTTCAAATCCATATAGGACCAATGTTTCATACCCTTTTCACAAGTGATATGTCCTAGCACTGAATACCCGAATAGATCCATTATTTTCTTGAGCACGTCCAGATCTACAACCACCATGATGGAACCATTTCCTGAACACTTGTGCACTGGCGGCTTTGTGACAATGGGGTTTGTAGGACTTGAAATATCCTCTGTGAAGGAAAGTTATTTACAAGGAATATTGTATGTAGCAGGATTCACATCAAGGACCTCTTAATAGGAATTGAAAGACCTATCCAAATCTAGATTGAACAAATCCATGGCTGATACAAATCTTAATCGAAGGTAATTTCATCTTCACTGAGTTTAAAGAGGATATTTCCTACACCTTACATCCTTAATCATTCATGAAAATTATGTTTAATAAGTCACAGATTCTTCAAATAAAAGTCATTCAACTTTTTTGGAACATCATTTTATGTACTTCTGTATTTTATTCTCCCCTCATAAATGAAAAACATTACCATTTGTATGCTTCAACATGCCCCTGAGATAATACTTTTAGTCCCCTGAGGTGGTTGGTGCTATTTGTTGCATAGTTATAACTATGAATTAGAGGAGGCTAGGGGGAAACATGAAACACCATTCGGCAAACTCATTGGTATCACTAAACTCCTTAGAGTTGCTGAAATTTCTGGTGAAGTCGCTTCCAAAGTTCAGTAGAGTCATTGAAGTCATCACTATCGTTAGATACATCACTTTCACCACAATCACTGAATTCAAAATAGCCTAAAATTAATCCATCTTTGGGATTTTCCTCACAAAATGTAAAACCCATCTATAAATTCAAATACAGGGAATTCCCTACATAATTGATTTGATGGCTGAAAATAAAATCTCACACGTGTAATAATCTCAGGGGTGTTCTGGAATATCAATTTAAAAAGGTAACTAGAGATAATTCTCAATCGGGTTTCCATAGCTCAAAGTGAGAGCTCACTTAATAAAAAAAATCCTCTTTCCATTTTAAATAAATAAATAATCTTATTTTTTCCTTCTAAATATTCAAAAAAATTGTTATTCTTTTAAAAAAAATTAAAACATCCCTTTCCATTTAAAAAACACTTTTCCATGAAAATTTATTGTTTTTTCTTTAATATTTTTTAATAAAATAATTTTTCATTCAAAAAATTCAAAAACCGAAATAAAATTTTCAACATTTTCCAACTAAAAACAAAGAACAAATTTTTGTTTAAAAACCCCTTTAGATTTAACAAATAATATTATAACTTTTTATTTAAAATTATTCAAAGAAATTACATTTTATAATAAAAAAATCCCGTTACTTAAAAATACAAAAAAAAATCCTTTTTTCATTGGAAATAATCAAAAAATTATCAATAAATTTATCCTTTTTTCTATTAAAAAACTGAATAAATTCTCATTTTCCATATAAAAATCCTAAGTGAACCCCATTGAATATAAAAAAGTTGAATTAAACCAAACTGAATTGAACTAACCAAATTGAATCAAACTGAATCGATCGAAATTAATAGGACTGGAATAAAAGAGAACTAAATCAACCCAAACCAAATTGACCCAAATAGAAATGACATGAATAGAACTAAATAAAATTGAACCAAATAAAACAAGCTTTAAATGAACCTAATTGACCCAAATTGAATAGAATCCAATTGAAGTGAACCAAAAAAATACAAATCAAATTGAATCAAACTGAGCTAAACTAAACCAACTAAATTAGAACCATACAAAATGAAAAGGAATTGAATCGAATCAAAATGAATAAAATAAAATAAAATCAAACAAAAATAACTGAATAAAATCAAACCTAATTGAATATCTCCAGATTAAATATGCATATATACACATACACATACACATACATACACATACCTATATATATATGAATATATACATATACATACATGTACATGTACACATATGTATACATATAATAATACATTTACATACATTTATATTCACATATACACATCACTAAAATATTTTTTGGTTTTTGTGCCCATGGAAGTAGGCGATCGCCAATGGCGGTCGCTAATACCTTTTTATTCTCAGCGTGAGATTTTTCCTGCTCAGCCTTCTTCTTCCCACCGATCCACCCCAGCTTCTCCCTACATATTCTAAAACCCTACACTGTTGCTCCCCTACATCACACCCCATTTACCATACACTACCGCCTGATGTACCTCTGTTCTTCTACCAGTGACCCCGACCCCCAATCAACTATCATGGATGGTGTCTTGCCATCCCCAACTCCCTATCACCACTCAAACACGTTTTTGAAAACCGTGGATCAGCTATGACCGATGAGTCTAAGGTCAGGTGACATCATTGGTGGCTGCATGATGATCGGCATCCAAAAGCGTGATTTTATTCATGGTTTTGGGTGGGATCTTTAGGGGCCACCCATGGTGTTTGGTAAAAAGCTTTACGGATGAAGAATATGTACCTGCCTGGGGCAGTCGTTGGGAGGTCTCTAAAGACCTTTATTGGCCGATTTTGGTAACCACTAAAGGTCCATTTTCTAGTGTTGTATGCACACACACATACAATACACGTACACATAAACACACACAACAACATATATGACCTTTAAAAGTGCTAGAAAAGGCCATTTAAAGTACTAAAAAAAGCATTGTTAATCTCAACAATGATAAAGGGGGATCCCTTTTATCAGCGCCAAAAAAAGTTATGATAAAGATCACTTTTAACAGTGCCAAAAAAATCACTTATAAAAGGGTTCGTTATTAGCGCTTTTTTTAGCGTTGTTAAAAGACCACATTTATCAGTGCTTTTTTAAAAGTGCTGATAAAAGTTGAAAAATTTTAAAAAAATCTATAGATCTGAGGGGGTTTTTAATAATGCTTGACCCCCCATAAACAGTGCTATGAAGCACCCCCGCCTACCCCCGCAAGCCCCTACCATCGTAGTAAGGCCATCCCCACCCCAACCCTTTAACAGCGCTAGCACCCCCCTTTAACAACGCTAGCACAACCCTTCACCATCACGTGCGCCCCTACCTCCTCTAAGATTCAAAATCGACACCTCCCAATGTGCGCCTAGACCCTTTACCACTCCTCCATATTGATTTGTTGTCCATTTAATGGTATATCTATTTATTTATATATATATATAGTTATATTTATTCATATATTAATATATATTTATATTAACATATATATTTATATTAAAAGATATATTTAGTTATATTTATATTTATTTATTTATTTATTTATTTATTTGTATATTAATATATATATGTACATGTATAGTTATATTTATATATTTATATATTTATATATTTATATATCTATATATTTATTTTTATATTAATATATATTTATATCTATCTATTTATATATATTTTTTTATACTTTTTTATCCGTATATTTGTTTGTATATTATTATATATCAGTTTTTAATATAGGCAAACACATGTACACACACACACACACATTATATAAGTATATAAATATTCATATATTTGTATTTTAAATAATATGGATATTAGTTTTTTATTTAGATAAACCTTATATATTGAAGAATATATTTTATATGTCAATAAGTTTAATTTTTTATTTTTAAAATTAATTTTTTTATGTGTGAATATGTAAAAAATATGTTTATATTGTTATATGTTTGATTATAAAGAGCAGTAAATTGTTAAAAGTGATAAAATTTCAATGTAATAATATCAATATGAATGTAAACCCTCGGAATAAATTCATTCTCGGCTGAAAGAGGGAAAACATATCCCATTAAATGAGGCTAAAATTCATTTGAATGTTAAAAAAATTGGGTATTTGGACTAAAAACTCAGTTTTAGAGGCCTTATGGGCCATTTGTAGCCTCAAAAAAATAGTGCTCAGGGTTCCCTTAGCTCATGAAAGCGTAAATCTCATCGCAGACTTCAATTTTATATATAGTAGAGCTCAAACAAACACCCGGATCAAAAGTTATGACCGTTTGAAGTTTGAATTATGTTTTCAAATTATTTTAGATATTTTATTAATTTTTATATTTTTTGTGTCTTCAAATTGTTATCAAATTACTATTACTCAATGATAATTATCAAATTATTAATTAATAATATTTTTTAAAATATTTTATAAGCCATTTTCACTACATATCTTATATATTAAGTGCAAATGTCTATTTATACTTAACTAAAACATATTTAAAAAATATACATTATATTTATATCAATATAAATATACTTATATATTTATATATCAATATATTATTTTGTATGACTTTTTTTGAAATATACCATTTATCAGCACTAGTAAAAAAAGCGCTGATAAAGCCCCCATTTATCAACGCCACTAAAAAAGCAATGATAAAGGGGAACTTTTAACAGTGTTTTTTAGCGCAGTTAAAAGTACCATTTATCATCACTTCTTTTAGCACTAAAAAGGTACCCCTTTATCATCAGGAAACTGTGGTTGTTGAACGACAACAGTTGGGATGATCTCCATCGATGCCCAAGGAAGCTATATTTGATTGGATAACGGATGTGATTCCAAGGACGGGAAGGGGGTACTTATATTATTTTTCTATTGACATATCTTATACCTTTAAATTTACATATCTTAAATCGTGGTTTTAAAGATACTCCTAGATTATATTTTTTGGAATCATTGTCCCCACTTTTATTCTTTTGACTTCATTACTTTTCTCTATTTTAATTAATTTAATTTAGTTCCCAAACCACAAATTTGGATTTATCTCTTAAACTACCTTATTTAATTGTTATATATAATATTTATATATACGTTTTTTTGGAAACATTGACATGTCTTATATGTTAAACTATAAATTTTCATGTCTAAATAAGAAATACACCAAATCCTGATTTTAAATAACCTAAATCACACGGTAGTAGGACTCCATAAATAATATCTTTAAATAATATTTATGAGTGATATAATATATATTATGAAATTATATCTATCAAAACTATCCATAAACAATAACTATTTGTTAATACCAAAATTGATTTACTCAAAGGTTGGACACTATTTCCTTTGTTATCTAATTTATATTATGGTTCTATATATCATGATATATATTATTATTTTTGTTCTAATTATGATATGTAATATTTTTAAAATCTTAAAAAAATGACACCATGATATAAAAAAATGATTTGAATTATTGGTTTAAAATAAATTTACAATTATTCTAAGAAAAATGTACATATTATTTTATGAGTTTTTGTACAAACTAATATTTCATAGAATTAGATGACTTATAATTAAATAAATAATATTTTTTGAATAATTAACTTAAAAATTAATGATAATTATTTGGTTAAAAATTTATAAAAAAGAAGATGCAACATAAAATAGACACTATAAAAAACAATGGTTAGCACGGGTTTTCAAAACCACCATTAAATTTTTCATTTTAATTTAATTAGTGGCACTTTTTAAAACCCACCGCTAACAAGAACGGGACCTGCCAATAGGAAATCCATATTTATATATATCATTGGATGTTCTTATCTATGGAAGTGTGTATTGGTCCGTAGCCATTATGATTATTACTATTGAATAGTACCAGTCTCATATTTTGATGTATGTACGAAATCCATGACGACAGATGTTCGCAGTGAGGTAAGATACGTTGGGTGCATTACGACTAATATTGCATTAATGAATGATGAAAGAAATTATTTATCACTTTTGTTCATTAACAAAAGTTAATATCTTTGACCCTTTGATGGAAATTATATAGCCTAAATAAATTCTTGACCATAATGTTATATACGCAAGTTCTATTTCCAAAAAGTAAAAAAAAAGAGATATCGAATATATAGGTTGATAACACTGGCATGTAACTTTCTTGATTGGAGATATTGTGATGAAGAGATTATATTACATGGTAAGCATATGCATGTGGTGACATGTTGTTGTAGTATTAACTTCTTTCTTTATGGGTTCCTTGGTATGTTGTTAGATGGTAACCTTAGACTTTAGACTAGTTCGCCTAATGCCACTGAGAAAGAGGCCTAAAGGGTCACACACTACGTGTATCCAGAATCTCAGTTAAATAATATATTATTATTTATTATTTAACTGGTTGAATAAATATTATTCTCGCACGTGGTTTAATAATTATTCATGTATGTTTTATCACATTTATTCTATCACTAGTTATTCAAGAGAATATATTGTGAGTGGAATATATAATAAATATTTATTTTATATTTAGTGAATATAATATTTATTTATTTATTGGATAATAATACAGTGATATTTATTTAATAAATAAATAGAAATTATTCAAGGCCCGATAATTATTATGGAGGAAGGAAGAGCCGAGTTTAATGGTCCAGTGAGAAATAATAAACATTGAATATTATTTAATTAAATAATTTTGAATTATAATTCACAAGTTAAGCACATGTCGATATATAATAATATTACTATTATTATTTGACATTGGGTTTTAATAGGATTAAATAAATAATTAAGGGCACTTGTGAAATTATTTTATTTTAACCCTAGAAATATAAATACCCAACTATATTATTTTTCTCATTAGCCAATTAATTTGTGCATAATGGATCTTGGAGAATCCTCTTAAGCCTAAAGAGATCCCTTCTCCAAGAACTCTCCTAAGAGCAGTGAGCAATCCTCCTCCATCGGATCAAGGAGGACGCTTTGAAAATGATTCTTGAGGCAATCAAGGAATACAACACAAGAGCAAGGATCTTCTATGTTAGCACTCAAAGACTCCTTCGGTGATGTCTAGAGATTTCTGGAACACGTTTGGATCACCACTAGAGGAAATCTACATTTGGTTTCTACAATACAACGATGGTGAATCACTGATCTGTCACCAGATTCATCAATGAAGAAATAATTCCTTATAGGTAATTCTTTATCTAAATAAATTAATTATAAACAACATATGTTGATCTCCTCTCTCTCGGTTATGTCATTCCATGCATTTTCTATTTCTTTGATTCAATTTCGTTGATCACGATGTTCATTGTCGCATAGATCTCAAATTAATCATTGATTAAGGAAAAAAATAAAAGTTGGGAACCACCTTTACAGCGCTTCTGATGTGCTCAGAACCTACACCCCACTCCGACCTCCCTCTCCCAAGGTCGGTTCCCCTATTCAGCAGTGACGTGGACCCCCACTCTGACCCCCTCTCATTGACAACATAGTGTACCTAACCATTCTAGTCAGGTATCATCTTAGGGATGTGGTCCATCCCATATTTATGTAGTGTATCTTACACTTGAGTTTAATATTCCATATCCATCAATGTTTATAGGTTCTATTCTAGTATCATATACTCTACTTTCTTCTAAATTTTATACATGTTCATCACACTCCATTACATCTACTACTGTTGTGGAAAGTTTGTACCTAGTAATATAGAACTTATATGGTGTTTTTTCTCTCAATACACCGATAGGGTTTTGATATGAGGGTATATGCTAGATCTAGGAGTTCCCACTTTTTATAGGTTGGTACTGTTTCCTATGGAATTTCTTCATCCTTGAGATTACTAGCTTCGATGTAATTCTTAGTATAGACCGGATTTTTCCTTATCATTCCTATGTGAATTTCTATCATTAGAGGGTTTCATTTACATCACCCAAGGGAAACATGTATATCCATAAAGGTGAATAGGATTCTCTGGTTAGGCAAGTTAGACCCAATCATCAAGGGATAGGAAGGGGGAAAGCTCTGATGACTATTCTCTTTGTGATCAGGGAATGAAGCTTGTGGAATTACCTCCTATTGTGGATTGTTTCAGGGGAACCTTACTTTATTATTTAAATAGATTAACTCTAGAGACATAGGTTGAGTTCACTATCTAGTTAGTTCTATGTGTGGAATCAGTGTACATTCCTCCCTATAGGATGTCACCTATGGAGATCTAGGAACTCAAAAATAAGTTGTAAGATCTTGAGGATAAAGGTTTTATCTGACCCATCAATTCACCTTGAGGTTCATCTATCCATTTATCCAATAAGGTGGATGGTACACTCCACTTTTTCATGGATTACAACCGATTGAACCAAATTTAATGAAGAACCAGTATCTACTACCTCATATAGAAAACCACTTTGACCAGCTCTGAGGAGTGACAGTTTAATTCAAGATCAATTAGAAGTCAGACTACCATCAGGTGTATGTGATACCATCATACATTACAGATAATTAATTCCCAAGAATTTATAACTTGTATGAATATTTTTTTATGTAGTTTGGTCTTATGAACATTTCGGCAGTCATTATGGATCTAATGAATTGGGTTTTCCACCCATACCTAGATTCTTTTGTGGTAATTTTCATTGATGACATCATAGTGTATTCTTGCACTTGAAACTACCATTACAACCATCTTGAGGTAATTCCAAATACATTGAGAGAGCACCAGCTATATGCAAATATTAGAAAATTCATCTTTTCAATTAGTAAGGTTCACTGTTTGGGTAATATAATTTCATAGGAAGGCGTATCTATTGACCCAAATAAGGTAAGTGTCGTGGTATCCTTAGAATCGCCTAACAAATTTTTAGACATAAAAAGCTTCTTGGGGATAGATAAATATTATAGGAGCTTCATCTAGGATTTTTCACTCCTATAAATGCCTTTTATAGGCTTGATTAAAGAAGGTGTGAAGATACTCTGGACTAAATCTTGTGAGACGTATTTTCTAGAGTTAAAGGGAAGAACAACTTTAGTGTCAATCATGATTCATCTAGAGTTGGGAAGTCATTATACTATTTATTTTTATTCTTCAGGAATCATGCTTGGAGAAGTTTTTATATAGGATGATCGGGTTATAGAATACAATTCCTACCAATGGATACTTTATGAGAAGAATTATCCCACACATAACCATGAGTTTTCAACCATGGTTCAAGCCTTGTGGGTTTTTATTAGGTGGGTTGATGCCTTTATTTGGAAGATTTAGAAACAATACATCTATAAGGCCACCAATGAGTTTTAGATGATGGATTTTTTTTATATACGCATCAGGTTTCATAGAAAACATAGGCATCCAGTTTCAATAGCTCTAGAATTGACATCCTCTCTTCTGAAATGGGTGTGGATGAGATAGATGTTAGATCCTGAGGGCCTCATCCTGAGGGAGAGTGTATCTTGTGAGGAATCACCTCCTGGTTGGGTTATTGAAAAAAATGATACCCTACTCTTATGTGGGGTTTTTAGGAGCCTTATGATATTTAGGAAGCGTTAGTGGGTAGTTTCATGACTTTTTTTGGGTAGTTCACCCTCAACTTACCAAGATGTACCAAGACATTCATCATCAGAATTGGTGGATAGGTATGAAGAGGTAGATATCAAACTTCATCACGAGGTGTTCCACCTATCATCATGTTAAGGAAGAACCCCAGTGATCTATCAGACTTCTACAACCTCTATCCATTCCTGAGTGGAAATGGAATGACATCACCTTGGATTTCGTGATGGGATTGTTGAGATTCCCTCAAAGTAGTAATTCAATAGGGGTGATCATTGACAAGTTGACCAAGGTTTCATACTTCCTATAGATCTGTGATACCCCTCAGTTTATTATCTTGGGAGATATAGCACCTTCATGGTATTCCCCATTCTATTCTATCAGACCAAGAAACCCATTTTCCCTCATGTTTCTTGCAAGGGTTGTATAAGGCACTAGATTCACATGTACACTTGAGTACATCATATCACTCTCAGATTGATCAGTAGTCCAAGAAAATGATTCAAGAGTTAGAGGACATGCTCTAGGAACGTATTGATGATTTTGGAGGTTTATGGGAAAATCACATACCTCTCATTGAGTTTTCCTAAAAAACATCTTTTAGGAAAAAATTTGATGGATCCTTATGAGGCCCTTAGTGGTAGTTTGTTCCATTCACCTCTATACTTGTTATAGGTAAGTGAGGAAATGTTACTTGGTCATCAGCTCATTCAAGAGACATCATAGGAAGTACAGTTAATTCAGAAGCATATGGCTACATCTTAGTCAAGGAATAAATGATATGTTGATCCTCACTGTTGACCTCTGGAGTTTTAGTTAGGAGAGAGATTCTTTCTATGGGTTTCACCTAGGTTGGTTCTTAGACTAATTTTTATATAAGTAATGTTATCACCTCATTGTGTTAGGAATTTCTATTTAATGGAGAGGGTCAGTCTGGTATCCTATTAGTTGTAGCTACCTCAGAGGTATCATTACATTAATGAAGTCTTCCATGTATCAAAGATTTTTCATTATCATTCTGATCTGTCTCATTAGTTTTACGATGTGTACATTGAGGTTGATGAAGATTCATCCTTTAAGGATCATCTGATGCATATCATTGATTGGACCATGAAGGATCTCTAAGGTAGGTCAGTTCCTCTAGTTCGGGTTCTATGACGGCACAACCAAGTGCAGGATGAGACCTGGGAGAAAATGGCAGATGTACAAGATCTGTGGCTAGAAATTTTCTTAGATGATTCCTTGTCACCCTCAAAAGGGAAACATAGGAATGATTTGTCTTAAAAAGAAGAGGTTTTAACAACCTGACTTTTCAGTGAGGTATGTTTTCTTATTAGTTTTAGTTAAAATTAGAAAACCATATCAAGGGATGGTTGATTATTTTTAGAAATGAGGTTGTAGGTGGGATAGAACCTAGATTCAAACCAAATACAAGACATGTATTTATTTGGTCAGACCCCATTCACATCATGTAGAGGTTTTCCCTGTACAGAATAAACCAAAACATTACACAACATATAATGAGGTTGCACGCCATGAAATTTCTTCTTCCTGAGGAAAAGGACTCAAGCATTAGATGATGTGTAATTCGTTTACATGCTGTGTAAATTTGACACTTTTTTTAAAAAAAATGGGCAAAATCCCTTTTTTTAATAGGGTTTCTTTTCTTCAATCGCATAGTAGGGGCGACGTGTGAGAAATCCTCCCAGCATCCGACCTAGGTTCATCAAGATCTCCTCCATTCGAACGTTGTTTGCATCACCATTAGATGAATTTGATTCTTCTTAATAATACCTATACACCTCACACATCATTTTCTAGTTTCTCTTCTCCTTTTTTGCACTATTTTGGTGTGATCTTATTTTCCCTATTTTCAAGGTTATGGTCTGTTCTTCTGATTTCTTCTATTCTAGCTTGAATTAAAGTTCGGCGATTGATGAGGTGAGAGATACAAACCTAAGGTAGTTTTTATAGTTTCAATCCCCAATTTTTGATTAATTTTATAATAGACATTGTTGTTCCACATGCTGGACCTTTCTAGTGACACCATAAAAGTATTAAATAAATTATTCTAAATGGTTTCACATACTTAATATGACCCTAGCTAGTGGAAAAACACATCTGAGGTTGATCTCCTTGACCTAATCCACCAATTTGGGTGTTCCCAATCCTTGATAGTTTAACTTCTAGTCTTTTTTATTGTTAAACACCGCATGAGGTGTACTGCCCCTATAATAAATTACATGGTTTAATAACTTTTTTTGGTTAGAGTGGTAAGCCATGAGTTAATCCCCTATACATTATTCCATAAATAGTTTTCTTAATTAAATTCCTTGGCCAATTTTCTAATCATGCATTAAATGGTTTCTTTATTAAATGGTATGATTTTGATAGTTAAATCATACTTCCATCTTAGGGAAAAGGGAGATACAATAGTTTATAACTTAAGGACCCCATGGATGGGCTCATCATACCTTATAGTTAGTTTGTTAAACAAAATTGTAAATATGTTGGGGGATACACTAGCTATACTTGGGATAGTCACACTGTGCATTTTCCTTTTACCTCCACATGAGTGGCATTGATTCCCTATGGGAGACCCCATGGATAGGCTTAGTGGCGTGATGTTTTTTCCCTAACACAAGAGAGACTTGGACCCCTTTATGTGATACTAGGGTAGGAATCAATGTTTAGTTCAGGTTTTTTCCACACCATTCTAGGATTAACACTTGGGATCTCATTAATGGGTCACCTTGGATAGTCTCCCATGACATTGGACATATTTACATCCCCTAGAGAGATACCTGGGATTCCCTTTGGATCACCACAGAGGGGCTCAGGGTTCTTCTTAATAATTAATAGAGATGTTAATTAAATTAAAGAATAAGAAACTGGACTTAAAACTCCTATGACATTCCTACCAAGACAAATCACATGTTTGGGGATGGTCCATCCTTTTACACTTTACTTATGGAACCTCTTACCATATTTCACACTTGTATAGCTTACCTCGATTTAGAGATATCCGACTTAGGACGAAGCATGTGGTGATTGGACGGGTGACTAAAGTGTAACCCAATCTAGTATATCTTATTTATTTATTTCCTTGTATCTATTATTCATTGGCACATTGTTCATTTTATATTACATGAAATCATTTGATCTAGATACTATTGGTGGTGTCCTACTGAGTATAACTCACACCCTGCATGGGATGTCATTGTTACCCAATTAGACTTCATGATTGTAGGTATAGATAAAGGGAAGCTGGTTATTTCCAATGCTTGATTACTAGTACTAGGTTGGAGTACAGGATTAGTGGACTGAGCCTATGCTCGCGATGCTAAAAAAGCTATTTTTTGGCCTTTTGAAATTTTGTTCTAGCATATCGTATATGAATTCTCCCCTATTTACTATTTCCTTCATTTTTTATAGAAACATGAAATCATAATCATCATCATTATTTTGTATCTAATATTTATTTATCTTATGTTATTTATTTATACTACATGGTTTATTATTTTATTTTTTTGTTGTCTATCTATTAATACTGCTTCCATTGTATCCAATTATATATATATATATATATATTACAATACATTACACTCAATATTTAAGGGAATATTCTTCCCACAGATACACCCTAGTCCCTCACTACTTGTCAGTAGCCTCTGGCATATGGGATGTTTTACTTGAGGTCTTGTAGCCATCATCTCGGGGCACCGCTAAGTGGAATCTGAGGTGGGATGATATAGAGACAGTGGATCTAATTACAAAAGTATATTAAATAATGTGATTTATGTAGAAAATTAAATGAGGAAATTGAAATATAAACTAAGATTGAAAATAATAAATATGTGAAATAGTAAAAGAAAACTAATGAGGAACATATACCATTTTTTGAGGGGTAAGGGTGAACTAATCAAAGGTAGAACACATGAACCATAAAAGAACCGAAGTATAATTTTTCTCATAGAAGAATAAAACAACAAAATCTATAAAAAAATATGTAGTTATTATAGAATGAAGGAGAAACACAATGATTTAATTGCTTTGGTCCCATTGGGGCCAATGTTCATAACAAGAACAACATCAAATCATGCATTTTATTAATGGTCAAGAAAATAAAATGGTATAGGATGAAATAGAGAAATAAAAAATAAGAAAAAAATCATGAAATAGCTATGAACTTTGAAATAAATAAAAACAAAGTACAATATTTATAGAGCTAGAGTGGGTAGCACTCTGGCAGTCTTGAACACTTGATGTTGGTATAGGGGTGTGTGATACACCTAGATCTAAGGACTCCTACTTCCTCTTCCATTCTTATGGATTAGTCACTGAGAGGTCACACATCTTCCATGGAGGAAGGGAATTCATCTCCACCATAATCTAGAAATGAGGTGAAGCTTATGAGGATGAAAATCCAAGACTAAAATTCTGATGAAGAATTCTGAAGGTGTTGGTGAGCTGGGGTTACACTAGAGGAAACCAAGATCCAAACCATGTGGGGTTCAGACTAATAGAATGAAAAATAGTCAAGGGATGCATGGGTTATAAATACCATAACACCCATAGTGCCTCAAAATGGTTCACACAATCAAAAGGAGCCAAAGGTCCATACTAAAAAAACATCTAGCAGGTCAATAAATTCATCAAAATTGATGGAAAAAATTAGTAAAAGGGGTGTAAAATTATATAAAAATCTAGGAAATCAACTAAAATGTATTTCTATGGTGGAATGGTAAGGAAACATGCGTCGTATGATAGAATCATCCATAGGGTAACCAAATCTGGGGCCCAATTCGAAGTCCTAAGTGGAAAATAAATAGCCCAACAGAATTAAATTTGGGAAATAAAATAAATCTAAATCATTTTGAATGAATTAAGTTAATATCAAATATAAATGGTATAATAATAACATGGACTATTCAATATGAAAAAAAATTGAATACCATAATTCAAATTAGCGCTATCCAGGCCCACCACCCCCATGATAGTGCGTGATCCTCCCCCCATTCAACCCTTTCATGAAACTCTTGAGATTTGAACCTTGGACCTCCAGTGAAGCCGGTGATTTGTCCACACATGTCAAAATAGGTGGTGAGGTGGTGGGGCTAAGGTTATTTGGGTTGTGCATGATCATTTATAAGAAATGCAGAAGACAACCACAAGTGTGAGGCATCGATGCTCGGTGGCATTCTAATGAAGTACAAGTGGTAGGGCACAGAAGTAGCTAGGTGATATGGTAGACGGAGGTGATGTGACAAGGTGTCTTTTGGCAGAAAATAGAGGCCCTATGGGCTAAAAAAAATTGGCCTTTGGTCTATGGTGAAGAGGGCCTTCAAGCCATCAAAAAAACTTATGGGGGCATACGGTCCATGTATTAAGGGTTTTTAGGCCTATATATATAATAAATAAATAAAGGGCTTGATGGGTGGGTTATCCCTTGGAGGGTTAAAACCTATCCTCCTGACCTGGGGTGTTAGGTGTGTGTGTGCGTTTTATTGTGATTATTCCCCCAAATATCTAATATATTATTTTCATATATTTAAATTATATTTTTTAAACACATTTATAAAATATGTTTATGTGTGTGAGTATTTATATGTGTTTTGTACATTTGTATGTGTTTATATTTATATTTATGTGTGCGTGTTCATATTTATATTTATATATTTATATATAATTATATATATTAATATAATTATTTTTAAATACATTTATAAAATATGTCTGTGTTTGTGTGTATGTCTATGAGTCTATATTTATATATAAATATCTTTATGTGTCTATATATAAATATCAATATCAATATAGATATAGATATTTATTTACATGTATTTGAATGTATACATGAATATATATATGTTAATTACTAACATTAAATATTAATTTTTATAGGTATATATGTATTCATACATTTTTATAACATGAATAAAATAGATAAATTTTTATTTTAAATAAAATGAATAATTACTTTTTAATGATAGGTGGTTTACATATTTATGAATAAATTTTATATGTAAATATATTTAAATATTTATTTGTACAATTAAATTTTTTATATGTAAATTTATGAATATATTTATATTTATATTTATAAATAACACTATAACATGAAAAGAACTAAAATCTGTACCACATAATATCAATATGACTGTAATACCTAGAAATAAATTCAATATCCACTAAAAAAAGACAACAAAACACTCTTAAACGAAGCTAAAATTCCATCAAATGTTTAAAAATTAGGGTATCCCAATAAAAAAGCTCAGTTTTGGAGGAATTTTGAGCATTTTTTCCGTGAAAAAAATAGGGATATGGTCCCATCCTAGTTTAAATGGTTTATATATTTTTACATGAATCAATTTTTTATCTCATAGAGGCCAAATAGGTAACCTAGTCAAAATTTATGGTGGTTTGAAGTTCAAATCATGTTTTTAGATTATCTTAAGATATTAATTAATTTATTATTATTTTTTATCACAAAATAGTTATGAAATATCTATTACTCAACACTAATTTGAAAATTATTGATTAATATTCATTTTTAAACCGTATTTCACTAAATATATTACATATGAAGTTTAAATACTTATTTAGTATTATAAAAATCATATTTTTGCCTAGCATCGTAGCTGACTGCTACTCAGCTATGGCACCACACCCAGATGGCCCGACATCAATTCTCAACATCAACAATTTTTCCCCATTTGGGAGGTGGTTGTTTTTTTCACACGCATGTTCATGGGATGATGACATTGTTAGGGTTGGTGTCCTGAGAACCAACTATTTTTTACTTTGATTACATGAATGTTCACTTATTATATATTGTTCATTGTTCTGCATGAGTATAATATAATAATGTCCTGGAATATTTGTTGCATTGATAAGGTCATGGCAGATCCCCGCTATGATGAGAACCTTGAAATGCTATAAAAATATTCTTAAATAATGTTCTATGGTTGGATGACATACTATGATAGGACCCATAGTATATAGACCGTCATGTGCGAGCACTCTTAAGAAGACAAGACTCTCTCTCATGGATTTTGCACTTGGTAATCTCCAAGATGAGAGATTATGAGAACAGACCCACCAGTAGTAATTCTGCATGTTTTTGTGTCATTGGATATTGCTATTTGGGATTATGTGTAATGGTCCTTAGACTGTAAGATTATCATTAACTCATGTCATGACTCAAGCACTTATATTTTCTGACGAAAACCGTTATGAAGACAGTTGGCGGGAAGTAGGGTACGTTGGGTGCATCACGAATGACTTGTTTTTAATGGATAAGTCAAGGAAGGATTTGTCCCTTCCATATTTATGGAATTAGATATCTCAGGCCCTTTGATTGAAATAGAATTGTCAAAAAAAATCCATGGCCATAGTGACATGACAAGTTTATTTCTGGAAGTCAAAGAATGGCAGATCAAGCATATAGGTTTATGGCACTACCATGAAAACTACTTGATGAGATATTGAGACAAAGGGATTAAATTACACAGTAATCATTCGTATGAGGTGACATGTCAATGCGGCGTCAACTTCTTTCTCTTGGGTGTCTTGACCCTTTGCTAGACAGTAGTCTTGGACTTTAGGCAAGCCCGCCTAATGCTAATGAGAAAGAGGCCTAGAGGGTCACACACTAAGTGTATCCAAGTATCTCAAGTAGAATAAAGATTATTCTCATACATGGTTTAATAATTATTCAAGGAAGCCTAAATAGTTTTAATGATGGAGTAATAAGGAAATGAAAAACAAGATATACACTCCATGTATTAATGATTACACGCCATGTAGTTTTTCATGGAAAACAAGTACACGCTGTGTATTAATGATTACATGCCATGTAATTTTTATTTTGGATAGGAAATGAAAAAAAAAAGTACACACCGTGTATTAATGTTTACAAACCGTGTAGTTTTATGGAAAACAAGTACATTTCGTGTATTAATGATTACACGTCGTGTAGTTTTCCAGTCAAGATTTTGAGGATATAATATTGTTTTATTAAATGATATTTATTATAATCAGCATGGGCACATGTCAAGGAATTAATTATTCGACATGGGGGTTTTCAATAAGATTCAATGAAATAAATAAAACGTGTAACGCATTTATTTATTTTCATAACTCTATAAACACAAACCCGGTTATAAATATCCTCACAACCCCAACTCTTTTCCTACAAGGGAATCGTTGTGCACAAAAATTCTGGAGAATTATTTCAAGGCCGAAAGAACCTCTTCCTCCAAGAACGCTCTCAAGACTGATAGAGATCATCTTCCATCGGATCAAGACGATCTAAGGCGGACAACACAAGAAAAGGTTTCTCCACGCTAGCACCCAGATACTCCTTTGGCGATGGCCATAGATACGAAGTGCACGTGTGGATCACCACTAGAGTAAGTCTACACTTGGCTTCTACGATGAAATGATGAATCACATCGGAAAGTGATCAAGAATATCAATGAAGAAAGAACACCAAAAAGGTACTTCTTGTTAATTAATTGAATTAATTATAATCAACCTGTGATGATCCACTTTTTTGGTTCCGGGGCCTTTCTTCTTCTTTGTCTATTTCTATGAATTGATCTATGGAGACTGGCATTTATCATCCTATTGATCCTAGATTGATCATTACTAATGACAAAAAGCCAAGTGGGCACATCCACCCATGCTCTTCTACTGCGCCCAGAACATTCAATTGGTATCAGAGAAGGTTACAGCGTTGATTATAGTTATTTAATTTTCATTGATAATTTTCGCATTTATATTCGATTCAATTCAAGATAAATTGTTCTATAAAACTAAATGAATGAGATCTATTCTTCCTCCTTCGTTTCTCGATCCACATCACAGAAAAAAACTTTTAATTTTGATTTTGATTAAATTAAAAACGAGTATCTCATCTGGAGGAGCCGCTCTTTCTGTCTATACAACACAAGAATACACAGCGTGTAGTGAAAACTACATGTCGTGTACTTAGGTTCAACGAACCGTTACTGGTCCGCCAAACCACGCCATGTGAATTGATTATACCTAAGTATTTATTACCCCATGTTGACCAGAAATAAATGGCTCATGGGAACAGGAATACACGGCGTGTATGTTGAATCAACACATCGTGTAGTCTGATCCGGTCCAGGTGAAACTGTGTACAGGGAGAAGCAATGTTCTGCGTACACAGTATTTCCAAGCCGGTAACCACGTAACAAGAACACGACGTGTTAGATTAATTTACATTCCACATACTCCAAAATTTCCAAAGTAGAGAAAACACACCAAATCTCCGGCGTGTGCTTTGGATAAAGGGTGAAAAGAAATACACGCCGTGTAAATATAAACTACATGCTGTGTACTTTCCAGAAATGGAATTTCACCAAGTTTCCTCCAAAAGTACAAATATCTATATAAGGAATATAGATGGGAAGAATCTCAAGGAAATTCAGAAAGAAATTTAAGATAAAGGATTGATTAATTATAAGATCATAATTAATTAATTTCAAGCGTGACTTATCATAAATAATAGAACGATTAAAAGAATTTGAATTCTAAATATGCGTAAATTTCATTGCATGCTATGGATGATCATGATCTAGACCAAAAACCCTTTTCTATGTGTGTTTGGTTTCATTTAAATTTTTTTAATTTAAATTCGTTGGCCTGTGAGCCTTCTTCCAATAAAATGTAGGGTCTGCGTGCCCATGGTTTATTTAATGTAAACCCCATGTAATAGAGGATCTCCCAAGCCAAAGGAGACAGTTCAAAACCCAAAGCTGAGGTGAAACCAACCCAAGAAGATACAAAGGTGGACAGGTGGGAGCTTCAAAACACGAACCATTGGTTCAAGGTGTTTTTCCCTAGGTCAGGGTTATCTTATCAAACCGCTAGATAAGCTAACCAATAAAATCTCATAATCATGCCATATTATTTTATTTCTGTCTGATTTCATGGTTTATTTATTATGTATGTGTTATCGCAATCACATAGTTAATAAAATGAACAAGCATGCAAAGATGGAATAAAATGAAAATTGGACTATGCATAAACATTATCAGAACATGGTTAATCACTTAAGCAAGCATCACTTAATATTAACAAGCATGTGATAATGAAAAACTATGCATAAAGGATTAAAATACCTCAATACCATATTAAGTCAGACCAAGCCTTCTGTTACATGATTAAGGGCAAGACTCAATATAACTATGTGTTTGACCAACCCTTATTGGGACACTTACTTTTATTAAGGAAGCCCTTATGAAAGGTTTCAGGTTGACTTAACCATATTACATCAAGAGAAGTATCCCTTGCTAGACTTTATGTAATATTGGAGGCAATAGTTGAGGAAATCCAAGTCAGGATTTCAGGATTGGGGAGTCCACTCAACAGATCAAGGAACTGTAAGCTCACAGTTGTCAAAGACCTTCCTACCTAAATACCTTAAAATATCTTGACCAACCCTTGTTGGGGTTATGCGAAGGGGAATATGGATCCTTTCCACTATAATGTCAAAGAAACTAGAATTTCCGAGTTCAATGGTTAGGGCTATTGGGACTTGAAAAAATATTGGGAGACTTAATAAAATTTACTATTTCTCATAAAATGTAATCAAGAAAGTACTGATAAATCTACACTTCTAATTTTTAGAATCAATATGACCAACTTGTCAACCACCTTTTCTCTGCGATCAATTCTGGATAAAGACAATATCCTCACCGGAAGCAACTTTCAGGAATGGTTTAGGCGCCTTCGGGTTATCCTATGCCATGAATGAAAGTATTACATGCTGGAGTCATCACTTCCTGATTCTCTTGCCCAAGGGGCCAGTGATGAAGATTTCCTGGTCTATGATCAACATTTAAGAGATGCATTCGACGTTCAATGTTTGATTCTATCATCAATGTCAAGTGAGCTCTTGAATTCTCATGAGGACATGTATGCCTATAGCATGATTGAGCACCTCCATGGTCTATACCAGGAGAGAGCAAGATAGGAAAGGTTTGAGATCTCCAAGGCTCTATTTCAAAGCAAGCTTGGAGAGGGTGCCCCATCCGGGCCTCATGTAGTCAAGCTCATTGAATACATTAAGCGCTTGGAGGTTCTAGGGTTTAAACTCCCCAAAGAACTGGGTACCGATCTCATTCTTGCATCACTCCCCCAGAGCTTCTCAAACGTTGTTGTGAACTTCAACATGAACAACATTGAGAAGTCTCTATCAGATATTCTTATCCTTATTCACCAAGTGGACAATGATATGAAGCGTGAAAAACCTTATGTCCTTATGGTGAATAAAAGGAAAGGGAAGGCGAAGATCTTTAAGCCCAAAGCTTCTTCAAGGCCTTCCAAGAAAAGGAAGATCAAAGGGGAGGAAAGAGAATAGGATGTTGTTTGTTTCGCATGTGGAAAGAAGGGCCACTGGAAGAAAAACTGCACTCAGCCAAGGAAGCAAGGGGAAGCTTCAGGTGCATTTTTTATCGAATGCAATCTATCTGTTTCTACCAATTGGGTATTAGATACTTCTTGTGGTTCTCACATATGTATCCAAATATAGGAACCAATTATATTCAGAAAGATTGACCGAGGTGAGGTGGATCTATGAGCATCCAGCGGAGCCAGACTCGCTGTTGTAGCTATCGGAGACTACCATCTCACATTGCCTACTAGGATGGTCTTGGTTTTGAAAGGATGTTATTATTTACGCTCTGTAACCATAAACATTATTTCAGTATCCATATTAGATACTTATGGATTCATCTTCAAGTTTGGAAGTGGATGTTGCTACTTTTATAAAGATAGCATTTGTTTTGGTAGGGCACATTTATATAACGACCTTTATGTGTTAGACTACACAAACCATGTAATGTCAATCGATGACAAAGTTAATTCACATGACTCATACCACACCCAACTTTGGAATCACCATCTAGGTCATTTCAATGAAAAACATTTGACAAAATTACATCAAGATGGGTATTTAGATTCTTTTGAACTAAAACAACTTGGTGTATGTCATGCGTGTCTACAAGGAAAAATGACCAAAGCCCCATTTAGTGGGAAAGGTGAAAGGGATAAAGAGCTTCTAGAATTAGTTCACAGAGATGTGTGTGGAACATTTCTAGTTGAAGAAAGGGGTGGGTTCTCGTACTTCATAACTTTTAATGATGATTTTAGTAGATATGGATATATTTACTTAATGAGGTATAAGTCAGATTCTTTTGATCGGTTCAAAGAATACAAGAATGAAGTTGAGAACCAGCTTGGTAAGAAGATTAAGAAACTCTGCTCAGATAGAGGAAGATAATATCTTAATCAGGACTTCATTAATTTCTTACAGTAGTTTGGAATTCTATCTCAACTCACTCCTCCTTACACACCTCAGTGGAATGGTGTATGTGAAAGGAGGAACCACACCCTGTTGGACATGGTGAGATCAATGATGAGTCATACGAGTCTTACATTATACTTTTGGGGATATTCATTAAAAATAGCATCGCACATACTAAACCAAGTACCAACTAAATCAATAAATGGTATTCCATACGATTTATGGAGTGGATGCAAATCCATGTTATCGAATTTACATGTGTGGGGTAGCGAAGAATTTGTTAAGGCCTCTTCAGGTAACAAGATTTCACCCCAGGGCACAAAGTGTATCTTTATAGGATATCCTAAGGAAACAAGGGGATATTACCTATACAACCCCTCAGATAAAAAGGTAACAGTGGTAAGATACGCCATATTCCTTGAGAGGGAGCACATCTCCAAAAGAGATAGTGGGAGAGAGATAGACTTCGATGAAGTCGAGGCTCAAGATAAACAAGAGTTGGTACAAGAACAGATTCCACAAAGCCTCATGGAAGAACAATCTATTCCAGAGACACAAGAACTACATAGGAGCACGAGAGAGGTGAGAGTGCCAGAACGATATGGTTTTATTGTCACTGAGGATGGGGACTCATTATTGGTTGACAATGATGATCCTCTTACCTACAAAGAAGTAGTTGAAGACACAAACGCTGCCAAGTGGAAAGAATTCATGAATTCTAAAATCGATTCCATGTACCAAATCCAAGTCTAGATTTTGGTAGATCCTCCAGTTGATGTAAAGCTTGTTTGTAATAAATGAGTATTCAAGAAGAAAATGGACATGGAGGGGCAAGTCAGCACCTATAAGGCACGAATAGTCGCAAAAGGTTTTAGACAGCGTTAAGGAATTGACTATGATGAAACCTTTTCACCGGTTGCGATGCTGAAATCCATCATAATCCTATTGTCCATTGCCAATTACCATGACTATGAAATTTGGCAAATGGATGTCAAAACAACATTCCTTAACGGGAACCTCCAGGAAGATGTCTACATGACACAACCTAAAGGGTTTGTGACTCCAAAGGATGCCAACAAGGTATACAAGTTGCAGAAATTCATTTATAGATTAAAGCAAGCATCAAGGTCATGGAACATTCATTTTGATGAAGCTATAATGGAATTTGGATTTCTTAAGAACGAATGTGAGCCTTGTGTCTACAAAAGGTTTAGTGGAAGTGCAGTTGTTTTCCTAATAGTATATGTTGATGACATATTACTAATTGGAAACAAAGTACATATCTTACAGTCAGTTAAGGCATGGTTGGATAAATGCTTCTCTATGAAATACTTGGGCGAGGCAGCATATATTCTTGGGATCAAGATCCATCATGATAGATCCAATAGAATGTTGGGCCTGAGTCAAAGTACATACATTGACAAGATACTGAAGTGATTCATTATGGAACATTCCAAGAGGGGATTGTTTCCAGTGTCACATGGCATTCATCTTTCTAAGAAAATGTGTCCTCAGACACATGAAGAAATAAAGAAAATGGCAAGGATCTCTTATGAATCCGCGATTTGGTCAGTCATGTATGCTATGCTATGTATAAGGCTAGATGTTTCTTACACATTATTTGTGGTAGGCATATATCAACCTGATCTAGGAGACCACCATTGGATGGTAGTCAAGACTATACTTAAGTATCTGAGGCGTACTAAAGATATGTTCCTTTTTTATGGAGGAGATAAGGAACTAGTCATCAGAGAACATCTAGATGCTAGTTTCTAGAGTGATCAAGACGACATAAAGTCACAGACTAGGTACATATTTAGTTTAAATGGAGGTGCAGTGAGATATAAAATCTCAAATCAAGGTGTGGTCGCAGATTCTACAGCAGAGTCTGAGTATATCACAGCTTCTGAGGCAGCTAAAGAAGCAGTATGGATGCGAAGCTTCATCCAAGAGCTGTATGAATTACCTAGTAGTAAAGATCCTATCACACTCTATTGTGATAATACTACAGTGGTGGAACTTTCAAAAGAGCCAAGGTCACATCAGCAGACAAAGAACATACTTAGAAAGTATCATCTCTTAAGAAATTTTTCTCAGAGAGGTGAAGTTGCAGTGAGAAGTATTTCCACGGAAGACAACATGGCAGACCCCTTAACTAAAGCCTTCACTCAGCAGAAACATGATCATCATGTGAGGTCTAACGGACTAAAATTCATAGGCAGTTGGCTCTAGTCCAAGTGGGAGTTTGTTATGGTTGGTGTCCTGAGAACCAACTGTTTTATACTTTGATTACATGAATGTTCACTTATTATATATTTTTCATTGTTCTGTATGACTATAATATAATAATGTCCTGGAATATTTGTTGCATTGATAAGGTCGTGGTAGATCCCCACTATGATGAGAACCTTGAAATTCTATTAAAAAAATTCTTAAATAAAGTTCTACGGTTGGATGACATACTATGATAGGACACATAGTATACAGACTGTCATGTGTGAGCACTCGTAAGAAGACGAGACTCTCTCTCATGGAGTTCTCACTTGGTAATCTCCAAGATGGGAGATTATGAGAACAAACCCACTAGTAGTAATTCGTCATGTTTTGGTGTTATCAGATATAGCTATTTGCAAGTGTGTGTAATGTTCTATAGACTGGAAGATTATCATTAACTCATGTCATGACTCGCGCACTTATATTTTCTAACGAAAACCGTCACGAAGACAGTTGGTGGGAAGTAGGGTATGTTGGGTGCGTCACAAATGACATGTTGTTAAAGGATAAGTTGAGGAAGGATTTGTCCCTTCCATATTTATAGAAGTAGATATCTCAGGCCCTTTGATTGAAATAGAACTATCGAACAAATTCCATGGCCATGGTGACACGAAAAGTTTATTTTTGGAAGTCAATGAATGGAAGATCAAGCATATAGGTTTATGACACTACCATGAAACCTTCTTGATGAGATATTGAGATAAAGGGATTAAATTACATAGTAACCGTTCGTATGAGGTGACACATCAATGCGGCATCAACTTCTTTCTCTTGGATTCCTTGACCCGTTGCTAGATAGTAATCTTGGACTTTAGGCAAGCCCGCCTAATGCCAACGAGAAAGAGGCCTAGAGGGTCACACACTAAGTGTATCCAAGTATCTCAAGTAGAATAAAGATTATTCCCGTACCTGGTTTAATAATTATTCAAGGAATCCTAAATCGTTTTAATGATGGAGGAAGAAGGAAATGAAAAACAAGATATACACGTCATGTATTAATGATTACACGCCATGTAGTTTTTCATGGAAAAGAAGTACACGTCGTGTATTAATGATTACACGTTGTTTAGTTTTCATTTTGGAAAGGAAATGAAAAACAAGTACATGTCGTGTATTAATAATTACACTCTGTGTAGTTTTATGGAAAATAAGTACACGTCGTGTATTAATGATTACACGCCGGGTAGTTTTCCAGTCGGGATTTTGAGGATATAATCTTGTTTTATTAAATGATATTTATTATAATCTGTGTGGGAACATGTCAAGGAATTAATTATTCAACATGGGGGTTTTAAATAAGATTCAATGAAATAAATAAAATGCGTAACACGTTTATTTATTGTCATAACTCTACAACCACAAACCCGATTATAAATATCCTCACAACCCCAACTCTTTTCCTACAAGAGAATCGTTTGGCACTACAATTCTGGAGAATTATTTCAAGGCCAAAAGAACCTCTTCCTCCAAGAACGCTCTCAAGACCAAGAGAGATCCTCTTCCATCGGATCAAGATGATATAAGGTGGACAACGCAAGCAAAGGTTTCTCCATGCTAGCACTCGGAGACTCCTTTGGCGACGTCAAGAGATATGAGGTGCACGTGTGGATCACTGCTAGAGGAAGTCTACACTTGGCTTCTATGATGCAACGACGAATCACATCGGAACATGATCAAGAATATCAATTAAGAAAGAAAACCCAAAAGGAACTTCTTGTTAATTAATTAAACTAATTATAAGCAAACTGTGACGATCCACTTTTGTGGTTTCGGGACCTTTCTTCTTCATTGTCTATTTCTATGAATCGATCCGTGGAGACTGGCGTTTATCATCGTATTGATCCCGGATTGATCATTGCTAATGACAAAAATCCAAGTGGGCACATCAACCCACGCACTTCCACTGTTCCCGGAACCTTTAGACATGGTGTCTGTGGAGATCATGGTTGCTAGTAATCATGGGAAAGGCCAGGATGGCTGGTGGTATTGATGGTAGGGGTAATGACCTCCAGTGTTTGGATGCTCGATGGGGCATGTAAACCGATGATGGATGGATGGTAGGCCGATGGTTCGGATTAGCACAATCGATGGTGGTGGGGCATTGTGAAAGTATCCACCAAAGTTAGGACGGCATGCAATATATTAGAAGAGTCGATGAGGGCAGAACGATGGGCCGATGGTGTTGAGCACAGGCAGCAACACTTTGGGCATTGAGACAATGACCGCTAAAGATGACAGGCGGGAGGACCATACATTGTTTGGCCCAAGATTTGGATGGAAATAAGGGATAGGGCCTTCAACCAATTATTAAGACCTTTTCCCCTAGGCTTTTAAGGCCATGTAATGAGATCCCTCTACACAGAAAAAAAACAGAGGAATTTTCTAGGTTTATTAAAAAGGGGGTACTTTCTCCTACCTGTTTATAAAAATCAGTTTAAAAAATATAAATATATATCATATTTTGGTAAATATATTATATATATGTGTATTAATATTTTAAAATGGTTTTTTTAATTTATAATTTTTTATGAAGGTCATTTTTTATCAGTGTTATGAAAATAACTGATAAAGGAGATCATTATCAGTGCTAAAAAAGTTATAATAATGGAAAAAAATAACTGATAAAAGAAAAAAAATAACTAAGAAGGGAACCACGTAATATATGGAATTTTATAGTAGTTTGAATAGGTTGACTGACCAAACCACTTTTGGGTTGCACACGAATATGAATGGGTGTCTAGTTGGGACTCAAAATCTATTTGTTGGACTATAAAATATAGAGATCCCCGGATGGGTAGATGGATCCCCTCATACTTAGTGTTATTAAAGGCATTGTTGATGTGATTTTGGTGGGAATCAATTGGGAGGGAGTTGGTCTGGTTTATCGGGACCATTACAAGTTCATTACTGTAACTCTACATAAATCTATTTTCACTAATTTGAGCACTCTAGTGGTTGAGGCTCGCACTATTATTTTGGGTTTTCAGTTGGATAAGGTAGTTATCATTGAATATAATTTTCAAGTCGTTATTGATTCTATTTTGGAATAGGATGAAGGTTTAAATCTATTTGGACAGATTTTGGAGAGAGTTTAATATTTTATAGAGCACCTCACTTTTTCCTTTGCTAGATGTGAAGGGAATTATTTTGATCATCACTTTGCATGCTGAAGCGCAGATGGTGGCACTCACACATGGTTTTTAAATTTTCTTGGGTAACATTTTTCTCTTGTAATGAATGATTTTCAATCTATCTAGTTGGTCTTTTACTTCAATATATATAGACAGACAACAAGAACAGTTACCACTAGTCTGATGGATTTTACTTGTCTAATATTGACATATTTTTATATATGTCCATATATTGTGAAATATATACTTTTTCATATATATATATATTTATATTTACATATATTAGAATATTTAAATAAATATATATTTTTTTATTAAAATATAGTCACACATATGTATATTTATATATATAGATTATGTAATATATATATTCTAAAAAAATTATAAGATAATTTTTTATTTTAAATAAAATGGATAATTAATGTTAATTTCCATATGGTTTATAAATTAAAAAATATTTTTTACAGGTAAAATGTTAAAATTTCAGCACTATAACATTCATAAATTTGCATGAACATAAAAACACGTTGATACATATACATATATACACATACTACATAAACATATACATATTCACATTCACATACACATACACACATACATGTTCATATACATACATGTACACATATATATACATAGACATACATAGACATACACATGCACATATATACATACACATATACATACACAAACACATACACACATACATATGCATAGACATACATATGTACACATACATATAAATACACATGCATATATATACACACACATAGACATAAATATACATATACATACACACACATATACATAGATATATATATATATTCATATATATATATACACATACATGATTTTTTTTAGTGGTTTTTTAATAAAATTAAAAATCATGATGGGGTTTCTAAAATTTGAAAAAATGGGTTCAGAGAAGTGTAAACCCCATTCATGCTTCACTATTTGGAGAGAGAACTATGAATGGGGTTCCTACTTCTCCCTCTATCGCTAAGGAAGCATGAACCCCGTTCATGCTTCCTTCATAATTTTTATAAAGGAGGTGTGAAATGAGTTCACACCTCTTGGCCGTCCAAATCTATAAAATGAGGTGCCCCCCCCCCCTCAGTTTTCCATTACTATCCACTGTATTTTCTTGTGAAGCTCTACTGGAATTCTTTATCAATTTTTATTTTCGACTCTTAAGAAGGTAAAATTTCTATTTATAATTTTAATTGTCTTATTGTTTTTATTGATTTTGTTTGTATGATTTATTTATTTAATATGTATGGATGTATGAATGTATGGATGTATAATTTATTTTTCATTGTATGATTTAACTTCTGAATGGGTTATTGTTTCTTGCACAATTTAATTTAAATTGAATGTTCATGAAATTTAAATATGGTGTTTATATAATTGAAATGTTATATATAAAATATAATTTATATTTGTGGAAATGATATTATTTTAATAAATGTATATATTTTTAATTTAAATGGTGATTAATTAAATTTGAATATGTTTATATATATATATTATTTTTTTATTTAAAGTAACATAAATTTAAATTATAATATTCTATAGACATAAGTAATTAGATAAATATTTTATAAAAAATATATTATTAAAAATATACTAGTTACATTAATTTTAATATCTAAATTTATTAAAATATATATATTTATATATATATAATTATATATAATTATTTTTATTTACAGTATAAAACAATTATATGATAAATAATAATTTTAATTTATATTAAGTATAAATAATTATGATTTCAAGTAATAAAGTATAAAATGTAATTACATAAAATTTGGAAAGAAGAAATATGTCAAAAAATTATATATACATATGTAATTTTATAAAATTTAAAATAACAAAATTTTATAGTATTTTAATGGTTATTATGTAAGTGTAAATTATATAACTTTTATTTACTATAAATAATAATTTTAAATTATATTGTGTATGAATAGTTATTTTTCCAAGTAATAAAGTTCCAAATATAATTACCTAAATTTTGGAAACTTGAAGTATGATAAAAAATTTATATATAGATATATAATTTTATAAAATTGAAAATGAAATATGTTTATATTATTTTAATGGTTATTATGTAGGAGTAAATTATATTACATTTATTCACTATAAATAATAATTTTTAATAATAAATTTAAATTATATTAATAATAAATATGTATTATTCCAATTAATAACATATAAAATATAATTACATGATTTTTGCAAAGTAGAAGAATGGAAACAAATATTATATATACATATGCAATTTTATGAAATCTAAAATAACATAATTTTATGGTTTTTAATGGTTATTATGTAAGGGTAAATTATAATACTTTTATTCATTAAATTTATTATAATTTATAATTAATAATATTTACAGTATTTATGTATAAATTATTAATATATATATTTAGAAATAAATAGTTTATAATAGTTTATGTAATTATATTTTAAAATATTAATAAATAAATATGAATATATTTAAATTTAATTATATTTATGTTATATTATTTAAATATATTTATATGTATATATTATTGTATATTTTATCCATAGTAAAAAAATTAAATTATATTATTTTATACTCATAGGTAAATAATGTTAATCTACCTAAATATATATATATATATATACATACACGCATTGAAAAGTTAAAATTTTGGAAAGCAGGTGTAGATATTTATTATATATTTGATCTAGCTATATGTAAAGTTGTATAATAATTATAACATAATAAGTATACCAAAAAACATGTTTAGAGTATTTTGTGATGACATATCTTGAGATGACCAACCAATGCATAATAAAAATTGAATTTCTTTTTTATATATTTGGTTATATAATTTTTAATAAATGCATTATATTTTCCTCATTGATAACTTGTGAGTTAATTGTTTAATCATAACAAATTTAAACATTTTAAAATTTTTATGATATGTTATATAATAATTTATTAATTATTTTTTCTAGGTAATCATGTGTGTGAAAATGTATTGCATCGGTGAGGTAATTTATACTGAGTATAATTTTAGCTATAGTTTTCCACCTACAAGAGTGGAAAGTCTTCATGATTGTGCGTCATTATATTAAGTTCATAAGAAGATTCATAGTCAGTTAAAATTGAGGGTTGTACAATCAATTAATTCAATTACATATCAATATATTCAATATTCTGAACATTTTTGGCACACTTAGTATCCTCTGGTCGACGATGAGGTTTGGATTGATGCATTATTGTTATTAAGGAAGTAGTGTACTAATGGTCTAATGGAATTATATGGGGTGATTTATGATATTTATTAGGAGAAACCTATTACTATAGAACCATGTTTTGTGAGTTACGTAGAAGTCAATATTTACAACACTCTCATTTATTACCTACTCATATGACTCTTGTGATAGAAACAAATTATAATGAATATGGTCAGTATTTGGAAGGAAATGTAGGGGATATCCTTGTGTTTACTCCTGATTTAAAAAATGATAGTTTATCTGATGGGGAAGTATTTTTTGAGTCATCAGGATGTGATGCGGGTTAGGGTGATGTGGGGAATGAAACTCCTGATGTTCCTTTGATATATAGTAATCCACCAGTTGGTGGTAATCATCCTACACTATTGACTTATTTGAAGAAATTTCACGTGCACATCATTTTGATTGGGATGTCATTACATTAGCTATTAATTTCCCTATAATTATTGGAAATATATCTATATCTACTGATAACACCATCTATGTCAAGAAGGAATTTGAATGTAGAGTTTCATTGAAAAATGTTATAAAACAATACAATATATAACAACATTTTTCATTTGTTGTCGATGAGTTGAATAAAGAAAAATTTCTCATTTGATGTGGAAAATATGGGGAAAATTTAAATTCCAAATGATGGAAATATCTGATAATTTTTTTCTTTTTAGAAGATAACCAAATTAGAAGGCACGCACAGTTGTGTACATCTAATCTTGTCAGAGGATTACTCTTCACATGATGGAGAGTTTTTATCAATTGTTATTTTAGAGATGATAAGAATGTGTCAAAACATTCCTTTTACTCTTTTTTAGGAATGAATATAATAGTTTTTTAACTATAATATATCAAATGATAAATATTATAATGAAAAGGAAATAGAAATTGTAAAAATGTATGGTGATAGGGATGAATCATAAGCAATGTTTCCAAAACTTATGGGATTTTTTTCTCTCAACAATCATATTATTTATTATTTGGACACTATTGAGAATGTATCCCCCAATCACTGAGTTGATCAATAAAAGGTGAAATTCAATCATATGTTTTGGGAATTCATGCCATTTATTTTTTCTTTCTCCTATTGTAAATAATTATTTCAAGTCAATGACACTTTAATTTATGGAAAGTATATAGGTGTTCTACTTATTTCTTCCACACAATATCATAATCATGCTCCTCTACCACTTGAATTTTCTATTGTTAAAAAGGAGAATTGTGAATCCTGGAGTTTGTTTTTGGCATGTATATGTATTCTTGTAAAAAAATAGGGAGTGTGTCTGATATCTGATTACCATCATGAGATTATAGAGGCTATTAATAATGATGGGGCTTCATGGAGAGAATATAATTCTTATCATAGATATATCATTTGAAATATTTCAAGAAATGTGAAAAAATAATTACAAAGATGAGACAATAAAGAAGTTGATCATCGAGTTGGGATTTTTTTTTCTGAACATACTTTTTTAATATAAAATTTAATATCCTTTTAAATACATTATTCTCTTGTAGTTTCATCATATGAGTCCCAACAAGAAAGGTTTGATAAATTTCTTGAATAAATTCGAATGGTTGATCAAGATGTGTATGATTATATGATGCATATTTCAAATTATAAATGGTCATTAACATATGGTGGTGGTAGGAGATATGGCCATATAACAACTAATATAGTGGAGTGCATAAATTGGTTCTTCAAGAGTGTGCACAGACTAATGATGATAGGGTTAGTAAAATAGAGATTTTATATATTTGTGAAGTACTTTGTTGAATGGTCCCAATGGCCCTATCAGAGGATGAAAAATGGAATGAATTTTACTCATAATTTCAAAGTTCCATTGATTAAATAATGCATGACACGTCATCATTGCATGTTCTAACATTTGACCAGGTACAGATCCACTTTTAGGTAAGATAGTTCCATGACTGGGTTACAGGCAACAATGGTTGAGTGCTGGTGGTCATGTTGGATAACATGTAGAGTGATTGTGGAAACTTCCGAACTTTGAGATATCCATGGGAAGATGTCGTTACAGCTTGTTCATTGATGAACATATCATGACATATCTATGTTAACCAAGTGTATCGTGTGGGAACTCGGGTTAACTGTTATCGTGCACCATGGATGTCTATTGGTGAATTTCATTATATTACCTTGTCTGTTGATCAGCCGAATGTCATCCCTAATATTTAGAGGTTTTGTTTTTTGGATTTTTCATTTTAGATTTTTTTTCATTTCTGAAAATTTTAAATTATTGGCTTGATATTACTGGGTCATTCCTCTAGGGAAGACCAAAGTCTACTCGAATTAGAAATGATATGAACTAGCCTTGGAAATAGGGAGGGGGGACTATGATGCATCATTTTTCACACCAAAGGGCATACTCATAAGTGATGTCCCCAAGTGGTTGGACAGAGCTCCACTTCCCATCATTCATGATCGAGTCTATGTATTTTATCATGAATGTGCATATTTTTTCGTATGTAGGCATTTCATTAATGAATTCTTTTATTTCTGACTTACTCCATTTATGATTTTTTTCAACTCTAGATTTTTTCATTTCTGGATTCAATTAGAAATAATTTTTTGATACTTTAACAATTAAAAAATAATTAGAAAATGAAAAAGAATAAAAATAGATTCGAAATCTAATTTAATTGTATTTAAACCTATCATTCAATTCACATGGCTGATTGAATATATCAAGTAACCACACGTTCTATGTAGGGTTTTCATCACAGATGATTTACATAAAATTATTTATAAATAAATCAAACATTATTGGATATCATTATAAAAAAAATTATAGACTAAGACAAAAACATCAGTCACATATATTTTTTACCTCTTTTTTTATCCTAATACCGAATTATACGTTCTAATTGTCTGCCTCGTCTTTCATGTTGTATTTTTTCAAAAACATTTTACAAATTTTGTTGAATTGACTATAAAAAAGTAACGATGATATCAAATGTACAGATGTCAGGTCCTCCATTGATTAAATTCCAATATAGGCTTGTTTCAAAGTTGGTTTTAGAGGTATGTCTAGTGCCTACTCTATGTGTACATAGATCTCATCATTTCTATCTTGTTACACCACCTCCCACTATCATCCCACATCTTCATCGTGTTGGGTCCTATGACGTAGCAATTTGTGACTTCACATTTATCAATCATCAACTCATTGTTGCGCTCATAGAGAGATGGAGTCAAGATACGCATACAAACCACTTTACAGAGGGGGACATGACTATTACACTCTAAGATGTGTCTATTATTTTGGGCCTCCCCATCAATGATGCAACTGTGATAGGCCGAGTGGTTGCAAACTAGTTTGTGATGGTTTACAGATTATTAGTCACTGATTTCCATGATGATGGAAGGTCTGTCGTCGATAGTAGGTTATGCATGTTATGGATAGACCAGCAATTTTCCCATCGAGTCGATGATGCTGATGAGAACGTCATGTTGAAATTTTCACATACATAAATTTTAAGGTTGATCGATGGCATTATATTCATTGATCATTCGACTATAGATGCACATTTGATGTATTTACCTTTATTGGAGGACTTGGACAAGGCAGGGTGGTATACCTGGGGGTCTGAATGTCTTTCATAGACATAGAGGGTGTTATGCAATGCATGTAGCATCGATAAGATTAATATCATAGGATGTCTTATTCTTAAATAGATGTGGATATGGTAGCACATCCCTCGCTTAGCTCCATGTTCACTTGAGCTATTGCATTATGATATTATAATAGTCTTTGCATGGATGATGGTAGGTTATTCCTTCCATATAATACAAAATTAAATGTATAACTTTCTATTATGAAATATAACTATAACAATGTTATCTACAGGTGGAGTAAGAAACATAGACATTCAGATACATCCAGACACAATGTACAACCTTATAGACTTATGCTGGACATTCTTTGACCAGACAACGTAAGTGGTTATTGACTATATAGTTAAAACATAATTTTGTACTGTACATGTCTTCATTTATTAATTGATAATTCATTTTTTCAGATTTCATGGATATCATACACTGAGGATTTCATCCAAAGTCTCCCACCATATTGTACGTTGATTCTTGATATTGAATCATGGATCGTTCCTTTGTTTCATTTCCATATTGTTAAGTGACATCACACACATAGGGTTACGAGGCAGTTTAGATTGTATCAACCCATTCCCATACTGTTTAGATGGTTAACTTCACTTCATTCCCTAAAGATGTCAGAGAAGCGAGATATTGAGTGGAGGAGATACCATGCAAGATATACTAAGCTATGGGACAGATGTCATGAGTCCCAATTACGAGGGTCCAGCACAATGCGTATGCATTTATTCGATCACTTGAATTATGCACCATAGTATTGCATGTCCCTAGTGATATTTATTACGCAAAAAGGACGAGGATATTATTACTTGGTAATAATTATTTCTTCCACGGTTGATTAGTTTTATTTATTAACACTACTTAACGGTATAATTTTTCTTTTGCAGGATGCTCATATCACCCATCTCCATCACATCTCTGATCTGGTAGAGGGAGGTTCATTTGACCAGGCATATCTTGATATAGCCATGAAAGAGTTGATTCTTCTCATAGAAGAGATTTATCATGTGATTTATTCTAATCTGTTAGATGATGATGAGGATTCTGAGCCTGATATAAATGTGTCAGGTGTGACGAACCTATTATGGATGCAAATTTGGCACAGGAGGAGGGTGTTCATCATGATCATGCAGATAGTCCTCCATAACCAATTGCATATGCGCCATAGCCATAGCCAGAGGCACAAGCATAGATAGGGTATGTTAGCATGGAAGAATTTTTTGCAGAGATAGAGGTTGATTGGTCTGTGTTTCCTTCTTTATTATCCTCTGATCTCCAGATATGTGCAGCATAGTAGTCATCTTGTTCATATGTTTGTGAGAGTTCCATCCAGCATTCATTATCCTTAGAGGTAGGGAACGGTACAAGCAACGAGACTATACAACCACTACCTTCCACACAGGATGATGTGGAGGTGGGTGGCAGGGATGATAAACAAGAGCAGTGTACGCCAGAGCAGAGACGTAGACAGACATTACATGGATGCATTATATATACACCTGGTTATGGTACAATGGAGCATCCAGGCTATAGACGTAGATTGGATTAATACATGTTATATGTTTTTCAAATAATTTTTCATATAATGTTTAAAAACATACTAATATATTACATAATGTTACATAATCAATTAATTGATATCATTGGAAACTCATATAAATAATTTTGAACAAATAAGAAACATAAATATTAATAACTACATTAGTAATAATAGTAATTACTATTCGTTATTTATATTTTTACTTTATTGTATTATTATCCATATTATGTATAATAAATAATATTCATAAATTTATTATTAAATATTAATAATATTATTATTTTAAATTCAATAAACATTATTAATATATAATAATTCTTTTAAGATGATTATTTATTATTTATAATATGGATTATAATACTGATTATTAATATAACAAATAATCATCTTAAATAAATTATTAAATATTATTATTATTATTATTATTTTCAATTCTGTAATTATTTTTAATATTAATAATAAATATTATCTTATTTCTTATATAAGTAATTAATTATTAATATAACATAATATATTAAGAGTATTATAATTATTAATTATTAGATATTTTTTAAAATTTGAATTATTTTATTTATATTATTATACAATAAATATTACATATAATGCCATTAATTATATTAATACCATATTAATTTATTATTAATTAATAATAAGTAATATATTTGATAATTAATAAATAATTTATGAATTAAAAAAATATTAGTAATTATATCATCAAAAAATTTAACAAATATTTATAATAAAAATTTTAAAAGATTAATGTAATTATTAACTAGAAAATATTTTTCAAAATAAAAATTATTTTTTTATATTATTATATAATAAATATTATCTATAATTCTATAAATTATATTAATAACATAATAATCTATTATTAATTAATAACAAATAATACAATTGAAAATTAATAAAAAAATATACATATTAATATATTACTAAAAATTATATAAACCAAAAAATTAACAAAGATTTATAATTAAAATCTCATAGATATTAGTTTTCATACAATTAATTAATTGATAACATAATAATATAACATTCATTACTAATAAATAATACAATTCATTATTGATAAATATATTATTTATTAACAAATTCGTAATATTTTATATCAACAACAAAAATTAACAAATATTTATAAGTAATATTCATATAAATTAATATTAATAATAAATATTTATTATTAATTCGATAAATAAATAAATTATATATATATAAAGGGGTGTGAATGGAGTTCACGCCTCTTTGGCGGAGAGGGAGAAGCATGAACCCCGTTCACACTTATCGGGGCTCGTTTTTTAAAATACTCCATACCCTATCCCTTTTAAAAAAAATAAAAGCTCATTAAAATCAATCTCACATATAGGTAAACGTTCACATATCTATACGCATACACATACATGTATACATATGCACACATACATACAATACAGGTACACATAAACAGACACACACACACAACACATGCACACACAAACAACACATACATACACGTGCACATACAGACACATACATACGCACGCATATATACGCATACAGATACAAGTACATATATATTAAATTATAAAATATGAGTATAAATATATAAATTCCAATATGGATCACATATTTAAATAAATATATTCATTTATATTAATTATATTCACATTTTGTAATTAATATATATATATATAACTGACGATATCGCAACCCTACAGAAACCATGCGCTAAGTAGGGGATCATATAACCGACGATATCGCAACCCTACTATAAACATCATGCTGAGTAGGGAATCGTATACCTGACGATGCCACAACCCCACTGAGCATGGCCCACTGCGTAGGGGATCATATTCCCAATGATGCCACAAACCCTACAGGGTTAACTTGCTAGATAGAGGATCGTCACCCATGGATAAGCAGTCACAGCGATACCAAGAACCCGATCTAGGGAAAACGATGCTAGAGGATCTCACTACGGGCCCACCGGAGGGATGCCACGACTCTAACAGATTAAACAACTCATCGAGAGGATCACAAACCTATACTAAGGTTATGATGTCGCGCGAACCCTCGTAGGAATGAGCCAAGGGAGTACCCTCAACCACCGCTGGTCCAAACATCGCTAACCCGAGCGACCCGCCACAACGCCACACGACACACCTCCAAGGTCGATACTGAGGCCACCATCACAATCCACGCAGAATAAAACGCAGGATAGGTTGTTTACTAGCCCAAAACGGACAACCGGTGAAAAAGGCACTATTCACTATAGCTAGCCTGTGTGGGGTCCACACTACGATCCTGAAACTCATCAAAAGGATCATACCACTGTGATCCACTCGAAAAAACACACGGGATCGACTACTCGATCATCCCAAACGGACACCCGGTGAAAAGGTTCTATTCATCGAAGCCAGCCCGAGTGGGGACCACGCCTCGATCCCAGAACACATCGAACGGATCACACCATTGTGATCCTCTTGAAAAAACACACAGGATCGACTATTCATCTGCCAAAATCAGACTCCTGGTGAGAAAGTTGTGTTTCTCTGTAAACGCCCAAATCGACCACCATGGGGCCTGCACCCCAAACTCGGCCCCAAATCCCAAAAACCATCAAGAAAAGTCCTCTGTACCATTAGGGTCTCAACACCACTGAAGACACGTCAATCGGACGCTCCTGGTAGAAGATACAAGGACGTGAAGTCGAATAATAATAAAATATCATTATTTAATTCGACGTTTCAAGCTCCTGGGCCACGATATCGAAACTTTGAAACCCCCAAACCCACCTCAAAGGGTTCGCCTTATTTCTAGGGTCACGTCGCCGTAGACAACACGCAAATCCGACCCCTGGATTGCAAGAAACGGGGGTTTTAAAACCCCCGTATAGAAGGAGAGGGTCGGACCGGCCTGAACCGGCCGCTCCGGCCGGCGGACAACGCTATCGCGGCGCAACGCAACATGCCCGCACAGCCGATCCCCACGGGTTCATCGCTAATTGGGTGTCGGATCGCCGCAGGGGACGGCAGTCTGATCGAAACCCGCGGGCCGCCACCACGGGCCACCGTCGCGCCGGTGCCGCGCTGACGGACCTTCTGAGGGCCATTGGGGGCACCCCGAGGGTCCAAACGCGCATCTGAAGGTATCTGCACGCCCCAGGACCGGATCTACACATCTGCAGGCTAAAACAGAGAAAAACCAACCAAATCGGGATCCAGGATTTCGAAACTCAAAACGCCTACCTGTTGGCAGATCGTCGAAGCTTTGGGTGTAGAACGACGCCCGCGACGCCCAGAAGCTCAATCCGCAGACGATCGGTGCTGAAAACGGATGCCCAAGGCTCGATTCGGTGAAGAAACGGACGAGGGAGGGGGTTTCGTTCTGCCTGCACGTACAAGGGGTTGGGGGGAAGATGGGTTTTTATTTTTATTTTTTTAATAAAAACCTCATTTCATCTCCCCGCCATCACGCCTCCGACCCGGCACTCGTCGCCGACTAAACTTATGTCGCGCCTTGGGTAAACACGACGTTCTAAACGCAATGGTGGAATCGGATTTTCGATCTGATACTCCGTTCAGAAGTTATTCGAGCCGATGCTCATAAATAAACTTTTCAATTTATTTACAAAAACGCCCCTGGTGGCTTTTCTCACAACATGCCCATACTCGCGAAGTTTACACCCCACCTAGGGTAAACGGCATGCTCCGGACGCAACCATGCCCTCAGATTCCCATTCTGAGCTACTGTTTAGGAGATAACACACCCGCTTCATGTGCATAGTATAAAAATGCTTAATGTGTTTATAAAATTAATTCGGGGCACATCGAGCCTCAAAATCGCATGTCGTCTTCTCTCCTAGCTCTGGAATTATTCGTAGGAATATTCCAAAGTCTGATAGGTCCAAAACCTGAGTTTCTATAGTGTTATTCTTAAAAAGATGTGGATATGGTAGCACATCCCTCGCTTAGCTCCATGTGCACCTGAGCTATTGCATACTGATATTATATTAGAGTCTTTGCATGGATGATGGTAGGTTATTCCTTCCATCTAATGAAAAATTAAATTTATAACTTTCTATTATGAAATATAACTATAACAATGTTATCTACAAGTGGAGTAAGAAACATAGACATTCAGATACATCCAGAGACAATGTCCAAGCTTATAGACTTATGCTGGACATTCTTTGACCAGACGGCGTAAGTGGTTATTGACTATAGAGTTAAAACATAATTTTGTACTGTACATGTCTTAATTTATTAATTCATAATTCATTTTTTCATATTTCATGGATATCATACACCAAGGATTTCATCCAGAGTATCCCACCATATTGTACATCGATTCTTGATGTTGAATCATGCATCGTTCCTCTGTTTCATTTCCATATTGTTGAGTGACAGACACATAGGGTTACGAGGCAGTTCAGATTTTATCAACCCATTCCGGCACTGTTTAGATGGTTAACTTCACTTCATTCCCTAAAGATGTCAGAGAATCGATACATTGACTGGAGGAGATACCGTGCAAGATATACTATGCTATGGGACAGATGACATGAGTCCCGGTTATGAGGGGACAGCACAATACGTATGCATTTATTCGATCACTTGAATTATGAACCATAGTACTACATGTCCCTAGGGCTGTTTATTACGCGAAAGGGATGGGGATATCATTACTTGGTAATAATTATTTCTTCCACGATTGATTAGTTTTATTTATGAACACTACTTAACGGTATAATTTTTATTTTGCAGGATGCTCGTATCACCCATCTCCATCACATCTCTGATCTGGTAGAGTGAGGTTCATTTGACCAGGCATATCTTGATATTGCTATGAAAGAGTTGCTTCCTCTCATAGATGAGATTTATCATGTGATTTATTGTAATCCGTCAGACGATGCTGAGGATTCTGAGCCTGATATAAATGCGTCGGGTGTGATGAACCTGTTATGGATGTAAATTTGGCACTGGAGGAGGGTGTTCATCATGATCATGCAGATACTCTTCCATCAAAAATTGCATATGCGCCATAGCCACAATGATAGGCATAGGCATAGATAGGGTATGTTAGCATGGAATAATTTTTTGTAGAGATAGAGGTTGATTGTTCTGTGTTTCCTTCTTTATTAGCCTCTGATCTCCAGATATGTGCAGCATAGTAGTCATTTTTTTCATATGATTGTGAGTGTTCCAGCCAGCATTCATTATCCTTAGAGGTAGGACATGGTACAAGCGACGAGACTATACAACCACTACCTTCCACACAGGATGATGTGAAGGTGGGTGGCAGTGATGATAAACAAGATTAGTGTACGCCAGAGAAGAACCTCGTTCACCCTTATCAGGGCCCGTTTTTTAAAATACTTCATACCCTATCCATTTTAAAACAAATTAAAAGCTCATTAAAATCAATCTCACATGCAGGTACACGTTCACATATATATACACATACACATACATGTATATGCACATATACATATGCACACATACATACAATACAAGTACACATAAACAGACACACACACACAACACATGCATACACAAACAACACATACATACACGTGCACATACAGACACATACATACGCTTTCAGATACAAGTACATATATATATTAAATTATTAAATATGAGTATAAATATATAAATTCCAATATGGATCACTTATTTAAATAAATATATTCATTTATATTAATTATATTCACATTTTGTAATTAATATATATATATATATACTATTAATCATATTTATTGATTAATATAAAATAGAGGAGTCCATCTAAAAGAAAGCAACCATTCGAATATTAAACCATCCAAGCTTCATTGAACTACTACACGGACTCGGACAAGAATAATTTGAAACATCTAGTAAATTGTCCACAGAACACTCATATCCAATTTTGTATAAACTCACAAGCCTCCCAATCAGAGCGAAACTCAAAGATGCGTCGGGGCCTCCCAATAGGAGCGAAACTCAAAGATGCGCCCGGGATAAATCTGGGGATAGTGTTTCAACAATTTTACGGTCGGCGACAACGCGTATAGTTGAATCCAAGGACGGGAAGGGGGTACTTATATTATTTTTCTATTCACGTATCTTATACCTTTAAATTTACATATCTAATTAAAATCGTGGTTTTAAGGAAGCTCCAAGATTAGATTTTTTGGAAACATTGACGTATCTTATATCCGACGGATTTTTTTTAGATCCTTTATCCCCACTTTTACGCTTTTGACTTCATTACTTTTCTCTCTTTTAATTAATGTAATTTAGTTCCCAAATCACAAATTTGGATTAATCTCTTGAACCACCTTTTTTAACCATTTTATATATAAATAACAATATATATCCAATCGTTATATATATCAAAATAATTTTAAATACTCCAACGCATTAGATAAATATTCCACTCAAATTATTGGATTTGTGAATATCCAGCCATAGGTCAAAAAATTTTATGTTGGAAAATACTAAGAGAATATTTATCACAATTTCTTCCCAAGTAGTAATAGACCTTTGTTATTCCACTCTATCTCCTTATCCCTCAATAAAAAGTAAAATAAATTTGGGCATAGAAAATCATCAAACAATTCAGTATATCAAAATGCATCTTAAAATTCTAGATTGATTAAAAGACAGGCGTTAAAATATTACCTCACCAAGTTATTGAATTGCACCTTATTTTGAATTATTTTTCTTGACGGTTTCATTGATTTTGAAACCTTTTTCTCAACTTGTTGTAAAACCTTACTTTTTAGACCTCCAATAATTGAGGGAAGCCCCTAATCCAAAACGGTACATTTATTCATTCATTTATTTTAATTTTCATATGTATATGTATATATGTGTGTGTGCGTCTTTTTTTTTCTGAAAACAATGAGGTATCTTATACCTTAATGACACGTATAAATTTTCATAACCAAATAAGCAATACACCCAAGCTTGATTTTAAAATGGGATATCAAATTTGGAGATCCTCTTTGATTTTTAGTTGACGTGGGCCCAAAATTTTTGTATCCACCGACCTAAATCACACAATGGGAGGACTCCATAATGTGTTATTGTCATCCAAATAACTTTAAATAATTTTTATGAGTGTCATAATATATATTATGAAATTATATTTATCATAATTATTCATAAATATTAATTATTTTTAAATATCAAAATTGATTTAATCTACGGTTGGATTTGGGGAAAAACGAGCCATTAAAGGGAAAATCTGAATTGCATCCACAAAATCCAGATAATGTTTTTAACGCCACCCAATTACGGCATACTGTTACGCCAACTGTACACTAACTATGCGTTAGTCACTACCTCTAAACACCACTCACACAGTTGGCTCACATGATTAGACAAATCATGCACCAAGAGTGCTAACTAAACCTTTTTGTTCCACTTTGCACGGTTTCTCCTAGGTGGCTACACAGTTTGGCCAAACCGTGCGCCTACACAGTAGCCACTGTTTCATTTTGCACGGAGGTGTTGTGCGGTTTCTACTAATCATGCTCAAACCGTGCACCCCCAGAAAAGCCCAAAATATTTGTCAAAACTCTTCCAAACCTCCCGAAAGTTAACTCAATAACAATATATACTTACAAATACGAAAATAAAAGGTTAATTATCAAAAATCATGGGGTGCTACAAATTCACACTCAAAATTTTCACACTAAAATTTGTAGTTTAAATTTTCAATGCAAAATCACTGTAGAGACCCGATTTTTTCCTTGTAAGAATTTAAAAATATATATATATATATATATATATATATATATATCCAGATTTAGGCGCTGAAATGGTGTACGATTCCGATGCTCGTTGTGCCTAGAATTAATTTTATAAAAAAATTAAATATATTTTTTATTACGCGCACAATTAATTAAAGAAAATGAGATAACTATTGAACAGTTGATCGGATAAGAAATCATAGACTATGATTGGATCTGAAACATGGTGTTTACCATAGGCACGACATAAAAAGAGTCAACACAGGACGTTCGGATCTCTCACTTGTTGGCGGTGTGTTAAGTGGATTTATCTAATTAAATAAATAATTAAATAATTTATTTAACCTAAATGATATGTTTATAAAGATGTCATTAAAAGAAATTTGTTGAGGATGGCCTCACAATTTCTGGAATCATCGACGAGCTCTCCCTCCTCCCTTTGGAGAATCAAGACGAACGACGATGAATCCTTGGATCAACATGAATCGAAACACAACAAATGCAACACCTCCTTCCAATCGTTGTGCGAGTGTATTTTTCATTAGCGATCAATCCAAAACTGAGGTAGGGCTCACCTTTTGGTGTTTTATGACTCTAGATTAAATGTTTGAGTAGATTGATAATCGTTCTTCGATCTGTGCCCCTCCCTACAACCTTTTCATGTGCCAACGTACAGAAAAATGATTTATTTCATTTGTTTAGCTGACCCTATATCACGTTCTTGATCACTAGCCAAGAACGCTTAGCCAACAACGTTTAAAAATTTTGTTTTTGTTGCTTTTCTCCCCCATTCTTCGCGTTATTCACCGATTTTACCCATTGGTCCCAGTTCGACTTTGCTAGGAGGAATCGAGCCTCAATCGAGTCCCCAAATACATGAAAAATTGACGAAACCACACTGGATCAATGAACAAGGCATAGATCTGGGATCTTTGCCAGGTGGGGATGATCGATTCGGTTGTTGAAATTTTGGAACGAGACAAACAAATCCATGGCGGCGTGCATTTCAAATGGTTGAACCCCCACGGAGAACGATGGCCAATTTCCAGTGAACGATGGCTGGTGAAAGTGAATCACAGCCAGATCCATGAGATTCGGGAGGAATCGAGGAGGGATCTATATCGATGGGGCCTGATTTGAGGTGAGAAGGCCGTATCTGGAGATTTGGAGTTTTTGGAAAAATCTCGACTACACGCCGTGTAAAACTATGAACACACAACGTGTAGCCCCTTTTCACGGTGACTGCTAGGGTTTGTGAAAGTTAAGGATGACACAACCAGTAGTGCTTCCTCACACATTGTGTACCCTCTATTGGTTGGACAATATGTGTGGCAAACCACATGGGTGGGAGTCCATGTTGAAGTACATGGACACGGGGTTGACCACACAGGCAACATCTCATGTGGACCAACACATCGTGTACCATAGTACATGATCACGGGGTCCGAGTACAGGGACACGAGGTCCGAGTACATGGACACGACCACAACACACGACCCACTCCCCAGATAGGTTGCACACACCATGTAGTCCATTTAAACGGCGTGTATCCCTACAGATAAATAATAATATTAAATAATAAATTTAAGTTATATTAATAATAAATAATTATTATTCCAAATAATAAAGTTTACAATATAATTACTTAATTTTTGGAAAGTGGAAGAATGAGAAAAATATTATATATACATATGAAATTTTATAAAATTGAAAATAACATAAGTTTACAATATTTTAATGGTTATTATATAACTGTAAATTATATTACTTTTATTAATAAAATTTAATAAAATTTATAATCAATAATTTTTACAGTATTTATGTATAAATTAATAATATCTATATTTAGAAATCTATATCTTATAATAGTATATGTACTTATATTTTAAAATATTAATAAATAAAGTTAAATATATTTAAATTCATATATATTTATGTTATATTATTTAAATATATTTATATGTATATATTATTGTATATTATATCCAAAGTAAAAAAATTGAATTATAATATTTGATACATATAGGTAAATAAAGTGAATCTACCTAAATATATATATACATACACACATTGAAGAGTTAAAGTTTTGGAAATCAAGTTTAGAGATTTATTATATATTTGATATAGTTATAGGTAAAATTATATAATAAGTAGAACATAATAAGTATACCAAAAAAACATGTTAAGAGTATTATGTGATGACTACTCCTGAGATAACTGACCAATGAATAATTGAAATTGAATGTCTTTTTTGTGTATGTGGTTATATAATTTGTAATAATTGCATTATCTTTTTCTCGTTGATGACCTGTGAGTCATACCTCTCAAATTATGTAAGGACCCGTGTGTCCTCCTAAAAAATGTTATGTATTTCAAATCCTTAAACCCCCTAAGTTACATGTAAGTAACCTTGTAATAAAAAGGTGTCTGATAAGAGGCGTTCGACAAGAGGCGTTCTACAAGAGGCATTGATGTTTGAAAGCAGACTGATGGTTGCTGAAATATTCAATAATAGAGACTCCATGAGTTCACCCTTAGGATTTTGTTAGTTTATCATATAATGATAAACTAATCCATATAAAATGTCTCATGATCAAGTCATAGTTATTTGTTTATAAGTAATTAAAATTTGTGAAACATTTGATGGTTTGGTATAAAAGTATATAACATTTTATTAAATTTTATTTGGTAATCATACCATTTTAAATACACTTCAATAGTGAGGTTATTTATATCAATCAATATTTTAGTTATAGTTTATCACATGTAACTGTGAAAAATAAATGTGAAAGTATGAATATAAATAGATGTTTATATATATATATATATTTTATTTATTAAATATAGTTATAATTAAAGTTTCAAGATTTAGAACATAATAAATATCTTAAACAAACATGTTAGTAATCTAGAATGTTGACTGATCTTGAGATGACCGTCTAATGTAATATTGAAATTGCATGATGTATTTTTTCATATTTAATTATTTAATTTATAATAATTGGATGATCATTAGTTGATCGACCAATGTACGATTTAAATTTCATGTTGTATTTTTTTCACTTATATAATTTCTAATAATTGCATTTTATTTTCCTTGTTGATGACCTATATTTCATCCCTCTCTCTAAGTATGTAAGGACATGTGTTTCTGCTTAAAAAATGTTGTGTATCTCAAACTCCTAGACCACCTCTTTTTCATGTGAGTATCATTGTAATAAAAGGTCATTTGACAAGAAGGGTTGTTTTTTGAAGATAAATTTTTACACCATGCCTGAGAGGAGACTGATGCTTGCAGAAATATGAGATAATAGAGGCACTAAGACCCCCTAGGTTTTGGTTGGTCTATCAAATAATGATAAACCAATCCATATAAAAAGTATTAAGATCAAGTCAATTATTTAATCATAACCAATTTATACATTTTAAATTTTTCCTAATATATTATATAATATTTTATTAATTATTTTTTTCTAGGTAATCATGTGTGTGCAAATATATTTCAAAGGTGAGGTAATTTATACAAAGTAGGGTTTTAGCTATAGTTTTCCACCAGTAAGAGTGGTTAGTCTTCATGATTGTGTGACATTAGATGATGTTCATAAGAATATTCATAGTCGGTTAAAATTGAGGGCTGATCAATCAATTACTTCAATTACACATCAACATATTCAATATCCTAAACATTTTTGGCACACTTAGTATCCTCTAATCGATAATGAGGATTGTATGGATGCATCATTATTATTCAGTAAGTAGTGTGGTAAAGGTCTAATGGAATTATATGTCGTGATTTATGATATTTATGAGGTACAACCTACTTCTACATAACCATTTTTTGTGAGATACATAGAAGCTGATCCTTCACAACATTCTCATTCATTTCCCGCTCATATTACTCATGTGTATGAAGAATATGGTATGAATTTGGAAGGAAATGTAGAGGATATGCATGTGTGTACTTCCGATTTACTAAATTAAAGTTTATTTGATGAGGAAGTATCTGGTGAGGCATCAAGAGATGATGTGGGTAAGGGTGATGTGGGGAATGAAACTTCTAAGGTTCCTCTGAAAGATTGGAATCTACCAGTTGGTGGTAATCATCCTATACTGTCAACTTCCTTATTTGAATGAATTTCGTGTGCACATCATTTTGAGATGGATGTCATTACATCATCTTCTAAATTCCCTATAATTATAGGAAATAGATCTATATCAACTGATAACACAATCTATGTTAGTAAAGGATTTAAAAGTAATGTTGACTTGAAAATGTGATAAAACAGTACCACATAGAATGACATTTTTCATTTGTGATTTATGAGTCGAAGAAGGAAAATTTTCTCATTTGATGTGACAAAGATGGGCCAAAATTTAAATTCTGAATGATGGAAATATATAATAAATTTTTTGAATGATGAAAGATTAACAAATTATAATGCCCACACTCTTGTGTACATCAAATCTAATCACAAGATCACTCTTCACATGTTGCAGAGTTTATATGAACTATTATTGTAGAGATTATACGAACATGTCAAAACGTTCATGTGTCCCTTGTTTAGGAATGAATACAATAGTTGTTTAACTATAATATATCCTATGATAAATCATTTAATTCAAAGGAAAAGGAAATTATAAAAGTGTATGGTGATTGGGATGAATCATATGAAATGTTACCACAACTTATGGGATTTTTGTCTCTCAATAATTAGATTATTTGTCATTTGGACATTGTTGAATATGTATCCCCTAATCACTGAGTTGATTAATCAATGGTAAAATTCAATCATATTTTTTGGGAATTCATACCATTTATCGCTACTTTCCTATATTGTAAGTAATTAATTCAAGTTGATGAAACATTTCTTAATGGAAATTATACATGTGTTATACTTGTTGGTTCCACACAGGATGCTAATCATTATCTCCTACCACTTGAATTTTCTATTGTTAAAAAGGAGAATTTTTAATCTAGGACTTGTTTTTTGGCATGTATACGCATTCTTGTCAAAAAAAACTAGGGAGTGTGTCTAATATCTAATCTCCATCAAGAAATTTCAAAGGATGTTAATAATGATGAGGATTCATGGGGAGAACCAAATGTTTATCATCAATATATCATTAGTCATATTGAAAGTAATGCGAAAAATAATTTTCAATATGGGGTAATAAAGAAGGCGATCATCAAGTTGGTATGTTTTCTTGAACATGCTTTTTTAAAATAATTTTTTTTATCTTTTTAAATACATTATTCTCTTATGGTTTCAACATATGAATCCCAACAAGAAAGGTCGAATAAACATGTTGAAAAAAATCAAAGGTATGATCAAGATGTGTATGATTATATGATGCATATTTCAAAGTATAAATAGTCATTGGAAAATGATGGTGGCAGGAGATATGGTCATATAACCACTAATATAGTGGAGTGCATAAATGGGGTCTTCAAGGGTGTGCACAAACAACCCATGATATGGTTATTACACGATTTATTATATATATATATATATGAAGTACTTTGTTGAATGGTCCCAATATCCCTATCATAGGATGCAAAATGGACGTGTTTTACTCAGAATTTCCAATGTTCCATTGATTATATATTGCATGATGCATCATCATTTCATGTTCTAACCTTTGAATAGGTATAGAGTTTCTTTTAGGTAAGATATTTCTGCAATTGAGTTATAGGAAATAATGGTAATGTTCTTGTGGTCATGTTGGATAACATGTATAGTGATTGCGACAAATTCTAAGCTTTGATATTTCCATGGGAACATGTTGTTTCAGCTTTTTCACCAATGAACATATCATGAGATCCCTATGTTGACCTGATGTATCACATGAGCACTCTGATTAACTATTATAGTGCACCTTGGATGTCTATTGGTGAATTTCATTCTATTACCTTTCCTGCTGAACTGACGAATGTCATCCCTGATATTTTCAGGTTTCGTATTTTGAATTGTTCATTTATGATTTTTTTTCATTTCTATTGTTTTTAAATTATTGTCTTGATATTACCAAGTTGTTACCCTAGGGAATACCGAAGTCTACTCGAATCAGAAATGAGGTGGAATCACCTTGGCAACAAGGAGGGGGGCTACGATGCAACATTTGTCCCACAGTAGGTCATACTCGTATGTGATGTCCCCAAGTGGCTGGATAGAGCTCCACTTCCCATCATCCATGATCGAGTTTATGTATTTTATCATGAATGTGTATATTTTTTCACATGTGGGCATTTCATTAATGAATCCTTTTATTTATGACTTACTATATTTATAACCTATTTCAAATCTGGTTTGTTCATTTCTGAATTAAATCATAAATAATATTTTGATACTTTAACTATAAAAAAAATAGGAAACGAAAAATAAAAAAAGAGATTCATCCCAAAAATTAATTTTCTTCAAATTCTTCATTAAATTCACATGCTCGATTGAATATATCATATAGCCAAATGTTCTATGTGGGCTTTTCATCACAGTTGATTTACATAAAAATATTTATAAATAAATTAAACATTATAGGAGATCATTAAAAAAATAAATTTATAGACTAAGCCAACAACATCAGTCACATATATTTGTTTACCTCTTTTTCATCTTAATGCTGAATTATATATGCTAATTGTCTGCCTCATTTTACTTATTGTAGTTTTTCAAAAAATAGTTTACAAATTTTATTTAATTAAATATAAAAAATTAATGATGATATCAAATGTATAGATGGAAAGTCTTCCAATGATCACAATCTAAGATAGGTATGTTTCACAGTTGGTTTTAGAGGGACGTATAGTGCCTACTTTGAGTATACATAGATATAATCATTTCCATCACGTTACACCACCTCCCGCTATCATCCCTCATCTTCATCATGTTGGGTTCTACGATGTAGCGATTTGTGACTTCACATTTATAGATCATCATCTCATTAATGCACTCATAGATAGATGGAGGCTAAATACACACACATTCCATTTTACAGAGGGGGAGATGACTATTACACTCCAAGATGTGTCTATTATGTTAGGCCTCCCCATAAATGGTGTAGTTGTGACAGGCCGAGTGGGTGAAAATTGGTTTGATATGGTTCATAGAATATAGAACATTGAGTTTCATAATGATGGAAGGTCCATCATCGATAGTAGATTATTCTTACTATGGATAAACCAGCACTTCGCTCATATAGCTAATTATGCCGACGAGATCATCATGCTGTGATTTGCACGTGCATAAATTTTGATGCTGATCGATGGCATGATATTCATAGATCATTCAACTATAGTTATACATTTGATGTATTTACCTTTATTGGAGGACTTGGAAAAGGTAGGGAGGTATAGCTGGGGGTCTGCATGTCTCACATATACATACTCGACATTATGTAGGGCATCCTGCATCGATAAGATGAAGATCATAAGATGTGTTATTCTTAAACAGATGTGGATATGCGAGTACATCCCTCACTTAGCTCCACATGCACACACGCTATTGCATTCTGATATTGTAGAAGTGTCTCTATGTGGATGATGGTATGTTATTCCTTCCATATAATAAAAAATTAAATGTATAACTTTCTATTATGAAATATAACTATAACAATGTTATCTATAGGTGGAGTTAGACACATCGACATTCATATACAGCCAGACACGATGTCTATACTTACATACTTATGCTGGACATTCTTCGACCAGACAACGTAAGAGGTTGTTAATTATATAGTTAAATCATAATTTTGTATTATGCGTGTTTTCATTTATTAATTGATTATTATTATTTTTTTAGATTTCATGGATTTCATATATTGAGGTTTTCATCCAAAGTATCCCACCATATTGTACATTGATACTTGTTGTTGGCTCATTCATTATTCCTCTGATTCATTTTCATATTGTTGAGTGACATCAGACTCATTTGGTTATGAGTCAGTTCAGATTCTATCATCCCATTCATTCACTGCCTAGTCGGTTAGCTTCACTTCATACCCTAAAGATGTTAGTGAAGCGATACAATGACTGGAGGACATATCATGCAAGATATACCGAGCTATGAGACAAATGACATGAGTCATGATTACGAGGGTCCAACACAATATGTATGCATTTATTTAATCAGTTGGATTCTGCACCCCAGTACCGCATGTCCCAAGTGATATTTCTTACATGGAAAGGATGGGGATATCATGTCTTGGTAATAATTCTTCCTTCCACACTTGAATAGTTTTTTTATTAGCACTACTTAATCGCATAATTGTTTTTACAGGATGCCCATATCACTAATCTACTTCACATATATGATCTAGTAGAGGGAGGTTCATTTGACCAGACATATTTTTATACATCTATGAAAGAGTTTCTTCCTCACATAGACGATATTTATCATGTGATTTTCTTTGATCTACCAGAGGATGATGATGCTGTTGTGCCTGAGAGTCTGATATAGATGTTTCAGGGGTGAAGAACCTGTTATAGATGCAAATGTGGAACATGAGAAGAGTGTTCATCATGATCATGCAGATGATCCTCCAACTCCTTTTACATATGCGCCACAACCAGAGGCACAGGCACAGATACGATCTATTAGCATGTCAGATTTTGTTGCAGAGATAGAGGTTGATTGGCCTGTGCTACATTCTTTATTATCCTCTGATCCACAGATATCCATAGCACAATAGTCATCTTGTTCAAATGTTGGCGAGAGTTCCATCCAACATCCACTATCCTTAGAGGTAGGACATGGTATTGGTTGCGAGTCTGTACATCTTCTCCCTGCCACATAGGATGATGTGAAGGTGGGTGTTGGGGATGATATAAAAGAGCAACATATGCCAGAGCAGAGACGAAGACAGACATCACATGGACACATTATATAAACACCTGATTGTAGGATTGGGGAGCATCCAGGCCACAGACGTATATTAGATTAATACATGTTATATGTTTTTCTAATCATTTTTTATACATTATTTAAAAAAAACTAATATATTACATAATGTTGCATAAATTGATTAATTGATATAATTGGAAACTGATACAACTAATTTTGAACAAATAAGAAACATTAATATTAATAACTACATTGGTAATAATAGTAATTACTATTTGTTATTTAAATTTGTTCTTCTTAGTAATATTATCCATATTATATATAATAAAAAATATTCTTAAATTTATTATGAAATATTATTATTATTATTATTTTGAATTAAATAAATATTATTAATATTTAATAATTTATTTAGGATGACTATTTATTATATATAATATGGATTATAATACTAAGTATTAATAAAATAAATAATCATCTTAAACTAACAATTAAATATTAATAATATTATTGTTTTCAATTCTATAATTATAATTAATAATAATAATAAATATTATCTTATTTATTATATAAGTAATTAATTAATAATATAACACAATATATTAATAAAAATATAATTATTAATTAGTAAATATTTTTCTAAATAAAAATTATTTTATTTAAATTATTATACAATAAATATTACCTATAATGCTATTAATTATATTAATACCACATTAATATATTATTAATTATTAATAAATAATACATTTTATAATTAATAAATAATTTACGTATTAAAAAGATACTAATTATTATATCAACAAAAAAATTTACAAATATTTATAATTAAAATTTTGAAAGAATAATATAATTATTAACTAATAAATATTTTTCTAAATACAAATTATTTTATTTATATTATTATATAATATATACAAGATATATTGTTGTTAATTATACTAGTAACATAATAATCTATTATTAATTAATAACAAATAATATAATTTAAAATTAATAAAAAAAATTACATATTAATATATTCCTAATAATTATATCAACCAAAAAATTAACAATGACTTATAATTAAAATCTCATAAATAATAGTTTTTGTAATATTAATTAATTAATAACATAATAATATAATATTAATTAATAACAAACAACACAATTCATTATTGATAAATGTATTACTTATTATCAAATTGGTAATATTTTATATCCACAAACGAATTAAAGAATATTTATAACTATTATTTGTAGAAAATAATATTAATAATAAATATTATATTATTCATTAGATAAATAAATTAATAATATATATATAAAGGGGTTTTAACAAATTTCATGCCTCTTTGGTTGAGAGGGAGAAGCATGAACCATGTTCATGCTTCTTAGGGGCCATTTTTTAAAATACTCCATACCCTATCCCTTTAAAAAAATTAAATACCCATTAAAATCAATCCCACATACACATACATGTTCATATATATATACACATACACATAAATTTACATACATATATATTCACATATACATATGCACACATACATACAATACACATACACACACACACAACACATGCATACACATACAATAAAAACATACACGCGCACATACAGACACATACATACACATACATACATACGCATATAGATACAAGTAAGCATATATTGAATTATTTAATATGAATATAAATATATAAATTCTAATAAGGATAACATATTTAAATAAATATATTCATTTATATATTATATAATTTTTTAAATAAATTATTAATATGTCATATTTATATTATTTATATAAAAAAATTTTAATTAACAAATATAGATACACTATTAATCATTTTTATTGACTCTTATAAAAAACAGGACTACAACTAAAAGAAAGCAACCATTCTAATATTAAAACATCCAAGCTTCATTGAAGTATTACACAGACTCTAAGATGAATAATTTGAAACATCTAGTAAATTGTCCATAGAACACTCATATCTACTTTTGTATAAACCCACAAGCCACCCAATTAGAGAGAAACTCATATATGTGGCATGGATTCATAGGTATGGCCCTTGGGAAAGCCCTACAAGCCCCTAGGAAAGGGAAAGAGACAAGAAAGTAAAAAAAATACAAAGGCAGGGAAAAAATTTCACCCTTTTACTATAGCGCTTAATGCATTTTAGGGAAAATTTTCTTATGCTGGTCTTGAGAAATGGAATTTATCAGGCTGTTCCTATGGATAAATCTCATGAGAGTGTTCCCATTTTATGATCTCTTGGATGGCTAGATAAAAAATCATTATAGACACGAATTTATTAAGGTAGGGTTGGGTGGAGGGGTTACCGTGTTGGGCGCCTCTTCAAATGGTTCCCCCACGGTTTCTCTATTAATGATGTGTTTTTAATGCGGGTTAAGACCATGTGAATTAATTCACGTAGAGACGTTTTTTTGACGTGGCGATACATCTTCATGCGGACTGTTTTTCTATAAACGGAGGCAGTGACAAGGATTTTACAGGACATCCACAATATCAATAGTAGATCCAATTTGGTGATATTCTTTCATCAACAGTTATTTTTCCTTTTCATTGGAGAGTATTACTTTTGAGATCCCTTCCATTTTTGAGGAGTCTATACCATGTACTTCTTCATTTTAGTGGATTCCTCTTTCTGGACTAGGTCCTGTGGTTTTTCCCTCATTCGGTTTTCCATGAAAAAATTTCATGTATCAATATTTATATTTTTACACATTTATTTTTGGGTCATTGAACATATTCTTTTGTTTGGAGGAAAGATATTATTTTAGTTGCGTGTTCGCGTTTCTATTGTTTGTGTGTTCGTCGCCTTTCCGTATTTCCCAACATATGGTATTAGAGGAGGTTGATGTCCTCGGTTTCAGAACACGGTGGAAGACATCTGGTGGAGCGGGTTTTTTTCAAGGACTCGAAGGATGCGATTGGAAGAAAGTGGCAGTACCAGAGGTTTTTTTGGGATATCGAAAGTCTGATTGACTAGCATGAGTCATGAGGCATGTTCCGTTGTGAATGACAGTCAGAGTTTGATTTTGGATTTCTTTTTACTGGGGAAGATGATATTTTTTTATCAAAAGTGAAAACGGGTTGGCGATGATCCCCACTTGAGTTAGAGGAGTTTTTTGGGCGCCTTCTCAAATGGTTCCCACACAGTTTCTCTATTAATGAGGTGTTTTTAACGCAGTTTAAGACCACATGAATTAATTCATGCAGAGATGCGTTTTTGACATAGAGACACATCTTCACGCAGATTTTTTTTCTATAAAAGGATGCAACAACAAGGATTTTATAGGACATCCACAATATCAATAGCCGAGCCAATTTTGTGATAGTATTTCATCAATGATCATTTTTCCTTTTCATTGGAGAGTATTACTTTTGAGATCCCTTCTATTTTTGGGGAGTCTCTATTATGTACTTATTCATTTTAGTGGATTCCTCTTTCTGGACTAGGTCCCGTTGTTTTTCCCTCATTGGGTTTTCCATGTAAAAATTTCCGGTATCAATAATTATTTTTCTGCACATTTATTTTTGGGTCGCTGCGCATATGCTCTTGTTTGGAGGGAAAGATTTTATTTGTGTTGCATGTTCGTTTTTCTTTTTTTTGTGTGTTCGTCGCTTTTACTTCTTTCCCAAAATTTGGTATCAGTGCAGTTGATGTCCTCGGTTGCAGAACGTGGTGGAATACATCTAGTGGAGCAGTTTTTTTTCAAGGACTCGATGGATGTGATCAAAAGATAGCAGCGGTACCATAGGTGTTTTTGGGATATCGAAAGTCTCATTGACTAGCATGAGTCACGAGGCGTGTTCCTTATTTGATGAAAGTCAGAGTTCGGTTTTGGATTTCTTTTTGCAGGGGAAGCTGATATTTTTTTCCTAAGTGCAAAAGGGTTAGCGATGATCCCCACTTGAGTCAGAGGGGGAGTTTGTTGGGTGCCTCCTCAAATGGTTCCCACATGATTTTTCTATTAATGAGGTGTTATTAATACGGGTTAAGACTGTGTGAATTAATTCACATAGAGACGCATTTTTTACATGGCAAAAAATCTTCACTCGGATTGTTTTTCTATAAAAGGAGGCAACGACAAGGATTTTACAGGACATCCACAATATCATTAGCAGATCCAATTTGGTGATAGTATTTCATCGACGATCATTTTTCCTTTCCATCGGAGGGTATTACTTTTGAGATCACTTCCATTTTTTGAGAGTCTCTACCGTGTACTTATTCATTTTACTGGATTCCTCTTTCTCGACCAGGTCTTGTGGTTTTTCCCTCATTGGGTTTTCCACGTAAATTTTTTTGGTATCAGTCTTTATTTTTCTGCACATTTATTTTTGGGTCGTTTCACCTCTCCTTTTGTTTGGAGGGAAAGATTTTATTTCCGCTATGTGTTCACTTTTCTGTTGTTTGCGCGTTCATCGCTTTGTCGTCTTTCCCAACATAACATATGACGGAAAGGCTAATGGTTTTGTAGTGCATAGGGTTAGTGTCGGTAACAAGCAGGGTGGCGTTGTTGGTCTTGCATTTGGACTTGGGTTCTGGGATGGGTTTCCATTGTTTGGTTTTGGGTTTGCATATGACAAGGCTAGAGTGGTTTCGGTAGCATAGTAACCCTTGGTGTGACGATGTCATTATATCCACTAAAGGTGATATAAAATCCAATGATAGCAACTCTTCAGTAAAAAGGTTAAAACATAAGCACAAAGGATTTCGTCACTCCTAACGAATGGAATGATATAACCCGACAATGTTCGGTTTCTTAGAGCGTGACACTTTTGCAAAAATTGACTCATAAGTTAGGAGATTCTACTTCTTGAATACCAATCGGAGAGTGAGGATGTGTAGTGGAACTCGTGTTAGGATATCCATCAGAATATCATAAGGCAACTACGGGTGGTGAAACCCAATTGCTGGGATGATCTCCATTGATGCCCAAGTAAAGAAGTTATTTTTAATAGGAGAACTGGCGTGAATCCAAGGACGGGAAGGGTATACTTATATTATTTTTCTATTGACGTATCTTATACCTTTAAATTTACATATCTAATTAAAATCTTGGTTTCAAGGAAACTCCAAGTTTATATTTTTTGGAAACATTTACGTATCTTATATCCATCGGATTTTTTTTGATCCTTTATCTCTATTTTTATGCTGTTGACTTCATTATTTTTCTCTACTTTAATTAATTTAATTTATTTATCAAACCGAAAATTTGGATTTCTCTCTTAAACTTCATTTTTAAATCATTTTATATATAAATAACAATATATATCAAATCGTTATATAGATCAAAATTATTTTAAATACTCCAATGCATTAGATAAATATTCCACTCAAAATATTAGAATTTGTGAATATCAAACCATATGTCAAAAAAACTTTATGTTGGAAAATACTAAGATAATATTTATCAAAATTACTTCCCAAGTATTAATATACTATTGCTATTACACTCTATCTTCTTATTCCTCAATAAAAAGTGAAATAAATTTGGGCACAGAAAATCATCAAACATTTCAGTATATCAAAATGTCTCTTAAAATTCTATATTGTTTAAAAGATAAGTGTGAAAATATTACCCCGATAGGATATTGAATCACGCCTTATTTGGAATTATTTTTCTTCACACTTAGGATGATTTTCAAATCTTTTTCTTGAACTGGTTGTAAAACTATAATCTTCAGACCCCCAATAATTGAGGGAATCCATTAATTCAAAAGCGTTCATTTTTGTATATTTATTTTGCACCAGTAACTTGCATTTCTCCCTTAAATCCTAACCCTATCCCACCTTTAAATCGTTGCACACCCAATCCAAATCACACATTTAAATTATCACTTTTTTATGATATTTTACCCCCTGATTCCACTCTATCCAATCTATTGAAATCACCATTTTCACGCTTTTGACTCCTTTAATTTTCTATATTTTAATTAATTTTATTTAATTCCCAAACCACAAATTTGGAATTATATGAAATCCACCATTTTTTAATCATTTCTTATATATATATATATATTATTACTTTTTTTCTCTCTTTTTTTCACAAATCATGACAAATATATATATTATTTTTTGCAAAATTTGCCAAAAAAGCTTCACAACCATTCAAAATAATGAAAATTATTTGTATGTATGTGTGTGTGTGTATTAAATTTTATTTTTTTACTTTTTTTTTCACAAATCGTGACAATTTATATATTATTTTCTGCAGAATTTGTAAAAAAAGATTCACAACCACTCAAAACAAAGAAATTTATATGTATATATATATATAATATGACAAATAAAATGAAACATATTCTATATTTGTAAAATAATTTAACTGTGAAAATCTCAATGCGTAATAAAATTAAACCAATGCTAACATAATCAAATCAATAAATTTCATTGATGTAATATTCTTAATGGATTTTCATTATTTTAAACTATGTATTACTAAATTTTTTGAAAATAATTTTTAAATTCAATAATATTGAATTACTTATAATTAAATAAACCTTGATAAATTTCTCATACAACTAGAGAGATATCAAAAGAATCCCTCCACACTTGAAAATGAAAAGGTGTTTGGAAAAAATTTGGGCTTTTACAGGAACATTATAATGAATTATATTAAAAATAGTTGGTCGGAAACATGGAATATCCTTCAACAACCCCAACATCTTATTAAACATATATTAAAATATTAATATATATTAAAAATATTGTGAATCATATTTCCATAAAATTCATATTTGTGGACAATAATTTATAAATTTTATTTTCTAAAATATATACTATAATATCAAATTTCAATTATTTCATTTTAAAATTGTGGTTTTATTTTTTAATTTATAATTTTTTAAATTCATCCATTGCATATAGTACACGCACAAATTTCATACATGAATTATATATATAATTATTATTTCAATAAATTTTTCTTTTGAAATTTCAATTTTCCATGATTTTATATATCATAAATTTTAAACATATTCAAATATAACTATATATATATTAGAATATCTTTAAATTTACATATCTAATTAAAGTCATGGTTTTATGGAAACTCCGAGATTAGATTTTTTTTGGAAACAATGGCATATCTTATATCTGTTGGATTTTTTAGATCCTTTATCCCCCCTTTTTGATCCCCGAAAACGATGTTTTCAAAAAAAATTAATTTAGTTCCCAAACCATGAATTTGGATTTATCTCTTAAACCACTTTTTTTAATCATTTTATATATAAATAAAAATATACATCAAATCATTATATATATGAAAATTATTTTAAAAACTCCAACGCATTAGATAAATATTTCACTCAAATTATTGGAATTTGTGAATATCCATCCACATGTAAAAAAAATAGGTTGGAAAATATGAAGAGAGAATATTTATCACAATTTCTTCCCAAGTAGTAATAGATCTTCATTATTCCAATCTATCTCTTTATCCCTCAATAAAAAGTGAAATAAATTTGGGCATATAAAATCATCAAACATTTTGGAATATCAAAATGTCTCTTAAAATTATAGATTGTTGAAAAGATGAGTGTTAAAATATTACCTCAATATGTTGTTGAATTACACCTTATTTTGAATTATTTTTCTTGATTGTTACATTGACTTTAAAATCATTTCCTTAACTGGTAGTAAAACCATAATTCTCAGACCCCCAATAATTGAGGGAAGCTGCTAAACCATACTTCTCACAAATTTATTCACCTTTCAACTTCATTAATCTTTTGATAATTTCTGGTGAGATTGTGCTAATGGGAATAATCATCTGCATTAGATATCTTTGGAGAATTTCTGTTCCCCTAAGGCATGAGGTGGCATGGGATTTCATGATTTGAATGTTTTTAACAATGCCCTCTTGGCCAAACAAGGATAACACCTTTTACAAAACCTGGATAGCTTGTGTGCTAGTGTTTTCAAAGATAAGTACTTTCCCCATGATGATTTCTTGTCATCTAGTTTGGGCCCCCAGCTGAGCTATTTATGGAGGAGATTTTAGGGTTCAAAGGTGATCTTGAATCATGGAATTTTTTAGAGAATTTTTGGAGGTGGTTCGATCAATATCTGTCATGGTCCTGGCATCCTAGTTTGGAGGGATTGATTCTCGCTTCTTCGCCTATGCACGACCATGAGCATGTGGTTGTCAGAGAGCTACTAGTTGATGATCTTTCTAGCTAGGATCTTCAGAGGCTTGATATTTGGTTCACTGAGTCCCATCGTAAGGCTATCATAGAGGTTCCAGTGGTCCCTGATGCTGGTACGGATAAGTTGTGATGGTCCTTCGACTCATTTGGGTGTTATACTATTCGTTCGGGCTATAGGGCGTGTGTTACGAGTGGTAAAGATACTTGGCCCCCATTTGGAAACATATCTGGAATCTTAATGCTCCACCAAAGGCCAATATTTTCTGTTGGAAAATGTGTAGGGGTATCCTCCCCGCATATGCTCGCATGGTTGATAGGCACCTATCGGATAACGGCATGTGCCTGCTCTGTGGGAGTATGATAAAGGCAGATTTCCATGCCATTTTCTCCTACCCCCATGTCATCGGGCTCTGGTAAACATGTGTGTCACGGTATCTAATTCAATGGAGGAATATTGGGGATGCGAGTCTCATTGTCGGAGAATGGTTCAAATCATTACCTTCTTAGATTATCACAGGGTTGTGTATCTGAGATTGGATTATTTGGTTTCACCATAATTCCTTCATTTTCAAGAATTTTGTTAAAGATGACAGGGTTTGGGTTTTTAGGATTCACAATTGGGGCTCTCAACAGCTTGAGGTTAAGGGGGATCATCCACCCTCACCTGTTCATTCCCCTCCTGTCAAATTGCTTCCCCCCCGTGGGCATTCTCAAACTTAATACTATTGTGGATTCTCCTAGGTATTATTCTATTGGATTAGGGGAAGTCCTCTAGGATCATGCTAGCTTAATTATTGTGGCTCTTCATTCCTCAAACATTGATGGTTGGTCTCCTCTTGTAGTAGAGGCTATGGCTATTGGGAAGGGTATGCAGTTCATCTATTCTCATGGATGGAAGGATGTTGTGGTTGAATCTGATTGTCAATTTATTATCAATGCATTAATGGAGGATGAAGGTTGCCACCAATCATATGGGTCCATTACCAACATCATCAGACCCTTGGTGCCTTTTTTCTCTTCCTGTTGTCTCTCTTTTTTTAGGAGAGAGGGTAATCGTGCAACTCATTTTATGGATGCCTTTGGGAATGTAATGACCCAATGTTTCATCAATGGAATTCCCTTATTATATTTATGCTTTATAGTATAATCACATTATAAAAACACAATTTCATATCATGATAATAAATACAATGTGACCTTTAAACATAAGTTTGTCACTTCTATGATTTGAATTTCAAAAATATGACATACACAGTTGCGATCAGTAAGTTATTTGGAGTCTAATATGACCAACTTAATTTTTTTTGTGAACAGTAACATACCCATATAAATAGTAATGTTACCCTTATGAATAGTGACATACCCTAATGAATAGTTACCTTACATATGATAGTATATAAATAATATTTAAGTGAAAGTATGATGTACTTATAATTTTGGAATATGTAAATAAATGTTTTAAAACTGTTTTTTAGAATAAATTATGATTTTAATTCAATATTAAATTAATCATATTTAGAAAATTATTTTTGAAAAATGGATTTCATTTTTGGATTCTACATGTTAAAAAATGGTTAGGGTGAATTTTTGATATTTTTCTGATATACTTGATTGTTTGATGAATAATAAAATATGTTAATTTACCATATATATACATTATAAACTAAATAGACTATTCCTAGAATCATGGTTGATGCCACCACCCTTAGTTCTAATTCACATGACCCATTTACTTTTTTTGGTCATGTAATCATCACTATTTCTGGTCTTGAGGAAAATTAATAAACTAATGATTAAAAAATTATGAAAACCCCCCTCTCCTCCACTATAACCCCCCCCCCACTCCCTCTTCTCTTCACTCCTCCCAAGCCCTGTTCCTTCACTATATTCTGCCCAAATATATCCCCATGCTTTCTCCCCACATCCAACAGCTTTTTGCTTCCTAAAAAGACCAAAACCTCTCCCCTTAAGAATCTCTCAAGGAAGGTTAATTTAAGAGGTAAAATTCCTCTTATTTTATTTCATTTTTAAGTTCCTTTGTTCTCTTTTCTTTCCTAACCTATACTCATCCAAATGGTATGAGAAATCCAGTACCATACGTGTACTAGAATATTTTTTTTCTAATGGGATATTTCATTATCATCTCTCCTTTCCTGACCTTTTATTTGAAAGAAATGAAAACACCATTTGAGATGTGTTGATTTAGCACATTCAAGGACAACAGTTTATCAATTTCTATTATCATCTTTAATTCTGGTCATGAAAAAATTTGTGTTATGGTTGAACCAGATTATTATATATTTAATATATCCTAGTTAAGGTTCTTTAATTTTTTTTTACAAATGGTATTAAGTTATAATGAAAAACATGTTTGTTGTAATCAAAACCCACTGATTAACCAAAACGGCTGTCACTAAGGTTTTATATAATAATTCATCTTCACTCCCTATAACTAAATTAATTTTTATAACCATGTAATCTCCTGAATGTTCACTAATAACATACATATTTAATTCTGGACAACCACTTTCATCATACGTGTTTATCCAAACATGAATATAAGTAAACCAATCTTGAAAACCAAGAAAACAAATGGTCCCAAACAATGAAATTGAACAACTTAACCCATTAAAAAGGTCATGAATGAACTTAAAAAGGTTATAATAATTTATTTACATATAGAATAGGTTCTTAAATTATTAATTAATAAACATAATTTTTTTATTCAGTTCATTAATAACAGGTGGAGAATACCAACGGATTTAAGGAAAGGGATCCTCTCCATTTCACTGTTAATCAAGATTGTCCTCTAGGATATGACTTTTTATGTGTAATCCCAAATGATGGGGTATAATTTTTTACCTTCCGCATACTTCCCTCATGATGTATAAGTTATTATAAACCCCTTTTATCTCTCATGAATCCTTCATAGGTACACCTGATACCATGTCGATAATCCGCAACGAATTCTACCCGAACCTCCTTTGTTCTTTCAGGTTGCCTTACATTTCTTTATATCAAAATGGAATTATATTATATATTTATGTGAATATTCTAAATTATGTTTATTTTTACAAAATTAATTTATCAATACCTTTTCATCACTCTCTTTTGGGGATATACATGTTTTTAAAAGATCACATCCTTAGTACTTTTCGATAAGAAAACCTGTTTTAAGGGAACTTCATGAATTCTTACCTGATTTCAAGTGCACTCTATATTCTATTTCAAGCCACCATTTTCATTATAAAATATGTTTTTTTATTAAAACCTTCTTGGTTTACTTTTGGTTTTATATAAAAATTTGTTCCCATTTCTATCTTAAAGGCTCTATAGTGTTTTCCTTAAAAACACACTAAAATGTTTTAATTCTAAAGTTTATTAAATAATTTTTTTACAAGTTTTCAATTCTGTTTGACATAAATTATCATGATATATGCCTTTTCAACTTATGAATCTCCATTTATAATTTGATTCCTTTCTTTCTTGGACACTTTTATGCTACACCCATTTATTATGCTTCATGACATGATTGTGATACCCATTTCTTTGTGTGGGTACCCTTATGTTATGAATGGTTGATTGTGTATGATTATTTATGTGGAAAGAATAATCATGAAAATGTTAATATGAGTGTGCCCAGATAGTGCTTCAATGTATTGGGTAAAGTTAAGTCTCATGAGATGTTATGTGCAACGGTCTTCGCGGTTAGCCTTGGCTTGTACTACCATGGGAAACGATCTTGGCAGTTATCCTTGACTCGTACTAAAGTCATGTGTTATGTTTCTGACACATTTATATGATCCCACATTTATATGATCCCATGTTTATGTGATCCCATGTTCATATGATCTAATGTTTATATGATTCCATGTTTATATGATCCCATGTTTATATGTTATGATTTTATATGTTCAACGATTTTGATATCATTATGTCATGCCTCCTAACCCATGTGCTTAAGATTTATTCTTAGGTTCATTCCCTTACTAGGCCATTTAGATCATCCCTTTGTTCATGTGTTCCTCAGGGTACCCTGTGCAGATGTAAGGGCTCAAATAAAGTTAGGATCTCTTTATGAATATTAAATAAAGAGGTTTTTTTTGGTCCTATGATTTCAGTTTATGTACTTATTCTTCCAAGACACTAGACTTAATGATCTTTGGATTGTACTCTAATTTATAATTATTTATAAAATCATGTAATGTTATGTAAAAAAGGATAGGGTCTCTATAGTGGGTATTAGAGGATGGTCTATTTATGGAGATTAGGAATAGATAACTTTACTAAGAACCTTAAGGATGATATGAAGTATAAGAAAAAATACCTAAATTTTAGTAAGTATAGAGTAAGTGGTTTATAAATAAAATACATCCCTTTCTGGATACAAACAGGTAGATGCTGCTCTGGAATAGATGCACCTAGGAGTGAAAACTCCGACAAGGAGTTTCGTGCTTGACCTAGGGTATCCTGGTACACGATAATGGGTCTTACTACACTCTTGGTTTGATACTCCTGAGGGATATTCTTTAGTAGATTCATGGTCTTAGTACAAGCCATTATTAAGGGAAAAATCCCATAAGAATATAAGTTAAGAAATAGATCAAGGGTAACCTAGATTTAAACCTAAGTAATCACAAGTTAGGATATACTTTTCATTTACAAGTTTATCCTTATATGTTCAAAGTTTTATTTTTTATGACCAATAGTTAAGTATTCAAGCCACCTAATTATGCATTCTTTTTTATAGTTAATGGTGAGAAATAAAAGAACATGTGTTAGAAATCAATGTGATAGGCAATGTGATGATTTCCCTAATGATATGACTGATATGATGGGAACGAGTGCTCAAAACTCCATGAAAGTACTTGCTCAGTTGGCTCAAGTTATGAATAATAACTTGAATCATGTAGAAATACATACTCCTCCAAGGAAAGAGCAAGTTGTTGTTGAATCCTTCATGCAGAAAAGGCCTCTCTTGTTTAGTGGATCTTCCAATCCCCTCCTCACAAAACAGTGGATTAACTCCATTGAAAATATATTCTCTATCCTCCAGTGCTCAAAAGAAGAGAAATTTGTACCATCGGACTATCATTTTGATAGGGAAGATGATCAGTGGTGAACACTAATCAAGAATATGAATCCCTAAGAGGAAATTGATTCCATTAATTGAGATGAATTAAAGAAAATGTTTTTTAATAAATATTTTCTCAGAACCCTCCATATCAAGATGGAAAGAGAGTTGCTCGGACTCAAGAAGAAGGAAGATGAGTCCATCGAGTTGTATGAAGCAAAATTTACAAGCCTTGTAAGGTACACCTCTGGATTTTTCATGAACACCAAAATCAAGGTGGATCACTTCTTTAGTGGACTAAGGCCGAGTCTACTAAAAGCATTGGTGATTCGAGGCTTTGATAGTTATGAGGAGATTTTTCATTGAGCCATCAAGTTTGAAATGGATATTGGAGACTCTTAGTGGTCTCATGGGCCTAGTGACAAGAAGCAAAAAATAGAGAAAAACATGGGTGGTTCAAAACACAAATCCCATGATGGAAAGAATCCTGACTTTTCCCCTTGTAAAATTTGTGGGAAGAAGAATCTTGGGATTTATTTGATGGGAACCAAGAATTGTGTAAAATGTGAAAAGTTTGGTCATCTGGCCAAGAACTACCGAAGGGATATGAAAAATACCTCTAATGTGGAAGAAGAAAGGAAGGTTCATATCAATGCTCAGCTAGTGGTGTGGTGTTAAAACTTAAAGGATCATGGGAATTATACAAACAATTTCTCTAAGCCAAGGGTTGTTAGAGGCAATCAACAACAGCCTCCAAGGAAACAAGGAAGGGATTATGCTATCACTACTATTGAGGTGGAGCCGAAAAATGATGTGGTGACAGGTACACTAGTTATTCATTCAATAATAGTGAACTTACTATTTGATTCTGGTTCTACACATTCTTTAATATCTTGTAAGTTTAGTAGAACTATTCAAACACCACCTCAAAATTTGGAGGAAAAGTTATCTATAAGAACAAAAAATGGAGAAATTATTTCATCCATGGTTTATAACTCCTCCCCAGTTAAAGTTTGTGGAGAGAACCTCCCATAAAATCTTTTCATACTTCCTTTAATGGAGTTTGACGCTATATTGGGCATAGATTGGATATCTTTATACAAAACCAACATCAACTGTCAGGAAAAGGAGATCACTCTTCATATCCTGAAGCATCCTCTGATTGTTTAAAATTGTAAGGAGGAAGATGATCTCTTTTAGAATAATCATCTCAAGTGTCGATATTGATGCCTTATAAGAAAGTATATCTAGACCAAATGATTGAGACAAAGGAGAAAATCATGCTTGAAGACATTCCTATCTTGAGGGATTACACTGATATATTCCCAGAAGAGTTTTTTGGTCTTCCTCCTGATCGTGAGGTAGAGTTCTCAATTGAACTTATTTATTTATCTCTACTTATATCAAAAAAAAATTATATAATGGCCACTGTAGATCTGGAAGAGATGAAGAATCAGTTACAGGAGAATCAAGAGAAGGGTTTTATATGATAGAGTGATTCACCGTGGAGTGCATCAGTTTTCTTCGTCAAGAAGAAGGATGGATCAATACACCTCTTCATTGATTATCGTGATCTCAATAAAATCATGATAAAGAAAAAGTATCCCCTTCCATGGATAGATGACATGTTTGATCAGCTTAATGGGGATAGTTATTTCTCTAAAGTAGACTTTTAGTCGGTATATCACCAACTAAAAGTGAGGAAGGAATATATTTCCAAGACTACCTTTCGAATGAGGTATGGAAACTATGAGTTCTTAGTGATTCCCTTCGGACTCACTAATGCTCTATTAATTTTCATGGATTTAATGAATAAAGTATTTAGATATTACGTTGAAATTTTTTTTGTAGTATTTGTTGATAATATTTTGAGATACTCCAAGCACAAGGAGGAACATGAATAGCATGTGAATACTATGTTAAAAACATTGTGAAGGGAGAAGCTATATGAAAATTACAGTAAATGTGAGTTCTAGATGGAGGAAGTATCATTCTTGGGGAATGTTATCACCAACAAAGGGATATCTATGGACCCTTCTAAGACAAAGGCAAATGAAGAGTGTCCTAGGACAATATCTATAATGGAGATCCATAGATTTCTAGGTCTAACCGAGTATTATTGATGATTTTTGAAGAAATTTTCATGATTGTCAAACCCAATGACCAAGATGAAATGGAAGGGAGTAATGTTTGTCTGGACTCAAGAATGTGAAGACTATTTCAAGGAGTTAAAAATGAGTCTTATAATTGTACTAGCACTAACACTCTCAATAAGTTGAGAACTCATTGTGGTGTACAGTGATGCTTCAAAGAATGGATTGGGCTGTGTGCTGATGCAAAATGATAAAGTGATATACTACACCTCAAGGAAGCTGAAAATCCATGAGAAAAAATATCCCACACATGATCTAGAGTTGGAAGCTGTGATCTTTGCGTTAAAAATCTAGCGGCATTATCTAAATGGGAAGAAGTGTGAGATATATACTGATCACAAGAGTCTCAAATATATATTCACATAGAAGGAGCTTAATATGTGGTAGTAAAGATGGTTAGATCTCATCAAGGATTATGACTACTCAATCCACTACAATCTTAGTAAGGAAAATAAGAAGGTGGATTTTCTAAGTAGAAAGGATCCTACATCTTTATCAATGATGAGAGTTGAAAAGGATCCAATATTCGTAGATTTTCTAAGGATGAACATGAGAATAATGAAGGGAGGAACATCATAGATCATTTCTAAAATGGTTTCTTAACCATCCCTCATGGATAAAATAAAGGATGCTCAATGGAAGGTTGTGGAAATTCTAAAAAGGGTGGAAGCTATTTGAAACATGAAATACTTAGGGTTCATGATTGATGAAGAAGGAGTTGTAATATTTGGATCATGATTATGTGTGTCATCTGATCTAGAGATAAAGATGGATCTTCTGAATGACGCACCTAGCTCAACCTTCTCTATCCACCCAGGGATCACAAAGATGTATCAATATCTCTGAGAAAACTTTTGGTGGGACAATATGAAAAGAGATATTGTTGAATATACATCAAAGTGACTGGTATGTCAACAAGTGAAGGCTGAGAGGAAAAATTCTAAGGTGATGATGCAACCACTACCCATAAAAACATGGAAGTAGGAGAACATTACCATGGACTTTGTCCCTGGACTACCAAGGAAATATAGAGTAAATAATGCTATATGGGTCGTTGTGGATCATCTTATGAAGACAACACACTTTATCACAATTTGATATGACTTCTCCTTGGATCAACTTGCACGGATTTACATCAAAGAAGTGATAAGGCTGCATAGAGTACCTCTATCTATTGTATCTGATCGAGATCCAAGATTCACCTCGAAGTTCTAGAAAAGTCTCCAACATGCTCTAAACACTGAAATGAACTTTAGTATGGCCTATCATCCTCAAAATGATGGACAATCTGAGCGGACTATTCATACATTGGAATATATGTTGAGATCATGTTCTATGGAATTCAAAGGAGGATGGGACCAACATTTTCCAATGGTTTAATTATCCTATAACAAAAGTTTCCACTTGAGCATCCAAATGGCACTATACGAATCCCTTTATGGGAAAAGGTGCAGAACACCAGCTTGCTGGGATGAAGTCGGTGAGCGTAAGCTGCTAGGACCTGAAATGGTCAAAGAAATGGTGGAGAAGGTAAAAACCATTCATATCATATCAACATAGCCAAAAGTCAACAGAATAGTTATACAGAAAATCATCAATGAGACCTTGAGTTCAAAGTTTGAGACATCGTATTTCTCTGTATATCTCTGTGGAAGAAGGTCATGAGATTTGGGAAGAAAGAAAAGCTAAGTCCTAGGTATATCGACCCCTCTGAGATCCTTGATCGATTCAGAGCTGTGGCCTATCGAATAGAACTTCCACCTACCATGGCCAAAGTACATGATGTATTTCATGTATCCCTCTTATGAAAGTACACACCAGAGCCTTCACATGTACTCTCTTTAGAGGTGGTACATTTGGAGGATGAACTTTCCTATGAGGATCATCTGGTGAAGATCTTGGATCTTAGTGATAAATTTCTACGTAACAAGACTACTCACCTGTTCAAGGTACTATGGAGAAACCATAAGTACGAATAGGAAACATGGGAACTGGAGGAGGAAATTAAGGAAAAGTACCCACACCTGTTTATGACTTAGAATGTAAAACGACATTTCGAGGGTGAAATTTTATAAGGGGGGAAGAATGCAACGACCCAATGCTTCATCAATGGAATTACCTTCTTATATTTATTCTTTATAGTATAATAACATTATAAAACACAATGTCATATCATTATAATAAGTACAATGTGACCTTTAAACATAATTTTGTCACTTCTGTGATTTGAATTTTGAAAATCTGACATACACGGTTGCGATCAGTAAGTTTTTTGGAGTCTAATATGACCAACTTAATTTTTATGAATAGTAACATACCCTTATGAATAGAAATGTTAACCTTATGAATAGTTAAATACCCTAATGAATATTATACTTACCTATGATAGTATATAAATAAGATTTAAATGAAAGTACAATGTACCTATAATTTTGGAATAAGTAAATAAGTGTTTTAAAACTATTTTTTAGAATAAATTTTTATTTTAATTAAATATTAAATTAATCATATTATAAAATTATTTTTGAAAAATGGATTTCATTTTTGTATTCTACATGTCGAAAAATGGTTAGGGTGAATTTTTGATATTTTTTTGAAATACTATACTTTTTTTATGAATTGTAAAATATGGTAATTTATCGTATATATACATTATAAGCTAAATAGAATATTCCTAGCACCATGGATGATGTCACCACCCTTGGTTCAAATTCAAATGAACCATTTACTATTTTTATTAATGTAGTCATCAATATTTCTAGTCTTGAGGGAAATTAATAAACTAATGATTAAAAATTTATTTAAACCCTCCTCTCCTCCACTATAACCCCCTCCCCCCTCACTCCCTCTTCCCTTCAATCCTCTCAATCCTTGGAATTACCTATATTATACCCAAATCTCTCCCCAAGATCCCTCCCCACATACAACAGCCTTTGGTCTCCTAAAAAGACCAAAACCTCTCCCCTTTATAAGATCTCAAGGAAGGTTGATTCAAGAGGTAAAATTCCTCTTTTCTTTTCTTTCATTTTTTAAGTTCCTTTGTTCTATTTTATTTTCTAACATATACTCATCCAAATGGTATGATAAATATAGTACCATAAATGTACTGTAATTTTGTTATTATAATGGGATATTTCATTATCATCTCTCCTTTCCTCACCTTTTATTTGAAATAAATGAAAACACTGTTTGAGATGTGTTGATTTAACACATTCAAGGACAACGATTTATCAATTTCTATTATCATCTTTAATTCTGGTAATTAAACCATTTGTGTTATATTTTAACTAGATTATTATATATTTAATATATCCTAGTTAAGGTTTTGTAATCTTTTTGTACAAATGGAATTAAGTTATAAAGAAAAACATGTTTGTTGTAATCGAAACCCACCGATTAACCAAAACTGTTGACACTAAGGTTTTATATAATAATTCATCTTCACTCCCAATAACCAAATAAATTTTTATAACCATGTAATATCTTGGATTTTCACTAATAACATAAAACTTCAATTCTGGAAAACCTCTTTCATCATATGTGTTTATCCGAACATGAATATAAATAAACCAATATTGAAAACCAAGAAAACAAACGGTCCCGAACAATGAAATTGAACAACTTAACCCATTAAAAAGGTCATTAATGAACTTAAAAAGGTTATAATAAATAATTTACATATATAATATGTTCTTAAATTATTAATTAGTACACCTAATTTGTTTATTCAGGTCATTAATAACAAGTGGATAACACCAACATACTTAAGGTAAGGGATCCTCTCCATTTCACTCTTAATCAAGATTTTCCTCCATGTTATGCCTTTTTATGTGTAATCCCAAATGATGAGGTATGATTTCACACCTCCCCTATAATTTCCTCATGATGTATAAGTGATTATAAATCCCATTTATATCTCATCAATCCCACTTAGGTACACCTGATACCATGCTGATAATCCGTAACGAATTCTACCCGAACCTCCTTTGTTCTTTCGGGTTGCCTTATCTTTCTTTATATAAAAATGGAGTCATATTATATATTTATGTGCATATTATAAATTTTTTTTTGTTATACAAAATTAATTTATCAAGATTCTTTCATCACTCTCTTTCAGTGATATACATGTTTTTAAAATATTTCTTCCTTAGTACTTTCCGATAAGTAAACCTGTTTTAAGGGAACTTCCCAAATTCTTATCCGATTTCAAGTGCACTCTATCTTCTATTTTAAGAAACAATTTTCTTTATAAAATCAGTTTTTTTATTATGAAAACCATATTGGTTCACTTCTGGTTTTATATAAAATATTGTTCCCTTTTCTATTTTAAAGGCTCTATAGTGTTTTCCATAAAACCGCACTAAAATGTTTAAATTCTAAGGATTATTAAATACTTTTTTACAAGTTGTCACTTCTATTTTAAATAAATTATCATGATATATGAATTTTAAAATTATTAATGTCCATTTATAATTTAATTCCATTCTTTGGTGAATACTTTTATGATATGCCCATTTATTATGCTTTATGAAATGATTGTGATACCCATTTTTTCCATGGGTACCATTATGTTTATGTATGGTTAACTGTGTATGATTATTTATGTGGAAAGAATATTCATGAAAATTTTAAGATGAGTGTTCCAATATAGCTCTCTAATTAATTAGGTAAAGTTAAGTCTCATGATATGTTATGTGCAACAGTCTTGGCAGTTAGCCATGGCTTGTGCTACTGTAGGAAACGATCTTGGAAGTTGGCCTTGACTCATACTAAAGTCATGTGTTATGTTGATTCAAAATTTATATGATCCCATGTTTATATGATCCCATTTTCATATGATACCATTTTTATATGATTACATGTTTATATGATCCCATTTTTATATGTTATGATTCCATATGTTCAATGCTTTTTATATCATTATGTCATGCCTCCTAACTCATGTACTTAAGATTTATTCATAGGTTTATTTCCTTACTGGGATTTTTAGCTCATCCCTTTGTTCATGTGTTCCCTAGGGTACCCTATAAAGATTTAAGGGCTCAAAAAAAGGTAGGATCTCTTTATGGATATTAAATAAAGAAGTTTTTTTGGGTCCCATGATTTCAGTTTATGTACCTAGTCTTCTAAGACACTATACTTAATGATCCTTGGACTATAATCTGATGTACAATCATGCTTAAAATCTTGTAATGTTATGTGAAAACGTCTAGGGTATCTATAAGGAATTTTTGGGGTTTTATGTGTTGGTGTCACGGCCCGCCTTTCTTAAGATGAGGGAAGGGACAGCAAAGTGTCACACCCTTCCTTATTCAAGATAAAGGAGAGATAATAACCCCCGAGTCCTGCATTCAATAGGCCATAGAGTAGAGACTATAACCAAGGGTATATAATCTCACACAAAATAGAAGGCATTTCACTTTTTAATAAAAAAATGTTCAGGAGATACGTAGGTAAAAATCCCAACAACACCAAACATTTATATAAAGGAAACCAAGATCCAAACCATGCATGAATTAAATGTAAACTGTGAAAAAAGTTAAACTAAAGTACTAAAGAAAATACCAAAAGAAAGAGACTATGAAGCCACACAATAACTATCCCAACACCCAAGCTAGTAAAGTCCAGCACGATTATCAAAGTCCTCCTACAAACCTAAAAATAGTTTTACAGATGTAGGGGGAGTATACAAGTATACCCAGTAGGAAAACTAAAACCACCCATGAACATGTGGGGTAAAATACTAATGCCCCTATGAGAAAATAGTATAACCTCAAAGAACCTACCAAGGAGTAGTAACCAGCCCAGCCTCACCAAGTCACACTCACCAAACAACATAAGTTAAGTAAATTATTAGTATAAGCACATCGATATTTGGGTACACCACACCACTTTCCCATTAGTTAACTTCTCATTCCTAATAGCTAATGTCTTGACACTACCACTATTCCAGAACTTAGTCCCACTACCACAACATGCCCTCACACACTTGGGCCTCAAACCACACACAAACCCTACCCACAAACACCTATTCCACAACTACACCACACATCTCACCGCATACACCTGGGCCACAACAACGATGCCTCTCGCCTGAAGACACCTGAGCCTCATCTTGAAGACACTTGGGAAAACAATCTTGTCCCACAAACACCTAGGCCCTTCGTCCACAACAAACCTGCCCAAAGGATCTTGGACTATGGTAAGCCTCAAGCCATTACAGCCTGCCCGGATATGCTTGAGTGGTAAGAACCCAGAAGAGGGTGCAAGGAATAAATTCAGTAACCAGCCATCCATCCTCCCACTGGGATGTTGGGAAAGAAACCCTCCCCCATGAAATGGGGGTGTTTGGTACATGATTCTCAATAAGGGTGGGGTGCGTATAGAAAATCAAAATGAACTAAAATTTACACATATGGGTAAGAAAACACATAGTACAACCTACAGGTCGAAAAATAAACAACCATCTCACCAGAACCACTTTTGTTGCTACCCTTATAAGCACAACCACACAAACAGCCACAGCTAAAGTGTAAACTCAACCCATTTTTCATTCAACCATTGTCCATTTATTTATTTAAGGGGTTCAATTTAATTTTTTGTAGTACTAATTGGGGAAAATACCAAGCATAACATCTACAACTGGCTCAGATGGTGAAGATCCTGATTAACCAAACACACAACAACCAGCCCACTTCGTTCTTCAGTACTACCAACATTGAACAAGGGAAGAGGGACCAAGGTAAATCATTTCAATTTTAACACCCATTTATAAAAACAACTGAGAGAAAACAACATCCAGTCCCACTACACACCCAAAACTCATTCAACCACTACCAAGTGTCATTATCCAATGTTATACCACACAATCATTCCCTTGCAACCAAACCCAGTATCCCCGCTACAAAACAAAACCACACCTGGAACACCTATTTACATGATGTCATGACACAACCCAAACCTACATCCCTACTACCCAAACAGTTCATAGACATAGTCCCACCACATAACAAGTCCATATCCATACTACAGTCTCACTTATCAACATTTCTTGATGGCCACAACACAAAGAAGGCAGTCCCACTGCCTACAAGTCCATCCATTCCTTAATCAATCAGTCTCTCAACCTGATATTCCAACACACCACTTGTACCACCCCACACACCAATCCCACAACAAATACCATTAAACCATATCCCCTCTGCACACACATACCACACCCTTCTCACAGAACCAACTTCCCTGCCCACCCTTTTGCCTATAACTGTGCTCCCAACAACAACACCACACAACCCTCACTAAGCCACCAAACCCAAAAAAACACAGAGCACAACCACACCTTTACAACATGATGGATTCAAATTTTGTAAACACTATTCATTAATCCACTTTGATAAATAGGAGTTACCACCCCAAGGGTTTTCATCCTGGGGCATCCATTTCATATATCTGGGTATATGTGATTAGTAAGATTATTAGTTACACCAATTGTTTATATGGAAACCACAACAGTTATAAAGCATCACCCATGCACAGACAAATATCACCAAAAAATATGATATTCATAAGGCTTTAAAGCTACAATAGATCACATCATCAACAAGGATAAAAAATAAAATAGGCAATCAACATCAAACCACTCCCAGCATGTTTTTTGATTGACCCTATTATCTTTTGATCATTTTCACTTCCCCTAATTTAATACTTGTTAATAAAAGGATTAAACCATTATTCATGAAGAAATATTAGTGCACCCACCCCGCATGATACAAAAAATGGAGAGGCATAATAATTCCTAATTGGAAAAGCATGTGACCAAAACTCTTTCTTATGCCAAAAATAGGGGATCATGCGAGTAAAAGGAAAGAAATATAAGAAAACCAAATGAATACTTCCATAAATATGGAACAATATAGGGAGTGTAAAATCACTAGGCACACCAAGGGAAAACTTAAAGGTTCTAAAGAAGATAGTATCTCTAATTAAGAAAAGGATAGATCCTAAAATCAGGGAGATAATTTCAAAATACTTAAATTTAAGATCATGGTTTGACCACATGGATTGGCGGTTTCAAAGGTCTTGGAATGTTAGGAAATAACTGAGATTTAATTATCCCACTCCATATTTGTAGAAAGGGCATTAGAAATGGATAAGAGTTTATAGGTTCTCATTTAATGAAGAAAAACAAGTAACAGGGGTGAAACTGAAAAATCTGAAAAACTGGGAATGACTCACTGACGCCCTGGAACTGACAGCCTAACACTGATGTCCTGACACTGATGCCTTGACACTAATTACCTAGCATTGATGCCCTAGAACTGATGCTCTAGCACTGACACCCTATAACTAATGTCGATGCCACTGACTCACCGATGTCGACACTCCTGACTCACCGACACCGATGCCCCCGACTCACTGATGTCGATGCCCCTGACTCACCGATCTCGGCACCCCTGACTCACCAACACCGACGCCCCTAACTCACCGATGCTGACACCCCTAACTCAGGGATGCCGACTCCCCTTACTCACCGACGACGACGTCCCTAACTCACCGATGATGATGCCCCTAACTCACCGATGCTGATGCCCCTGACTCACCAATGCTGATGACTCTGACTCACTGATGTCGACACCCCTGACTCACTAATGTTGACTCCCCTGACTCACCGACGCTAACTGTTCAAACTAGAATTTTTTGGCTAACTCTCGGAATGAGTCACTAACAGCACCTAGAACACCCCAAATACTGGTTTTTAACAAAGGAATGTCCCAGAGGGCTCCAGGTCATTACATCAGATACCTCTCAAACTATTCTCATCCTTGTGAATTCAAAACCAACCTAGAATATAGATGGGTCCAAAAAACTACCCCGTAAGATACATCTCAGGGAAAAACTACCTTTTTTTGTTCAAAAAATGGAGTGAAAACCTTGACATCCAAGGAAACCTTCTTGAAATCTATCTCCTGAATAACTATACAAACATTAAGGCTCCGCTACCCCAAACATCTACACAAGCCCCAAAGGTCACATTTTCTAGACACATGGATTATGGAGCTCCTACCTACATGCCAAGATACTATCTGCTTTGGGAGGCACTGACTTGACCGCAAGGGTTTAATTGTATCCATGTTAATGAGTCTTAATTGGGGATCAGGTCCTCCCATCCCCATAGTGAGGAATTTTCAAACACATTCAACGAATATGGAAACAACACATCTTATAATGAACAAGATCAATAATTACATCATAATAAAAAGAACACAGGTATAACACATAAACAAAACATAGAACATATTTGGGTACTGGGCATGAATTTGTGCCTACCTCTCCCAATTACTCTCCTTGATTCCACCATTCCTCCATAACACATGTACCAAAGGAATGGTCCGTCCACGAAACCCATTCTCTTCACGATTCTCGATTCTTACTAGTTGCTCCATAAACATAGCATCATCCACAATATCCAACTCTCCCCAGTAAATGAAGTGGGATTCATCATGTAGATACCAATAGTGCTGAGAGACATAGAATATTTTTTGGATCCTCTCCAACCGCGGTGGCAACGCTAGCTGATATGCCACCATGTCAAATCATCCCAACACCTCGAAAGGTTCTATGAACTTGGGATAAAACTTTCTCCCTCTACCAAACCTCTGCTTACCACATTGTGGTTAAATCTTCAAGAAAACATGATCCCAAATATCAAACTCCAAAGGCCTCCTACTATGATAGGAATACGACTTCTTTCAATCTTGTGTTGCCTTTATCCTCTCACAGACAAGTTTCACCTTCTCTGTCATACTCTACACCATGCCCAGAACAAGTATGGCTGCCTCACCAACTTTCATCTACATAAGGGTGAATGACACAACCTCCAGTATAGATCTTTGAATGGAGCCATACCGATGGAAGAGTGATATATATTATTGTAATAAAACTATACCAAGGGAAAATGTCACACCCAAGACCCACTAAAGTCCAAAATATATGCCCGTAACATATCCTACAATGTTTGGATGGTCCTCTCTTCCTACCAATCTGTGTGAGGGTGGAAAGCAGTGTTGAGACATAACTAGGTTCCAAAGGCATGTTGCAATTACCTCTAGACTTTTGACGAAAAACATGTATCCCAATCCCATAGAAAGGATCTTGGAACTCCATATATCTACAACACCTCATCAACATACCTTTGTGCTAAGGCATCCACTGCGCTCGACTCCTTGATCACCAAGAAGTGAGCCAACTTCGTCAACTGATCTACTACTACCCAAAGAGAATTGCATCCTCCCTGAGTCTTGGTTAATCATATGATGAGATCCATTGATATTCCATCCCACTTCCACTCAATAACATCTAAGGGCTAAAACATACTGCTAGGAACACGGTACTCAGCCTTCCCAAGCTGACACACTAGTCACCTTGCCACAAACTATGCCATTACCCGCTTTACCCCAGGCCACAAAAACATTTCCCTCAAGCCTCGGTACATCTTAGAGACTCCTAGATACACCTCCAGGGGTGATCTATGGAACTCACGAAGAATTCCCTCACACATTTCCACAGGAAAAAACAACTTCCCACATAACAAAATCCAATTCTGAGTATCCTCCAACCATCCCTTCAGATCATCACCTTGGACAACGCAATCACACATCACTTCATTCTCAAATTCTCCCCATTGAGAATCCTCTACCTTCCACATTTTAGAATACTGCACTGTCATCTAAAACAGAAAACCTATACCTTCATCCACTCTCGCATCCATATCATGGATTTTCTAGTTACGTTCATGTGGAAATAACTACCTAGACCCATAAGAGATCACACCCCACTACTTCATCATCACACATCCCAAGCCTAGACCAGAAGTGTCGCAGATTACCTCGAACATCACCCATTCCTCTAGAAACCTAAGCACTAGGGAACTGAAAGCTTCCCTTTTAGGTAGCTGAAATCTACATGACACTGCTCACTCCACCTAAAGGCCTGGTATTTTCTATTCAAATCGATCATCAAAGCCACAACCTAAGAGGATTTTGGTATGAACCTCTAGTAATAGCCTTCTAGACACAAGAAACTACGAACCTCTTCCATGTTATTGGGTTCTACCCAAGAAACAATCACCTTGGACTTTGATGTTTCCACTACTATCCCTTGATAAGACACCACATGTCTAAGTAATTGTGCCTCTCATATATAGAAATTACACTTGGACAACTTCCCGTAGAGCTGGTGGTGTTGGAGGACCTTCAAGACTGTACTGAGGTGCTTAGAATGCTCCTCTTCTGACCTTGAGTGAACCCAAATATCGTCGATGAACATGACAATAAACCAATCTCGGATCTTTCGGAAGATAGAGTTCATAAGCCCCATGAACATGACTGGTGCATTCGTAATTCCGAAGGGCATGACCATGATCTCAAAGTGCCCATATCTACACCTGAAAGTAGTTTTTTGGATTTCACCATTTTTCACCCTCAAATTTTGATATCCAAACTCAGATCGATCTTAGAGAACCAACCTGCTCCCCTTAACTGGTTGAAAAGACCATCTATTCTTGGAAGAGTGTAATGGTTTTTGACCATTACCTGATTCGGTCTCTAATAGTCTATTTATAGACTTATACTATCATTAACCTTCTTTTCAAATAAGACTGGATCACCCCACAGAGACACACTTGGCCAGATAAAACCCTTCTTCATCAGGTTGTCAACCTGATTCACAACTCCCTCAACTCAGAAGGCATCATCCGATAGGGAGCCATCAAAATCATACGGGCACTGTGTTGAAAGTTTATTTCAAACACAATGTCACATCGAGGGGGTAGGGTCATAACCTTCTCTAGGAAGACATCTAGGAACTCTCTAACAATCCCTAAAACCTCCACCATATTTGTGTCCTCTAATTCCACTAATAGCTCGGTTGTCAAGAAGAGAAGAGGCTCCACATATCGACCGCCCGCCTGATAGCCCCCCTAACCGGTGAAAACTACACGCTGGACGTACACACCTGAAAACAAGACTCTTATTTGGAATAAATCGATAATATCATACACATAAAACAACCATTTGATGCCTAGTATGACATCATATGGCTACATCTGTAGTAGAAGAAGGTCCCCACTGGACTGATGTGGCCCCAACATCAGTCTACATCCCCAGAAAACATCAAAAAAACTGGTCTAACCTCAAACTGGCATACTCAACACCAAGGGAATAGGAATCCTCTTGACATCTAGTCCTAGATCTTGGGATAGATTGGGTGAAAAAAGGAGTGTGAGGATCCATAATCAAACAAAGTGAAAGAAAGAGTACTAAATAGACTGATTGTACCTCAAACAACCTCTGGACCCAATAAAACTACTGCCTCGGTGGTGTGTAACTACCCAAGACCAGATCCTATAGCCCTATAATATTGACTGCCTCCCCGACCACTCCCTAGTCGAGGCCCCCGAGGAGCACCCTAAGGTCATCCTCCTCCAGCACCGTTACCCTCAGTGGAGTGGCAGCTCGTTGCGCCTACTATTGGAAAGGCCTGACCAGAAACTATTACTTCTGGGGTGGGTGCAGGACCTACCCACCCCCACCGTACTAATCTCAAATTGGTCACTGTTTTAAAAAGTGTCCATGTCCTCTGCAGAAAAAACACCTCCATCCCGGGCCCATGGAAAAAGGGTGAGGACCAAGAGATCAGAACTGGAACTGTTGAGGCCTACTTCCCACTTGCCGAAACCTGGAAGACCCTGAAGCTGGAGACCTACTACTGACTTCCTTCCCCTTCAATGAAATCAGTGGGATCCCCTCTCTCAGTACACCTCCCTATGATTTCATCCTCTCCACTACTCTGACCTTCTTCTGAACTTCTAAGTACGTCGGTAGGGTAAAGGGAGTGATGGCATACTGAAGAGAAGATCAGAGTGCCTCCTCCAAGAATCTTGGTCATGAATCCTCATTCATAAAGGGATTCAGAGAAAAGAATAGAAGATCATCAAACTTGATCCCCAGTTCCATCACTGACATACTCCCCTACTGGAGGGAGATAAACTCCTTCCTCTTCTCATCCTTTATTGTTGAGGAAAGAAACTATCTATGAAACTCCTTCTCAAAGTCATCCCATGAGACATCAGTCTCCTTCCCCTCCCTGAGGTAAAGTGTCCACCACTGACGCACTGATCCATTCATCTGGATCACTACTAGAGGAACCCATTACTCCCTCATAGCATGAATCAATGTAAAAGTTATTTCCAGCTCATCCATCCAGCCCTTCATCTCTAAGTTTGAAATTCTTCCTTTATACTTCCCTATGGTCCGCCTTTAGAAAGCACGAAGGGTATTTTTCCACAATTCATCTTCCTCATATCGATCATCCCTCTTCAAATCAACAAGGTTATCCTATTGTTCCACAACTACTCATACCACACATGAGTGATGTCTGGGTGTCATATCTGAAAAAGGGTAAACAAGGAACTCCTATGCCTGGGTAGTATGTAACACTACCAGAAAAGGGGGATTTAGAGCCCCCCTGATATGGGAGACCACCATTGGTGGTTTATAAGATTAAACAAACCATCATCAACCCCCCCCCCCCCCCCTCGTGCTCGAACCCCCCTCACACACCCCCCTCATGCCACCAGAACTGTACCATGCAGCGCCGACCGTCGCTGCCCTCTCACCGACCGCCACCACCCTCACGCCTATCCTCCCTTGACACACCACTAACATCGTCCACCTCTGCCCCCTGCCCTCCCCCACCATCTTGTTCGAACCCCCCTCATGCCCAAACCCTACCCGAGGCGCATGTTCTCCCTTACCGCACCGTCGTCGCCCATCACCTTTCACCACCGACACCACACCCCCAACACCACACGACCACCTCCGCCCCCCCCCCCCTCAAGATCGAACACCCCTCGCACCCAAACCCTACTCACAGCTTCTATTCTCCCTCTCTGTAATGCCACCGCCCGTCACCAGTCACTACCAACGCCGTGCAATCGCCTTTGGCTCCCCGTTGTCGCCCATCCCCTCCCTCGCCGCACTGCTTCCTCCTCTAGCTCCCCACTACCACTGCCTCCTATCCCCTCCCTCTCTACACCGCCTTAGACTCCATCTCCCCTCTTCTACCCCTCCTCTCTCTCGCAGAACCACCTACGACTCCCCTCCCTTCCATATTTGTAGCACTATCAAGCATTCCCTAACTTCCGTTTAAGAGTTTTAATTTTGGGCATTTTACAGAACAAAGTTGGCATGCATGAAGATTATATGAATATTGTGTGTGAATAAAAATTGTGGAAATTGAAGTTCATGTGTATACAGGCTTTTGTGCATGAAGAATTATGAAACAATGTGTGTTAATAGTGTTTGTATAATAAGACATCACACTTTACTTGAGGTTTGAAGTTACATACAATGTATAGTCCATGTATATGTTGACTAGATTAATATTAAGTTGTGTTGTTATTTGATTTATAGAATTCCTGAGTCTTTGTGTGTATCCCATGAGAAAATGTTTGAGACTTGACCAAATTTGTTTAAATGTTTTTTATACATATATTATTATGGATAATAGTTGGATTGATCATCCAAATCAAAATTCTAGAGAATATTTGGAAGGCATTATGCAGTTCATTGAGTTCATTGGTGGATTTAAAAGTGACTATATTAGTTGTCCATGTAGAAAATGTGAAAATAGATATCAATTAACACAAGATACCATGAGGGAGCACCTATTCTTGAATGGATTTTTGAAAAATTATAAGAGTTGGACTCGTCATGGGGAAGAATATATTTATTGTAAAAATATAGATGCAGTTCAGATGGATGTTGATGTGAGGTTGAATGATCCAATGCATGAAATGCTTACTGAAATGGTATGTGGGTTGGCTCCTGAAGGCATTAACATTCAGAACATTGAGACTGGTGAGATAAATCTGCGCTCTGGGGCAGATCGTGATTCGAGAAGGTTTTATGACGTACTTAATGATGCAAAAACGGAATTATATCCTGGATGTAGTGCTTACAATAAATTGTCATTTATTGTGGAGTTGTTGCATTTTAAGACTTTGAATCAGTGGTCAAACACATCGTTCGACATGCTATTGGAATTATTGAAAAAGGTTCTTCCTGTCGATGCTAATATTTATGAGTCGTATTACCATGCTCGTAAGTTGACAGAGGAATTAGGTATTATATATGAGACCATAGATGCATGTGAAGAAAATTGTATGTTATTTAGAAAAGAAACTGCCCATTTGGATATTTGTACGGTCTATGGAACTTCTAGGTGGAAATAGAACATGAGAAATCAGACTCATCAAAGTCAGACTGTGAAATAGGGAAAACCAATTGTCATAAAGAAAATGAATTACTTTCCCCTAAAGTCGAGGTTGACAAGATTTTTTATGTCATCTAAAGTTTCTAATTTAATGAGATGGAATGCATAAAGTAATCAAGAAAGTGATATGTTAACCCACTCGTCAGACTCTCGTGCATTGAAGGATTTTGATAAGAGACACCCCGACTTTGCTAAAGATGTTTGTAGTGTCTGATTGGGGTTGGCAGCAGATGGTTTTAATCCATTCAAGTCTATAGTTGGTGCAACTCATAGTACATGGACCATGGTGTTGGTTCAGTATAATCTTTCTTCGTGCCTTTGTATAAAGAAACAATTTATATTACTTTCCATTCTTATTGATGGACCTAGAAGTCTGGGGGATAATATTGATGTTTACCTTCATCCATTGATTGATGTGTTGAATGAATTTTGGGGTGATGGTGTGATGACTTATGACTATGAAATGAATGAAATGTTCAAATTACAGGCTGCTTTATTGTGGACAATCAATGATTTCCCGGCTTATTCAAATTTATCAGGATGGAGTATGAAAGGGGAATTTTCATACCCTTTTTGCAATAAAAGTAAAAAAAATTATGGCTTAAACATTCCAAAAAATGGGAATACATGGATCCCAGACGTTTTCTCCCCCCTCAGTAAAGGTTCAGAAAGGATAGAGTGACATTTGATGGTTCTAGAGAGTTCATCCTAGCACCAAAGATGATTACAGGAGTCGAAATGTTATTGCAGATTGAGGAAGAAAAAATCCGCACAGTATATAAATTTCAGGATTTAGTGGCTCATCCATTATGTAATATTCATGGTGCAGGTAGACAATGCAATCACAATTGGAAAAAGAAAAGTATTTTTTCCAATCTCCCCTATTGGAAAACTAACATGCAAAAGCACAATTTGTATGTCATGCACATTGAAAAAAATGTTTGTGATAATATATTGAGAAGCATTTGAGGTATTAGTGGAAAATAAAAGGACCATGTTAATGAACGTCGTGATTTAGAAGAAATGGGTTTAAGGAAACAGGTTCATTTACGGTTATATAAGGGAAACAAGGCATATATTCTTTCTACACAGTATACAATGGCTACAAAGGAGAAAGATACATTTCTTTCCAATTTGAAGATGCTCAAGGTGTCTGATGGTTACACTTCTAATATTTCAAAGTGTGTGAATTTGACGAGCAAGACATTTAAAGGGTTGAAAAGTCCTGACAATCATATACTACTTCAGCAGTTGATTCCAATTGAAATTTGTGATTGTTTATCCCCCAATGTTGTTCAACCATTGATTGAGATGTGTAATTTTTTTAGACATCTTTGTTTAAGAAATCAACGAATGACTGATTTAAAAAATTTGCAGGACCGAATTTTACTTACGCTTTGTCACTTTGAAAAACTATTTTCCCCCTCATTTTTCAATGTTATGGTTTACTTGACAGTGCACCTAACTGATGAAGTAATGGATTTTGGTCCAGTGCAATTTAGGTGGATGTATCCTATTGAGCGGTATCTGAATACATTGAAATGGTTTTTACGCAACAGAGCTCATCCAGAGGAATCAATAGCCAATACTTATTTTATGGATGAGTGTACTACTTTTCGTGCAGAATATCTTATGGATTTTGAAACAAAATTAGATAATACCTCTCAGATTCATGATGGTCTAGTTGGAGAAGGAACCACATTTGATATGGACAACATCGAGTATATACAAGCGCATCTATACATCTTTTTCATTACTCCATCAGTTGAAAAATTAATGCAGTAAGTGTCTTATAAATTTTATTATTTAACTTTTACATGTTTTGTTTTTATAAGTTTTTCATTTAAACATCGAGATTATTCATTTTTAGGAAAAACATTAATGAGCTAAAAGAAGAGATGTATCGTGAAACTGATTATCAAATTCAACAATCTCATTATGTGTCATTTCATGACTGGTTCAACAATTTTGTATGTATAAATTGATTTTCATTATGAGTGAAGTACTATAATAATTTTTTTCTGTAGAAATCATTATTGAATTTTGTGAATTATGTAGGTTCATAAGCTGAGGGAGTTAGGTGACCCCACGCTAACAAAAGAATTTATCTAACTAGATGAGGGTACATATATAACGGCTCATAGTTATAAATATATAGATGATAATGGATTTAGATTTCTCATTAAAAATGTTGATGACAAATGAGAAATAAAAAAAAGTGGCATCGGTTGTCCATTCATCGATTCTGGTTATTACTATGGTCACTTGACAGATATCATTGAAGTTTTATACTCCCATAGGTTGAAGTACATATTGTTAAAGTGTAATTGGGTTGATCCATTGTGTGGAAGTAAAATCAATCAATATCGGTTTAAAATGGTTAATTTTAACTATATGTTATACAGAAATGAACAAGTTGATAATGAACCTTTCATTTTGACATTATAAGTGGAACAATTATTCTTGGTTACTTTGCCTTCGGATCTTAGTTGGCAAGTTGTTGTGAAAATGTCCTGGTGAGGAGTGTTTCTATTTGAACAAGATGAACCCAAGACTGATCTTTTTATTGTCCAACATCTTGATCAACATACCATAGTTCAACATAAAGAATATATTTATTGGGTCAGAGCGGTCGTTGAAGGAGAAACGGTCGATTTCCAGGTTTAATAAAAGGTGTATAATTATTTCCCCACCAAACCTTGAACACCCCCACCCTGGATAGCTCCCCCACCCCGGACAGCCCCCACCCCCGAACAACCTCCCATCACCTCGAACAACCCCCCCATCACCCCAGACGGCCCCCGCTCACCCCGGACAACCCCCCCCCCCCCCCCGGACAACCCCCCTCACCCCCGGACAACCCCCTCACCCTGAACAGCTCCCAGATATCACCCTCATCCCAGATAGCCCCCCACCCCCCTGATAGCCCCCCCCGAACAGCCCCCCTCACCCCGGACAGCCCCCACCCCGGACATACCCCACCCCGGACAGCCCCCACCCCCCCACCCCCAGACAGTCCCCACACCGGACAGCCCCCCCCCCCACCCCGGACACCAACCCCACCCCGGACATCCCCACAACACCCCCTCTAAATACAAGCCTTTTTTACATAATTTTATTTCTGTTTTGTTAATTTTTTTGATTTTTTAAAATCCATTTACAACAAATTATTCTATCCTTTATTATTTGATTGACTACTGTATAAGTTTGATTTTTTTTAAACAATCCAATTTATCTTTTTGACATTGTAGATGGACCCATTATTAATGTTTTGTACGATCGCATGCATGTTAGGGAAACAGGAAGCAGATCCACACCATCCATTTGAGCCATCTGCATCTTAGGGTCGAGGTATGTTTGAATGTAAATGTTTCTGATTTTTTATGTAATTTATAAACATACACACACACATATATATATATATATATATTCACATCTATCAAATTATGTATAATTTTTTTTTCAACGGGATCAGACTTGACTACTTCTTCCTCTCATAATAGAGGCCCTGGTCATGGAATTTTATCATGGAATTCTAACACGATCTATGATGTTTCATTTGACAATAGATTTCATCATGTGGGACTGACTATCCCTACATTTATTTGTCATCTAGGTCATATCATACACAACCCACATTGATTTCCATTGTCCACATGTGACTGGGATTCTATCCCTTGGGATACATTATATCAGCTTTGGAGGGAAGTTCAGGTAAGAAGACCAATTTAGTTTCTACCCTATGTTTAAACAAAAACTAACATGTGTGATTTTTTTTCTTAAATAGAATAATCTAAAAGTGTTCCTAGATGAGTTTCAGCCTTTGTGTATGAGAAAATGTCGTAAGATGTGGAAATATTATAAAGGAAAAGTCAAGAGGGAGCACTGAGTACCAAATATGGATGCCGCAGACATTCTGGAAAAAGTCCTGAGAAGTGTTCTCCCATATCAGTGGCGTGACTTAGTTTCATATTGGTCTACTAAGGCCACCATGGTTAGTATAATTATTTTGGTATACATATTTTCAAGAATTTGTGACATTATATTTGCTTGAAATTTGAATTAATTGTATGTAGGAGGTGTCAGTATGCCATTCCGAGAATCAAGCGTTGTAGGGACCACCTCATAGGCTCGGGACTGGTCACGTGTCTCAGATCTGACATGAGGTATTTATTATTCATTTTTTTTATATTTATTATGGGTTTGTGTTATATTATTATATTTTATTGGTATATAGTTATGGGAGCAAGGTGCACCGACTGATAAAATGTCGGTGTGGATGAGGATTTTTGATTGAAATGATCCTGAGGCTGCAACTCTTATGGTAAGTTCTTGTACTCATTACCAATACTTACATGCATATGTATATAAAAATATATATGTATATATATTTAAATATTTCATAGGTTCAATTTTAAGCTGAGTTAGAACAGCTACCATAAGATCAAAGACAAATTCTCAAGCGAAGGGATGAGATATTCCATCGCATTATTGGTCGTGACGGACATGGATATAGTTTGACCTATGGAACGGGGATTCCTGGTTCTGTAGTATCACGCATTGAGGTTGTCGGTCCTATTGTTTCTCAGATGACACAACAGCTTTAAAATTTCAAGGCATGGTTGTGTGCTTCCGAGGAGATAAATGCGCAATTTATCACTAAGGCTACAACACTGCGGGAATATGTGTGTCTGGGTACTGGTGCATTCTGAGGTCGTTCGACCAGTTTTAACCACCCCACGCATACTTTTAAAGAATGTCAAACACCTAAAAAACACATATTCAGGTGTGCCGCACAAACTACACATCCTAATGATGTGTTGTCTCCTCTTAAATCTGATGGATAATAATTAGGGTGTTGTCCTGTGATTTCAAGTCATGCCGATGTCGTTCGGTATGCATTTGGCTGTTAAATGCATGTTTTGGCCATTTATGACACGCGAAGTGCATTTTCAGTCACCGTGGTCACATGAAACCTTCTATTGACTTTTCATCTGCTTGAACATTTCAAAATTTAACCACCATTTGTTTTCATCCGATTTCATGGCATTCCAAGGTCGTTCGGCCGGTTTTGACCACCCCACGCACGCTTTTCAAGCGCGCCAAACACCTAAAAAACACATATTCAATTGTGCCGTGAAAACTGTGCATATGAATGATTTTTTGTATCCTCATACACCTCACGAATAATAATTATGGTGTTCTCTTGTGATTTCAAGTCATGCCGATGTCGTTCGGTATGCATTTGACCGTTAAACGCATGTTTTGGCCATTTACGACACACAGAGTGTGTTTTCAGTCACTGTGGACACACAACGCCTTTGATTGATATTTTATCTACCCTACCATTTAAAAATTCACCAACCCTTTGTTTTCGTCTGATTTCATGGCATTTTGAGGTCGTTCGGTCGGTTTTGACCACCCCACGCACGCTTTTCAAACGCGCCAAACACCTAAAAAACACATATTCAGTCATGTCGTGCAAACCGCGCATCTAAATGACATGTTGTCTCCTCGTACACCTCAAAAATAATAATTAGGGTGTTCTCATGTGATTTCAAGTCATGTCGATGTTGATCGGTATACATTTGACCGTTAAACGCATGTTTTGGCCATTTAGGACATGCACAGTTCTTTTTCGGTCACCACGGTCACACGACACCTCCGATTGACATGTCGTTTGCCCAACCATTTTAAAATTCACCCAACCTCTATTATTGTCTAATTTCATGGAATTTTAAGGTTGTTCATCCGGTTTTGACGACCCCACGGACGCTTTTAAAGCACGCCAAACACCTAAAAAACACATATTCAGCTGCGTCGTGCAAAATCGCGCGTCTGAATGATGTGTCATCTCCTCATACACCTCATAAATAATAATTAGGGTGTTTTACTATGATTTCAAGTCATAAAGATGTTTTTTTTGGTATGAATTTGACCATTAAACACATGTTTTGTCCATTTACGACGCACAAAGTGCATTTTCGGTCACCGTGGTCACACGACGCCTCCGATTGACGTACCTTTTACCCGACCATTTTAAAATTCACCCACCCTTTGTTGTCATCTGATTTCATGGCATTCTAAGATCGTTCGGCCAGTTTTGACCACCCCACGCATGCTTTTCAAGCACACCAAACACCTAAAAAACACATATTCAGTCGTGTCATGCAAACCACACGTCCGAATGAAATTTTGTCTCCTTGTACATCTCACGAATAATAATTAGTGTGTTTTCATATAATTTCAAGTCATGATGATGTCATTCAGTATGCATTTGAATGTTAAACACATGTTTTAGCCATTTACGACACGTGAAGTGCATGTTCAGTCACCGCGGTCACACGACACCTCCGATTGACTTGCTATCTGCTCGACCATTTCACAATTCACCCACCCTTTGTTGTTTTCCTATATCATGGAATTCTGAGGTCATTAGGCTGGTTTTGACGACCTCACGCATGCTTTTAAAGCGCGACAAACACCTATAAAACACATATTCAATTGTGCCGCTTAAACCGTGCATCTGAATGACGTTATGTCTCCTCATACACCACAAGAATAATAATTAGGGTGTTATCGTGTGATTTCAAGTCATGATGATGTTTTTCGGTATGCATTTGACTGTTAAACATATGTTTTGGCCATTTACGACATGCAGAGTGCATTTTCGGTCACCGCGGTCACATGACACCTCCAATAGACATGGCCTCTGCCCGACCATTTCAAATTTCACTCACCATTTGTTTTCGTCCGATTTCATGGCATTCTGAGGTCGTTCAGCCGATTTTGACCGCCCCACGTACGCTTTTCAAGCGCACCAAATGCCTAAAAAACACATATTTAGCCGTTTCGTGCAAACCATGCATCCAAATGATGTTCTATATCCTTTTACACCTCATGAATAATAATTAGGGTGTTTTCCTATGATTTCAAGTCATGCTGATGTCGTTCGGTATGCATTTGACCGTTAAACTCATATTTTGGTCATTTACGACATGCAGAGTGCATTTTCGGTCACCACGGTCACACAACACATACGATTGACATGATGTTTGCTCGAACATTTCAAAATTCACCCAAAATTTGTTGTCGTCTGATTTTATGGCATTCTGAGGTCATTCGGCCGGTTTTGATCACCCCACTCATGCTTTTCAAGCGTGCCAAACACTTAAAAAACACATATTCAGTCGTACCGTGAAAACCGCGTATCCAAATGACATTTAGTCTCCCCTTACACCTCAAGAATAATAATCAGGGTGTTCTACTATGATTTCAAGTCATGCCAATGTTGTTCGGTATGCATTTGACCGTTAAACACATATTTTGGACATTTACGACATGTGAAGAGCGTTTTTAGTCACTGCGGCCACACGACAACTCTGATTGATGTGTCGTCTACCCAGTCATTTTAAAATTTACCCACCCTTTGTTATTGTCCGATTTCATGACATTCCGAGGTTGTTCGGCTGGTTTTGACCACCCCACGCACACTTTTCAAGCGTGCCAAACACCTAAAAAACACATATTCTATTGTGCCGTGCAAACCGCATGTCCGAATGACATTCTGTCTCCTCTTACACCTCATGAATAATAATTAGGGTGTTTTACTATGATTTCAAGTCATGAAGATGTCGTTCGATATGCATTTGACCGTTAAATGCATGTTTTGGCCATTTACAACACGCGAAGTGCGTTTTTGGTCACCACGGTCATACGACACCTCTGATTGATGTTCTGTCTACCTGACCATTTCACAATTCACCCACCCTTTGTTGTAGTCCGATTTCATGGCATTCTGATGTCATTCAGCCAGTTTTGATCACCCCACACACGCTTTTCAAGTGCACCAAACACCTAAAAAACACATATTCAGCCTTTTCGCGCAAACCGCGCATCCAAATGATGTGTCGTCTCCTTGTACACATCCCAAATAATAATTAGGGTGTTTTCTAGTGATTTCAAGTCATGTCGATGTCATTAGTTATGAATTTGACTGTTAAACCCATTTTTTGGCCATTTACGACATGCGGAGTGCGTTTTCGGCCACCGCGGTCACACGACACCTCTGATTGACGTAATATTTACCCGACCATTTCAAAATTCACCCACATTTTTTTGTCTGATTGCATGGCATTCTGAGGTCATTCGGCCGGTTTTGATCACCCCACGCACACTTTTCAAGCAATCCAAACACCTAAAAACACATATTCAGTCGTGCTGCACAAACCACACATCCGAATGATGTATCGTATCCTCGTACACCTCCCCAATAATAATTAAGGTTTTTTCCTATGATTTCAAGTCATGCTGATGTCCTTCGGTATGTATTTGACCGTTAAACGCATGTTTTCACCATTTACGACACGTGAAGTACATTTTTAGTTAACATGGTCACACGACACCTATGATTGATATGTTATCTACCTGACCATTTCACAATTCACCCACCCTTTTTTTTGTCTGATTTCATGGAATTCTAAGGTCGTTCGGCCGGTTTTGACCACCCCACGCATGCTTTTCAAGCATGTCAAACACCTAAAAAACAGATTTTCAGCCATGTCGTGCAAACCACACGTCCAAATGATGTGACATCCTCTTTTACACCTCACAAATAATAATTAGGTTGTTTTTTGTGATTTCAAGTCATGTCGATGTCATTCGGTATACATTTGACCGTTAAATGCATCTTTTAGCCATTTACGACACGCAGAGTGCGTTTTCAGTCACAGCGGTCACACGACAACTTCAATTAATGTTCCATCTACCTAAACATTTAAAAATTCACCCAACCTTTTTTGTCGTCCGATTTCATGGCATTACGAGGTCGTTCGGCAGGTTTTGACCACCCCACGAATGCTTTTCAAGCGCGCCAAACACCAAAAAAACACATATTCAGCAGTTCCGCACAAACCACATGTCCAAATAACGTTCTGTCACCTATTACACCTCAATAATAATAATTAGGGTGTTCTCATGTAAATCCAAGTCATGCCGATGATGTTCAGTATGCATTTGACCGTTAAACGCATGTTTTGGCCATTTACGATACGCGGAGTGTGTTTTCGATCACCACAGTCACAAAAAAACCTCCGATTAATGTTCCGTCTACTCAACCATTTCAGAATTCACCCACCCTTTGTTTTCTTCTGATTTCATGGCATTTTGAGGTCGTTCGGCCAGTTTTGACCACCCCACATATGCTTTTCAAACGCGTTAAACACCTAAAAAACACATATTCATTTGTGTCGTGCAAACTGTGCATCCGAATGATGTCACATCTCCTCTTACACCTCAAAAATAATAATTAGGGTGTTTTACTATGATTTCACGTCATGCCAATGTTTTTTGTTATGCATTTGACCGTTAAATGCATGTTTTGGCCATTTACGACACGCAGAGTGCGTTTTCGGTCATCGTGGACACACGACACCTCTGATTGATGTGTTGTCTGGCCGACCATTTCAAAATTCACCCAACCTTTGTTGTCTTCTGATTTCATGGAATTCCAAGTTCATTCGGCCGATTTTGACCACCCCACACATGCTTTTCAAGCACGCCAAGCACCTAAAAAACACATATTCAGTCATGCCATGAAAACCGCATGTGCGAATGAAGTGCCCTCTCCTTGTAAACCTCACCAATAATAATTAGGGTGTTTTTCTATGATTTTAAGTCATGCCGATGTCGTTCGGTATGCATTTGACCGTTAAACACATGTTTTGTCCATTTACGACATGCGTAGTGCGTTTTCGGTTACTGCGGTCACACAACACCTCTGATTGATGTGTCGTCTACCCAACCATTTCAAAATTCACTCACCCTTTGTTGTCATATTATTTTATAGAATTCTGAGGTCATTCGTCTGATTTTGACCACCCCACGCACGTTTTTCAAGCGTGCCAAACACGTAAAAACACATATTCATCTATGATGCACAAACCGAACATCTGAATGATGTGTCGTCTCCTCGTGGGGGGGTTTCAGGGGGTGGGGAGGTTGTCCAGGGGGTTGGGGATGTCCGAGGGTTAGGGGGTGTCCGGGGGTGAGGGGGTTGTCCAGGGTGATGGGGGGATGTCTGTGGGGTGGGGGCGATCCATGGGTGGGGGGGGGGGCTGTCCGGGTGGGGGGGTTGTCCGGAGTGTGGGGGTGGGGGGTTATTCGGGGGGGATAACATGCTAATGCCGCCCTAACACCTTAATGGAATATTAGTGTAACTTCGTAATGACCTAATGGCCTATTGGAATATTATCCTATTGACCTAATGGCCCAATTTAATTTATATATATATATACTAACTTAATAAATATGTCCAATTTGCATTTGCTTTGTTTAGTTGTTTATTTTGTATCTTATTGTAGGCTTATTGAATCAGAATATTGTATTGTATTAGAGTTGTTTGGATCACTGTATTCAAAGAAGTGTGTTCGTCATTAATTATTTTTGAGGATCCTGGTGTTTATGCTGTTTTGAATTGTTTTTCTTCATCATTTTAGATGTGTTTCTTATGTTCAACAATAGTTTTTGTTATTGCTGAAAATGTGATGTATAAGTGGTTTTTTTTTAAAAAAAAATTACAGTTTTCAGCCACCATTGGTGGTCGCTATTGGTTAATACCAACAGTGACCACCATTGGTGATCTATTCCTATAGAGACCGCCAATGGAGGTCGCTACAGGCCCACCTAACAGCGACCACCAAGAGGTCATGGTGGACCAAATTTTTGGTCACTTATAGTGACCGCCATTGGCGGTCGCTTTAGTCCTAGTTTATAATAGTATAAATTTTCTTTCAAATTCATTTTAAAAATTCATTTATTTTAAATTCTTGAAACACCCAATACACACAAGAACACAAGTCATCATTATTCATGTACCTTTCCTAGGGTCTCTACCCTGTAATCAGTCCAACCTCACTTGGTCATTTGGTAGGCTCAGAGTCCTTGCATCAGATTACGGGGGATAAAATCCTGTATTCTAGCCGGTCTTCCCTAGCCTGCGTCATGCACCAAGATCACCAAACACCATTTCCAAACTATCCCATGAAAGACTCATTATTCCTAACTCCAAACCCCATCCTATCTCTCAACTATCTCCTCTAATACCATTATATCACGACCCTCCTTCCTCAAGATGAGGGAAGGGACAAAAAAGTGCCACACCCTTCCTTCTTCAAGATGAAGAAGAGATAATGACCCTTGGGTCCCGCCTTCAGTAGGACCTGGAGTGGCGACTAGCACCAAGGGTATAGAATCTCACACAAAATGGAAGACATTAACCTTTCTAATGAAAACAGGATCATGAGATAAGATGGTAAAAAACCCAAAAACACCAAAAATTTATATAAAGGAAACCAAGATCCAAACCATACATTATTTAAACATAAAATGCGACAAAAGTATAACCAATGTACTAAAGAAAGTACTAAAAAAAGAGACTAAGTAGTGGAACAACAACTATCCCAATTCCCAAGCTAGTAAAGTCCAGTACAATCCTCAAATTCCTCATGGAAACCTAAAAATAGTTTTACAGACTTAGGGTGAGTATACAAGTATACCTAGTAGAAAATCTAAATCCACCTGTGCACAAGTGGGGGAACATACTAATGCCTCTATGAGAAAACAGTAGAACCTCAAAGAACCTACCAAGGAGTACTAACCATCCCAACATCACCAAGTCACACTCACCAAATAGTAAAAGTTAAGTAAAGTAGTAGTACAATCACATTAACATTTGGTTACCCCCCACCACTTTCCATCTAGTTAACTGCTCATTCCTGATGGATAACATCTTGATGATAAGACTATTCTAGAACATAGTCTCACTGCTACAACCTGTCCACAAACACTTGGGCCTCAAACCACACATAACCCCCCACACAGACACTAGGTCCACAACTACACCACACATCTCGCCCACATACACCTAGTCCGCAACAACCATGCTTCTCAACTAAAGACACCTGAGCCTCATCCTAAAGACACTTGGTAAAACAATCATGGACCGCAAACACCTAGGACCCTTTCCACAACAAACCTACTTGAAATATCTTGGACTATGGTAAGCCTCAAGCCATTATAGACTGCACATATATGCTAGAGTAGAAATAACCCAGAAGAGGGTGTGAAGAAGAAAGTCAGTAACCATCAATCCATCCTCCTATTGGGATTTTAGGAAAGACACCCTCCCCCATGAAATGGGGGTGTTCGACACATGGTTCTCAACAAGGGTGGGGTGTGTACATAAAATCCAAAGGAACTAAAATTTATACACATAGGTAATAAAACACTCAGTCCAACCTAAGGGTTCCAAAACAAACAACCAACCCACCAGAACCAATTTTGTCACTACCCCTATATGCACAACCACACAAAAAGCCACTGCCAAAGCGTAAACCCAACCCCTTTTTCATTCCACCATTTTTCATTTATTTATTAAGGGGTACACTTTAATTTTTTACAACACTACCTAGGGAAAATACCAAGCACAACATTTGTGATCACCTTAGTAGGCGAAGAGCTTGATTAACCAAACACACAGCAACCAACCCACTTCGTTCTTCGGTAATGCCAACATTGAACAAGGGAAGAGGGACCAAGGTAAGCATTTTTATTTTAACACACATTCATAAAAAAAATGAGAACAACCAACCTATATTCCCACTACACACACCCTTTTTTCCTAGACACTCGTTCAACCACTACCAACTTTCATTCTTCAAAGTTATACCGCAAAATCATACTCCTCGCAACCAAACCTGGCAGCCCCACTGCACAAAAATACCACACCTGACACACCTATTTACATGAAGTCATGACACAACCCAAACCTATAGCCCCACTTCCCAAATAATTCCCAGAGGCAGTACCACCACATAACTAGTCCATAACCACACTACAGTCCCGCTACTCAATGTCTCTTAATTGCCACAACACAAACAAGGTAGTCCCACTACCTACAACTCAATCCATTCCACAATCAATAAGTCTCTCTACCTGAGATTCCAACTAACCACTCATACCGCCCCACACATTGATCCCACATTATCTACCATTAAACCATAACCCCATTACACACACATACCACACCCTTCTCATGGAACCAACTCCCCTGCCCACCCTTGTACCTATAACTGTTCTCCCAACAACAGCACCACACAACCCACACAAAGTCACAAAACCCAATAGGACACATCACATAACCACACCTATCCAACAGGATGGATTCAAATTTGGTAAAAATTGTTCTTTAATCCACTTTTATAAACAAGGGTGATCACACAATGGTTTTGATCTTGGGGTATCCATCTCATTTAACCGAGTATATGTGATTAGTCATATTAGTATTTAAACCTATTGTTTATAAGGAAACAATAATAGTTATAAAGCGTCACCCATGCACATACAAAGACCACCAAAAACCATGATTTTTAGAAGGCTTTACAGCCACAACAGATCACATCATCAACAAGGATAACAAATAAAATAGGAGATCAACATCAATACACTTCCAACCCATTATTTCATTGACCCCATTATATTTTGATCATATTCCCTTCCCCTCATTTATTACTTATTAAGAAAAGGATTCAGCCATTATTCATAAAGAAACATTAGTACACCCACCCCGAATGATACAAAAAAAAAGGAGAGGTAGAAGAATACCTACTTGGAACAACATGTGACCAAAAATCCTCCTTACACCAAAAATAGGGGATCACGTAGGTAGTAGGAAAGAAGTCCAAGAAAACCCAATGGTGAATTCTACATAGATGCATGAATCGAGGGAGGGGAAAATCTTTGGGTGCACCAAGGGAGAACTGAAAGGGTTTACAGAAGAGAAGATATCATCTTAAGAAAAGGCCATATCCTAAAATAAGGGAGATTATTTCAACATACTTAAATTTAGGATCGTGGTTTGACCACGCAGCTTAGCGGTTTCAAAGGTCTCAATATGTTAGAAAATAATTAATATTTAATTATTCCCATCATAAATGTTTTAAAGGGTGTTAGATATGACTAAGAGTTGATAGGTTCTCATTTAAAAAAGAAAAACATGTAACAAGGGTGAAACTGGAAAAAATGGAAAACTAGGAATTACTCACTGATGCCTGGCATCAACGCATGGCACTGACACCTTGATACTAATACCCTAACACTGATGACTTGACACCAATGCCCTGGCACCAACTCCCTAGCATCAGCTCCCTAGAATTGATGTTGACACCCCTGAATCATCGATTTCGATGCCCCTCACTCACTAACACCGACGCCCCTGACTCACTGATGTCGACGCCCCTAACTCACTGATGATAATGCCCCTGACTCACCGATGCCAACACCCCTGACTCACTGATGCTGATGCCCCTAACTCACTGATGTTGATGACCCTGATTCACCGATGTTGGTTCCCCTAACTCACCGACACCGATGGTTCAAACTAGATTTTTTTGGCTAACTCTCGCAATGAGTCACTAACATCCCCCAAAACACCACAAACACTAGTTTTTCACAAAGGAATGGCCTGGAGGGGTTCAGGTCATTACAGTTGGATTTTTTCTTTCCCTATGGAGTTATGTACTTTGGATTTGAGTGACATATAGGTTATTAGGTTTGTATTTTCAATATATATATATATATATATATTAATGTTATGATGTATATGTATATATGTGTGTGTGTACTTTTTTTGCAAGCATTGACATATCTTATAACTTAATATCATGTATAAATTTTCATATCTAAATAAGGAATACAGCGAATCATAATTTTAAAATAGGATATCAAATTTTTATATCCTCTTTGATTTTTAGTTAACATAGGCCTAATATTTTGGTATCTGGTGACCTAAATCATACAGTGGGAGGGATCCATAATGTGTTACTGCCATCCAAATAACTTTAAATAATATTTATGAGCATTATAATATATATTATGAAATTATATTTATCATAATTATTAATAAATATTAATTATTTTTCATTATAAAAATCGATTTAATCGAAGGTTTGATTTGGGGAAAAACAAGCCATTAAGGGGGAAATCTGAATTAGATCTAAAAAACATGGATCTTGTTTTTAATGACACGTGGTTAGGGAACACAATTAGGCCAACATTGCACTAATCATGCATTAGTCACTACCTCCAAAAACACCTCACATGGTTGGCTTTCATGGTTAGACAAATCCTACACCAACCATGATAAACTAACTCCATACACTCCACTTTTCATGGTTTATCCTGATTGGTCGCATGGTTTGGTCAAACTGTGCGCCTACCGAGTAGTTATTGTTTCAGTTGCATAGAGGTGTTTCATAGTTTCTTATAACTATGCACAAATTGTGCACCTCTAGAAAATCCCCAAAAATTTTTCAAAACATCTTCAAACCTATTAACTCATTAAATTTATACATATAAAAATACATAAATAAAAGGGTTAATTATCTTAAATTAGGGGTGCTAAAAATTTTCACTTAAAATTTTCACATTGAAACTTGTAGTTTAATTTTTCAGTGAAAATTCACATTGCTTGTTTTATGTCAATATATTTTCCCAAAATATTTAAACATGAATTTATTTTAGAGTTTTCATAATCGTATTTTTAGTACAATTATAATAAAAATTTAATGTAAATTATCATTGGAAATTTAAGTGGAAATTTGAACAAAAATTTTATAGTGAAAATTTACACTAAATTTTTCCAGTGAAAATTCTCAATGAGAATTTATAGTGAAAATTTATATTTTTTTTATTTATATATTAATATATTTATATTCTAATATTAAGTCGATACTTAAACTAAAAATTCCCCATGGAAATTTTCCTCCAAATCTCCAATGGAAAATTTTACTACAAATAATTTTCACTGAAAATTTGTAGTTTAATTTCTAACTTAAAATTACAATATAGATATATTAAAACATGAATAAAAAATGTAACTTTTCAAAACTTAAAACCAAAATAAAAATATATTAATACATATATAAATAATGAAAATTTTCACTAGAAATCTATTACCTATACTAAAGCATGTAAAATTTCTAACACATGTCATCACCACAATAATTCTCCATTATGTATATCCCCCACATTAATTTCCACTAAACCAACCCATGTTACCACTCTACAAATTTTCTACCCACACCCTGAATATCCTCCCCAAAATCTCATCTCTCCATCCCCTCCCTGACTCTCCTCCTCCACATCAGATCTGCCTCCACCTACTCCTCTGTATCGGTGTTCACCTCCTCCTCTTCCTTTACATTGGCATTTTCCTCCTCCTCTTCCCCCCCACCGGAGTCCGCCTCATCCTATTCATCCTTATCAGAACATTCCTCCTCCTCTGCATTAGCATATGTCTCCTCCTCCACATTGGACTCCACCTCCTCCTCTTCCTTCGCATTGGCATTTGACTCCTCCTTCGTATTGCCCTCCGGCTCCTCCTCCTCCTCTGCATCAGCATCCACCTCCTCCTATGAACTATCCTTCAACTTATCATTTGCATCATCCTCTACCTCATCCTCTTACTCTACATGGGTCTCTACCTATGACTTCACCACATACTTCCTGGTAGATTTTTGAAATTAAATCTGATTCTGGTGTACTCAACCCCCCTTTACAGAATACCGACACCCCTAAATTTCCAAAACCCTAATTGTATTTCCATCTGTATATTATTGAATAGGAACCTCATCCTCTGTCATTTATGAGTTTCTAATTTTTTTCCACTGTGCAGGGAACCAAGGATCTGAAGCTCAAAACCATTTTCCTATCCAAATGATGATTTCCACCTAGTTCTCCTCCACTTATCATTGCATTCATTTTTTATTTGATTTAATTTTATATTAGAAAAAAATAGTTAATGCTTATTTCTTTTCTGGTACGTAGTTCATTACATGGGAATTCCATTTATTCTCAATTTTTGGATTATGAGGCACCTCACCAAGGAAAACTATGTGTTATCAATTTTATTTGTTTCAGATTTAAATTATATGGACATATATGGTATTCCAAACAATGACACGCTTTTTAGTATATTATTGTCTCGACACACACACACACACACACACACACTACATCGGCTGGGGGATGGGGATAAACAAATGAAAACCTAACTAATCACGCGTAGGGATGCTCGAAACTGAGACCTCCCTAAATACCACCATAGGACGCCACCACTAGGCTGCACCCATGGGGCTATTATATTGAAATATATATCATCAATATGACCTTTAAATGTTTTAAATGGTTATATATTATACCATTTATTTATTAATTCTTTGTTTTGTATTAATTTTCTAAATTTAATTGTGTAAGGTAAGGTTAGATATAATTGTATTATTTAATTGTTTTTGTTATTTTTTTAATAGATTGTGTTTTTCAAGGAAATCTATGTTTAGAACATAAATTGTGCATAGTTGAATTTGAATTCTTTTTAGAATACAGGTTTCTCAATTCCATATTTCTATACCAGCATCTTATGACAAAAATTGAGGTCATCTATCAGTTGAATTATAATTATTTTTAAAAATTAAGTTAATATTTTATTCTATGGTTTACATTATTGATTTTAATATTTGTTTATTTTCACTATTTTGATTTATTGTTTATTTACATTTTTCAATTTTCAATCATTTATTCCTTTTCTAATTTAGTTACCCAACATGAACTGCTTTATTACAATAAACATGTTTTGCACACACACACAAAGATATATCCACATGATATGATATTTTATCTCATTATGTGAATCTACTTCTATTTGGTTTCAGGTATGAAAACCCAACTTCCCTTGATAATTATTTTTTCTAATTTTAATTATTAGAACCTTTAAATTCATTTCATTCCATTGATATTAACTGATATCATGGAATATATTATTTTTTTGTGCTATTTTTTGTGTAATTTTATTGGTTCTTGTCATTTAATATTTTTATTCATTTATTTAGAATGCAGGTTTCTCAATACTATGTTTTCGTGCCAATGTTTTATGATAATAATGGAGGTGAACTAAAATCTTCTTATTTTTATTTTTATTTGATTTTTTACCTTTTATTTGTTTAAAATACAACTAAATGAGGGTTTTTCTTTTATATGATCCTTAAATTAATTTCTCTAAATATGTTTTCTTTTAAGTGGTTATGTCTCACCATGTTATCACAACTCTAATGATTAGGGTATTGTACATTTAGAGGTTCTTATGGATTGGTGTATTTGTTCTTGCCCTTCATGTCTCTCAGTGTCTGATATTATTACCTGTTAAAATATTTTTTATATCCTCAAGCTATGATCTGTGATCTCAAGGTATCAGGTATGAAAAAATAACTTCCCTTAATAATTCATTTTTCTAATTTTCATTGTTTCTATTAGAAATTTTAAATTCATTTCATTCCATTGATAGTATCTGAGATCATAGAGTATGATAATTTTTTTGTTCAATTTTTTTGTGTAATATTATTTGATATTATCATTAAATATTTTTATTAATTTATTTAGAATATAGTTTTCCCATTTTCAAATTGATATGACATTGTTTTATGACAAAAATGGAGGTCAGCTATCGGTGGAATTACAATTATTTTTAAAAATTAAGTTAATATTTAATTCTATGGTTTTCATTGTTTATTTTAATCTTTTATTATATTCTATATTATTATTTATTATTTGTTTACATTTTTACACTTTTGAATCATTTATTCATTTTATAATTTAGTTACCCAACATGAACTGATTTATTATGATATATATGTTTTTCACACACACATAGATATATCCAAAAAATATGAATCGTGATCTCAATAAGTGAATCTACTTATATTTGGTTTTAGGTATGAAAAAATATATTTCTGTGATAATTATTTTTTTAATTGTCCTTGTTTCTATTTGAAACTTTAAATTCTTATCATTCCAATAATATTATATGAGATCATATCATATGACAATATTTTTGTGCATTTTTTATGTGTAATTTTATTTTTTATTATCATTTAATATTTTTATTCATTTATTTAGAATACAGGTTTCTCAATTTCATATTTCTATGCCAGTGTTTTATGAAAAAATGGAGGTCATCTAAAAATTTATGATTTTTATTTGAATTTTTAATTTTCTTTACAATTTATTTTTTTAAACTATAACTAAATGAGAGGTTTTATTTTATATAATCCTTAAATTATTTTCTCCAAATATGATTTCTTTTAAGTTGTGATGTCTCACCATGTTATCACCACTCTTATGATCAGGTTATTGTACATTTCAAGATTCTTATTTATTAGTGTTTTGGTTTTTCCTTGCATGTATCTTAGTGTCTAATATTGCTACCCATTTAAATATTTTAAGATCCACAAGCTATGATCTCTGGTCTCAAGAAGTGAATCTATATCTATTTAGTTTTAGGTTTGAAAAACCAACTTCCCTTGATAATTATTTTTTCTAATTTTCATTGTTTCTTTTAGAATCTTTAAATTCATTTCGTTCCATTGATATTATCTAAGATCATAGAATATAATAATTTTTTTGTGATTTTTTTGTGAAATTTTATTTCTTCTTTTCATTTAATATTTTTATTCATTCCTTTAGAATGTAGGTTTCTAAATTCCATATTGTTATTTTAGTAATTTATGAAAAATATGGATGTCAACTATCAATTGAATTACAATTCATTTAAATAATGAAGTTAAATATATTAATATATGGGTTTCATTGTTGATTTTAATATTTTATTATATTATATATTTTGATTTATTGTTTTTTTACCTTTTTTCACTTTTGAATCATTTATTACTTTTATAATTTAGTTACCCGACATGAAATGATTCATTACAATGTATATGTTTCTAACTCACATGCATAAATATAACCACATAATATGATCTCTAATCTCAAGAAGTGAATTTACTATTTGGTTTCAGGTATGAAAAACCAACTTCCCCTGACAATCCTTTTTTATAATTTTCATTTTTTCTATTTGAAACTTCAAATTCATTTAATTCCATTGATATTATCATAGATCATAGAATATAATAATTTTTTCATGTGATTTTATTTGTTCTTTCCATTTAAAATTTTTATTCATTTTTTAGATTACAAGGTTTCTCAATTTCATATTTCTATGCCAAAATTTTATGAAAAAAATGGAGGTCTACTATAAGTTGAATTTTAATTTTTCATTAAAAATTAACTGAATATTTTTTTTGTAATTTTCATTGTTAGTTTTAATATTTTTTCATATTCTGTCTATATTATGATTTATTGTTTACCATTTTCACTTTTGAATAATTTTTCCATTTTTTAATTTTGTTTCTCAACATGAATGACTTTATTACTATAAATATGTTCTTCACACACACACACACATATATCCACAAAATATATATACACACACACACACACAACAATGATTTTAGGACATATATATGTTGTGCATCTATACTTATAGGAATCCTTTATTTGAAACCTTATTGAGATATATAGACACCAAATATATTTTATACTAGCTAATTTCAAAACTACAAACCCATAAATCCATGATGAAAATAGATCTCTTGAATTTAACAGGATTATTAGTGTTTTTTTATTATTTTTATGATAACTGATATAACTTACCTCTTACTAGATACCTAATCTATAATATTTTTCAATATAAAAATCATTTTCTAGACCCTGTTCATTAGAAAGATAACAGAATGTGATAGGTAGATCACCTTTAATGTCGAAACACGACATCTAATAGAAGGGAATATAGGATTTTAAAAAGTATTCATTATGTTTATATTTCTAATAGGTAAAAAAAAGTTCTCTTGGTATTTAATTTGTCCAATTCATTGATAGGATATCCTGTCCTTTTTTTAATTCACATAACATATCATTAATGTAATGATAATTGGATAAATTCTTTCCTTGGAATTAAACGATTTCCTTAGAAGGTAATGTCATAGAAGCATTGGAATACCATGATTTTTTTATCCTTATAAATTTTAAATCATAGCTGATGAAGATTATTAATTATTTGTAGTGTGGGTTTAGGATTTGATGATAGCTCCAATTATGATGATTACATGCTATATTCTTACAAAGATGTTTTTGAGACTCAAATATCTCAATTATATTAGAGTTAGACATTAATAAAACACCAATCTTAGAAAAAATGACACCAATTTCCTATTTAGCCTTTGAAACTTAATCTTTGTAATTCATCCCAGGATTGGTGAATATATTATTTTCTAACTCCAGGATTGATGAATACATAAACATAAATAATAATAAAGGAGACATGGTGTTTGTAGATTAAGTATAATGTAATATTGGTCATTAATCTCATGATGAATACTTAATGCTATTAGTAACTAGAAAGGTATGTGAATATTTGGTTTAACTACAAGATTGATGTAGGCATAATGTAATATTTGGTATCCTAGAAAGTTAGGTTTTAGTACTGGGAGACTACATTATGTAGGGCATCATTCCAGTATTTATGTTCTTTCATCAATTGAAAACATGTATATATTTGAAAAATAATATCATTTATATAAGTAAAGTAATCAGAATTTATGTTCCCAGATCTCCTATATTAAGTACTATATGCCTTTAAATGTATTCATATAGTGCATACAATTAAAAAAATGCACCAGTAACAATATGCATAACAATTCAATAATTTAAAAAAATCTATAACACTTGTAGTATGAAAATCTGTTTACTAGGTGCAAAAATCACTATTCATAATTTTAAATCTCAATCAAAAGAAGTTAGTTACTTTAAATTCTTCTTTCAAATGAGGATTTACAGTATGTGTTATAGAAAATTTCAAATATTCATCACTCAACACATTTTTATAGTATCGCCAGTTTGATTATTTTCCAATATAAAATCTCAATATTCGTACATTAATTGAAATTATGTAAAAATCTACACATTTAAGTAGATTTGGGAGAATAATACCTACTATATAATGGAAAATAAATTCTTTATACTTGTATTCATGTTGTAAGCAGTCATTGTGCACACAACATGAATATACTACACAATACATTTTTATTCAGTATAATTCATCTAGAATTGTTCATATTGCTTCCTTAATAAATTCTAGGTATTGACATACCTATATTTACTATATTTAATATTTTATTTTCATTATTACCTTATAAAATATATAAACTTATATAATTTATCAACTCATTTTTTTACATTGGTTTGGATGAACTTTTTCCCGCTTCTTTCTAAATACTTCAGATTTTTCATCTCGCATATATTGGTTACATAATATATTTTATGAAGAGAGATTTAGAACATGATTTTGATGATGAAATCATGCCCGAAAGATAATTTAGAAAACCATTAATATTTTAATCCCTTATTTTTTTTATCTTCATTGTATTGATATTTTTGTTTTTTGCTACAATTCAACTGGATTCTTTATAATGAAAATCAAGTTTGGGGTTTATGTTAACATTTTTAATCATTATTTTATTCCCCTTTGATTTATTCATGATTTGTTTTTGAACGCCAAGGCAATGTTTCTTCTCATTGCACAACCATACTCGACTAGCCTTTTCATTTGGTTCTTCACATGCTTAGGCTCAACAATAAAGATCACCCATTAGAAACAAGAAATGATGAGTGTAATGTTCAAGTGGTGATGATGGTAATGTTAATTACACAAATATAGTAAGGAAATGTTTTTTTTTGGAAAATGTATGCACTTATATGTGTTTTCATATTCTATATGTACTTATTCTCTATAAAGATTCATATTTTTATTTATTTTTTAGTATAAAAAATCCCCCTAGGCGATGATTGGGGCTTAGAATCAATGGGGCAGTGGTGTTGATCACATGGTGTCTTGAACCGAAGGTGGAAAGGATAATGTGAAATGGATAAACGACCACCATAGGTGTGGATGTAGCATCAATGCATGTCTGGTAGAGTGATGGGAAACAAAAATGGAAAAATTATGAAGGTGATGGTTCAAATTGCAGACAGCTAAAGGTTTTGGATCTACAATTGCATAATACAAGGCATGTGAGCACTAAAAAACATCATGTATGTATTTGCGGCATTGATATTTCTGTTCATTACAAATATCACAAATTATTTAACCTTTTGAGTCATTTTATTTATCTATTCCTTTCAGCTGAGTTTTATGTAGACTACAGGTCACACACCATGTTCTACAGAACCACACAACACAGGGAGTGGAAGAGTAGAGGACCAACCACCCTATTAGACATTGGTTGGGGTAAAAATAAAATTACATGGGTAAAAGTACATGCCTAGGACACTATATGATTGGAAGATCACATCTCATGTACTATATTTTCTTTGGTGGTTTTCATATCTTATCTCTTGGGTGTCAGAATCGGACAAGTAAATAGTCTATTATAATTGAATTTTCATATATATATATATATATATATATATATATATATCATGATTGAATGATTCTCATATTCATCTAAGACCATTTACAAGGAATATTGTGATGTTCTATGATCTTATATCTATAAAAGAGGTGATAGAGTTTGGTTGAGACATTTGAAGAAAAAATTGGGTTCAGGTACTCCCCTGGTGAAATTATGATGTCAGGGTAAACATTAATCATAGAGATAATACTCCACTATTTTGGTTCATGAGTCCTTTGTATCAAGTATTTCAGGTATGGGGTCAGCACTCCCTTGACAATATTGTTGTGTGGGTACCCCACACAATAGTCGGATTCAGTACTTCCCCACATGATGGGGCACACGACCTTCACCTATAGAAGTCAATAATCCCATATAAGATAGGGTATTAGTCCTCCATGATTTATGCATACATTTATTTAATTTATATAAACCTATACACATAAATTCACATATATAGTTTTATAGAATTCTTCCAGTTACATGTGTCACCACCATCGTTCAGTCCATTTCCATGTGTCACAAGCATCCCACTCACTCCATTTCTTCTTCCAATTTCATCCCAGTCTCCCAATGAGTGACAGGTTTTGTAAATCATCACCATATTTTTTTGAGCGTGTGAATCAATTTTTTTAATTTAATGATCTTTTCATGAAAATTCATGGGTTGGGTACTAGTTTTCATTTATAGCATGCACAAAAAACATTTAATGCAAATTTCCATTAGAAAATTTTAGTTCAAATTTATGCTTAAAATTCCAATGAAAATTTTCATTTTTTTATTATAATTATAGTAAAATTTTGATTAACAAAATTCTAAAATAAATTAATTCTCAAATTTTCAGTTCAAATATATTAACATACAAATAGACAATTTAATTTTTCACTTAAAATTTGAATTGTTAATTCCCTATGGATATTTATAGTGAAAACCTTCACTATAAATTCGTAGTGTAAATTTTCATCGGAAATTCAAAGTTCAATTTTTCACTCAAAATTACAATTTACATATATTAAAACATAAATAAAAAATGTAATTTTTCACCAGAAAATTGCATTAAAAAATTTCATTTGAAACTTTTAGTATAAACTTATGTTAGAAACATCCACATAAAATTACAATAAAAATATATTAATACATTAGTAAAAAATATAAAATTTCATCTTAAATTTACATTGGAATGCATGAGTTATCCATCCTATGATCAGCTTGATAGTCAGGTTCAAAGTCCAACCTGAGATGATATTTTCCCACTCCACCTACATGTGAAACATGTGTATTTTTTTTAGATTTTAAGTTATCCATTATCAATCTATTAGTAGTAGTAATAATAATAATAATAACACATATTATATATTAATAATGATAATAAGTATAATAATAATAATTGTAACTAGTTAAGTATAACTAAAATTATATATATTTAATTAGATGTAATGTGGTTAATACATAAAATTAAAAATAATAATGAGAATTATATTAATATAATTATACATAAAATAATATTATAATAATTATAATAATTATAATAAATGATAATATAATTAAATAACAATAATTTTACTATTAATGATACCAAACAAACACCCAGATCAAAAGTTATGGTCGTTTGAAGTTAAGTCATGTTTTCAAATTATATTAGGAAATTAATTATTTATTTATTTTTTGTATCACCAAAATGTTATTAATGTCTGTTACTCGATATGAATTATTCAATTTTTGATTATTTTATGAACCATTTTCCCCTAAATCTATTACATATTAAGAGTAAATATATATTTAGTATGAATCAAATATATTATATCTATATTAATTTTTTTAATTTTTTTAATAAAGGCCTCATTATAAACACCCTATCCATTTTTTTTCAAAAACAAAGATTTGTTACAATATTTTTAATAAAAGAATGGTCATTTAGATTTTTTTAAATTATTATAGAAAATTGGATGCTAAAATTCCAAGCTTGGCCCCACTTGTGTTATGAAATCAGGAGGAGTTATTTTTTGTGTAATGGGTGGAATGAATAGAAGAAACAATTATAAAAATATGAAATAGAGTACTACAATGGTAAACTGATTACAAAACACTCATATCTACTTTTTTATGAACTTACAAGACATCCAATCAGATCAAAACTCAAAGACACACCCTCGGTATATTTGTTAAGAGTATTCAAATATTATGGTCTCTTGGTTGGAGAGATCAGACCACTAAAAGTGACAATGTGTAGTGTTAAGAATAAGAACTTTGGAATCGTGGAACCCCTTCAAAAATCTGCAACCGACAACATATTTCATTATGCAATTTTCTTTATTCTTCCACTCCCCCATTTTCTTCCCACCGTATTCATCCCACACCCAAAGCATCAGAATATTAAGTTCTCCCTTCAGTTGTTGGGTGATCTAGCACAACTGGCCTTGATAATCCACCAGAATCCATGTAATATATTGGTCATAATCAATACACATGTGCAGAGATGAGTGTAAAAAAGTGAAATAAATTTGGGCATAAAAAGTCATCAAACGTTTCAGTATATTAAAATGTATCTTAAAATTCTAGATTTTTTAAAAGATGGGCATAAAAATATCACCTCAATAGGCTATTGAATTATTCATTATTTGGAATTATTTTTCTTGACTGTTACATTGATTTTTTAAATCTTTTTCTTGAACTGGTTGTAAAACCATACTGTTCAGAACCCCAATAATTTGTTGGACTCAACCTATTAAAATTATTCTTTATTCATAATTAATTTGGGTCTAGCCCATTTATTAGGGAGATAGAAAATCATTAATGGAAAGATTTATATCAAAATTAATAGCAAAGTTCGTACAAAAATTAACAAAGATTTAATTCTAAATATTAATTTATGTAAAAATTAATGTTAACTACATTAATTGGATATATATATATACTTGGGGTCTATATAAATGTATGTGGTGACATTTTTTGAGTACAACTAATGAGAAGAAGACAAGGCCTAATAAAGGTGAAGGTGTCCCCCCTTTTGGGGAAGCTAACCTAGATGCACACAGAGCCAAAGGCACTAGAGCTAAAGGTAGAGGCTAATATCCATAAGGGTAGAGACCAGAAGGAGGGATCTAGAAGATACGAAGACCAAATGATGTTGGTGGTGCATCTTCCAGGTAGTGTTTGGAATGGTGAAGATTATTGTAGCATAGACATTTCTCCTCATTTAATTAATGTGATGATGTCATTATTCCGTGGATGTAGGATGAAAGTCTAAACCATGTAATACTATTGTGAATTGTTTTGTGCTTTCATTCTTTTTTTTATCATGAACTTTTTTCCATTGTTATGAATGAAGTGTAGGTTCTGAGCGCAGCCGAAGCACATTGGTTGGGTGTACCCAACTTTAATTTTATCATTAACAATGATCAATCTAAGATCTGTCACGATAATAAAATGTCAGATCTTCGAAATAGAACGATGAATGAAAAATAAAAATGAGAGACCCAGAACCATTGATAGGATCATCATATGTTGGTTATAATTAATTTAATTAATTGAAAAGAATTACCTTGATGTAATTATTTCTCCATTGATGTTTCTGATCATGATTCAATGTGATCTGTCATTGCATTGTAGAATCTAAGTGTAGGATTACTCTATAGGTGATCCACACGTGCTCCATGTATCTCTGGATGTTGTCGAAGGGATCTCTGGGTGCTAGCGTGGAAGATCCTTCGCTTGCGAAGTCCGCCGTCAATCGCATTGATCCGATGGAGGTGGATCTCTCTCTCGTAGCTTGAGAGCGTTCTTGGTGGAAAAGGAATTGTCTCTTGGCTTTAGAGCTTTTCCAAATCTATTGCACACAACCACAAAGAATGGATAGGGTAAATGAGAATTATATAATTGGGATTTTAATTATATAGAATAATAAAATGAATTAATTACCCGAAATCATTTATTCATTTCATTTAATTCTTAGTAATACCCTTTGTCTAATAATAATAGTTGACTATTATTATTACTTGACATGCACCCAGCGAATTACACCTAATATTATTTAATTAAATAAATAATTTTAATTCTCATAAATTCCCAGAAAAAAAATATACACAGTGTGTATATTTAATATACACGGCATGTACTTTTGTTTTTCCATTTTATTTAATTCCTCCACCACATTTATTAGACCTTGAATAATGACTATTTATTTCTCAAATAAATTGAACTACATTACTCGCTAATAAATATATTATTTCTCCCACAATATATTCTCTCGAATAACTAGTGTCAAAATAAATGTGAACAGGCATCCTTGAATAATTATTAAACCAAAATCGGGAATAATCTTTATTCAACTTGTTAAATAAATATTTAACTTGGATACATGGACACACTTAGTGTGTGACCCTCTAGGATTCTTTCTCAGTGACATTAAGCAGAGCCTGCCTAAAGTCCAAGGTTAGCATCTAGAAACACACCAAGGCACCCATAGAGAAAGAAGTTAATGCCACAATGACGTGTCACCTCCTACGAACGCTTACTGTGTAATGTAATCCCTTTGTCTTGATATCTAAAATCAACCAGGTTGCATGATAGTTCCATCAACTCATGTGCTCGATTATTCTTTCTTTGACATCCTGGAATTGAACTTTCCCATTCCTTACCATGGCCATATTTAGGCTATATCAATTCCATCAATGGTCCTGAGATATCTTCTTCTGTTATGGAACAGAAGGGACAAATCCTTTCTCGCATTATCTATTAATGAATTATTACTCGTGACACACCCAACATATCCCACCTCACTGCGAACAATGTCTCATCATAGTTTTCATTAATACATCTAAGTGCGTGAGTTTTAATACCCATCAACAATAATCTTAAAGTCTAAGGACCAATACACATTTCTGCATATAGGAACATCCAATGACACTATTAAATGTGGATTTCCTATTGGCGGGACTCGTTCTCATAATATCCTACTAGATATTACCAAGGGCGCACACCATGAGAAGGTGCCTAAAAGTTTTATGAGTCCTCACCCCTAATGGACTGTATTATTTGTGTCCCTAAAATAACATCATCCAGCCATAGAACATATATTCAAGAATAGTGTTATGGCATTTCTAGGTTCTCATCATAGCAGGGATCCACCATGACCCTTTAATGCAACAACTATCCTTAGGACATTATCACATGCGTTTTAATGTATAAGAACAATCAAGATGTGATAAGGTATTTATTAATGAATAACGTACAAAGTAGTTTTTTCTAGGACACCAACTCCAACAGAATCCCACTTGGATGAGATCCAATAGCTAACAACCTTTAACCCGTTAGCTCTCACATGGTATTCATGCTTCTGCTGAGATAGGCCTTTAGTCATGGGGTCTACCACGCTCTCTTCCATGGACACTCTTCTCACAAAAAAATCACCCCTTTGATAGAAATCCCTCAAGAGGTGATACTTCTAGAGTATGTGCTTTGTTCGTTGATGTGACCTTGGTACTTTTTTCAGAGCCACTGCTATAGTATTATCACAATACAACGTGATAGGATCTTTACTGCTAGGCACCACATCAAGATCCTAGAAAAAGTTCCAAATCCAGATGGATTCCTTGGATACATCATAAGCCTCTATATAATAGTAATAAATTGTAGAATCAGCGACAACTAGCTGCTTTGAACTCTTCCAGCTCATAGCTCCTCCATTGAGACAAAAAAAATCTAGATTGCGACTTCAGATCATTCTGATCTGTCTAAAAACCAGCATCAGCATACCCTCTAATGAAAAGATCCTCATCTCCTCCATACACCAGGAACATATCCTTAGTTATTCTCAGATACTTAAGAATAGTCTTAACAACCGTCCATTTCTATTCTTCTAGATCTTCTTGATATTTTCCTACCATGCTCATTGCATAGACAACATCAATCCTGGTACATAACATGGCATACATGATGGATCCAATAGCCAAATCGTATGGGATCTTACTCATTCTATCTTTCTCTTGTTGTGTCTGAGGACACATTTTCTTAGAAAGATGTGGGCCATGTTACACTAGAACCAATCCCCTCTTGGATTGTTCCATAATAAATCTCTTTAGTATTTGGTCAATGTATGTACCCTAACTTAGTCCAAGTATCCTCTTAAATCTATCACGAATTATCTTGATCCCTAAAATGTAGGCTTTTTCACCCAAGTCCTTCATGGAGAAACACTTGTTCAACCAGTATTTAACTAACTGTAAGACTGATACATCATTTCCAATAATAAATATGTCATCAACATATACTACTAGTATAATGATCTCATTTCCATTAAACTGCTTATAAACACATGGCTCACATTCCTTCTTAATAAAACCAAATTCTTTTATGGATTCATCAAATTGAATGTTCCATGACCTGGATGCTTGTTTCAATCCATAAATGTATTTATGCAACTTGCAAACCCTTTTTCCTTCACCTGCTATCACAAACCCTTCTGGTTGTGTCATATAAACATCTTCTTGAAGGTCCCCATTAAGGAATGTTGTTTTGACATCCATTTTCTAAATCTCATAGTCATGGTAAGCTGTTATGGAAAGTATTATTATTATGGATTTAAACATGGAAACTGGTGAAGAGGTTTCATCATAGTCAATTCCTTGACTTTGTCCGAATCCTTCAGCCACTAGCCTTTCTTTATAGGTTCTAACTTGACCTTCAATGTCTAGCTTTCTCTTGAATTCCCATTTTCATCCAACAGGAATTACATCAACTGGCTCATCGACTAGAACCTAGACTTGGTTCTGATACATGGAATCCATATCAAAATTCATAGCTTCTATCCATCTTACGACTTCTGATCTTTCTAATGCTTCCTTGTAGGATATAGGTTCACCATTTTCCAATAATAATTATTCACCATCCTCGGTTACTAGGAAACCAAAACTCTCTAGTTCCCTAACCTCTGTTGAGCTCCTATGCAGTACTTGTTTTTCTGGAACCTCTTCCACGAGGATTTATGGAACTTGTTCCTGTACCAACTCCTATGTATCTTGAGAATCAACTTCATCAAAGTCAATCTTTATCCCACTATCCTTTTTGAGGATGTGCTCCCTCTCAAGAAAGATGGCTTGTCTGGTGACAATCACTTTCTTATCTGAAGGGTTATATAGGTAATATCCTTTCGTTTCCTTGGTATATCCTATAAAGATACACCTCATGCCCCGGGGTGCTAGTTTGTTTCCCAAGAAGGCCTTAACAAATGCCCCGCATCCCCATACATGTGTATGCAACAAAATGGGTTTCTTTCCATTACATAACTCAGAGGGAATTCCATTTTTCCGCCTTAGTTGGTACTCAGTTTAATGTGTATGCTACATTTTGTAATGCATATCCCCAAAATGATAATGGAAGATCTACATGACTCATCATAAATCTCACCATGTTCAACAAGGAGTGGTTCCTCCTTTCACTAACACCATTCCACTGTGATGTATACAGATGATTGAGTAGAGATAGAATCCCAAACTCCTTTAGAAGATCGATGAACTCTTGGTTCATATATTCTCCACCTCGATCTGATTGAAGATTATTTATCTTCTTACCAAGCTGATTCTCTACTTCATTCTTTAATTCCTTAAATTTCCCTAAGGATTTTGACTTATACCTCATTAAGTAGATATATCCATATCTACTCAAATAATTAGTAAAAGTAATAAAGTAAGAATAACCACCTCTGTCTTCTACTGGAAATGGTGTATACAAATCTGGGTGTACCAATCCTAGAAGTTATGTGGCCCTTTCACCTTGTCCACTGAAAGGTGGCTTGGTCATTTTACTTTATAAAAAATCGTGACATCTATCAAGTGGTTTTAGCTCAATAGAGTCTAAATAACCATCTTGGCAGAGCTTTTTCAAGCGCTTCTTGTTTACATGACCAAGACGGTGATGCCACAACTGGGTGATGTATGAGTCATGTGAGTTTGTTTCATTATCGATTTCCAACACTTGGTTTTTGTAATTTAATATATACAAACCATTATTTTAATGCTCTATACCATAACATACATTTTTCTTATAAAAGAATAAACCCTTATTTCCAAACTTGAAAATAAATCCATCCATATCCATTCATGAAACAAAAATTATGGTTTTGGTAACACTAGGCACATAATAACATTTATGTAAAACCAAAATCATCCCAGTTGGAAATTAGAGGTGTTAATCACTGATGGATAATGCAGTATTCCTCACTCCATTGGAAGCTCGACGATCCACCTCTACTTTGGAAATATTTCTAAATCAACTTGGTTCCTACATTTGAATAAAGATGTGAGCCCCACAAGCTGTATCTAATACCCAATGTGTAGAAATGGAAATATTACACTTGATAACGAACACACCTTTAGCATCCCCATGCTTATGGGTGCAATTCCTCTTCTAATGGCCTTGCTTGACACATGAAAAACATACCGCCTCTCATTCCTTACCTTACCTCTGGATCTTCCCCTTCTGGGCTTCAGACTATTTATAAGTCCTTGGTCCCTTTGTCTTGTCCTTCCTTTTCTTATTCACCATAAGGACTGCGGGTTTGTCACGTCCCATGTCCTTATCTACCTGGAAAATTTAAGTCCATAAGTTCCAATAGACTCTTCTCATTGTTTCTCATGTTATAGTTGACAATAAAGCTAGAGAAGGTCTTGGGCAGTGATGATAGGATGAGATCTATACACAACTCATTCGTGAACTTAATCCCTAAGATGTCTAGGCATTAAATGTAGCCAATAAGCATGACTACATGAGGCCCATCTGGAAAAAATCCTCCAAGATTAGTTGTAAACAAAGCGTTGGAGATCTCATATCTCTCTCGTATCGCCTTCTCTTGGTAGAGATCCTTAAGGTGAGACATCATCCTATATGTGTTCATGTTTTCATATTGCTTAAAGAGATCATTAGACATGGATGATAGCATGAAACACTGGACATCTGTAGCATCATCCATGTGTTTTATATAGAGAGATAGTTCCTCATCACTGGCCTCTTTTCTAGGCGCAACTGAAACAGGTTCTTCAAGCACATACAGTTTCCTCTCGTGGTGAAGGATGACGCGTAAATGCATCTGCCACTCTTAGAAATTGGTGTCGGTGAGAAGGTTTTCCTTCTTGAGTATGGTTCACAATGATATGTTTGAATTCATTTTTCTTGTCATTTCTACAAATTAATATGAGAAAAGGTTTATTACTTTATCATGATAAAAATAAGACAAATAAATAATTTAATACTTATTAGTCTCCCACTATTTTATTGAAATCCAATAGCCTTCACCATTAACTTCAGAATATTCTGTTGCGTGAATATTCTAGTAGAAAGGATCCATATTTCCCTTCGCATTACCCCAACTAGGTTTGGTCAAGCAACTTGAAGGATTTTTGGTAGGCATTCCAAATTCCAACTGCATTAACTCGCAGCTCCTTGATCTGCTGAGTGGACTCCCCAATCCTGAAATCCTTTTATTTTTGGATTTCTTCAACCTTTGCCTCTTGGTCACACCAAGTCCTACTGTATAAGTCAACACTTGATGAAAACCAAGTCAAGTCAACCCAAAACATTGAATTTATAATTCCTCGATAATTGAAAGCACCCCAACTAGGGTTGGTCAAACACTTTGAACTATGGTTCGATTCTAACCAAGATTATGGAAGGCTATACCGACTTAATATTTCTTTGAGGGATTTTCTCCTTATACGTAAATTTCCAATTTATTATCTTTGACTACATGATTGATAATATTAAGTGGGATATAATTAAGTGATTAACCATGTCTATGATAATATTTACGCATAAGCCAATCATTATTTTAGTTCCATATTGCATGCTTGTTTTATTCAATAATTGTGTGATCGTGACAACACACCCACAATAAATAAACCATGAAACTGACAGAATAAAATAAATGGTATGATCATGATCTTGTTCTATTGGTTAATTTATCTAGCGGTTGATAAACTAACCCAATACCTAGGGTAGAAACACCTTGAACCTTTTGGATTCATTTTTACATCTTTCCACCTGTCCACCTTTGTATCTCCTTGGATTGGTTTCACCATGGCTCCTAACTTGAGCCGCCTCCACTAGCTTTGGAGATCCATCCATTACATATGCTTTTATCTCACTTGAAGGTGAGGGATAAAATGGGGTTTTACATAAAAGAAACCTTGGGCACACAAGCCCAACATATTAATGAGGAGAAGGCTCACAGGCCGACAAATTTAATTTAAATAAATAAATTAAAAGAAACCATTCACATACAAAGGTCCTGGTCTAGCTCATGATCATCCATACATGCAACAATATTTACGTATAAGTAAAACTAGCATTCAATTCTTTAATAGTTCTTATTTAAGATAAATCAATCTCAAATCAATTAATTATCTTTAATTAATCATTCCTTTTATCTTAAACCCTTTTTTGAATTTCCTTGAGATTCTCATAAATCATAATTTTAAACAAATAAATTCATTTAAAATAATCCTTGTACGTAACTTGTACCTTGAAGGCAACCCAGTGAATTCCCATTCATAACTACCCAATGAGTAGAAATAAAAATTATATAGATGTTAAATTAAACACATATATATAAAACACATATCACGTGTTGTGACTCAGCTTTATGCATGCACTATGGTACACGTCTCAAGGGTTTGTAAAATATAATAATAAATTTTAATAAATCTTCCTAATTTGGATGAGTACGCGACATGTAGTTCCGAATACATGGTGTGTACTTTTGTTCACCGTCCTCCCTAAGTTCAAGCACGGGGATATGGTGTGTAGATACAATTCGTAAATCTTCGGAGTACACGGTGTGTTCAGTGGGACACACACCATGTATTTTCTGCATTACACAGTTTCCAACTGGGCAAGCCGTGTATGAGGTGCACGGTCCAACCCTAACCCGAAGGGACTACGTGTCGTGTTCAGTGGACCACATGGAATGTAATTTGGAAACCGTGTGACACCTATTCCTCGTCAACACACAGAGTCTTAAGGACTTAGATAGGATCCATTTACATGGCCTGATTTGGCAGACCAGTCTAATGCATTGAACCTAGACTACAAGGTGTATACTTCCAAATACACGCTGCGTATTCTGGTGTTGTACAGACAGGAATGTTTGGCACCTCAGGATGAGATCCTCTGTTTTATTTTAATCAAAAATTAAAAGAAAATGTCATTTCTTGATGGTCAATGAGAAATGAGAGAGGAGGAATAGGTCTCAAGATTCAGATTTGCAGAACAATTAACATTAATTAAAACAAATAAATTATTAAATGCGTAAATCATCAATGAAAAAATAAATAATTATAATCAACAATATGACCCTCAGATACCACTTGTAGGTTCTGAGCGTAGTGGAAGTGTGTTGTTTGGGTGTACCCAACTTTAATTTTAGCATTAACAATGATCAATCTGAGATCCATCGCAATAATAAAACACTGAATCTTCATAATAGAACGAAGAACTAAAAAGAAAGAGGAGAGTCCCAGAACCATTAAGAGGATCATCATATGTTGGTTATAATTAATTTAATTAATTGACAAGAATTACATTGATGTAATTATTTCTCTATTGATGTTTTCGGTCATGATTCGATGAAATCTGGCATTGCATCGTAGAATCCAAGTGTAGGATTCCTCTAGAGGTGTTCCACATGTGCTCCATGTACCTCTGGATGTCACTGAAGGAATCTATGGGTGCTAGTGTGGAAGAGACTTCACTTTCAAAGTCCGTCTTCGATCACCTTGATCCGGTGGAGGTGGATCTCGCTCTTGTAGCTTGAGAGTGTTCATGGTGGAAAAGGAATTCTCTCTTGGATTGAGAGCTTTTCCAAATATGTTGTGCACAACCAAAAATAATAGCTAGGGTAAATGAGAATTATATAATTGGTATTTTAATTACATAGAATAATAAAATGAATTAATTACCCAAAAGCATTTATTCATTTCATTTAATTCTTAATAATACCCCATGTCTAATAATAATAGTTGACTATTATTATTACTTGACATGCACCTAGAGAATTGCACCTAATATTATTTAATTAAATAAATAATATTATTTCTCATAAATTCCCAGAAATAAAATAAACGAAGTGTACTTTTTTCCATTTTATTTATTTCCTCCACCACATTTATTAGACCTTGAATAATGGTTATTTATTTCTCAAATAAATGTAACCGCAATACTCGCTAATAAATATATTATTTCACCCACAATATATTCTCTAGAATAACTGGTGTCGAAATAAATGAAATCAGGCATCCTTGAATAATTATTAAACCACAATCGGGAATAATCGTTATTCAATTTTTTAAATTAATATTTAACTGAGATACATGGACACACTTAGTGTATGATCCTCTAGGATTCTTTCTCAGTGGAATTAAGCATAACCTACCTAAAGTCCAAGGTTAGAGTCTAGCAACACGCCAAGGAACACATAGAGAAAGAAGTTAATGCCGCAATGACATTTCACCTCCTACGAATGCTTACCGTGTAATGTAATCCCTTTGTCTTGATATCTCAAATCAATCAGGTTACATGCTAGTGCCATCAACCCATGTGCTTTATTATTCTTTCTTTGACTTCCCAAAATTGAACTCGCCCATTACTTACCATGGATATGGATTTATTTAGGCTATATCAATCCCATAAAAGGGCCTGAGATATCTACTTATATTATGGAACATAAGGGAAAAATCCTTTCTCGCATTATCTATTAATGCATTATTACTCGTGATGCACCCAACATATCCTACCTCGCTGCGAACAGGGTGTCGTCGCAGTTTTTGTCAATACATCTAAGTGCACGAGTTGTAATACCCATTAATAATAATCTTAAAGTCTAAGTACCAATACACATGTCCGTAGATAAGAACATCCAATGATACTATGAAATGTGGATTTCCTACTGGCGGGTCTCATTCTCATAATATCCACCTGGATATTACCAAGGGCGCACACCATGAGAAGGTGCCTCAAAGTTTTATGAGTCCTCACCCCTAATGGATTGTATTATTTGTGTACCTCAAATAACATCATACGACCATAAAACATATATTCAAGAATAGTGTTATGGAATTTCCAGGTTCTCATTATAGCAGGGACCTTCCATGACCCTTTAATGCAATAGATATCCTTAGGAAATTTTCACTTGCATTGTCATGTAGAAGAACAATCAAGATGTGATAAGGTGTTTATTAATGAATAAAGTACAAAATAGTTGGTTCTAGGCCACTAAATCCAACATGATGACCTTGGGAGGACCATAATGATATGCAAGGATGACTCGGTGTAGTTATTGGGTGCCTGTAATTCTCAATTCCAGACACCAAAGTTTTGGGGGATCTTCCAAAGTAATGTTCTACGCATGTTTCTCCAGGCTTTGATCCCCAAAAAATGGTATCAGAGGATTTTTTACAGTGTTCATTTTTAGATTACGGTTGAATGCATCTGGTGGATAAGTTTATCAAGTAATTGAAGAAATTACTAGAAGACAACGGTGGTACTATAGGTGTTTTGGGGATATCGAAAGTCTAATTGACTAGTAGAAGTCCTGAGGCATGTTTCATTATTAGTGAAAATCAGAGCTCGGTGGAAGAAAGCTAGGCTTCCTCATGTTATGTGGTATATCAGGCATCTTGAAGAATTTCACCAGAAGATAGAGGCAATATCAGCGGTGTTTCTGTAATATCGAAAGTCTTATTGTCTGCATGTGTCATGTGGCATGTTCCATTCATTGGGTGACATTTGGATCTTGGTGAAAGGCTACAGAAATTATATAATGAAATAGAACTGGAAGAAAATGACAGTAATCACTCATTGATTATTTTTTAAGTCAAAGTCATGTGACATATGACTTGGGTTCTTGAAAGTATATGTAAAATTAAGCCCTCAGTTGTCATTCAAGTCAATGGGAGATTTGAATAGTGCCCTTATTTTATATGACATTATAGATGGAGAAGGGATATTGTGGTTTTTATCTCTATGAAAACAAACTTTTAGACTATCGATAGAGAAATGGAAGGACCTTATTTAATGAAGGTGGGCTCTCAAAGAGTCAGAACTAGGTGGAAGAAGTGGGAGAAAAGGACCCTATTTTAATTGTTAAACTGAAGGAAGTTTCAGTGGGAGTTTGTTATGTTGATGACATCAGACTTTATAGAAGCTATGGTTATCGGATGAAGGTTAGTTCTGATGTTGTCTCTAGATTTTGGTTTACTAAAAATCTCTTGGGTGGTGTAGAATATTGAAAGTATAGTTTTTGAAAATTCATGGAAGACCAATAGCGTGTTTCCATGGACTTGGGGCACAAAAGAACTTATTTTTAGGAATTTCAACAAAATTAGAGGATGAAAACTTATTGCTGATTTATTTGGAGAAATTTTCCATGGATGCATTCAGATGAGTTTCACATCAACTTTGGAATGATCAGATCGTGGTTCTAGATGATTAAAGATGAACTACTTTAGTGGGAGCATGGACGATTGAAGAAGAATAGAGTGGAGAACCATGTAGGTTCTACAGAAGAATAATGAATGGAAGAAGGAAAAGTTTTGACATTAGTGAGAGCATGATAATAGTCTTCTAGTGAGAAATTTTTGGACTCATCCTTTGAAAATGATTCTCTAATCAAAAATAATTTGGTTCCATCCCATTTATTGTAGAGAGAGAAAATTATTAATGGATATATTTATCTCAAAATTAATATAAGAGTTTCTCCCAACATTAATGAAGTGTTAGTTATCAATATTAATCAATAGAAAAATTAATGTTAACTTCCTTAATTGGAGATATGGACTTGGGGTCTATATAAATGGATACAGTGACATTTGTTGAGTACAGCTAATGACTAGAAGGCAAGGCCTGTCAAAGGAGAAGGTGGAACCCCTTTCTGGGAAACCAACCTAGGCGTGAAAAGAGCCAAAGGCCCCAGAGCCAAAGGCAAAGGTCGATACCTACAAGGGTATAGACTAGAAGGAGGGATATGGAAGATGCGGTGATCAGACAATGTTAGAAAAAATATTTTGGTGATCTAGGTAGAGTTCCAAATGATGGAAATTATTAAAACCTATATGTTTATCCCCATTGAATGAATGTTATGCTTACATTATCTCATGGATGTAGGACGAACGTCTGAATCACGTAATATTATTCTGCATTGTTTTGTGTTTTCATGCGTTTTTTCTTGTCATGTGATTTTATTCGTTGCTATGAATGAAGACCTTGGGAGAACTGGAAATAGATGCAAGGATGACTCGGTGTAGTGGCTGGGTTCCTAGACTTCCCAATTACGAACACCAAAGTCTTGGGGGGTCTTCTGAAGCAATGTTATGTGCTTTTTTACTTTATCCTCTGATCCCCAACATAATCGAGGGAAGCCCCTCATCCAAAATATTAATTTTATTGTATATTTATATAAATTTATAGATATTTTTTAATATTCATATATGTGTGTGTGTGTGTGTTATTTTGGAAACATTGATTTATTTTGTACCTTAATCTCAAGTATAAATTTTCATATCTAAATAGGGAATAACCTAAATATTTATTTTAAATTAGGATATGAAATTTTCATATACTCTTTGATATTTAGTTGTCGTGGGCCCAAAATTTTGGTATCCAGTGGCCTAAATCACACGGATTCCATAATGTGTTACTAGCATCCAAATATATTTAAAAAATATTTATCAATGTCATAATATATATTATGAAATTATATTTATCAGAATTATCCATAAATAATAACAATTTGTTAATATAAAAATTGATTTAATGGATCATTGGATAGTATGTATTTGGTTATCTAATTTATTATATGGTGTTCTATATATCAAGATATATATTAATTTTATGTTTTTATAGTTATATGTAATATTTTGAAAATCTAAAAAAATAGACAACATGATATAAAATAATGATGTGAATTTTTTGTTTAAAATAAATTAACAATCATTCTAAGAAAAATGTACATTTTATGAGTTTTCTTTTAAAATATAATATTCCATGGTATTATATGGATTATAATGAAATTATTTTTTTTAATATTTATCATAAAAAGTAATGATAATTATTTTGTTAAAAATTTATAAAAAACAAGACACAATAAAAATAGGCAATACAAAAAAACATAGTGGTAAGCTCTGTTTTTCAAAACCACTATTAAATTGTTAGTTTTAAGTTAGTTAGCAGCACTTTTAGAAAACCACTCATAATTCAAGACATTTTATTAAAAAATGACACCATTTAGTAGTGGTTTTTTAGTTAGCAGTGGTAAGTGAATTTTTTTTCCACTGAATACCCCCCTTTTAACACATTACACACCCACTCCAAATCACACATTTAAATTATCCCTTTTATTTTATTTTATTTCACCCCATGATTCCACTCTCTCTTCCATATATTGGAATACCCACTTTCATGCTTTTGACTCCTTTAATTTTTTTTATTTTAACTAATTTAATTTAATTACCAAACCAAAAATTTAGATTTATCTCTTAAACCACCTTTTTAATCGTTTCTCATATATATATATTACATAACATTTTTTTAAATTTTTTCACAAATTGTGACTATATATATATCATTTTTATCATAATAAATCTTCAAAATCATTCAAAATAATGAAATTTATATATTTTTTGAAAACACAGTCATCAAAACATAGATTTCAGCCAAATGCAAAGTACATAATTCCATAGGAAAAGACAAAATCCAACACTGAGACCCCCAATGATTCCCCAAGGCAGCCATAAAATGATCTGCACGATTTCCCTCTCTCCTTACAATTGAAAAAAAACAGAAGAAGAATAAAGGAACCAATGATCTGATGATGTTGATAATGGACCCATAGGCCTAGTGGCCACCTTCATCCTCCTTCAGTGCATTGAAAATAACCTAACAATCATATTCGTCCACAACATCCTTCTAGCGGAGAGATGGGATGAACTGAAAACCCTTCCAAATAGCCATATCCTCTTCCATAGGAGGAGACCAACCATCAATGATTGAGGAATGAAGATTCGTGATAATAGATCCAGCATGATCTTGGAGAACAATCCCTAAGATGAAAGACCCATACCTAGGAATCGTTGAGTCGGTATTGAGTTTTAGAACGCCCAAAGGGGGGGGGAGCCATCTGATAGGAGGGGGAAGAACATATTAAGGTGTGAATACCCCATTAGTATCAAGCCACTAATATCTCTAATTATGTATCCTATAAATATATACCCTATCATCTTTAATAATGTTCTTGAAAATGAGGGAATTACGACAAAACCAAACAATCTAGGCTCAGATACACATGCCTGCAATAGTCTGAGCAGACAATGATCTGAACCAATCCCCTATAATGAGACTCACATCACCAAGGTTTCTCCAGCAAATGAGATCCTATGTCACACATGTGGATCAAATCCCAGTGACCTAACTATAGGAAAAATAACATGAATTTCCATATTTTTTGAACACCCAAAGCGCGTGCATTAGCCGTTATCAAAGAGGTGTCTATCAGCCATGCAAGAATATGTAGGAAGGATACCCCTACACATTTTTCAAAAGAAAATCATGGCCTTCGGAGGAGAATTAAGATTCTAAAGATGTTTCCAAAGGGGGGGCCAAGTACCTTCTCCACCTGAAACACACACCCTATAACCCGAAAAAATACTACAACATCAAGATGAATCAAGAGACCAACATAGATTGTTTGGGCCAGTATCATGGATCGCTAGAACTTCTAGGATAGCCTTACGTTCGGACTCAAAGAACCAAAGAGTGAGTTTCTAAAGATACTAGCTGGAAAGGTCATTAACCATGAGATATCTAACAACCCCATGCTTATGGCTAGTCACAGGCGAAAAAGTGGGAATTAAGCCCTCCAAACTAGGTAGCCAGGAATTATGCCAGATATTAATCGAATAGCCACTGGAAATTCTCCAAAAAATTACATGGTTCAATACAACCTTTGATCCCCAAACACTATTCCATAAAAATCTTGATCGAGGACCTAATATGGAAGACAAAAAATCATCATGCGGAAAGTACTTAGCTTTTATGACTCTCACACACAAGCTATGAGGGTTCTGTAAAAGTCGCCAGCCTTTCTTGTCTATGAGGGAATTGTTAAAAACTTTCAAATCATGAAATACCATGCTACCTTAGGCCTTAGGAGAAAAAAACTTCTCCCAAGAGATCTAATGAAGATTATTCTTTCCATTTTCACAACCCCACCTGAAGTTAGCAAAGGCGAAATGAAGTTGATGGGTACTGAAATCTGGGAGCTTAAAAAGGGACATCACGTAAGAAAGAACATCTTGGGCCATAACATTAAAAGAACCCCCTTAATTTCCCTAGAAAGATTTTTTCCAGACTATACCTAGATTTTCCTATGGACTTTATCAAGGATAAAAGAGAAAAACTCTCGTTTGGAGTGTCCAAAGACTGTCGGGAGCTCGAGATATTTATTGTGTTTCTCTATGACCTCAATCTCACACAAACCAGCAATAGTGCCTCTCATCCCATCATTCACACCTTGACTATAACACATCTCAGACTTGAAAAAATTGACCTATTGACTTGAAGTATTCGTGAATGTGTTAATGATTTTAAGAATCTCTTGGCACTATTGATGAGTTTCTCTTGAGAAAAAGAGGTAGTCATCGACGAGGAAAAGGTGAGTAATGAGGAACTATGCTAATAAACCTTGGCCCCATAGATAAGACTGTCTAGAGATTATTCATATAAAAGATGAGAGAAAACATCAGCAATAAGGAGAAACAAGTAAGGGGAAAGAGGGTCACCCTATCATAAACCTTTGGACGGTTTGAAATTCTTTGTAAGGAAGCCATTAACTTTGATACTATAAGAAACAATTTTAACACAACTCGGGATCTATGTCACCCATTTTTGGCCAAATCATATTTTTCACATAACCTCTTCTATAAGGGCCCATTCCACCCTATCATACACCTTTGATATATCCAATTTCATATCCAAAATTCCCCTCATTGTGGTTGAACGAGTCTTCATTGAGTGGAAGATTTTGTGGGCCACGATAACATTATCTGTGATGATCCTCTAAGGAATAAAATCACTCTGATTCTAAGAAATAATAGAGGGTATGAATCTACCCATGTGTTGGGAGATGAATTTGGAGAATATATTATAAACCACATTGCGCAAGCCGATAGGCCTAAAATCAAAAAAAATAATTAGGCCAGTGACTTTTGGGATTGGTACAATAAGAGTTTCATTAATATTTTCTATACTAATTGAATCGAACCATAAACCCTGTATCAAATAAATAATATCTGATCCCACAATATTCTAAAACTGTTTGAAGAAAAGGGCATGGAATCCATCAAGATTGGGCGCCTTAGAAGAATGAATTCTCTTTAGGGCTTCCACAACTTCTTATCATGAGATATCAGCCTCAAGATTCATGTTCATGTCTTCAGTCACCTTAGGCTCTACAAAGCTCAAAATATCCCCTTGGGAGGAGCCCCCCTCGGAACAGAACATGTTTTTAAAGAAAGCATCAATCATCTCCCAAATCACCAACTCATCAGAAGTAATGATTCTGTTCCCATCCTCTAAATTGGAAATAAGGTTCTTCCTTTTTCTGGTAGAGGCCTTTTCATGAAATAATTTAGTATTTTGATCACCTTGTTTGATAAAGTCCTCCATTGGAATATAAAACCAATAAATTTATTTGCCTCTCAGGGCCTCATCTAGATTATTTTCCAGTGACACAACCTCCTGAAGAGAAAAACCCAAATAAGAATTATCATAACATCTGGTGAAAGATTTCTTGAGCCAATGAATTCTATGTCCAAAGTCCCTGAAGTATTGTAGACTCCATCATTCTAATTGAGAATCCAACTCAATAGTTTTATCCCAAACATGATCGTGAGGGGATGACCAAGAATATTTGACAACATCACTATAACTATCATTGTAGAGAAACATGCATTCAACAGAAGTTTTGGCTTGGCTGAATGACCATTGGTACAGCCGGAGGCTGAAGGAAAATGGGACAGTGGTCAGAAGAGACCAGAGGTAAGTGTGAAACCTTATACCTTGTGAACGCCTACATCTAGTCATAAGAATCCACAAACCTATCAAGCCTTTCTAAAATTCTGGAAGCATGATCATGTTTGCAGAACCAAGTTAATGGGCTCCCTAAGAAACCAAGATCCGAGAGACCAGCTTGAAGAAAATAGTCCCAGAAAAGGTGCATGGAATAAACACTCCAACAAGCACCACCAAGCTTCTCATAGTGGTACAAGATCTTGTTGATGTAAGAGTTGGTGTCCTAGAGCCAACTGGTTGTACTTTGATTACATGTATATTTAATGTATTTAAATATTAAACATATTATTACATATTGTTCATTGTTTTTCATGATTATGATGTAATAATGTCCTAGAGTATTTGTTGCATTGATAAGGCTGTGTAAGTTCCCCGCTATGATGAGAACCTTGAAATGCTATAATAGTATTCTTAAATATAGATCTGCGACTGGATGACATACTATGATGGGACATATAACATGCAGACCATCAGGTACGAGTACTCATAAGCAGATGAGACTTCCTCTCATGAAGTTTGCACTTGGTAATCTCTAAGATAACAGATTATGAGAACAGAACCGCTAGTAGGAATTCCATATGTTTTTGTGTCATCGGATATTTCTACCTGAGAGCATGTGTAATGATCCTTAGACGTTAATATTATCATTAATAGGCGTCACGACTCACGCACTTTGATTTACTAATGAAAACTGTCACGTAGACAGTTGGCGGGAAGTAGGGTACGTTGTGTGTTTCATGAGTGGCATGTTATTAATGGATAAGTCGAGGAAGGATTTGTCCCTTCCATTTATGGAATTTGATATTTCGTCCCTTTGATTGAAATAGAACTGTCACGTGAAATTCCATGGCCATGGTGTAACGACAAGTTTATTTCAGTTAGTCAAAGAACGACGTATCAAGCACAAAGGTTGATGACACTATCATGAAACCTTATTGATGAGATATTACGACAAAGGGAATATATTACACAGTGAGTGTTCATATGTAGTTGACTTTGTTAAATCATTAAGTTGTTTCTCTTGGGTTCTTTGACCCGTTGCTAGACAGTACTCTTGAACTTTAGGCAAGCCCGCCTAATGCCAGCGAGAAAGAATCCTAGAGGGTCACACACTAAGTGTTTCTGGTGGCCTCGGTTAAATTCTATTTGAATTTAATTAATAAATATTATTCTCAAGATAGTGGAATTATTTTATTCCAATTAAAATGATTGCATAAATTAAATAAATATTTTTTTCACTAGATTGTGGGTAAAATATATTTATTTATTTTATTGAACATTTAATAAATATTTATTTACTAGCTTGTAAATAAAATATTTATTTAAGATAATAATTTATTTATTTATTTATTTGGGTGTTCAATAAATGGAAGTAGAGTTCGAGCGGACTAAGGTCAGTCTGGTAGTAAAATAATTATTTGCAAGATGGAAAATAATTATTTAACTAGTTGGCACAAATTAAAATAACGTTGTTATTATTTTGTGACACAGAATTTTAGTTATAATTCTAATTTTCACAAGTTGGCGCACCATAAATAATAACGCGGTATTATTATTAATAGTATGAGTTTTCTCTAAGGTTATAAATGTATCTAATTACTATTATGCAATTAAATATTGTAACTGATGCCCTATGACTATAAATAGAGATGTACATCTATTGTTCCATGAACTGAACCGCACACCTGGTGAATTGAGAATTGTTGATCTAAACAATTTCTCTCTCGAATACTCTTCCCACCCCTCAAGAATGAGAGATGTTCTTCAATGCCGAAGAACAATATATCAAGAATGACCAACACAAGACACTCGCTTCCCCGTGCTAGCACCCGGAGAATGAGCGGTGTCGATCGGAGGCCATCAGAGCACATATAGATCACCGCTAGAGGGATTCTAGTTTGAATCTTTACAAGCACAACGAGATAATCTGAAAGGTTCATTCTGGACGATCAACATCATCAATGAAGAAGATACCGAAGATCCAGGTATTATTTTTTTATGAAATTAATTAAATTAATTATAAAATTGATGTACAAGATCCTCTCTAAAGGTTACAGGCCTCTTCCTTATTTATCTAAATATTTGATTATATTCTGTGGAGATTGGAATTCATCATCGTATTGATCCCGAAATAATCATTGATTAAGGTAAAAATCTTAGTTGGGTGTTGGCCCAACCAGGCTTCCGCTGTTCCTAGAACCTTAAAGTGGTATCAGAAGGGTTACATCATAGTTTATAATTATTTAAATATTTTGTTGATGACTTATGCATTTAATAATTTAGTTGATTCAATTCAAGTTAATCATTCTTCAAATCTGAATCTCGAGATCTGTTCCTCCTCTCTCGTTTCTCGTTCACCTTACAGAAATTATCTTTTCTATTAATTTTGATTAAAATAAAAAAGAGGAACTCATCTAGAGGTTCCAAGGGTTCCTGGTCGTACAATACCAGAACACACGACGTGTATTTAGCAATACACGTCGTGTAGTCAAGGTTCAATGCACCAGGTCTGGTCCGCCAAACCAAGTCGTGTCATTGGAGTTTGTCTAAGTCTTAATGACTCGATGTGTTGACCAGGAACAGGTGGCATGCAGTTTCCGGATTACACACCATGTGGCCCACTGGACACGACATGTAGTCCCTTTGGGTTAGGTTTAGACCATGTACCCAGTACACAACTTGCCCGACTAGAGACCGTGTAACAAGGAACTACATGGCGTGTGGCCCACCGGACACACCGTGTACTCTGAAGATTTCTGAAGTACGCTCACTCTCCATTTCCTCGACCGTGTACTTCGGGTGGACTGTGAAAAATAGTACACGCCGTGTGGTTGGATCTACACGCTGTGTACTCATCCTAATTACGCAAATTTATTAAAATTTATTATTATATTATACAAACCTGTGAGACGTGTACCATCATGCATGCATAAATCTAAGGCACAATATGTGATAGGTGTTTTATATATATTTTTTTAATTTAACATCTGCATAATGTTCATTTCTACTCATTGAGTAGTTATGAATAAAAATTCACCAGGTTGCCTCCAATGTACAAGTTATGTACAAAGATAATTTTAAATGAATTTATTTGTTTAAAATTATGATGGATGAGTCTCAAGGAAATACAAAAAAGGGTTTAAGATATAAGGATTGATTAATTAAAGATGATAATTAATTGATTCGAGCGTGATTTATCTTAAACAAGAATGATTAATGAATTGAATGATAGTTTTATTTATGTGTAAATATCGTTGCATGTATGGATGATCATGAGCTAGACCAAGACCTTTGTATGTGGATGGTTTCTTTTAATTTATTTATTTAAATTAAATTTGTTGGCTTACGAGCCTTCTCCTCATTAATATGTAGGGCATGCATGGCCAAAGTTTCTTTTATGTAAAACCCCTTTTACCCCTCACCTACGTGTGAGTTTAAAAGCATATGTAATGGATGGAACTCCCTATCTAGAGGAGGCGGTTCAAGCTAGAGCCAAGACGAAACCAATCCCAAGAGATATAGAGGTGGACATGTGGAAAGCAATAAACACGAACCCAAAAAGTTCAAGGTGTTTCTCCCCTAGGTCTGGGTTAATTTATCAACCGCTAGATAAACTAACTGTTAGAAAAGCTCATGATCATACCCTTTTCATTATTTTATTTCTTTCATTTTCATGGTTTATCATTATAGATGTGTTGTCACGATCACATAATTAATGAATTAAACAAGCATGCAACATGGAACTAAAATAACCCAGTCTTATGCGTAAATATTATCAAGACATGGTTAATCACTTAAGTAAGTTCCACTTAATATTAACAAGAATGTGATAACGATAATAAGAAATTAACGCATAATAGATAAAAATCTCTCAAATAAAATATTAAGTCAGACCAAGCCTTTCATTACATGATTAAGGGAAAAACTCAATAAAACTATGTGTTTGACCAACCCTTGTTGGGACACTTGCTTTTATATAGGATGCCCTTATGAAAGGTTTCGGGTTAAATTAACCATATTACATCAAGAGGATTATCCCTTGCTAGACTTGGTGTAATATTGGAGGCAATAGTTAAGGAAATCCATAGTTAAGATTTCAGGATTGGGGAGTCCACTCAATAGATCAAGGAGCTGCAAGCCCGCAGTTGGCAATGACCTGCCTACCAAAATACCTTCAAATAGCTTGACCAACCCTTGTTGGGGTTATGCAAAGGGGAATATAGATCCTTACCACTATAATGTCATGGAAAATGGACATTCCAAGTTCAATGGTGAGGTCCATTGGGACTTGATAAAATAGTGGGAGACTTAATAAAATTAATTTATTATTTCTCATAAATGTAATCAAGAATGTAATAATGATCTACTCTTTTAATTGTAGAATAAAAATGAAATGCTCATCAACCACACTATCCCTGTGATCAATTCTTCATAAAGACAATATCCTCATTGGAAATAACTTCCAAGAATGGTTTAGACGCATTCGGGTTATCCTACGCCATGAACAGAAGTCTTACGTGCTGGAGTCAGCATTACCTGATCCGCCTTCCAAAGAGGCGAGTGATGAGTATTTCCTGGTCTATGAGAAACTTATGAACGACGCAGTCGACATTCAATGTTTGATGCTATCATCAATGTCTAGTGAGCTCATGAAGTCTCATGAAAACATGGATGCTTATAGCATGCTCGAGCACCTCCATGGTCTTTACCAAGAGAGAGCAAGACATGAATGGTTTGAGATCTCTAAGGCACTCTTTCAGAGTAATATTGGAGAAGGTGCCCTAGCTGGGCCTCATGTAGTCAATCTCATTAGCTACATTGAGCGCCTGGAGGTTCTAGGGTTTAAACTCCCTGAAGAACTGGGCACCGATCTCATTCTCACATCACTCCCACATAGCTTCTCTAACTATGTTTTCAATTTCAATATGAACAATATTGAGAAGTCTCTACCTGATATTCTTATCCTCATTCTCCAATTGGAGAAAGACATGAAGCGTGAAAAATCCTTCTGTCCTTATGGTGAATAATAGGAAAGGGAAGGCGAAGAGCTTTAAGCCCAAAGATTTTTCACGTCCTTCTAAGAAAAGGAAGATCAAAGGGGAGGCAAGGGAACAGGAGGCTATTTGTTTCGCATGTGGAAAGAAGGGCCATTGGAAAAAGAACTGCACCCAGCCTAAGAAGCAAGGGGAAGCTTTAGGTGCATTTGTTATCAAATGAAGTCTATCTGTTTATACAAATTGGGTATTAGATATAGATTGAAGTGCTCACATATGTATCCAAATACAGGAACCAAGTAGATTCGTTAAGATTGATCGAGGGGCGGTAGATCTACGAATAGCCAACGGAGCCGGACTTGCTGTTGTAGCTATCAGGGACTACCACCTCACGTTGCCAACTGGGATGATCTTTGTGTTAAAGGGTTGTTATTATGTGTTGTATGTTACTAAAAACATTATTTATGTATCTAGATTAGATACAAATAGATTTGTTTTCAAGTTTGGAAATGAATGTTTCTTCTTTTACAAAGATAACATTTGTTTTGGTAAGGCACATTTATACAATAGTCTTTACGTGTTGGATTACACAAACCAAGTAATGGAAATCGATAACAAAGATATTTCACATGACTCATACCACACCCAACTTTGGCATCACTGGTTAGGTCATGTAAATGAGAAACGCTTGACAAAGTTACATCAAGATGGATATTTAGATTCTTTCGAACTAAAACCACTTGGTGTATGTCATGCATGTTTACAAGGAAAAATGACCAAAGCCCCATTTAGTGGGAAAGGTGAAAGAGCAAAATAACTTCTTGAATTGGTTCATACTGATGTGTGTGGACCATTTCTAGTTGAAGCAAGGGGAGAGTACTCATACTTCATAAATTTTACTGATGATTTTAGTAGATATGGATATATCTACTTAATGAGGTATAAGTCAGATTCTTTTGATAAGTTCAAAGAATACAAGAATGAAGTTGAGAACCAGCTTGGTAAGAAGATTAAGAAACTTTTCTCAGACCGAGGTGGAAAATATCTTAATCAAGACTTCATTGATTACTTACAGGAGTTTGGGATCCTATCGTAACTCACTCCTCTATACACACCCCAGTGGAATGGTGTGAGCGAAAGGAGGAACCACACCCTATTGGACATGGTGAGATCAATGACGATTCATGCAAGTCTTCCATTATCCTTTTGGGGATATGCGTTACAAACAGCGGCACACATACTAAACCAAGTACCAACTAAATTGATAAATGGTATTCCATACGAGTTCTAAAGTGGAAAGAAAGCCATATTATCAAATTTACATGTGTGGGGAAGAGATGTGTTTGTTAAGGCCTCTTTAGGTAACAAACTTGCACCCCGAGGCACAAAGTGCACCTTTATAGGATACCCCAAGGAAACAAAGGGATATTACCTATACAACCCATTAGACAAAAAGGTTATAGTGGCAAGACATGCCATATTCCTTGAGAGGGAGCACGTCTCCAAAAGAGATAGTGGGAGTGAGATAGACTTTGATGAAGTCGAGGCTCAAGGCACACAAGAATTGGTACAAGAGAAGATTCCACAAATCCTTGTGGAAGAAGAATCTGTTCCAAAGACACAAGTACTGTGTAGGAGTACAATAGAGGTCAGAGAACCTGAATGGTATAATTTTCTAGTTACTGAGGATGGTGACTCATTATTAGTTGATAATAATGATCCTCTAACCTACAAGGAAGCAGTAAGTGGCACAAATGTTGCCAAGTGGAAAGAAGCCATGAATTCTGAGACGGATTCCATGTACCAAAACCAAGTATAGATTTTGGTACATCCTCTAGTTGATGTAAAGTCGGTTGGTTGCAAATGGTTATTCAAGAAGAAACTGGACATGGAAGGACAAGTCAGTACCTATAAGGCACGAATGGTTGCAAAAGGGTTTAAATAGTGTCAAGGCATTGACAAAGATGAAACCTTTTTACCAGATGCGATGCTGAAATCCATCAGAATTTTATTGGGCATTGCTGCTTACCATGACTATGAGATTTGGAAAATGGATGTCAAAACAGTCTTCCTTAATGGGAACCTTCAGGAAGATATTTACATGACACAACCTGATGGGTTTCTGACTCCAAAGGATGTTAATAAGGTATGCAAGTTGCAGAAATCCATTTATGGATTAAAGAAAGCATCTGGGACATGGAACATTCATTTTGATGAAGCCATAACAAAATTTGGTTTTATCAAGAATGAATGTGAGCCTTGTGTCTACAAACGGTTTAGTGGGAGTGCGGTCGTTTTCCTAATAGTATATATTGATGACATATTACTTATTGGAAACATGATACCAGTCTTACAATCTGTTAAGGCATGGTTGAATCAATGCTTCTCCATGAAGGACTTGGGTGAGGGAGCATATATTCTTGGGATCAAGATCCATTGTGATAGATCCAGGAGATTGTTGGGCCTAAGTCAAAGTACATACATTGATATGATACTGAAAAGATTCAGTATGGAACAATCCAAGAGGGGATTGTTGCCAACGTCACATGACATTCATCTTTCCAAGAAAATGTGTCCTCAAACACATGAAGAAAGAAAGATAATGGCAAGGAATCCATACACATCAGCGATTGGGTCAGTCATGTATGTCATGTTATGTACTAGACTGGATGTCGCCTACGCATTGAGTGCAGTAGGCAGATATCAGGTTGACCCAGGTGACCGTCATTGGATGGCAGTCAAGACTATCCTAAAGTATCTGAGGCATACTAAGGATATGTTCCTGGTTTATGGATGAGATGCAGAACTAGTCATCAGAGGATATGTAGATGCTAGTTTCTAGACTGATGAAGATGACATGAAGTCACAAACGGGATACATCTTCACTTTGAATGGAGGTGCAGTGAGCTGGAAGAGCTCAAAGCAGAGTGTGGTCACAGATTCTACTGTAGAGTCCGAGTATATCGCAGCTTCTAAGGCAGCTAAAGAAGCAGTTTGGTTGCGAAGCTTCGTCCAGGAGCTAGATGTGATACCTAGCAGTAAATATCCCATCACACTGTATTGTGATAATACTACAACGATGGCTCTCACAAAAGAGCCAAGTCACATCAGCGGACGAAACACGTACTTTGGAAGTATCATCTCCCGAGGGATTTTTCTCAGAGAGGTGAAGTTGCAGTGAGCAGTATTTCCACAGAAGACAACGTGGCAGACCCCTTGACAAAAGCTTTGACTCAGCAGAAACATGATCATCATGTGAGGACTAGCGGACTGAAAGTCGTAGGTAGTTTGCTCTAGTCCAAGTGGGAGTTTTCAAGATTTCATGTCCTAGAACTAACTGGTTGAACTTTGATTACATGGATATTTAATGTATTTAAATACTAAACATATTATTACATATTGTTCATTGTTTTGCACGACTATGATGTAATAATGTCCTAGAGTATTTGTTGCATTGATAAGGTCGTGGTAGTTCCCCGCTATGATGAGAACCTTGAAATGTTATAACAATATTTTTAAATATAGTTCTACAGTTGGATGATATATTATGATGGGACACATAACATGCAGACCGTCAGGTGCGAGTACTCGTAAGCAGATGAGACTTCCTTTCATGAAGTTCACACTTGGTAATCTCTAAGATATGTGATTATGAGAACAGACCTGCTAGCAGGAATTCCGCATGTTTTGGTGTCATCCGATATTTCTATCTGTGAGCATGTGTAATGATCCTTAGACTTTAAGATTATCATTAATACGTGTCATGCTCGCACACATTGATTTACTGACGAAAACTGTCACACAGACAGTTGGCAGGAGGTAGGGTACGTTGAGTGTATCACAAGTGGCATGTTATTAACGGATAAGTTGAGGAAGGATTTGTCTCTTCCATTTATGGAAGTTGATATCTCGGCCCTTTGATTGAAATAGAACCGTCGCACGAAATTTCATAGCCATGGTGTAACAACGAGTTTATTTCAGGTAGTCAAAGAACGACATATCAAGCACAAATGTTGATGACACTATCATGGAACCTACTTGATGAGATATTACGATAAAGGGATTATATTACACAGTGAGTGTTCGTATGTGGATGTCGTTGTTGTGACTTTATGTTCTTTCTCTTGGGTGTCTTGACCCGTTGTTAGACAGTACTCTTGGACTTTAGGCAAGCCCGCCTAATGCCAACGAGAAAGAATCCTAAAAGATCACATACTATGTGTTTCTGGTGGTCTTGGTTAAATTCTATTTGAATTTAATTAAAAAATATTATTTTCAAGATAGTGGAATAATTTTATTCGAGTTAAAATGATTGTATAAATTAAATAAATATTTATTCACCGGATTGTGGGTAAAATATATTTATTTATTTTATTGAACATTTAATAAATACTTATTTACTAGTTTGTAAATAAAATATTTATTTAAGAGAAAAATTTACTTATTTATTTCTTCGGGTGTTCAATAAATGGAAGTGGAGTTCGAGCGGACCAAGGCCGGTCCAGTAGTAAAATAATTATTTGCAAGATGATAAATAATTTTTTAACTAGTTGGCACAAATTAAAACAACGCTGCTATTATTTTGTGATGCGAAATTTTAGTTATAATTTCATTTTACGCAAGTTGGCGCACCATAAATAATAATGTGGTATTATTATTAATAACATGAGTTTTCTCTAAGGTTATGAAGGTATTTAATTGTTGTACGCAACTAAATATTGTAACTGATGCCCTATGTCTTAAATAGAGACGTACATCTATTGTGCCATAAACTGAACCGCACACCCGGTGAATTGAGAATTGTTGAGCTAAACAATTTCTCTCTCGAATCCTCTTCCCACCCCTCTTAAGAACGAGAGACATTCTTCCAGGCCGAAAAACAAGCGATCAAGAACGACCGACACAAGACACTCGTTTCACCGTGCTTACACCCGAAGAACGAGCAATGTCGATCGGAGGCCATCGGAGCACGTATAGATCACCGCTAAAGGGATTCTAGTTTGGATCCTTACAAGCGCAACGAGATAATCTGAAAGGGTCATTCTGGATGATCAACATCATCAACGAAAAAAATATCGAAGATCCAGGTATTATTTTCATTATAAAATTAATTAAATTAATTATAAACATGATGTGCAAGATCATCTCTAAAGGTTTCAGACCTCTTCTTTATCTAAATATTTGATTATATTCCATGGAGACTGATGTTCATCGTCGTATTGATCCCAGAATAATCATTGATCAAGGTAAAAATCTTAGTTGGGTGTCGGCCCAACCACGCTTCCGTTGCGCCCGGAACCTTCAGTTGAAATCCCTACCAAGCAAAATGGACCCATGAAGCATATTTTTTATAGAGTTGACCAACTCCCAAGATCTCTATTTATCGCTCATTGTTGGCCAGCCATGAAAACCCACAAAGTGTCACACGGGTTTCCAGGGATGGTGGATGGAGATGGCAATGTGATGATTGGAAAAGTTAACCACTGAAGCATGGAAATCCTCTTTCCACATGAAATAGACCTATAGCATGGCCTGACTGTCTGATCGAGAAAAAATTCTGACAACTAACCTTTGAAGGAATTCCTCTTATGTCCTTGCTTTCCAGCATGGTCTCAGACAAAAAGATCATGTCGGGGATAAACTTAGAGCTCCATTGGGAGAGCATACGAACTAATCATGGGTTACCAAGCCCATGACTATTCTAGTATAAGGTTTTCATTGCAAAAGGCGGGGCTGGAACATGTCGGCCTCTACCCCTGAAACTTTGAGAAGGGAACCATCATCTACCACTCTCCATCTTTTTGGGAGATGATCTTAAAGGAGTGAGGCCTAAGAACCCTGCTTGGAACCACAACAAACTGGATCATGGCTAGAATAGCCTAGAACCCCTCTATTAAACCTTTTCCATTTTAAAGGATTTTTTGCACCCAACTCCAATTCTCAATGAGTATTGATGCCTACCCCAAATAAGGGCAAAGAAAGATCAGTAGACAGGGAGGGGCAAGGGTCTGGAGGGTCTAGAGGGTCTGGAGGGTTGGAGAAAGTCGACATCGACTCGTAAGGGGGCTTATAAGCACCCTCAAAACCCTGATCCTATCCACAAGAAAGTAGCAACCATCTCTGAACCGGAGAAATCCTCACCAATAGGACTAAAATTAGAGGCCTTAGGAGCGTGATGTGGGACTGTCGTCAAATACTTGGATGACAGGCCATGGGGAACGGTTGCGGACGTGTCGGGAGTAAGACCTTCTATGTTTTGAGAAATAGGTAGCGGTGGAGAGGGGAATATCGCCCTCAACTCTCCCGACCAAGATGAACATGATCCCCCCACCCCCACAGATGATAGCATGTTATCAGTTGAAGGGACCTCCGTAGCCTCTTAAACAACCAAAGGAGGACGAGTGAGCCGATGACAAGGAATAAAGGCTAAGATCTGGCATGGTGCAGCATCAATCACGTTCAGATTAGAGGAAGGTTTGACAGACATCACTAAAGTTAAAATCCCGGCACAAGAAACCTCAACATCTTGAGACTCCTTACCGACAATCCCCTACACAGGAAGGCCACAAGCTGAGGGACTCGAAGCCCCCAGACGAGGAAAGGGTGAGCCAACTGGGGCAGTGGGAAAACAAGGCAGACCCAAAGGGAAAACCACCACCTGGGAAACCGAAGGGCCTTGGGTCTTCTATCTATTGGGCATAACTCCAGCCTTATATTTTTCAACTTCTAAAGTGGAGCTTCGCTCTGAGGGTTTATCCCACAACCATGGGCTGTATTCCAAAGTCAATTAACCCTCCAAATTTGTTTTCTTCGATCGAAAATCTTTGACTTCGGGACCAATGGCGCCATAGAAAAAACAGAATGAAGGGAGATTTTCAAATTCAAGAGAAACCTATATCTTGTCTTTCAATAGTTTCAAAAACAAACCCCACATAAGGGGTTGAGAGATGTCCACCATGACCCTAATCTGCATGTAGGATCCCCACTAGATTGGATCTAAAACTTCCCACTCCATGAATTCCTCTATAGAATTTCCAATCCCGAGCATGAATTGCTCATTTCTACCACCAAAGTGAATGCCTTTATCTCATATCCAGATGGGGGAATGGGAGAAATCCATTTCACTGGTGTTGAGGTCATTTGCAAGGTTGTTGAACATAATCAGATGATTATCAAAGGACCACAAGCGACCGTTTAGAACTCTTATCTTACCATTCACCCTAGAGAATTGCAAGATAATCATCCTGACTTCAATCTCCCTAATAGAAACCACTTCTTCTAATCTCCATAATGAATGAAATGTGTTTTTCAGGGCATTCAAATTATAGGTTCGGTTGGAAGCAATCTTTCCCACCAGACAATTTTGGAGGTTGATGTCCTCTACAGTACAGACTTCCAGAATAGATTTTTCCCGCTCATTAATTGAGAACTTCTCCCATTGATTTAGCAGATCAGCCTCCATAACTGCCCGAGGGAACATATGATGAAACACTAGAAAAAATCGCCAAACCAGAGCCAAACCCAACGAAGGCCGATAGAGGAAAGGCCGCAAACAGAAGGAACAACCGTTTCCAGCAACTCGGTTCGCCTGGATGGGGAATGAACATGAATCAGGTGTTAGAAGGAGAAGAAACCTCGAAGGGGAGTCCATGATCCAAAACCAGAGCAGATTAGTGGAAACAAGGAACTATGCACCTTCACGAGATAAAGATCCAGAAGATCAAAGAAGAGAACCACATCCGATGAAAACACCTCCGTGAGTTCAAGATCCAGAATCAAAAGCGCCTCCGTATCATTCGAGATCAAAATCCAGATCCAGGAACAAGATCATTCGAGATCAAGATCCCGGAACTCGGTCAGTGCAATGTCCAAAAGCAAAATCCCGGATCTAGAGCACCTTCGCGAAGAGGAAGCGGGGACTTGGTTGCCAGAGACTCAACCACCACAGCATCCATAACCGAAACAGAAACAATGACAGACCCGCCTTAGCGATGTTGAGGGAACGAAAACTCAGACCCCACAACATTAAGAAATTGGGACAGCAGAGACGGCGATGTCGAGGAATTGGAAGCGCAGAAACCGAAATAACCAGATCCGAGTAGGGAGGGCGCCGACGAATTGACTTCGCCAAGAGGGAGGCCGGAAAACGATGACCCGACGGAACCCATGAAACCCTAGGACATGAATTTTATATATATATATATATATATATATATATAACACATAACAAATAAATTGAAACATGTTTTATATTTGTAAAATAATTTACCTATGAAAAACTCAATTTGTAATAAAATTAAATCAATGCGTAACATATTCAAATCAATAAATTACACTGATGTAATATTCTTAATAGATTTGCATTTTTTTCAAACTATGCACAAGATATCACACTTAGTCAAAAAATATATTTAAATTCTATAATATTGTATTACTTATAATTAAATAAACCTTCCTAAATTTCCCACACTACTAGAGAAATATCATCAGAATCCCTCAACACCTGAGAATGACAAAGGAAGAGTTCAGAGAAAATCTGGGCTCTTACGGGAACATTATAATGAATTAAATTAAAAACATTTGGTTGGAAACTTGGCATATCCTTCAACAACCCAAAGTCTTATTAAACATATATTAAAAGGATGTGAGGTTTGAAGAAACAAGAGATAACCTTGGAGGAAAAACATCCGACCAAGTGAGAGAACCAAAAGAGATACTCCTAGTTTCCAGAAGGTGAGCAACTTTCTTTCCGTCTCTTTTTTTATGAATAGAGAGAAATATATTAAGATTAAAGGAGGTCCAAAGTAATAAGAGATAACAACCATGGAGGAAAAACATCCAACCAAGTGAGGGAACCAAAAGAGATACTCCTAGTCCCTAGAAAGTGAGAAACTTTCCCCCCCCCCTCTCTTTTAATAAAGGAGAAAGAACATACCGCAAAGTGGTGGAGCAGAGACCATGTCTTCAAAATCAGAGGGCTAAAGGATTGAAAGCGTATATCTATTGCAGGAATGACGTTGATAACCGTAAGGCAATTAGATTAAACAATGATGGAATTCCAACCTATCTTGGTGGAAAAGGTCATTCTGATGTAATTAAATTGCACGGGCCTCAACCAACGGGGGGTCCAAAAAGGTGTTGAGTGATACATGGTGAGACGTAATGATACGCCTAGAAGAATTATGTGCAATGACTCTGGTGGTAGCAGTGTCATTCCTAGGGAGGGAGGCATCAACGTTGATTTTAAGGACATCCTTTGATGGGGGGGGGGGTCACATGAATATTAGTCGATTAGGGCTTGATATGGACTTCTGCTTTTCCTGATGATTCCTTGTATATAGCCACAACCTAGCCCACTTCTCTAAATTGTTCATGAACTTATTCGACTTCTAAACTCTGGTTGTGATCATAGAAGGACTTCAATTTCGACATTTTGTTCCTTCCAAGTGATCAACGATCATCAAGATTTAACATCTCCAACATTTTTGATCATTAGTTAATTTTCCTGTATTATATTTTATTCATGTAATCATTATCATTATGATTGCAATTATTCGTGTTTGATTTATGCTTTTCCCCATCAAATTCAAGTCTTGATTTCTGTGGTTATTACACCACTTAAAAGGAATTCAAGGTTGTGATGCCCAATCAAAAGTTGGGTGAGAAGACTAGGTTGGTCTCTTGTAACATGACTAGGTTGTGCCTCCAGGTTGTTTAAAGGAAAGAGTCTGTATCAAGGTTATCACTCCTTTAAAAGTGAGGTTCTTAGTGGGCACCAATCTCTTCAAGGAGTATAGGAGATTGAGGAGTGGATTAGGGTATTTTTTATCCGAACCACTATAAATCCTTGCATTCTTTCAATTTATTTCTACTGTAACTCAACACAAGAACATTTCCCTTACTAGAGATTAATATTTTACAAACTATGATTGTTTTCATTAATTTTTTAATACGACTATTCACCCCCTCTAGTCATATTTTCCATATATATCGATCCAATAAAAACATGAATAAAAAATGTAAATTTTCAACACTGAAAACCAAAATAAAAATTTATTAATACATATATAAAAATGTACATTTTAACTGGAAATTTTCATTTAAAATTTATACGAAAAACTTTGAATGAAAATTTCCCCTAGAAAATTTTAGTTCAAATTTACACTTAAATTTCCGATGATAATTTCCATTTGATTTTTATTATAATTATACGGAAAATTTGATTAACAAAATTATAAAATAAATGTATGACCAAATTTTTAGTTTAAATATATTAACATATAAATAATCACTCTAATTTTGCATATAAATTTGAACTATAAATTCCTTATGGAAATTTCCAATGCAATCTTCAACTAGAAATTCTCAATGATTATTTTCATTGGAACTATGTAGTTCAAATTTTCACTTAATTTTTTTGTAGATATATTAAAATATAAATAAAAAATATAAATTTTCACTAAAAAATTTCATTAATATTTTACATTAGTAACTTTTAGTGTAAAAATCTATTAGATACATCAAAAAACTACAATAAAAATATATTATTACATAATTTAAAAATATAAAATTTCATCAGAAATTTACATTGAGAATTTATTCTAGAAACTTTTGGTGGAGATTTCCATCAGAAAATAGTTGTAAAAAATTCTACTTAAAATTAATAGTGTAAATCACCAAATTATATTTCTTATGCACTCTAATTTTACCGTTATCAGTGTAAATCTGTACGGAAAATTTGCATTAAAATTTCACACTGAAAATTTATACTAGATACTTGATTATCAAAATTTTAAAATATTTACATGTTTATACTTTGAATGAAAATATATTAATACATAATATTATTATATATTTATTATTATGGTTTCTTATTTATATTTATCCTATTTATTAAATTTTTGTACGCTACTTTTAAAAACTCACAGTAATGTATTTTTTTTGTTAAAAAGAAATAATAAATGTTATATTTTTTAAATTTTATGACGTTGTCAAAAATTATAAAAATAAAAAACTTATGTTAATATATATTATTTTTTAAAACAAAATCCTTGCAATTATTTTTATAATTTAGAACGCCACAAAAAATAATAAATATTAATATATAAAAAATTATTACAATTATAATTAAATCATATAAATCAAAATATTAGTAAGACTTTATATTAGAAATAAAAGGGTATTTTTATTCATCCATTTTCAGAATTATTACTTCAATTTCTTAATACACAAATCCTATTTAATAATCTCGTGTCACACTCCAAATAAACACACGAGTCATCCATCCCGTAGTCAACCTGACTGTCAGGTTCAATGGAGAACCTGAGATGATATTTTCCCACCCCACCTGTTGGAGTTGGTGTCCTAGGACCAACTATTTATACTTTTATTACATAAATATGTGATGTATTGAACATTAATAAAACTTATTATTACATATTTTTTGTTGTTATGTATGAATCTAATGTAATAATGTCCTAGAGTATACGTCACATTAATAAGGTCATAGTACTTCCTTGCTATAATGAGAACCTTGATGTGCTATGATGATATTCTCAAATAATGTTCTATAGTTAGATAACATACTGTGATGGGTCACAAAGTACATAGATTGTCAGATACTCATAAGCTGACGATGCTTCTTCTCTTGAAGTTTACACTTGGTAATCTCCAGGATGAAAGATTATGAGAACAGACCCACCAGTAGGAATTATGCATGTTTTGGTGTCATCATATATTCCTATCTACAAGCATGTGTAATGATCCTTATACTTTAAGATTTTTATTAATGCATGTTACAACTCACAAACTTAGATGTAAACCATGACGATAACAATTCCTGGAGAAGTTAGATGCATTGGGTGCGTCACGAGTGACATGTCATTAATGGATAAGCTGAGGAAGGAATTTTCCCATCCGTATTTATGGAAAATGATGTCTCAACCCTTTGATTGGAATAAAACTGTTACATTAAATTCCATGACAATGATGTAACGATGTGTTCATTCCATATAGTCAAAGAAAGACATATCGATCATATAGGTTGGTGACATGGATGTACAACCTGCTTGATGAGATATTGTAATGAAGGGATTATACTACACAGTGAGCATTCATATATGATTGTTGAGGTGGTGACATTAAGCTCTTTATCTTGGGTTCTTTGACCTATTGCAAGATAGTAATCTTGGAATTTAGGCAAGCTCGCCTAATGACAATGAGAATGAATCCTAGAGGGTCACACACTAAGTGTTTCTGTTGATCTCTATTAAATTCTTTTTGAGTTTAATTAATAGAATAAATATTATTCTCATGTCCGCACTACTAAAAATTTAACCTATCCCAATGGTTTTAAACTATAGGTATAGACCCTAAAACCATTGGGATAGGATATGCCAACAATTTCATGAACCATTGGTATGTGAGCTATCGGGATAGCCCTATACCAATGGTTTATAGTGAACCATTAGTATAAGGTGGTTGGAATTTGATTTTACCAACGGTTTACTCTGAACTGTTGGGATATAGATATTTTAATGGTTTAAAACCATTGGAAAAGATATAACCCAATGGTTGGAACTGTAGGGATAGAGCTATCCCAATAGTTTGAACCACTGGGAAAGGCCTATACCAACGGTTCACAGTGAACCGTTGGTATAGGGTGTCTAGACTTTTATTCTACCTACGATTCATTATGAAACATTGGAATATATGTATTCCAATGGTTATGAAACCATTGGAATAGACCTCCCCCTAACTCCCAAGCCAGCAGCATCCCCACAGCCCACTGCACCTACAATCAGAATATTAAAATAGAATACACCTATAATCAACACTTCAAAACAAAACACAAGAAATAATAAAACTAACAGAGCACTGCACCTATAATCAAAACTACCTACAATCAAAATAGATAATATAAAATAATGATGTTAACTACCCACTGCACCTGTGATCAAAACAAAACATGTGTAATGAAAACATAACATCGTCAACTTGTAATGAAAATAACAGAACATTCTCAAACCACAAAACCTACAATGTAACCAATAGAGCATAATCCAATAGAAAAAACCTAGTACATAAATAATGATAATAGAGGAAATAAATTGATTCATTTAACCAATGATAACAATCATACAAAATATAACATATATTCATTCACACCAAACCATCAAATAGTAAATGTCATAAATATCAGTAAAAAATGTAGCAGATAAATGTTTTCCTCGTCACCATCACTATATTCACCATCATTCCTAGCCTCATCTTTATCCTCATCCTTGTTTTCATCCTCAGCCTCAACATCGGCCCCACCCTCTTCCTTGCCATTATCCCTGCCCACTTCCTCACAACCATCCCCACCCTCTTCCTCACGGTCATCCTCGACATTTACATCATTAGGAATGTCCTCATCCCAACCACCACTAGGACTACTTCATAATGCACTATATAATGTATGCATAATTGACATATACACATCATAAGCAGTGACAATCTCTGGAGGAACGGATATACATAAAACATCCATCAGTTTCATAAATTCAGTATTTTCTTTTTGAGTTTGTTCTTCCACATGTGTGGCTATTTTTTGGCCTTTTTTCCTTATCCTCATCATGCACTAACTGTTTTGACTCTGTGTTAATAAAATGTTCGCCTGAAGTGGGCCAATACCTCATTGGGATAATACTCTTCCCTGGTCAGTAGCGTACTCTTCCATGGTGCTCATCTCCCAAAACATGATGTAAATGATAATTTGGGCCAAATCTGTTAGGTTCCTAGGCATCAAGGTCCTCCAAAGCACACTGTTACAAATATAAATAGACTATTAAGTTAAAAAACAGATATTAAAAATGAACGTGATGTATAATCCACTAAAATTTTAGATTTTAAGAACTTTACTCTAACTGAAATTTATGAAAATATTCATCTATGAAATAAGTATAAAATTTGTTTGAATTAGTGTATTTTCTTAAAATGGAGATATAAAAAGTTAGATATTTTTTTAAACATTTAAATATGAAATGATTTGGATCATTTTATGGGTTAGATCATCATTTGAGTTATGTCAATTTGGCTCACTTCACTTCCTTTTTTAATTAATTTTAATTTTTTTGGTTCAATTATATTCATAATATTTTTGGGTTTGTTAGGACTATTTGGGTGGGGTTATCACTTTTACAGTAAGGTTAATTCATATTTATTTGTTTCAATTTTATCTTGTTCCTTAAATCTATTTTAGTTATCTTATAGTTAGTTTATTTAATTTTGAGTTTATTTGATTTAATTTACTTTACGTTAGATTAGTTCATTTTAATTTTATACTGGTTGGGTTTGGTTAATATTGGTAAATTATATTTTTTTTCATTTGATATATCGTTAGTCTATTCCTTTATATTTTTTTAATTTTGATTTGGTTTATTTTATATTTTTTAAAATTATTTAGTTTAGTTTAGTTTATATTGATTCATTGAGATTTCATTCAGATGATTTCAACCCCATTAGTTATAACATGATTATGTTTTGTTATATTTTATTTGAATTTGTTCCAATTTATATAATTTCACCATGTTTAGTTTATTTAAAATATCTTGTATATGTTATAGTTTAATTTTGGTCTAGTGATTTTTTTTCAATTTGATTTCATCAAGTTGGGTTAAGTCTTGTCTGTTTGATTTAGTTCTATAAAAATATGTTTCAGTGAGGTTTATATCATTTAATTTTATTCCAATTTATTATCTTCCCTTATATTTGATTACATTGTTTTATATTTGTTTTATTTAGTTTAATTTATTTTGGATATTTTTGTATCGGTTCATTTATGTTTTATTTACTTATTATTGTCTTTGTTAGATCTAGTTCATCTCAGTTTAGTTTATTTATATTATCATATATTCAATTTAGGTTAGTTATTTTTTTTCATTTTATTCAATTTTATTAGGATAAATATACTTCAATTTTAATCATATCTATTTGATTTAGTTTGATTCAGTTTAGGTTATATAATACTTTTTTGTTTTGGTTCATTTGTTTTTTCACCTTGGTTTTAATCTATTCAGTGGAATACAATGCAATTTGGTGACCATGTGCATTACTTAATTTCTCAACTTTTTCATACATGGAATTCCTTCGTGATATAATAATTTTAATTTCCACCAACCATTATGCCCTATAAATTTATAAGAGTCCCTCACTTTTCTCTTTCTCATTTCACTCTGATATTCTCTTGGTAGAATCTAGTATTCTATAGTCGACCAAGTACTTCCAATTATAGTGGGTAAGTCTGGGATTATCCTAAAACCATTCACACAACATCACATAAGAGTGTGAATTAAATATATTACACAAATGACCAAGTACAACATCCCACATTCATTCATTATAATAGAATCCCAAAATTTATTTAAATTTCTATCCACTTGTTAATGTAGATTGAAAATATATCAATGTATGTCACTTAACCCAAAAAATTCTGATCCACTTCATCAATTATGGTGACATAAAATTATTAAATTTATTTTAAAGAACATTACCCAAAAATTATTACCCTACATGTATAAAATGATTAAAAAACAGTAGAGTCATTCATAGAGTTAAAAACTATGAACATTTCTTTCTGATCTTGCCGAGAACATGCAATAACTCATGGGACCACTACTACTACTACATCATATTTTTAATATACAGAAATCATAATTTTTTTATGTACAAAATGACTCATATTAAAGTCTATGTGACTCATTCATAGCACATTATCACTTATAAGAAATGATAGGTGAATTGTTCATGGGTCCAGATTACTCGTAAAATGTTCACAATTACCTATATGATGTTTTAAATGACTCATATACAAATTGAAATAACTCATACATAGTTCATGTATTTTCCTAAAAATGGATCAAATAGAGTGAGTAATAACTCATATGTAGATCGAAATGACTCATATAGAAATCAATACTTAAAAATTTATATGGCCTCCACTTTAAATTATAGTATTTCTTAAAAATAATTCAAGGGTCACATAAAATTATCTATAGTCCTCTTAAATAACTTCAAATCACCATCGAATAACATTAAATAATCCAAGAAATATTAGAACAATTTCAACCCCATCTAGCTCATTTACAATGTCCTTTGAAAAATATAAATAATGAACGAGAGTATTTCAATAAACTGAACTGGATTTAGATTTTGAACTTTAATTCATTCATTAAAATTATTCTTCTAAGTTATATTTATCACTAAATCCATTATCCATATTTCTAAATAATTTGTTAACAATTTCTCTAGAATCATTAGATATTTTATCTAATATATTAAACTAGTTTGTACCAATTTAAATCCATCTCTATGTAACATTTAGAAAAAAATAAGTACATATTCATAGGTCTTAGATATTTCCGATGACCTATACACAAGTATTAATTTACCATTACATAATATAATAAATTTTTTTGATACCTTTACATAGAGTCAAATTTAAAATTACATAAAGATTTGAATTTTATATAAATATTTATATAGTACATAAAATTATATGTTCACCCTTATATAATCTCACTTTTAACTTTACATAGAATCAAATCATATTTACTTATGCTTAAGAAATTCATGATAACGACTAAGAATCCACTAAAACCCATTAATGATAGACTATGATAACTTGGTAGAGATCCATTACCAAGATCATAAAGGATATTAAACACTAAAATGTGAGTGTTTTAAACACCTCCACTGGATGTAATATTCTAACATCAGTTCACACTATCTAAAAAAACTTCCATGTGTTGTATAACACTGATTTAATCAATCAACATTAGCACCATAGAAAGGATTAAAGCTTAATTATAATAAGCTTTCAAATTTCTAAATATGATATACATTTAAATTATTTAATAATAGATCCTTTAATCTATTAACTATAGATTTCTTTATCACCTATATTTCATTGTATTGTAGACAAAACTAGATCTTTAACTTCATCATTTTCATATTTTTATATGAAGATCAGTTTCTTCATTTGTTAGATTTAGGTTCTATCCTTAGAATATATCCAACTATATTTTATTTTTTATAAAGGTAATTTTTAATATGACTGATCCCCATATTTTCATGAGATATAAAAAATTAATTACATCTAAGTAAATGAGTGTCATACCCACTTCCTCTCATGGTTCGACATCACAGTCTTCCCCAAAGTGTAGAGTTATGTTGTAGTATCCTTGTTTTTTTTTTAATTTTTACTAATGATTAATAAAATAATTTAAATAATAAAAAAGTATGTATTAATTAAAATCATGGTAATATTAAATAAAAAAACTCAAATTTTATTAATACCTTGATCTATGTACTCATCCAATGAGTAATAATTTCTCGACAATATTCTACTGGACAGTCATCCATGATACCTATGGACTCTAAATCTGTGCCAACTCTATCACACCATCCAATATAAAATGAATGCCTATAATATCTCTAGAGATCACCAAATTCCATAAGTCATGCTGGCCTTGTAGCCTCACCATTGAGAAAATTAAAATGAAGCTGGCACCAAAATATTAATTCATAAAAATACAATAATAATATAACATTAAATCCAATGAATTGTTTTTCCCATATTTTTACTAAAGTTTTATCCTTTACTTCATTTGGTAGTTGTCTCCAGGATAGTGGATAGACAAGAATGATGTTGGAGTATTGGGAAAGTGTTTAAAAAAAACTCCTACATTCCCATCCTGTTTTTCCAATCATTTTTTTGTCTTCATTGTACTCCACCACTAGCTGTGTGTGGTGGTTCCAGACTAAACAGACGTGTGTATGCCCATGCCACTTATCAGTATATATTTATATTAAATAATAAAAAATATTATACCAATACATATTATAATGAAAATAAATTATGGTAAAAAATTTACTAGGGTTTTATAAATATACATGAGGCAGTCTGAGTAGTGGGCGTTGTTGGATTCCCAGGCACTGAAGGAACATCAACCTGTATAGATGGAGTGGGTTCCTGTGTATGCTATGTATTCTTAGAATGTTTCTCATTAGTAGTAGAAGAATAATGAATATAATATCCTAGGGAAAAGGAAGTACATAGAAAATAAGATGGAATGGATGGGCTTGCAATTCATAATAAGTCTGAGGAGTAGGAATCATCATCGGTTACGGGAAAGAGAGGTGATGAGGCTATGAAAATGGTGGTACAAACATTGGTGGACAAAATATCCCATGTGTATGTAATTACATAGCGGTATTATAATTTTTGATAGATGGTTTTTTAGGTGGAGGGGCAGGTTGTGATTAGGCATGCCAATTGGGGCACCTAGTAGTAGTACCACTCCCCTTAGAATCTCCGACCTAAACCCTAGAACCTCTAGGCTGGTGTGTGATAATTGATCCTTGGTGGTGGATCCAGATTAAAAATTAAAAACAAAATCAACCACATGAAATTATATATTATTGATATATATTTTTGAAATAAAATACTCACAATAGGCACTAAAGGAGGGACACCCATCTCACTCATTGGGAGATTGTTGTCTTCCTTATTTTATCTTCACTACTCCTGATTGTTTTTCATTTCCTGCATTTGAAAAAAAAATTAATTAATTATAAATCCATAAATAATGTTTAACCAAAACAAGATAGAGGATGAAACCTGACTTAATTAAGGAATACCACGTGTCAAACCAAATACATGATACACAGTGATATAACAAAAACATTTTATATCTAGTGGGAATAATTTCAAAACATAAGACATTTCATATAAAAGACAATACGTTCATATTATCATGTTTATCATGGGTATGATATATATTCATTTTATTTTCAGTTCGATCCAATTCAATTTTTGTTAGGTAATTAGGTTCATTCTAGTAAATTAATTAGGTGATTTTTCTATTTTTATTTGCCTTAGGTCAGTTGGTTCATATTTTGGGTTTGGTCATTTTTCCATTATTTTTTGTTATGCCATTATTTTCATTGGTTTTGATTTTCATATCAATTAGTTTAATATGCCCAATTCAATTAATCTTGTTTTTTGTTACAATTTTACTATTTCGGTTTTGTTTGGTTTGGTAGGTTTGAATACAGTTCAATTCAATATTAAAAAATGCAACTCAAAGAAAACTGCAAAAAGTAAATATTGAAAATGAACATTAAGGTCTAATTGGATACAAAATATTTTTAATCAATAATAAATAAATTTGTATACCACCAACCTCAGCAACCCAAGTCTAGCTAAACCAAAACAACCGAGAACATAGATGGATGATTCTATATAATTATCACCATGACTTCATGTTCACGATAAAATCTGAAAATTGAAGTATTAGAGTCATCATAAGTAATAAATGGATCTAGTCCAATGATATCAGGGATGGTTTCAATTCCATTATCACCATCATCAAAAATATATCTTGGGATTACTTCAATAATGACACCAAATTCATGTCGAATATGATCTTTGACATAAAAAACTTGTTTCACCATTAATTCCAATACATATGGTTCATTAGTATAAAGAGTGTGAGTCATGTTAATAACATGAAATCCATAATCATCAATAAATGTGTCATTCCTAGTCATCAAATCAAACCACTGGAATTCCATCATAGTGACTCAACCATGAGAGTAATAATCCAATATTAGTATTTTCTCAACGAATCCATAATAAGATTAAATTTCAAATCGATGTCTACTATCTGATGCACTAGCATAACAGTTTATTGTGGAAGTTAACATAACACCTTGATGTTTTGTTTTCATATTATTTACTCATTCAGTGATAATAAATATATACCCATTTATCACAATTGATTTTCATTCACAAACAATGAAATTAGGACCAAAACCCAAAGCTCTCATTTCCTCATAGATAAAGCCAACAGGCAAACTCAATACCTAAAATATAAATGAATATTAAACTTAATTGAATATTTATTTGATTAATTTATTAAAATAAAATTTCTACCTTCAATTTCAACCAAGCAAAAAACTCTTTGCTATGAAAAGTATTTCTCCTTCTCAATGATAAAGGACGATACTTTCTATTTATCAGTTGTTTATATTCTCTAAAAAAAATAAAAATAGTTAAACATATATGTAAAATTACATGATATGAAATAAGATATACATGTTCAATTTAATTATTTGATGTAGTCATCAAACAAATCACTATTAAATAAAACTGTGTGATGTTCCATCTCCCGCTCTTCGAGGCTTAATGTCGTCAATGTATATGATATGAGAATTCCCATTGTTTAGGGAAGTGATAGAAAACTAGGTTCAATTTTCTCATATTATTCTTCTTCTTTTATCATTGATCTGTTCTGTCTCATAGTTAGATTTGAAAATACATTGAACAAAAATCCATTCATTATTCTTCCAAGTAACTTTTGACAATTGAAACTTTGAGATGATTCTGTTCTAGACATAAGAATTCAATGTGGAAATGTTTCTTTCATTTGGATAAATCCAACTAAAATCAACAGTCCCTATGAGAAGTATTTCAGTTGGAAGATGGACAGTTAGATGGATCATGCATGTGAAAAATTATAGAGGAAATATTTTCTCTAACTCACAAAAATTAAGGGTGCCTCTACCAACATTTTTTGAAAGAAATATTTCAAATACTTCTTAGCACAAATATCTATAAAGAAATAGAATTAACAAATAACTAACTCCCTTACATTATTAGAAAAAATATTACTGATTGATATTGGAATCAAATCATGTGGTAGGATATGATAATCACGGGTCTTCAATGATTTCATCTTCAACTCTCTTATGTTGACCCGTTTTGATATGTTGCTTGAATATACATCAAGAACATTAATATTTTCTAGTAATTCCAAAAATTTATTTATTTTTTCTTTCGGTGTCATCACATAAGAAGCACACATAACTTTCCATTTATTTTCACTCATACACATAGGATATAATTATGTTCTAATGCCCCAATCCACCAAGTCACACCAAAATTGCAAATTATATTTTTTCTATCTATTCACATTTAGAAGAATTAAAAGAAACATTTCACATATATTCTTTTCAATGTGAATTACATCTAAATAATGATGTTACAAATTGGTTGAAAAATAAGGTAGCTTAAATAAGATACTCCTCTTCTTCCAATTGTAATAGGTTTCATTGGAAACATTCTTCCTCTTTCTAGATTTCATCTAACCCTTCTCGAGTGAAAAAATAAAATCTTGTAACTCATTAAGGACATCAGTTCCAGACATACACTGAGGTGGATTTTTGGTCTCTATGGCATTATCAAATCTTCGACAATTATTTCTATATGGATGATCCATTGTAAAGAATCATTGATGTACTATAAAATTAAAACTATGGAGATATTTCAGTATTTTGGATCATGTTTTCTTTATAAAAACATGATATGATAGTTTCCCCTTCGTGCTCCATTTAGATATCATTATATATGCAATAAAAACATTGGTTGTCCACATAAGCACAACAGACTTCTAAAAGATGGCTGTCAAACATGAATTGTATGTTCGCACACCCACATTCAAAATATATTTCAACTATTTCATTAAAGGATTCAATTATACATCTATATCTTTTCTGGGATTAAATAGTTAAGATATGAGTATACTCAGGAAAGTGAATGGTTTTTTCATACATATCTAGGGATTATGGATATAAATCTGTATGAAAATAGTCCATGTGTTGTGATAAATAAGAATCTGTCTAAATGAATTAAAAAAGTCACATGAAAGACCTAGCCTCACATTACACATGTCAGCTATGAAATCAAGATATCTAGCATCAAATACCTTGTAAATAGATATGCATGGTGAACCAAATCATCATTATTCTTCTTTCTATTGATATCAAGCCATCACATTTTTATTGATATTTCATCAGACATGAAAATAATATGGAGTTTAGGGATCAATGGAAAGCGCCAAATTACTTTCTATGGAACACATGATGGCATTCCATCATCTTTTGTCTTCCATTGGGATGCCTCGAATTTTATACAATCATTTCATTTAGGAGTTTACTTCTAGAATAAACTAAAATCTTTTAGGAAAGCATGAATTTTGATTTTTGAAATTCTAAGTATCTAAACTAACTTCAATTACATATAGAATTTTGTTAGAATATCTAAATCATCTGGAATCAAGTCCTTCAAAAAGGTAAGAATGTAATTGATGGTAGTATTAGAAATTCCATACATTGTTTTCCCATGAAACAATTAGATTAAAAATTCCATCTTCTTCATTTTACCACATTTACATTATACTAGAGTCGTGACAACATCATTCAATTCTTTCATCCAGTCAACATCATCATTCTTATTAGACGCATCATGTGTACTCGTATTGAAATCTTCTTGGGGTAGCATCCCTTCCTTATCATGATGAAGAATAAATGGATATCGATCATCTAAAAAATTATCCAATCCAGTCCTCTCATTTTAATCATGAGCATTTTGAAATTTCTTTTTCTCCTTATTATGATACCACACATAGTAATTTGTTTGAAAACCATATTTGGTTATATGGTAGCTAAATTCATCACAACTCAACTAAGGTCTTACAACATAATTATAACATGGGAAATGTCTATGACTGTAATGAACTAAATCTGGAGCCACTCAACTGGTGCCCCATACTCGGTTTTCCACATGACCTCAAGCGCATTTCCCCAAACACCAGAGGCTGCCGACTAGCAGTAAGGGCCTTGGTGAGTCATTAGGGAAACTATGCCCTCATTTGGTAAAGTATACAAGGGAGAGTAAATAACAGTCAATAGCGAAAGAAGTAAACAACATACAATAACTGAAACTAAACAGTGGAAGCAATGAATATATGGTAATGATGATAATGATGCAGCAGGTAAAAGTATATAAGGAAAGCAGCAAACACAACAACATTCTGAAATACAACTGAGAAACAAAGTATGAAAAGTAAACAATAACTCCAGCAACATCGCAAGCCTAAGCTCGGTCCTATGATCTCTAACTCCAACCAGCAATCATGTACCTGAAGTAGAAGGTCCACAATCCCTATCCACACTTTCAACCATATAACCTATTTGGGCTGAAAAGTAAGACCCAAAAAGGGTGTGAGACTAGTCCCAGTAGGCAACCACCACAAGATCTGTGCCCTACTATCAGTGAGCAATATAGCAAAAGTAAAAGAAATAAATGCAGTAGAGAAAACAGGAGAACACTAAAGTAAACAATCCTACAAATATCCATTCACATTTATTAATTAATTTAATTCAATCATTTAATTATCAACCGAGGAATCAAGTAAACAACTCTATATTCCCAAGGCATAGCAAGTAACACAACAGGTATCTCAGCAGACTACCCAAACAACAAGAAGTACAAAACCCAAGCTTGTTCTTTGGCTTGGTGGACTCATCACAACCAACCAAACAATATTCAAACTAACTCTCTAGGTGGATCATACTGGAATACCCCTCTAGTCAAGTAATCATACAAAGGAAAAAACACTCTGGGAAGCTCTCACCATCAATTCCTCTATGGTCTTGCAACGATAGCTATAGACTCTCTAAGGAAGCACTAACGTCTAATTCCCCCTGTAGTCTCGATACGTAACTAAGGACACTCTGAGGAAGCACAAAGCTCAATTACCGTAGGTCTTGTGAATGATACTAATTTATAATAGACTCTCTAGGGAATCCCTTAATCGTCAATTCCCTCTTTAGTCTACTGCACTAGGTTCACACAGCACTGAGTAGTCCAGTCGTGCGTAATCGACTGTCAGCAGCCCTAAGTAAGTTAAAAAAAATACTTGTCTAATAGCTACAATGCATCAAAAGCATATAAACAGTAGGTAATACATGCAATCAATTTTATCCAGTAAGGAAATCAATGCAATAAGGTCTGCCTCATAGGCAACCTAAGCCAAACGGTGATAAATAGCCAAAATAAGGGAAACACCCATAGGGTGATCCTAAAACATGAAAAAAGCATATATTGTTATCAATTAACCTTAAAATAACAAGAATTATAAGTAAATTAAGCAATAGGACCAAAATCCACTACCCGGGATACTAAAAACATGGGAATCCGACACTTTTGCACAAAAACACAAAGAAATTCAACGTAAGGAAACAAACCACCTACCTCGATCCTAGGAGATCGATATACTTGAACCTCGGCCCGTGAATCATCCTAGAACAGAGTATATCTGCAAAAACATCTAAAATGTTCAACCTAAAACAACTCTCATAAGAGAAAGAATAAAAAAACGTGGCCAAATAAGAACCAAGAACTCACCGCTGAGATTCTATTGCAACTGACGACGTTCGATTCGAATAACCGGTGACAGATCGGTGGCTCAGAGAAGATCCGCGGCTGTACCCTCGCTCTTGGTCGAAGAAGCTGGAGAAGAAGACGTTTCTAGGGTTAATATGTGACCCCAGTCCGTTTAATGAAAAGAAGAAAGTACACGGCGTGTACTTTTGGAGTACACGACATGCACTAGGGTTTTCCGTACTCCGCAATAAGCGGCCTCCACATCACCCCCACATGGTCGTGTGTGTGGCCAAGACACGGCCAATACAAAACCTCAAGCAGCATCATAGTACAGGGCGTTTACTTATAAAGTACACGACGTGTACTTCAAAAATTTCCATAAACTCCTCTTTTCTCAAAAACTCCAGAAAAAGGAAAAACATACCTGAAACAAAGGTCCAGGTTCTTACAAACTTCTACCGTTAAAGATATTCGTCCCTGAATTTCCTAGCGAGGCATGGAAGAAGAAACCCCAAATAGCTCTGACCACTGCGATCATACATCAGCCTCCCTCTCCCAAGTCTCGTCCTGTACACGACCATGTTTCCATAGCACCCGTACCAGAGGAACAGACCGGCCACGAAGTACCTCTTCACAACGATCAAAAATCCTGATAGGATGCTCTTTGAATGATGCATCCTGCTCTAGATCCACCTCCTCAGGTTAAAAAACATGAGATGGGCCTGAGAAATAGCGTCGAAGTTGAGAAACATGGAAGACGTTGTGCATAGCCTGGTACCTCTGAGGTAACTGCAACCTATAAGCAACCAGAACGACTCTCTCTAAAACCTCAAATGGCCTGATGTATCTCAGTGAAAGCTTACCCTGTCTCTTGATCCTCTTGTGTCCCAACCTTAGGGTAACATGTAGTAAAACCTGATCTCCAACCATGAAATCCAAAGGTCATCTCTGCTGATCAGCATAAGATTTTTGCCGAGACTGTGAAGTAGCCATCCTTTTCCGAATCAACTCTACTTGTTCTGTGGTCTCTTGAACAAGACGAGGTCCCAGCATAACTGCCTCTCCTGCCTCCATCCAACACAAGGGGGATCGGCACGTCCTACCGTACAAAGCCTCGTAAGGTGTCATCTGAATAGTTGCTTGAAAACAATTATTGTAGGAAAACTCCACTAGAGGTATATGTCTCTCCCAAGAACATAAAAAATCAAGGACGCATGCTCGTAGCATGTCCTCTATCACCTGAATTGTGCGCTCTGACTGGCCATCTGTCTGGGGATGATAAGCTATACTCAGAAGTACCTGTGTACCCAAAGCCCTCTGTAGCTCTTGACATAAATGCGACGTGAAGTGGGAGTCCCTATCTGAAATGATAGAACTCATAACCCCATGCAAGCGTACAATCTCACGGATGTACAGCCGTTGAAGATCATCAACACCGAAGGACTCCTTAATCGACAAGAAGTGAGCAACCTTCATGAGCTTGTCAATGACAACCCATACCATTTCATTCCCTCGAGGTGATGTCAGTAACCCTGTAACAAATTCCATCACGACATCATTCCATTTACAATCGAGGATGGGTAGCTGCTATAAAATCCCTACTGGTCACTAGTGCTCCGCCTTCACCTGCTGACAGGTGGAACACCTCTTGACAAAAACAGAAACATCTCTCTTCATACTTGGCCACCAATACTGGCGGTGTAGATCACGATACATCTTGGTGATGCCAAGATGTACTGCCCAAATTGAGGAATGAAAGTCTCGCATCAGCTCCTTGCGTATATCTTCTAGCACCCACATGCGTCCCTGGAAATGCAAGATCTCACCCTCACTTACGGTCCATCTGGTAAGAGGGTCCTCTCCTAACACGCTTTCTCGTAGGACTAGGCCTTCCGAATCTAATAGCTACCTCATTAGAACTTGGTCATGAAGGGTAGAGGTAACAGCTACAGAAGAAAGAAAATTCTGAACTTGTCTGTCATGAACCTCCAAATGCATTTCAGAGAACAGATCCATAAGCTGCCACTCGCTGCTGGCCTCCTGAGCTGCCTGTATCTGTGCCCTCCTGATCAGTGCGTCTGCCACAACATTGCCTTTCCCAGGTGTATAAGCAAGCTCAAAATTGAAAGACTATAGGTACTCAACCCACCTCCACTATCTCAGATTCAATTCATGCTTCGTGAAGATATAATTGAGGATCTTGTGGTCAGTATATACCACAAAATGCTCTCCTAGAAGATAATGTCTCAACAACGCAAAGCATGAACACTGCAGCCAACTCCAGGTCATGCATAGGATAGTTCCTCTCACGTGGCCTTAACTTACGAGATCCATATGCAACAACAAAATCCTCCTACATAAGCACTGCTCCAAGCCTGATGCCAGATGCATCAAAGAAAACTGTATAACTCTTGCCCGGCTCTGGAAAAACTAGAATCAGTGCTGAATTAAATATCCCCCTTCAGCTCCTGAAAGGCTAAATCGCAGGCTTCTGACCAAACATACTTCACCCCCTTCTTAGTCAAGCCCGTCAACAGTGCTTCTAAGCATGAGAAGTCCTGTATAAACCACTTGTAGTAGCCAGCTAGCCCTAAGAAACTTTATACCTCGAAGACATTATTTGGTTTCTCCCAAGTAACTACTGCTCTCACCTTCTCTGGGTCTACTGATACTCCTGTCTCTGAGATGACATGACCCAGGAAGTGAATCTCATACATCCAAAAGTGGCACTTTGAGATCTTAGCATATAACTGATGCTCCCTCAGTGTACTCAAAATGATCTCAAGATGGATATCATGGTCGTGTCGAGTGTGAGAGTACACCAAGATATCGTCCACAAAACCACCACGAAATAATCCATGTAAGGATGGAAAACTATGTTCATCAGTGCCATGAAAACTGCTGGCGCGTTCGTGAGACTGAACAACATAACCAAATACTCATACAGACTATACCTACTCTGAAAGGCTGTAAGAGGTATATCAGAGGGTCTAACATGGAACTGATGGTAGCCGGATCTCAAGTCAATCTTCAAGAACACTCTAGCTCATCGAAGCTGATCAAATAGATCATCTATCAGCGACAATGGATATCGGTTTTTGACCGTCATATAGTTCAACTTCCGATAATCCACAAAAACCCTCAGGGTTCCATCTGCCTTCTTCGCAAACAGAAAAGGCGAACCCCAAGGAGAAGTACTGGGTCGGATGAAACCCTTTTCCTGCAACTCCCCCAACTGCTTCTTGAGCTCCTTCAACTCAGGTGTAGCTATCCTATAAGGAGGAATGGACACCTATGCCACTCCTAGCACAAGATGAATAGAAAAGTCTACCTCATGATCCATAGGAAACCCTAAAAAGTCCTCTGGAAAGACATCCCTAAAATGATCCACCACTGGAGGAAAGTCTATCTGTGAAGTCCCCTGGTCATCCATATACAAGGTAGAAATATGAGCTGTAACTCCGCCTAGACCATGATTCTCTAGTCCTGCTCTACTCACCTGGACATCCCACTCACCCTTATGAAGAAAAGATTCACCCTCCGGTGATATGAAACTCACCCTCCGGTGATAACAGTCGATGACTACTCGAAAGGGAACGAGCCAGTCCATTCCGAGAATGACATCACAACCTGTCATCTCTAGGAAATAGAGGTCCCATAGAAAGTGATACCCAGCCACCTCTAGAGGGAACTCCTTGCACTGATGTACACTAGTCGTCCGAGTCCCCAATGGTGTGCCTAGTGTCAACATGTCGGCAGAAGAAAAGATACAGAGCCCAAGGATCTTCACAATAGAAACAAAGATAAAGCTATGCATAGCACCAGTATCGAAGAGAGAAGAAGATAAAACTGAGGCTACTAGGATCATACCTTGAACTGTAGAAGGTACAGGATCCTGATCCTGATGAATCTACTCTACCGCAAAAGTCTGGCCTGCACCGCGACTCTGTGTAGCAGCCTGAGATCCCTGAGATGACCCTCCCTGAGCCTGACCACTGTGTCCACAGCCTCTACCCTGGCCTGAATGACTTGAAGAACTCTACCCCCCAGTCTGATATGGAACTAGTAATCCTTCTCCTGTACGCGGAGTTGAAACTGATCCTCTTTCACTAGCCGCTCGAAGGAGAACCATGCAGAAACGCTGCAGATGGCCCATCTTGCCGCAAGATCGGCACTCCATTGGGTCTCTCGAGAAATGAGGCTTCTTATGCCCAATTTTTCCACACTGATAGCACACCACTTGGTTACCAGAAGGAAGATCCCATCTACCAAAAGGAATACCTCACTTCCTTAGGTCACCTCATGTAGACTCTCTATGTCACTTCCTACTGTCTATCTGAAATGAATCTGGCCTGGATGCTGAACCACCCTGGTCCACAACTCCAGTCTCCCTCATATTTCTCTCCGTGATAAGCACCTGGTTGACTATCATAGTAATAGAAGTCAAATGAAAGATGTTCACCTGTGATATGATGTCCAGTATGAGGCCTTCCTCAAACTTCCTCACTAAAAACAACTTGTCATTATCCAAAACAGGAGTGAAATTCCATAACTCTGTGAAGCGGGAGGAATACTCCATAACTGTGAGAGTACCCTGCTGCAGGTTCATGAACTCTCTAGCTCTGTTAGCCCTCAGTGTCGCCAGGTAGAAGTAGTCATAGAATATATGCTAAAACTCTTCCCAAGCCATAACCTGTTGGCGCCCTGCCTGCGAAACCACATCCCACCATCTCTTGGAATAATCTCACATCATTTAAGTCGCGAGCTTCACTCTCCTCTCTAGAGGTGTCTCCAGATTCTCGAAGATAGATATCATGGCTTCTAACCATGACTCCGCATCCTGCGGTCCTCCATCCCCTGTGAATGTGGGAGGATGCTACTGCTGAAAATCCCGTGTCAGATCTGCCATAGACGGGGAAAGATGCAGAGCTCCATGAAAGGTCTGCATGAATCTCAAGAACCCCTCTCTAAACTGAGGATTAGCACCAGTGTCTGGAATCACTGCAGGTGCCATATCAGGAATGATAGGCGGAACTACTTGTAGTCCCTGATTTTATGTATCAGGCGTACAATCACTGCCTGGTTCCTGATGTGCAACGAGAGGAAATATCGGTACCATGACTCTGTAGGGTCAAGCACACTTTAGATTCAGGATTAAAAAATATAGAAAAACTGAAGGCACAAGAAGGAACCGGGAAAAGAAGGCATTCAAGTGTGCAAAACATGACTACACGGCGTGTTCTTTCCCTACTCAGCGTGTTACCTTAGGTCATTCACATGGGCGTGTACTTCTACCAAGTCTGGTCATGTAACACCCCAAATACACGACATGTTTTCCTAACACACGACATGTACTTGAATAATATTCCCTGCCTGAGTCCTTCTACACGGTTAACCCACATGACTCCTCTAAGACAAAACTACACAGAGTATTCAAGGAAGACACGACGTGTACTAGAAATGCCTTACCTGGCCCATGTTGTTAGAGACACGGCCTGACACATGACTGACACTACACAGCGTGTTCCAGACGGACACAACGTGTACGAGGAAGGGTAACACCGACCTGTGTTGTTCCTGACACGGTCGGGTACGTAGATCAAACTACATGGTGTGTAAGATTCAGACATGGCGTGTATGTGAAAAGATAACATGACCTGTGTTATTCGAGACATGGCCGGGGTACTTATTTCATACTACACGGAGTTCTAAACTAGTACATGGCGTGTTCCTACCAGATTTTTTTTTCAGAACCCCGTGTTTCTGTTTACACAGTCAGTGACATGGTTTAAAAACTACATGGCATGTATTACTAAAATACACGCCGTGTATTCTGGGTTTTTTCCAGGCAGTAGCTCAGAAACTGCTCCAAAGCCTAGAAAACACAGAAAACAAGAGTTAAGGTGGAAATTTACAATCCGTGAGGGCCCATACTCCCCGCGAATCAAAACTTGGAATCATAACAATGCATATATCTAGCAAATAGTATAACAAACTCACGATCCACCAAATTCCGATCCTCGAGGGCCCATAACACCTCTAAGACCAAAGTTTTTCATCCATGATAAAGAAGCTCTAAACAAACGATACCCTATCAACATAGAAGGTATTCTATCACAGCGGCTATCACAACAACAAGCATAGTCTATCAAAAATTATATCACAACAGCATGAAACTTCTAATGCAATTTAAATGGCATGAAAAAATGAATGACATGTGATTTTCTAACAAGTGCCTATATGATGCATGAGATTACATACGCTCATCTCACCGGGTTACAACAAAATAGAACTAGAATCATATAAACAGTAACAACACAACACAAGTGAACCACCCAACCGTGAAATAAATTAAACTGTAACATTTACAAAACTCAAAATTGAAATATTCGAGGTAACCTAGATTTTTCCCTGTACACAAGTTCTAGAACTCCTGGACACAACTATTTAACATTTACCTATTCCTTCCTATCCCTGTATAATGTCTCTAAACAGTAAGTCAATAGAAAAGGAAAGAAACTCCTCTGATACCACTTTGTAACAACCCGAATCCGGAGCCACTCAACTGGTTCCCCATACCCAGTTCTCCACATGACCTCAAGCACATTTCCCCAAACTCTAGAGGCTGCTGACTAGTAGTGAGGGCCTTGGTGAGTCATTGGGGAAACTATGGCCTCATTTGGTAAAGTATACAAGGGAGAGGAAATAACATTCAATAGAGGAAGCAGTAAACAACATACAATAACTGATACTAAACAAAGGAAGAAATGAATATATAGTAATGATGATAATGATGTAGTAGGTACAAGTATCTAAGGAAAGTATTAAACCCAACAACGTGCTGAAATACAAGTGAGAAACAAAGTATGAAAAGTAAACAGTAACTCTAGCAGCATCGCAAGCCTAAGCTCAGTCCTATGCTCTCCAGCTCCAACCAACAATCATGTACCTGAAGTAGAAGGGTCACAATCCCTATCCACACCTGAAACCATATAACCTATTTGGTTTGAAAATCAGGACCCAAACAGGGTGTGAGACTAGTCCTAGTAGGCAACCACCACAAGATCTGTGCCCTACTGTCAGTGAGCAATATAGCAAAAGTAAAGGAAATAAATACAGTAGAGAAAATAGGAGTACACTAAAGTAAAAAATACTACAAATATCCATTCATATTTATTTATTAATTTAATTCAATCATTTAATTATCAACCAAGTAATCAAGTAAACAACTATATATTCCCAAGGCATAACAAGTAACACAACAGGTATCTCAGCAGACTACCCAAACAACAAGCAGTACAAAACCCAAGCTTGTTATTTGGATTGGTGGACTCGTCACAACCAACCAGAAAATATTCACACTGACTCTCTGGGTGGATCATACTGGCAGACCCCTGTAGTCAAGTAATCATACAAAAAAACAGACACTCTGGGAAGCTCTCACCATCAATTCCCCTACGGTCCTGCAATGATAGCTATAAACTCTCTGAGGAAGCACTTACGTCTAATTCCCCCTGTAGTCTCGATATGTAACTAAGGAAACTCTGAGGAATTACAAAGTCCAATTCCCATTGGTCTTTCAAATGATAATAATTTATAACAGACTCTCTAGGGAAGCCCTTAATCATCAATTCCCTCTTTAGTCTACCACACCAGGTTCACACAACCCTTAGCAGTCCAGTTGTGCGTAATCGAATGTCAGCGGCCCTAAGTAAGTTCAACAAACTACTTGGATAATAGATAAAATGCATCAAAATCATATAAACGGTAGGTAATACATGCAATAAATTATATCAAGGTAGGCAATCAATGCAACAAGGTCTGCCTCATAAGCAACCTAAGCCAAACGGCGATAGACAGCCAAAAAAAGGAAACACCCATGGGGTGATCCTAAAACATGAAAACAAGCATATATTATTATCAATTAACCTTAAGATAACAATAATTATAAGGAAATTAATCAATAGGACCAAAATCCCTAACCCGGGATACCCAAAACATGGGAATCCGACACTTTTTCACAAAAACTCAAAGACATTCAACGTAAGGCAACAAACCACCTACCTCGATCCTAGGAGATCGATATACTTGAACCTCAGCTCGAGAATCGGCCTAGAATGGAGTAGATCTACAAAACTTCTAAAAAGTTCAACCTACGATAACTCTCATAAGATATAGAATAAGGAAACGTGGCCAAAGAAGAACCAAGAACTCACCGCTGTGATTCTATTGCATCCGATGACGTTCGATTCAGATAAATGGTGACAGATCGGTGGCTCAAAAAATATCCATGGTTGTACCCTCACTCTTGGTCAAAGAAGCTGGAGAAGAAGACGTTTCTGGGGTTAAGATGCTACCCCGGTCCGTTTAATGAAAAAAATAAAGTACACAGCGTGTACTTTTGGAGTACACAATGTGTACTAGGCTTTTCCGTACTCCGCATTAAGCGGCCTCCACATCACCCCTACATGGCCGTGTGTGTGTCCATGGAACGACCAACACACGACCTCGAGCGACATCAAAGTACATGGTGTGTACTTCAAAAATTTCCAGAAACTCCTCTTTTCTCAAAAACTCCAGAAAAAGGAAAAACATACCTGAAACGATGGTCTGGGTTCTTATAATGACCACTATCTGAAGCATTGTCAAATGAAAAATCTAAAAATATCTCTTAATTGTTTTAAAAAATATCTTGAGATATGATTAGTTTCATACATACAACATCCTTCCATTCTATAATTTTTTATATATTTTATTTCGTAAAAATTAAATAAATAATATTGATGTTTAATAAAAAATATATTTAAGGAAATGAGAACTATTCAATTTATAAAAAACCATAATTGAAACACAAGTCTATATGATAATCATAATATAAAAAGAAAACAAAATACTATATATATTACAAAATACTATAAATATAAAACCATGATATTGAATTCAATTATATCAATGAGTAATATTATTCCAAATCCATCAAGGTTCAAATATTTAATTATAAAAATGTTTATTATGGTATATAAATACCTATGGGTGTTATTTAAATGATATTTTCTATATATAAGAACATCTATCTACTCATATACTGATAACCCCCACAACAAGGACTATATAATCCATCAAAAGATCCAAATTTATCCACTAAAACTCCACACTCCATGTTCCTCACCTTATCTAGGAAATTTCTATTACCTATTACTCATATAAAAGGATGTTTACAAATAATATAAATTCATATGAAAAATTTGATTATAATATTCCTATTAAGAAATCTCCACCCCACCACATTAGACATTCTATAATATAATATTTTTGTGGAAAAAATATAGAGATATAGGAGTAGAAACAACTATTGTTAGCATTGTAATTCAGAAATATAGGATATATTTTTTATTTGTGACAAGTAACTCCCAATGTAATGATGGTCTATACCTTTATTTCTTTCAATTAACCAACACATAAAATTGGAGTACATAAAAAAATTGAGTCAAGAAAGAATACCCAAACCATTATAGGGCAAAGTGAATTTTGAATCCCATTTTATTTATTTTATTTTTAATTGGTGTGGGAATAAGGTAAGGGGTATATGAAGTTAACACATTTCATTTAAAAATAATTCCATAGAAATTTATTCAATAATATGAATACTTATTACATACCATTTGCAACAAAATTCTCATACAAAAATCACAATATAATTAGAAAATATTATATTAGACATTATGATTTTGTTGAAATCATTGTTTTCAAAGAAGCGTAGTGTAATAAGGCATAAATGCCACTTGGGGATGCGACATGAGGCTCATAACGAAGCGCTGTATGAGGCTTAACTGAGCCACATGTGCACATAATTAAATATATACAATTTTCAACAATATTTTAAATTTCAAAATGAAAATTAAATTCAATCAAAAAAATACAAATTAAAATACATTCTGATAAATTTTAACCAAAATCATAGTCAAATAAAAATGAATTTAAATAGTATAAATGGAATATTGACAAAAAAATATTAAAAATTCAATAAGAATAATAATATTGGTTAAACATATAATAGGCATTGAAGTTGCATACTCTGACACGTCATGGTATAAGTCAACAAAATCCATTACCTAAGAGTATAAAAATGCTATAACTGGTCTTTCATAAGACTATAAAAATTCTATTTAAGAGTAAACCTCATCGAATCCTTCAATTTTTAATACTAAACTCAATGTATATAGAGGAATGCCTAAGGAAATGTGGAGACCTGTTCTAGTTACTAATCTTAGTGAGTCAGGTTTTGATGTTATCATCTAAAAATTGAAATGATGAAAGGTTTCTAAAACTAATTTAAAAGTGACTTGTGAAGTGATGATAAAAAACAGAATAGTATTACTCATCCTAATTTTAATACAACATATGTCACATGTTTTGAGTATTGAAATAAAGGCTATATCTTGTTGGACCTCCAAATATTAAATAATGAAAGAAATTCGACAATGATAAAAATTAAAAAATAAAAGGGAATTAGTTGAATGATAGAACTATACTAACAAATATGATTCTAATGATTAATCTAAAACCTATTAGGAATAAAATAACTTTTTATTCATGGAAATTAAAAATGAGGCTAGATAATTAGGTTTTGATTCTGAATTTGATAATAATATTGAATCTGATTTTTTCAATATGATTCCTATAAAAATGATTTAAAGAAATAAAAAATATATTTATAAAAATGAGAAACTAAAAAAAATGCATAGAAATTTCCTTGTTAAAGGGTTGACAGGTTTTATCTCCACTACTATGTGTCTCAAAAATATATTGTAAGGACACAATGTTAGTAAATTCTCACTTAGATTTCAAAAATATTTTAGACACACAAAAGATTATATTTTTAGATCACTATCTTCTATAAGTTTGATGAGTTATTTTTGAAAATTTATAAGGGTCCAAAACAATATCTTTAATAATATTATTGGACTCAATGTGTCATGGGTAACAAATATTTCTATTAATTTTTTTATTAGAAACAATTTCTTGTTGGTCTGATGAAGGATGTACTGAATAAGGATAGTGTGAACTCTTGGTATATGATGAGACACCCATTGATATATAGTTCCTGAAATAGATGATTTAGGAGACCCAAACTGTACTCATAATATCTCACTAACAAAATATATATTAGACCCTTTCAAAAGATAATATGGACAAACTTTTTTCATCACCAATATACACATAGGGACCTATTATTTTCATAGAAACCACAAAAAACTACTAAAACTACATAAGGAAATTAGTAAAATATATATCTAGAACTCACTGATTTGATGTTGAAGAAAACCCTCATGAAAATAGAAGCTTGAGGATGGGTCATTGCAGTTGGGGAAGAAAACGAAAGTCTCCTAGGGCTCACTATTAAGAGAAAACATAGGGAGGGGTGCATACCACGGTGAGGAGAGCTATTAGTATGGGAGGAGGGGAGTGATACAAGGCGAGCTCTTGGGATGGGAATATGGGAGAGTTTCTAGGGCTTAGGATGGGATTTGGTAGGGAGGAGGTAAGTGCTCAATATAGGATCTAGCAGGGAGGAGGGGAGCACTCAGGATGGGATCTGATAGGGAGGAGGGGAGGGCTCAAGATCTGACCGGGAGGAGGGGAGCACTCGGGATAGGAGGAGGGGAGCGCTCTGGATTGGATCTAGTAGGGATGAGGGAAAGAGAACTTGGGCTAAAATTTGGGGAAAAAAAATATGTAAACGGTTTTTCAAAAATCATTGGCACTGGTAAGATATCCCAATTGTTTTTTTAAAAAATGTTGGGATAACCTTCAACAAAACACTATACCCCAATGGTTTGGCCTAACCGTTAGGTTAGGGGCATAGGTATAACCCACATTTCTGGTAGTGATGAGGAATAATTTTATTCATGTTATATTGATCACATAAATTAAATAAATATTTATTCACCGGCATGTGAAGAAAATATTTATTTTATTTATTGAATATTTTAATAAATATTTATTCACTAGATTATGAATAAAATATTTATTTGTGAATAAAATATTTATTATATTATTCAATAAATGATGTAGGAGTTCGAACAGACCAAAACCGAGTCCTATGAAAAATATTAGTTAACAAGACCATTACATAGTATTTGTTATTGCACAAGTTGTCGCGCACCACAAAATAGTAATAATATAATTATTATTATGTTGAATGGAATTCATTAAAGGTAATAAATGTTATTTAATAGTTAGTATAAAATTAAATAATATTTTAACTTAAATTCTAACCATATAAATAGACGACTATGTCTATTTTGTAGAGTATCCAAAATTGAGAATAGAGAATTGTTGCGCATAATGAATTCTCTCTCAAATCCTTCCGCTCTCTACCTATAAATAAAGAGAAGTTTAAGAGAGATTTATTCAAGACTGAAGAATGAGCGATCGAGAATGAACAATGAAAGACATTTGACTTGTTGTGCTAGCACTCAGAAATCAAGTGGTGTTTCTTAGAGATCATAGGAGCACATGTGGATCACCACTAGAGTGATTCTATCCTTGGATCCTCACAGTGCAACAAAGGTAATCTGAAATGGTATTTTCAGAAGATCAACATTCACCAACAAAGAAAGTTCCTAAGCCTATGTATTTATTTATTCAAATATTAAATACATTAATTATAATTTTGAAATGAAAGATCCATGCTCTTCATTTCGGGCAACGATTATTAAAAGGAATTTTAATATATCACCCACCTTGAAACACCTACACTATTCTTGGAACCATAAAGTTGTATCAGAGCAGTCACATTTAAATTTATAATTATTTATTTGATTGTTCATCTATGAACAATTTTGGTTATATTTTTATTTCGTGTTATTCATTCTGTAATAAATTTTGAATCAACATGTTATCAAAATACTAATCATGTTCATTAGGTGTTTCATTTTATTAAAGTTATAAGAACAAATGAAAAATGACTGGAGATGCTATTGGGAAGTGGAAAATCATTGTCCGGTAAAATTGGGTTACATGACGTGTGGCCAAAGAAAAAATGTATACCCATGCACATGTATCTAGAAACATCGAGAAATTAATTACACACGATGCTTTTATTTTACACCACATGTTGACCAGAATAACCTACCAAAAAATATGTGGATATAGGTTGTGTATCTGGAATGTACACACCATGTAGTTTGGCCAAGTTAACAAGACGAAGCCCCAGATATGTGACTTGGATATACAGAAACTGAGATATATGGCATGTAGCAGCATGAACATGTTTTGCAGTCTCCCATTAATGGAAAAAATTAAAATTAAATTAAATTTTCAAATTGCAACATTAAAATATTATTTTATTGATTGGAAAACCATTGTGTGTTTGAAAATTTAATAATGTTTTTAAATAATTTTAAATGATCAACTAATTTATTGTAATTAATATTCCATTATTGGTTCTCCTTTTTATTTTTTTAGGAAATCCATTAATGATGGGTATCTATAAATAAGATGAGATGATCATTAATATGAAAGGGAATTAATTAATTAAGGAAAGTGTGTTTATCCTAAATAATAAAATAATGAATAAATAAATGAATGCTATCCATTTACATTTTCAAATTCATTGCATGTATTACCATTCATTAGCTCGAAAAAAACCTATATATGTGTTGGATATTTTTATTTAATTTATTGTATGAGTTTAAAATTATTTAATATTTAATTAAAGGATGGTATGCATGTCATCCCCTCTCCATTATTATTTAGGACCTACTTTTCCAAGGATATTTATGTAAACCCATTTAACCAATCCTTTGGTTCCCCTCACCTATGTGTGAGTAATAAATATTTGTAATTAGAGAAGCATCCCAAGGCAGGTAGAGGAGGTTTAAGATGAAACTATAATGATTCCATCCCATGTAATACACAGACGGACAAGTGGAATGTTGTAATTAATGCCAAGACCAACAATAAGAGTTATTTCCCCTATGTAAAATTTTTATTTAATGCCTGCTAATTCAATCAACCATTAGAAAAATCTCATTAAAGGTTCATTTAATTAATTAATTATTTCTATCTATGAAATTATTTTTTTTGGATGTAAGGCTGAAATCACATAAATAAATGAATTAATGTGCCAACACATAAATTAAATAAATTAATTATGAATTATTATTTTATCCAACATGTTTAATTAATTAAGTAACATCTACTTAAAATTAAAAATATGTATAAAATATAAATCAAGATAAAATTTATGCAAAATAAATTAAAATCCCTCATTAAAATATTATGTCAGAATAAGACTTCCATTACTTGATTGGGAATGAAAGCATATAACTAAGTGTATTACATGGCCAATGTTTGGACACTTACTTTTATCGAGGAGTTCTCATGAGAGTTTGGGGTTTAATTAACTGAAATTTTATTGATTTTAATGGACAAAGTCTATTAAATACAAATTTAGAGGCAAGTTTTGAGGAAATCCAAGTTAGGATTTCTGGATTGGGGAATCCACCCAATGCATCAAGGAGCTGCAAGTCCATAGTTGGAAAGACCTCCAACCTAATTACTTTATTATGGTTTTCATGGTCAATGGCTGGATCATTAATAAAAGTAATGGGAATCCTTACCACTATAATTTTAATGAAACTTGACAATATGAGTTCAATGGTGAGGGCTATCAAGACTTGATAAAATAGTGGAATATTTAATAAATAAATAAATAAAAATATTTAATTTATTATATCTCACTTTTTTAGTAATCAAGAAAATGTACTAATAATATTAAATTTTTATTTGTAGAATAAGATGATAGGTTCATCATCCACACTATCCTTACATTCAATATTGGATAAGGATAACCTCCTAACTGGCAGTAACTTATAAGAGTGGTTTAGAAGACTTTGGGTTGTGTTATGCCATGAATGGAAATCTTATGTGCTAGATTCCTCAATGCCTGATCTTCCTACTAAAGATGTTGGTGATAGGGAGTTCCTTGTCTATGAAAAAAATTTGAGTGATGCGGTCGATGTTCAATGTTTTAATCTTTCATTGATGTATAGTGAACTAATGAAATGTCATGAAAACATGGATGTGTATATCATGCTTGAGCACCTCTGTGGTATTTATCAGGAGGGAGATAGATAGGAACAATTTGAGATTTCCAAGGCACTCTTTTAGAGAAATCTTGATGAGGGTTCCCCATCTGGGCCTCATGTAGTCAAGATCATTGGCTATATTTAGCACTTAGAGGTTCTAGGTTTTAAACACCCTAAAGAACAAGGAACCAACCTCATTCTGGAATCAATCCCTTAGAGATTCTCTATCTTTGTTGCGAATTTTAATATGAACAACATTGAGATGTATCTATCAGAACTTCTTACTCTTATTCACCATGAAGATAAGGATAGAAAGGGATAAAAACATCTCATTATTATGGTGATATAATAGAAAGGTAAAGAGTATAGATTTAATCCCAAAGCTTCTTCACACCCTTTCAAGAAGAGGAAGATCAAGGGGAAATCAAGGGAATAATATATCGTAGGTTTTTCATGTGTCAAGAAGGGCCATGGGGATAAAAAATACACCCATCCAAAGAATAAAGGGGATGTTTTAGGTGATTTTTTTATTGAGTTCAATTTATGTGTTTCTAAAAATTGGGTATTAGATACATCTTGTGATTCCAAAATATGAATTTAAATAAAATAAAGAAGTATATTCAGAAAGATTGACCTAGGAGAGGTATATCTTGAAGCAGACAATGAAGCTAAACTTTCTACTATAGCTATCAGGGAATAAAACTTCACATTGCCAACCAGAATGATCTTGGTTTTAAAGGGTTGTCATTATATGTCTTCAGTTACCAAAAACAATATTTATATATCCATATTTGATATATATGGATCTATTTTCAAATTTAGGAATAAATGTTTCTTCATTTATAAGGATATAATCTGTTAGGGTAAGGCACATTTAAATAGAGATCTTTATGTGTTGAATTACATGAACCAAATAATGGAAATCAATAACAAAGTAACTCCACATTACTCATACCACACCCAACATTGGAATCATCGGCTAAGTCATGTAAATGAAAAGAGATTTACTAAATTACATCAAGATGGATATTTAGATTCCATTTAACTGAAAACACATTGGGTATGTCACCCAAGTTTATAAGGAAAAATGATCAAATACCCATTTTGTGGTAACCATGAAAGGGAAAATGAGATTCTTGAATTAGTTCATACTGATTTGCATGGACCATTTCGTATTGAAGCAAGGGTTAGGTACTCATACTTAATAACATTTATATAAGATTTTAGTATATATGGATATGTCTACTAAATTAGGTATAAGATGGATTGTTTGGTAAAATTCAAGGAATATAAGAATAAAGTGGAGAACCAATTGGTTAAGAAGATTAAGAAACATTTTTCAGACCATGTTGGGGAATATCTTAATCAAGAAATTAGTGATTATCTATAGGAGTTCAGGATTTTATCTCAACTCACTCCTCTTTATACGCCTTAGTGTAATGGGGTAAGTGAAATAAGTAACCACACCTTTTTGGACATGGTGATATCAATTATGAGTCATTCAAGTCTTCCATTATCCTTTTGGGGAGACGTGTTACAAATAGTAGCATACATACTAAACCAAGTACCAACTAAAGCAACAGACGATATAGAATACCAATTATGGAATGGAAAGAAACTTGTGTTGTCTTACTTACATGTGTGGGGTTGGGATGAATTTTGTAAGGTTTATATAGTTAACAATATTGCATCCTGAGGCACAAAGTGTATCTTTAAAGGATATCACAAAGAAACAAAGGGATACTACCTATACAATCCTTCAGACAAAAATCTTGTGGTTGATAGATGTCCAACATTTCTTGAGGAGGATATTATCTCTAAAAGAGATATTGGGAGTGAGATAGACTTCAATGAAGTCTATGATCAAGATAAAAAAGAGTTGGTATAGGAAAAAATTCCTCAAAGCCCTGTGGAATAAGAAATTATTCCATAGACATAATTACTACATAGAAGTACTAGAGAGTCTAGAGAATCCTAATAGTATGATTTTCTAGTAATTGAGGTTGGTGACTCATTATTAATTGATAACAATGATCCTCTAAAATAAAATAAAATAGTAAGTAGAACAGATGTTTCCAAGTGGTAAGAATCCATGAATTTTAAAATTGATTCCATGTACCCAAACTATGTATGGATTTTGGTAGACCCTCTGGTAGATATAAATACCGTTAGTTGAAAATGGGTATTCAAGAAGAAACTGGACATGGAAGGAAAAATAAGAACCTATAAGGTGTGACTGGTTGCAGAATGGATTAAATACTATCATGGAATTGACTACAAAGAACCATTTTCACTGGTTTCAATGCTGAAATCCATCATAATTATAATTTCCATTGTGGTTTTCCATGATTATGAAATTTTGAAAATGGATGTCAAAATAGTCTTCCATAATAGGAACCTTTAGGAATATTTCTATATGACACAACCAAAAGAGTATGTGACTCCAAAGGATTACAAAAAGGTATGAAAGTTACAAAGATCCAATTATGGATTAACGAAAGCATCTAGGTCATGGAATTTTTTTTGATGAGGTTATAATGGAATTTGGTTTCATAAAGAACCAATGAGAGTCGTGTGTCTATAAATGGTTTAGTGGGAGTGTAGTAATTTTCTTCATAGTATATGTTGATAAAATATTACCCATTAGAAACAAAATACCAGTCTTACAGTCTGTTATGGAGTGGTTTAATAAATGCTTCTCTATGATGGAATTGGGTGAGGAAGCATATATTTTTGTGATCAAGATCTATCATGATATATCCAAGAGGTTTCTCAGCCTAAGTCAAAGTACATACATTAGAAAGATACCGAAGAGATTCATTATGGAATAATCCAAGATGGAATTGTTTCTAGTATCACACGACATTCATCTTTCTAGGAAAATGTGTCCTTAGACATATGATGAAATAAATAGAATGATAAGGATTCCATATGCATTAATAATTGGTTAAATCATGTATGTTATTCTATGTAATAGGCTCTTTGATTCCTACATATTAATTGTAGTAGGAAGATATCAAGCTGATCTAGGTGATCTCCATTAGATGGTAGTCAAGACTATTCTTAAGCATCCTTGGCATACCAAGGATATGTTCCTATTTTATAGAGGAGATGAGGAACTAGTCATCAGGGGATATGTAGATGTTAGTTTCCATACTGATCAAGATGAAATGAAGTCACAAACTTGATACATCTTCACTTTGAATACAGGTGTTGTGAGCTGGAAGAGCTCAAAGTAGGATATGGTTGCATATTCGACAATAGAGTATGAGTATATTTTGGATTCTGAGGCAGCTAAAGAAGTAGTATGGATGAGAAACTTCATACAAGATCCTGATACGGTACCTATAAGTAAATATCATATCACACTCTATTGTGATAATACTCTTGTGGTAGATCTTTCATAATATCCAAGGTCTCATTGGGGGATGAAACACATACCTCATAAGTATCATATCTTGAGGGATTTTTCCTAGAGAGCTGAAGTTGCAGTGAGAAATATTTCCATAGAAGAAAACATAGAATACCCATTGAGTAAAGCATTAAATCAGCAGAAACAAGACTATCATGTGAGGTCTAGAGGACTAATGGTCACAGGCAGTTAGCTCTAGTCCAAGTGGTAGTTTTTTGGAGTTGGTGTTCTATGACCAAATGCTTGTACTTCTATTACATAAATATTCAATGTATTGAATATTAATAAATCTTCTTGTTACATATTGTTTTCTTTATATATGAATCTAATGTAATAATATCATAGAGTATATGTTAAATTGATAATGTCATAATAGTTCCCCTCTATGATGATAAACTTCATATGCTAGGATGATATTCTAAAATAATGTTCTATGATTAGATAATGTACTATGATGGTAGACACAGTACATAGACTGTTAGGTGTGGGTACTCATAAGAAGATGAATATTCTTCTCATGATGGTCACATTTGGTAATCTCTAGGATGGGGGATTATGATAATAGACTCACTAGTAGGAATTTTGAATACTTTGGTTTCATCAGATATTCTTATGTACAGTCATTTGTGATGGTCATTCAACTTTAATATTATTATTAATGCATGTAACAACTCACAAACTTATATGTATTATTAAACCATGATGATAAAATCTCATGGAAAATTTGGATATGTTTGGTGTGTCATGAGTGACATGTCATTAATGAATAATTCAATCAAAGATTTCTCCCTTCCATATTTATGGATTTTGATATCTCATCCATTTTATTAGAATAGAACCATCACATTAAAATACATGGCCATGGTGTAACAACAAGTTTATTTCAAATAGTCAAAGAAAGACATATTGAGCATATAGGTTGGTGACACGAATGTGCAACATTATTGATGATATATTTTGAAAAAGGTATTATATGACATAGTGAGAATTCATATGTGGTTATCGACATTGTGACATTAAGTTATTTTTCCTGGGTGCCTTGACCCATTAATAGACAGTAATCTTGGACTTTGAGTAAGCCCACCTTATGCCAATGAGAAATAACCTTAAAGGGTTACACACTAAGTGTTTATGTTGATCTTGATTAAATTCCATTTGAGTTTAATCAATGGAATAAATATAATTCTCATGTATGAGGAATTATATTATTCAGGTTATATTGATCACATATATTAAATAAATATTCAATATCTGACATGTGAATAAAATATTTATTGTATTTATTGAATATTTTAATAAATATTTATTTGCTAGATTGTGAATAAAATATTTATTTTTGTATAAAATATTTATTCGGTTATTCAATAAATGCTTGAGGAGTTCAAACAAACCAAGACTATGTTTGGTGAAAAATATTAATTAACAAGACCATTACATAATATTTGTTATCACGCAAGTTGGAGTGCACCAAAAAATAGTAATAATTTATTTATTATTTTGTTCAATGGGGTTTATTAAATGTAATAAATGGTATTTAATGGCTGGAAGTCAATTAAATAATATTTTATCTTATATCCTAACTCTATTAATAGATGACTATGGCTATTGAGTAGAGAATCCAAAATTGAGAATAGATAATTTTTACGCACAATGAATTCTCACTCAACTCCTCCCTCTATATCCCTCTCAAGAAAGATAAGTTTAAGAGAGATTTATTCAATACTGAAGAATGAGTGATCAAGAAAAAATAACACAAGACATTAAAATCACCACACTAGAACCCAAAGTTTTATTGGCGTTGCTCAGAGATCATAGGAGCACATATGGATCACCACTAGATGGATAATATGATTGGATCCTCACAACACAATGGAGGTAATCCGAACAGGTCTTTTTGGGTGGTCAACATTCACCAACTAATAATGTTCCAAGACTTAGTATTTATTTCTTCAAATATTAAATAAATTAATTATAAATTTAATGTGAAATATCCTCACTGTTGATTTCAGGAAATGATTATTAAAAGAAATTTTAATACATCACTCACCTTCGCATACCCCCTCTGCACCCAGAACCATCACCAACAACATGTGAAACATGTGTAAATTTTTTAAAATCTTAAATTATCAATTATCAAGCTATTAGTAGTAGTAGTAGTAGTAATAACAACAAAAACAACAACAACACATATTATATATTAATAATGATAATAAGTATAATAATAATAATCATAAATAGCCAAGTGTATCTAAAATTATATAGATAATATAGATAGATATATTTATATATACTTACATGTACTCTCTTCTTCTAGTGAGAGCTTTCTCCGAGGTTTTCCTAGGTTTTGGGGGGTTTTCCCACGGTTTCTCTGTGATCTTGTCATTCTGAGATCTCCTTCCTTGATAACGACTTTTGTTCATGATTTATGGAGATATGGATGATGATATGGTGACCAAATGGAAAGTATTATTAATTTTAGAAAAGGAAAATGAGTCTATTACAACATAAAAGAATGACGATGACTTCCTGATACGATGAATGAGGATCTTAATAGTGGGAATGTTCATCATAAAGTGTTCTTTTAATCTGATTGCTTTAAAACACATACTTTAAGCCGTTTGGTGCATAGAGGATGGATTTTCCATTTGAGATGTTGGTTCAAGACACTTGGGTTTCAAATTATTTAATGAGAGAGATAAATGAAAGGTCCTTCTTGGGAGACACCGGTTGTTTGATAACTGCATAATTATAATGGAAAATCTGGAAAATGATGGAGATTTATAGAATTTATCTATCTCAAAATCACTTTTTTGTATCCATCTCACACGTATCCCTTTCTAGGGGAGATATGAGCATGTTCTATAAGATATTGGGTATTGTATCAGATCCTTCATGCAATGGGATCAGTTAAACCCTATCCTCTGGGGTCCTTTTGTGAGAATTAGGGTGCTGATCGATGCAGAAACTCCTCTACTTAGGGGTACTTTCCTCATTTCAGAAAATGATTATCTATCACTAAAAAAAAGGTATCAGAAGTGGGTTTCTTTTGGGATAGAGTCACTTTAAACCGCTTTTTAACAGTATAGAAGCAGTTATTAAAATTACAGCATATTGAATGATCTTTAGTCATTTAGTGGCAGTTTCCTTAAATTCATGGTGACTTTGTTTTGTGTTGTTTTTTTGGAGAATTTATTAGTGGTTTCATGTTTATTTAAAAGTGGTTTATTTGAAAAAATATCCAAGGAAAATATAAATAAAACGAAAATAACTGCCACTGAACATATGAGCGGTGGTTAATTGTAACCATCGCTAAACCATTTTTATTTAATGTATTTAGCGGAGATTACTACAAACTGCTGCTAAATCATATATTTTTTAAAATAATTTTATAAAAAAACTGTAAATATAAAAAAATTAACATGAATTAAAGTAAAAAATGATTATATGATAAACCCATAATACATACGCCATACATCCACATTTACATATACAAACATCCACAACCGTCATAACCTCAGTCTCAGTCAACCCATACATCTATCAACCAATACCTTAGTCATCAAAATATACATATAAAATATGCTGAACAATAACTCATAACTAATATACATCAGGATCTTAACATCCACTGCATCTTTTTGCATCCAAATGATCTCATAAACTGAAACCGACCATGTCATCTCATCATTTGTAACAAAAAGAAAACAAAAAATTAAAACAATACATAATAAATCAGAATTATAATAGAATAATTGATAAAATTTTAACATAAAATGGAAACTAAGAATTATAAAGACTGCCTTATAAATAATTTAATGGACTAGAATAGTCAACCTCCCACATACTACCTACATTTTCCACCTTCAATGAAAACCAAAATATTTAAGAAAATAAACGAGAAAGAGAAAAGACATAGAATATATTAATAATGTTTCATATAAAATTTGTTTTTTATTAATAAAGAATATACATTTTAACATAAAACTAATACTATATAATTAAAAACACTTTGAAAACATAAACTTAGCTATTTAAAATAATATTCAACACTTGAAACTCAAAAGAGATAAGTAAATATTCTAATTTATTTTTAAATAAATGTGCAATGTGCTTGAAATTTACTCTAAAAAATAAATTCTAAAGTCTTTGGTATCACACCATGTCCTATATTTCAAAAAAACTTCAGTGGTGGTTGTCCCAAGATTCCATGTGAATGTCGTATTCTATGGTTTTGACCATTCCACACACGTTTTAGTGTTTTAAAACACTAAAAATGTGTTTATAGAAATCCTGGGGAATTCGTACTTTAGAATGATGTTTCACTAGTTACCAAATTTTAAAATTCAATATACAGTCATTATCCCATGATTTTTGGGAAATATGAAACTATTTTCTTAGTTTTGACCCCTTGAAACTTATTTGTAAAGGACTTTGTACCATTAAGAAGTGTTTATTAGGTAATTCCAAAAACACTGCATGCTGGATTGATGTGTTGTCTATAATTACAGATAAAAAACAACTCAACAGTGGTTTTACCTTGATTTCATATCAAACTAAGATCATTTTTATGTTTTTTACCATTCAATGCATGTTTTAGTGTTTTAAAACACTAAAAATGCATTTACAAATATCCTTGGAATACCATAATTATAAATGATGTGCCTTCAGTTCATATATTTAAAAATTCAATCTACAGTCATTTTCCCCTAATTTCAGGGAAATCAACAATGTTTTCATGGTTTTGAACCCACGACACTTGTTTTTAAAGGCTTATGTACCATTAAGAAGTGTTTTCCTAGTAATTTTGACCACACCACAAGTTGGATTGACATGATTTATATGCATACACATGAAAATAACTCATCGGTGGTTTTATCAAGATTCTATGTTAATCTGAGATTGTTTTATATGGTTTTGATCCTTCCATACACGTTTTAGTGTTTTAAAACACTAAAAATTCATTTACAGCCATATCAAGAAAAATATAATTCATAATGATGTACCATCGATTCCTACATTTTACAATTCAATATATGGTCATTTTTCCTGATTTTAGGGAAATCTGACACTGGTTTCTTCATTTTGACCACAAGACACTTGTTTTTAAAGGCTGTTGTACCTTTAAGAATTGGTTATTGAGTAATTCCAATCACACCACACATTTTATTGATGCGTTTTATATGAGTACACATCAAAAACAAATCAAAAATACATTTTTTTCACGATTTCACATCAATATAAGGCTGTTTTCTACGATTTTGAGTGTTCCACACACATTTTAGTGTTTTAAAACACTAAAAACACAATTACAGCCGTCCTTGGTAAACTATAATTCATAATGACATGACATCAGTTCCTACATTTCATAATTCAATCTATAGTAATTTTCACCTGATTTCAGGGCAATTCGACATCGTTTTTCATGGTTTTGACCCCTCAAAACTTGTTTTTAAAGGTTTTTATACCATTAAGAAGTGTTTATCAAGTAATTCCTACCACACCGTACAATGAATTGATATTTTTTCTATGGTTACATGTAAAAAATAACTCATCAGTGGGTTTTATACATTTCTATATCATTATGAGGTCACTTACTAGGATTTTGAACGTTCTGTGCATGTTTCAGTGTTTTAAAACACTAGAAACGTGTTTACATCCATCCTGATCATACTGTAATTCGGAACGGTGCACTATAAGTTATTTTATTTCAGAATTCAACCTAAAATAATTTTGACATGATTTCAGGGCAACCCAACATCATCTTCCAAGTCTTGACCCCCCGACACTTGTTTTTAAAGTATTTTGTACCTTCAAGAAGTGTTTACTAAGTAATTTCGACCACACCACGCATGAGATTGAATTTTTGTCTATACTTACACATCAATAATAACTCAAAAATAGTTTTCCCAAGATTCCACATCAATATTATGTTGTTTTCTATGCTTTTTAATTTTCTATGCACGTTTTAGTGTTTTAGAACACTAAAACGCTTTTACGACTGTCCTAGGAAAACCATAATTTCGAATGACATGTTGTCAGTTCCTAAATTTTACAATTCAATCTATATCTATTTACCCCCTGATTTTAGGGAAATATGATATCATTTTATCGGTTTTCACCCGGACACTAGTTTTTAAATGCTTTTATACCTTTAAGAAGTGTTTGCTGAGTAATTTCGACCACACCACACAGTGGATTGACGTGGTGTTTATGCATACACATAAAAAACTAAATGGTGGTTTTCCTATTATTCCATTCAATATGATCTTATTTTCTATGTTTTTGACCATTCCATGCATGTTTTAGTGTATTAAAACACTAAAAACATGTTTATGACCATCCCAGAAATTCTACAATTTAGAATGATGTGTCGTTAGTTCCTACATTTCAAAATTCAATATATAGTCATTACCCTCTGATTTTAGGTCAATCATATATTGTTTTCCTATATTTTACACCCTGACACATGTTTTAAAGGTTTTTGTACCTTTAAGAAGTGTTTACTAAGTCAAAACCAAGAAAATATTCTCAGACTATTTTCAAAACTATGGATAACGATCTATAATTTATTTTTGATGTATAGGAATCAACCAAATATCAATCTATCATAATATGTGGTTGGTATGACTAAAAATGAAAATTTTCTATAAAAAAGTTTCATTTTAGTTTTACTTATGGATTTTTTATGTGTTCTTTTAAAATGTGTGAATTATCTATGGAATTTATAATTTACCTTGGAGAAATGAGATATAAGGTTGGAAATTTTCATAGGGATCATGTCGACCATTTTCTAAAATTCATAAAATAAAACATTTTCCATTTGATACCACCACTAATACTATGTTTTCTTATAAGAATCTTGTTCTTTCACCTTTTCTTTCAATCTTTCATTTTCACTTTATGATTCCTGATCAACGGTATTACTCTAACCTCTACCGAGTGTATCAGTAATGGATGACACCTACCCACCAAAGACATTTGATGGAGTAGGCCTAGAACTCATCCCTTGAACATATCTAGTATTTTACTTCCATAAAACTATTCCAACTCCATCATTCTTGAAAACTGATGATGATTATGAAGGTTTCACATCCCAGACTTCTTGAATTTTAACATGTTAATACAAGAATATTAACAATGATTTTTTAAAATATATAAACTTCATAATATTATCTAATTTATAAATTTTTAATTACTATTTATTTTTATTTCATTATAATAAAAACATAATAATGAAGATTATATTATAACAACAAAAAGTCTTAAACCAATTAATTGGGGCTAACTAGATGTCTCAAACGACACCAAATTGGAATATTTTGATCTATATAGTTTCCCTCATTTAATTAGGTTTAAGTCTTTTTATTTTTTATAATATATTTTTAATTATTATGTTCTTATGGTAATGAAATAATATGAAATGATAATGAAAATTACTCACTCCAACATCTTTGATAGGGTCATTTACAAAACATCCATCAGGTTTCCTATACACTGTCGGCCAACAGAGTGACCTAATTCATTAGTCTCTATAAAAATATATAAACAAGTCCAAAAAAACATTGAGTTATAATAAAATGATATAAATAATATTTAATAAAAGAAAAAGAAAATTTTCTTTTTTCTCAAAAAACTATGAAACCCAGCGATGTGAGGAATTAATTCCTTCCCATGATTCATATTATTATTTTAGATAATTCCTAAAGAAATAACATCATTTATAAAAATTATAAATGTATTATGTTTATGTTATTAAGATACTATAAAATATGAAATTACCTTGTGAGATGCATCTCTATTGATATTTAAAAAGAGCTTCCATTGCTCATGAGAAATTTCTTCAGTCACTTTCTCATACATCTATCATGATCTCAGAGTAGTTTTATTAAACTCAAGTCATAATCTCTATTTAAAATATCTCTAATTCTTGCCCCAAATTTTCAAAGTCCATGACCGTGAAATGAAGTAAGGTACATCAAAATTAAAAAACATCAACAAATAAAAAAATAACATATTATAAGTATATTACAAAATTTTACTCATGAATTTTAAATTAGTTATCAAGGAATATTAAATTAGTATTACCTTTAATTGAGTATCAAAGACCTTATTTTTCCAATCTGTAGGAATATTCCTCCATGCTTTATAATTAACAAGAAAGCTCACCATCTCGCAAGAAAGTTTCCCAAGAATCTACACATATATTATAGAAGCATCATAGACAGGCATCCGAAACTCATCAAATGGAATGATAATCTTGAAGACCTTCAAGTCCCATACATATGTTATGTTCATATTTGTATCCCTTCTATGGTTTTCTTTATCTATTTGAAAAATGAATTAAATAATTAATATAGTATAATGTTTTTTGAGAAATGAAATACATACTAGTAGCAGTAACTCACCAATATCCCATAGATGGAGGGGTGATCAACTTCTCCATTGTTGGAGGTGAGTCAGGAGGTCGGATACTGATAACATCTGGGGACATTGTTGGCCCACTAGTCGTCTCGGGTATAATGGAATCTCTAGGATACACAGAATATGACTGTAGTGGTGGTGTGGTCTGAGATGCTGATCAACTAGGATACTAATTTTTTTGGTCTTTTCATTCCTATATTTCAAATGTTTAAGTTATATTAAATGTATAAAAATGAAAAAATAAAATCTTTTTACAAAAATAAAATAAAAAGAAAAACTAGAACAATTTAAATATGTAATAATCACTTATCAATGAGAAATTTTAATATATTTCATTACCAATATATACATTCAATTATCTTCATATTCATTATATTCATTGTTATTAACCTCCATTACGAAGAGTCCTTCATTTTAACCCTCTCTTGAAAGTTCCATTCTTTCGATTTTTTTGGAAAAAACTCTTTAATGTTTTTTGTTTGATTAGGTTCACTTTTATAGAGCACCAGTCGATATTCATCACCCATATAATATAAATAAATTTTTATAAGTGTACAAGAACACTCCATTCTTCATGAATTTCATCATACATGTAATAAACAATCTTCCCTTGCAAATTAAAGATAAATAGATCATGATCTGCATGCTCACCAGTATCCATCAAGAAAGAGAAGTTAACATAAGTAAAATGTAATGAATATTTCATTATACCACTATCTATGTTGAAACACATTCATTTGAATAAGACAATTGAAACCTGTACATAATAGTTTATTCCAATTATATCATTCATCTTCCTAGAGTATCCCACCTATGAAAGGGTAAATACATGACTATTTTTATTTTTTAAGTCTTCTTCATGATAAATTGTATGAAAACTAAAACCATGAATATTTTATGCATCGATTCTCTTATCCCACCTTAGAGGACCTCAAGCCAAAAAATTAAAATCATCCAATATTTATGCTCAATTGTAAATATTCATTATCAAGAAAAAAAGATATAATGTGTTACTTTTAACATAGAAAAATAACTACATGTTAATAATATTAATATTAGTATATACTTATATGACGGGAGAACCATTTAGCAAGATCCTTATTATCGTTTTTTATTAATTTTAGATCATTTTTAGCTCAAACCCTTAGTCTCCTCATTGTTTGAAGTCGCAATACATAAATAAATGGATCTTCAATAACACTATTGGGAAATACATATCTATGTGCTTGTAGCAACTTCAATTTAGTTAGTGTAAAATTTAACCCATTTCCAATTAGTCGTCCAATAGTTGGAAATACCGATGACTGATTTTTAGAATGAGAATTAGTGGAGATATCTTTAACACTCCTAGAAAGATTTAATCTAGTATAAATCCCATCTAAGTACCTAGAACATAAGGTAAATCACTCATTAGATACATAAGATTCCTTAATAAAGCCTTATATTTGAACTTTATTCCTCACATATGATTTCAAATGACTTATGTACTTAATGAAAAAAATAAGAAACATGTTAAAAAAAATTACATAATGATATGATAAAATAGAACTGACCAATAAAAATTAAAATAATATCAATTTACCTCTCAATTAGATACATCCATTGATAGTGTACCGATCCACCAAGTTTTTCTTCTTCATCCAAATGAACAATCAAATGAATCATGAATGTGAAGAATGACATGGGAAATAACATCTCTAAATTACATAATGTGAAAAAAAATATTTATTGAAGTTTATAAATCATAGTTGGATTTAGAGTTTTTCCATAAATCTCTCTAAAAAAAGTTGCAAAACTCATCTAAAACAACAATTACATTTTTGGGTAAAGTATTATGCAAAGCCAACGACAACAACTTCTACATAGAAATATGAAAGTGATGAATTTTCAATCCTTGCAACATTCTATTTTTAAGTTAACACACCTTGATATGTTACATTAATATCCATATGAAACTTTTAAATTCTTTAAATTTCAAAGGAATACATCTTTATCATGATTTTTCATTGTAAAAATAGATGAACGGTTCTTTCCATTATAATTTTCACACAAATTATGATTTATATTCAGTGACTCTAGATTCGCATGAGCATTAAGGCAATCTTTCGATTTACCCTGCTCATTAAGCACTCTAAAACTTACATTATTAGAGAAGGCCTTCTAAATATTAATTATATAATGATTATAACATATCAAATTAAACTTCCGATAAGGATATTTTAAAAATATACTCTTTTTCTTCCATTGTTGTGTTCCATCTTATTCAGATACTATACCTCGTACCCTTTTCACCACATAATTAAATTAATGACATTTTCCAAATTCATTAGTTACATTCATTTATTTTCCCAATATTTAAAAACAAGATAACACCTTTGGTTACTTTCTCATTTCAATATCTCCATTGAATTATGTATTGTTAAAATTGAATTTATGAGAAGCATCAAGAAATAGATGATGACACATAAAACAATTTTTTTTTCTATGAGTCAATCATTGAGGTTCAAAATTAAAATTACAAACTGGGAAATCCAAAACTGTATGAGTGTTCCAACTAAATAAATTTATAAAATTCACTAATTTTCCACATTAGAGAAGCATGAATTTTGAATAGTTATCTCACTGAAGCATCGTATATTTCCATGCCATCATCCTATAATTCTCACAATTCTTTGATTAAAGGTTGAATATATAAATAAATTTCATTTATAGGAATTTTATTTCGAGGAATAATCATTGAATTAATGAAATAATTCTTCCTCATACACATATATGGAGTTATATTATAGTGGATTAAAATAACTAGAAAAATGATATACTTATTATTTAATGTACTAAAAGGGTTAAAACTATTAGAAACCAATCCCAAATGTACATTCCTTGGATTCAAAGAAAAATATGGATATAGAGAATAAAACATCTCCCTTGATGTTGAATCTTTTGTATATCTCATCAATCCATCATTAATATCCTGAGAATGTCATGTCTTATCGTATGTAGTCTTATATGACTTCAATAATATTTTTCTAGCGTGGTTTCTGAGGAATGCAATGCAATAACTTTGGAGGAGTTTTCTTTTTCTATTTATTCATAGGGTTTCATATATTTATACTCTCATTGTTGTTCATTAACATACATATTCTTGTATGACATATTGTGTATTATTCTTTATCAGTATCTTCTATTTATTAAAGCATGTAATCATTAGGTCATGCATGTATCTTTGTATAATCAAGTCCAAGTTTTTGCATAACTTTATTCATCTCATATAATGATATTGGGATCTTATATTCACTAAATGCATCATGAAGCAATTATAAAATCATATACATTTCATTGTTAGTAATTCCACAGAGTCACTTGATATGATACAAATTAAGTAGAAAAACAACTTCAAATACTTAGAACACCCTTCATACAGTTCTTACTGTCTGTTTTTAGCTATTTTATAAAAATCATTTTTGTCACTAATGTTCTGAGAAACTTTAACCTTTTTAGGATCAACTAAAGGTTCTGTTGATCTATTAAAATCATGGACATTGTATTATATAAAAGAAAATGTATCATTTAATTTTTTTTAAATGAATTCTCCTCTACCTGGTCACTCTGTATTTTTTTAACATTATTTTCATTATTTTGAAATTGAATAAAAAGTGATTCACCATGCCAAATACCACATATATATTGAGAAGAAAAATATTTCAATATTAAATTATCATATAATTATTTTCTATTCAACCATCTCTTGAATTTACAATCAGGAAACAAACATTTTATTCTACCATCCACTGATTGGTTTGCAATCAAATAATCTAAAAATTCTTCCAAACCCTTAGAATATCAAGGCGTGTTTTGAGGTAAATTAATACAAATTTTATCTATATATGTTGTATTTTATTCTCCATTTTTATTCAAATATAAATATATAACTTTTTAATCAAACATGAATAAGGAAAATTAAATATCACCCAACTTCTCCATTGAATCTTTCATAACAACTATAAAGGAAAATAGAATGAATCCAATAAAGAACATTTTCTTACTAAACTTATAATATAAAAACATGTATAAGAAAAATTATTATTTTTCACAATCATAGATGAATAATAACATAAATCAGATGACCACCACATTTTAGCATAATGGAAACCCATGAAAATTTTAATAGATGTCAAATATATATTCCTAAATTGAGAATTGGAATATAAAGTGTATTTCTCAGAAAGATAAAATTAATTTTTTTAGCATAAATAAGGATCTATACAAGTTAGAATAAGACTTAAGTTCATGGTATTTTAATATTTATACATGATTGAAACAACTAATATTTAATGATGGAAGTGTTGAAAATAGCCTCTACATTAAAGATGATAAATACATATCAATTTTTCATATTTTATATATAGATAATATTATTTTTATGGTGAGGGGATTGATCTTGTAAAAAACATTGGATTCTATTCAGGATCATGTCTTGATATATTTTTTTAGAATGTATTTTAAGAAAGTTTAGATATAAAAAAATTGACACAGTGAAACCTAAAAGATATTTTGAAAAAATCAATTTATTACGATACGTATTAATGGTGAAAATTATAAAAAAACCTACTGAAAAAATAAGCATAATAACTTGATAACATAAAAAATTATGTAAATTTTATTGATTATTAATCAAGCTTACAAGTGAAAGGCCTGTCAAAATAATAAAATAATAGGTGTAATGGCTTATGAAAACAACAGTCAACAATGCAGGATTTAAATAGAATAAAATATTCGAGAAGTATCAATTGGCACCAATAGTCAACTATGCAGGTCACCCATTCAAATTATGTTTTTGAAATTAGATGGATTAACCTCACCTATTAATTAAGCTTCCCCTCCTCGATCAATCAATACTCCCGAACATCAGCCTTTAATTATTTGTGAATCCATTTGAATGTCTTGTGAGATAATTTCATCTTTATTTATGAGACATTTCTATGAAGATTCTCCCTTAATATTGCGAATGTGTACCCAAATTTTAACACGATTAAATCATTCCATTACTATCCATGGTATTTTATCCCACATTATTTTTCAGGTTTCTTCCAAGTGAATTTTGTTTTCCCTCTTTTATCTTCACTTACTTAATTTATTTCTTGATTTTTCATCCCAATACAACATTAAAATGGTCTTGAATTTCGAATAATTATTCCAAAAAAACATTATATAAATTAAAAATAATGCCTTCATAAATTTTCCTTTAATAATATCCAGTGACCAAAGTATGGTCAAACAAAAAATACAACAAAAAAAAAAGTTTATCACATAGGCACTAACTGGTCTTTGTGTCACAGTAGTAGTTGGAAAGGGGGTTTCTACAGAGGATGGGAGAGGTAGAGGGATGTTGGAAGGGATTTAGGGACTCTTTAATTGGGGATCCAAGAAGAGGGAGGTTAGAGAGGGGGGGGGGGGTCTACGTCGTTGTCAAAGAGGGGATCTAAGCCAAGAGAGGGAGGTCAACGGGGGGGGGGGGGGGGGTCACGGTGGTTGGGGTCATCACCAGGGAGGGGAGAGGTAGAGGTTGGGGAGGGTCAGATATGGGTCTAGGTCACACATAGGGAGCGGTGGAGGGGGTGGAATTATGTATTTTTTATAACATTTAGTGGTAGTTTAACTAAAACCACTACTAATTGTTTAACTAAAAATAACATTGGTTCGATTAGACCACTGCTATATTATATATTTTTTAATTGGATTTATTTCATGGATGTTACTAGAATATCCTCTAATAAACCACCACTAAGAATTTCTTTTATGTAGTGTGTGGGTTTCATTCAAATACAAAAAATAACCTATATTTTGTTTCTTCTATAGATGAATTGGACACATTGAGAAGAATTGTGTCTCTAAGTCAAAGGATGAATATGGTAATAGAATAATGAAATTTTTCCCTTGTTTATAGGACAAACATCAGGGGATATTCATTATTTTAGAATTGGAAAGATCCAAAGACAGATAAATGCTCGCCAAAGATCGTATTATGCATTAAACCGCTAGAAACAATAACATCATAATGTTGGGACTACCCCATTCATATATAGACCACAAATATTTGATATAGATAGCTGATATTTTGAATTCATTTCTCTCATCAGTACCCAATCCTTCATGAGATATCATTTTGGGCATGAACAGATCTCAGACAATAACGACACCAACTCCTATATAGATGAACTTAGGGTCGGGGGGGGGGGGTGGGTTACCCTTACCTTCCTCCATGATGAAACAATTTTTTGTGATCCACTGGATCCTACCATCCCTTAATACATGGATTTTTTCATGTTTATTTTTGAGTAAGGAGACAATATGTCATGCTTGAATGCATCAGTTCCCAAAATAACTAGACATAGAAGAGGAGAACTAGAGGGGAAACCTGAACTAAAATCCCTGAGTTGGTCCTATGTGGATCTAAATGAGGTTCTAAATCCTCTCTCATAGTAGAACATATCCTTAAAATATGGAAAGTGGTTGTTGAAGGATCTCTTATCACATTATCATAAGCAGAGGCTAGTTTTAACCATCCCCGCATAGGGAAATGAAAAATTTGTGTTGGAACTCTCATGGGCTTGTCAACCCGTGCTCAATTCATATGATATTTCAATAGAGCTATAATTATATCCTGGACATGGTCTTATTTTATGATACGATGTTAGAAAGTAAAGACATGAGTGGAATTGATTCAAAAGTTGTGTTTTTGAACTGATTCTTGGTTGGCTGCATTGGCCATGTTAGTGGAATTTTCCTTTTTTTGAGAGAGGATATGAATGGTTTAGTGGTTGGAAGTTCTTACAACCCCATATACTTCTCATTCGGGAATCCAAGGAATAATTAATGGCACTTTGTGGGTATTTATGGTCGATAGAGTACTAGCAACAAATAGAAACCATGCAAGTTGATTAAATCTGTTAAAAATATGCTTCAATGTACCATTGTTTTTTGTGATGATTTCAATGAAATTATTTAACATCAGGAACATAATTGTGGAACCGGATAGAATGATTCCTCCATGTAGCAATTCAAGGATTTCTTGATTCATTCTATCCTCTCAGATTTGGGATGCTCGGAGAGTCTATTTATGTGGTTTCTTGGAATTTACTCTACCTCCCGAATTTTTGAAATGATTTATAGGTTCGTGGTGCATGGTTATGTGATGATGTCATTCCCAATGTACGAGGTATCCCAACTTCATCTAGATTCAAATAACCACTACCCTATTTTTTTATAACTGCATGTGGTGTCTATGGGTGAAATAACTATATAGAGATTTTGTTTTGAATATATGTCGATCTATAATTAAGATGAAGGTAGGTGGTCGAAGATAATTGGTATTCCTCTCATGATAATTTTTGGGATAAGACCAAATCAGTGGTTTTAGAGTTACAGTGCTAGAGCCAAAAATACTATAAGAATTTTGATCATAGGATTCTTAATCTTGATAAAACTATTAGGACATGCTACAAGGATCCCAACCCTGGAAATGACCGAAAGGAGGTAATTTATTTGGAAAATAAATTGGACGAGGCTTTGAGACATAAAGAGAAATATTGGTTTTCTAGATATAGAGATTCCTTCATTAAGAAGGGTAACCAAAATAATACATTCTTCTATAAAAAATCCTCAGGTAACAGAATAAATAATTTAATTTCTAAATTGGATGTTGGAGATGGTAGCTTCTTCTATGATGGGGTTATGATTTGGGGGAATATTGGGTCCTTCTTCAATGACCTGTTTCATTTCGAGGGTATAGCCTACCCGGGGGATCTTTTGAGTTGTGTGGAGACAAAAGTCGCTATTTCCATGTCCTTGGAACTAGAGTCAAACATATCTAGGATTGAGATTGTTTCATCCCTAAGAGTATTCATTCTTCAAAAGTTTTTGGCCCATATGGTTTTAATGCTTTATTCATTAAGTAGTTTTGGCATATAGAGGGTTTGGATATTGTCACATTGATATAGGGATTATAAGACAAATCTATTGGTGCGGAAAAAGTAAATTAAACCCTCATTGTTTTGATTAAAAAAAATTCTATCCCAGTTAGAATTTTTTATTTTAGGCTTATTCGTTTTTGTAATGTGGTTTACAAAAACATTCAAAGGTCTTGTCCCGCTGCTTGGGTAGGGTCCTTCCATTTATTATTTCATAAAATCAAAGATATTTTTTTCCTCAAATACTTATCACAAATAATTCTATCATGGATCATGAAATATTTCACTTTATAAAAGAATTATCTTCCTCCAAGAGGGGGATTTTGGCCTTGAAACTAGAAATGTCTAAGGATAATGATATTGTGTAATGGGCTTTCTTGAAAGAGGTTATGAGTAAACTAGGTTTTGGAAAAAAATAGATAAGATAAATCATGATTTGTGTTAAGACATTTTTCTTTATCATAATGGTCAATAGTTTTCTCACGAAAAACATCAAGCCATCCAGAGGCCTTTGTCAGGGTGACCCCATCTCCCCTTATTTATTTCTCATTAATGATGATGTTTTTTCTCATCTTTTATCAAAATAAACTTTGGAAAGGAATATCAATGGGGAGAATGTTTTCCAACATAATATCCCAATTACTCATATTTTTTTGATGATTGTCTCCTATTATCAAGAGAAACATACTAGGAATTCCAAGAGGTTCTTATAATTATTTATTCTTCCACTAATGAATCAGGCCAATGCATCAACTTTGAAAAGTCAGAGATGTATCTTAGCAAGGTTGTTCATGATCAGATGAGAACTTCTATTTTTGGGTTGTGTGATATCAAAGTGGTGGAGAATAAAAAATATATTTGGGCTTCCCAACGGCCTTTGGGCACTCTAAAAGTGATGTATTATCTTTCATTATTGATAAAGTCCATAGAAGGATTCAAGGATGGTAAGAGAAGAATCTATCTAGGGCTAGAAATAAGTTTCTTATCAAAATAGCACCCCAAATGATTTGATCCTATGCGATGTCCTTATTCAAAATCTCAGGTTATTTTACTCACCAAATTCATTCAGCCATTGTGAATTTTTAGTGGGGTCATGCTAATGGAAAAAATAATCTTCACTCGAACACATGGGATAAGCTCTGTGACCCACAATCTTGCGATAGAATGGGTTTCAGGGATTTTATCATTTTAATAACATCCTTCTTACCAAACAAGTATGGAGCTTACTTCAGGACCTGGATAGCTTGTGCAAAAAATGTTACACTACTACACATTTGGGAAAGGGATGTGCTGAATTTTATCATCACTAAGCAGAAAGTGCTGATAAAAGACTCACCTTTATTATGCTGGCTAAAAGAACCAATAAAGGTAATGTTTATCAGCGATATTATTAGCACTGATAAAATATTTGAATGAAAAATTTATTAATATATATAATTATTATATTTATATTCAAAAATAATATTTATTTATATACATTAATTAAAAAAACACATGTTTATAATTAATACAAATATGATATATTTTAATATTTTTTTTAATAATTCAAATTTATATATATAATGTTTTTAAAAAAAGTATTTGTATTATTATAAATAAAAAAATAAATATGAATAAATAGTTATAAAACTATAATAAGTTTTTGAATGATAAACATATTTATTATATTTATAATTATATATAAATACCTTTTAAATATATTTATTTATAATTATAATTATGTATAAATATATTTCTCTAATGAATTAGATGCATGAGTATAATTGTTGCTATATGATCAAAAAGTTTATTTATTGATTTGATTGTGAGTTATGTTCCAAATGTTAAGATTACCTATATTATGATAATGCACAATCTTATATTATGCATTCATCATAATGAATGTTCATTTATAAATTAACACCCATATGATTCATTCATGTTATACCCATGAAATTATTATGTTCTCATAAATACTTATAAAATTACAATAAATATATTTAATTAATAAATATATTTATTATATTTTTAATTATAAATTTTTTATTATACATAAATACTTTCTAAATATATTTATTTATAATTATTATTATAACTATATATATATTTTTAAATAATTATAAAATTACAATAAATACATTTATTATACATTTTCAAATATATATATTTATAACAAGAAGGTTCGGGGTTATGCCTCTTATTATTAAAATGATTGAAAAATAAACAGTACCTGAAAGAAGAAGAGAAAAAAGAAATTCCCACATTCAAAATGAAAAAATTGCAACTTAAGAATCACCATATTCATGATTAGATTTATGAGCAGAATCATCAGAAGACTCCCACTATAATTGTGAATTCCTATGATCAAGAAGCGAAATATACCGTTCCTTAACCTTATCCTACATTGGAGTTAACTAAGCTGATCAAGAAGACATGCTTCACCCACACGCTTAATTGGAATCATCACGACCACCTGGTCCTTATATTTTTGGATGAATTCCTCACATATAAGTTTTCTAATGCATTAATACACCAGGAACACCAATTTCATAAATCACATCTTTAGAAAAATGACATTCACCATAATTAAGAGGCACAAGTGCCTCAAAACTGTTACCCTATATGACATTCTTTGACTTATCAGGTTTCTGATAAGAGACTTTAGGTGGATTAAGAAATCCATTTTCCTTGAAACTATTTAGAAACATTTATTGTCCACATTACTATTTTTTGAGATCATTCCATCATGTATGTTATCTGTGTCCTACACCAGTGATTCCCTATCAAAAAACTCTAGTATTTCTGTCAAAGTATAAGCAGCCATAAACTCATTTTTCTTACTGGTTGAGGCATCCAATTACCCATAAATATCGGACAAAACTTTCACATCAGTCTCTCTTATGCCTTACTGACCAGGGATGATAAGATCAGAATGATTTCCCTCATCATGGGTATCTCTATCTCTATTCACTGAAGCAGATTCCTATCTTTATCAAGAGATACCTCAACAAAAATACCGAACCAAAGCCTTTACATATGAGAGCCCTACATAAGTATACCAACTGACTATTGAATTCCCTTCACATCCACTTACCCTATAGTAGTTTCTATCTACCCTTTAGATTGACCACCATGTTCGACATCAACATTGGAGAGAACTTAAAATAACCCAATCTTTCAAGTATAAAAAATACATGATTTATCGCTCCTTTTGAAACAAGAATTTTTATCTTGACCTCAAGTATGAAAAATCTCATAGACAACCGATATCCTACAATTGGGTAGATTAGGACCAATAGTATTAAACTCCTTACATAATTTAGGAATCCTATCATGGAAAATTTTCAAATCAAACTCATCATCATCAGTAGACAAAAAACCTGATCAACTAGGGATGAGCGCAAAATCAACCTCAACAAAAAAGCGATAAAGATTCCTAAACCTTGGAGTCTTGGTTTCCTTATGTATTCTAATTGGGAGACCAAACAACATGGAAATATCATAAATTATTTTGGATGCCAAAGGATCCAATGAAGACCCTAGAACATTACCCAGATTTGAGCAGAAGTGTTTCCTACATCTAACAGATTGAATTTTCTATCCCATTACTTAATATGAAGGAATCCAAGCTTAAGAGATATAGAACTGAACCCCCATTCCCACATATCCAAATCCTCATAAGGGATGAGGATATGATAGAACCCATGTCCCAACGAAAAACATCTAAAATAAAAAATGACCCAAATCTCTCATAACCGGTCAAACAAATAAAAAATATTCAACGGAATGGATCCCCTAGAAAAAAATGAGTCGAGTGATGATAAAATGCTTACTAGTTTCAATTCTCTCTTACACTGCATTCTGGATATCCTTAACATGGGTGATTCTTCCATTACGATGAATAGAAAAGGTAGTTGACCCTTTGAGGTGGGAGAAAGAACACACACCCACATCAATAGCAATCAGATCATTGCAAGCTTACTAATTTGCGTTGGTCAAACCCACAACAAGCTGCTCTGCTGTAACATTTGTAATAATTGGACCCTACCACTGCATTGATGGGCCAGTTCCAGTCTTAATAGGAACCTCATCCTTCCAAACATTTTCCTCACCAGCAACCTACACAGAGCTGATCAAGTGGGGGATCAAAATCTACATTGGGAGAAACAACATCGTCTGCCAACCTAACGTAGGAAGAACCACTTGAAACAGCAAACACTATATTGGATTCTATGGAAATCGATGCTAGCCACCCCGGTTGATGATGAATAGTTGCAGCAACCCAGTAATCTAAACCAGATCATCACCAACAAAAACGTAATCACCATGATCATTGTAGATCCCTCATCGCAAGCTTCTCGGTGTGAATCAAATTATATGTACATTTATATATTAACACACACATATAAATGTAAATATATTTATAATTATATAAAAAAAATTTAATTTTTTTATAAATATATTTATATAATTATACATATTTAAATAATTATAAAATTATAATAAATATATTTATAAGTTTATAAATATATTTAATTATATAAATATATTTGTAAATATATACATATAATTATAAATATATAGAAATATTTATAATTATAATTATAAATAAAATATATATATATGTGTGTGTAAATAATTATAAAATTATAATAAATATATTTATTATATATAATTATAAAATTATAAATATAATAAATATATTTATTATTATTTTATAATTATAAATAAATATTTATTTTTTTAAATAATTATAATATTATAATAAATATATTTATTATAATATTATAATTAATTTAGTAAATGTATATTTATTTATACGTATAACTATAAATATATAAATATTTATTTTCAATTATAAAATCATAACAAATATATTTATTTTTTTATAATTTAATAATTATATAAAATTATATAAATATATATAATTATATAAATATATAAAAATATTTATAAAGTTGTTTATTATATATATAATTATAAATAAATATATATTAATTTACAATTATAAATATAAATACATATATATTAATTTACAATTATAAATATAAATACATATATATTTATTTATAGATATAATTTAAAAAAATATATTTTTATTTAAATAATTATGAAATTATAATCAATATATTTATTATAATTATATATAATTAATATATTTATCACATATAATTATAAAATTATAATAAATATATTAATTATATACATTTATTATAAAATTAATATTATTTAAATAAATATATATTTATTTATACTTATAACAATAAATGAATATTTATTTATTGAAATAATTATAAAATTATAAATTTAATCACATATATATTTTATGATTCTATAATTATTTAAATAAATATATTTATTATAATTTTATAATTATAAATAATTTATTAACATTAGGTCTTTATCAGGACTAAAAAAGTGTTCATTAAATGTGTCTTTATCAGCGCTATATTTTTAGAGCTGATAAAACATATCTTTATCAGTGCTTTTTTAACGCTGATAAATGGGTATCTTTATCAACGCTAAAAAAGAAATAATAAATGTCAGTTTTATCAGCACTTTATAATTTAGCGCTAATAAAAACCTACTTTATCAGTGCTTTCTAAAAAGAACTGATAAAATCCTTTGGCATTTTTATAAATGGAACCCTATCAGAAACCTGATGCCATTTACACCCTAAGCATTCATGGAACCAGAGCTCTGCTGCCCCCACCACCGCTTTTGCCTCCACCGCCCCTACTGCCAGACCCTACCGCTATCCTTAGACGACCAAATCAAAGGTATTATCTTATTTGAACCTGTTTTTCTTACTCATCACCCTACCTGCGTTTCACTTTCTCTTGACGAACCAAACTCTCATACTTTTCACGCATCTTTGTCCTCATTATCTTGTTTTCATTTTCTCACTGCCCTAGCTTGGGATCCAGTGTAATCGGTCTATTAATTCATTTGGATTCTCTTTCATCCATTTTTTCCATGCCATGCATAGTGAACCAAACTAGTTGATAAAGTATAAGTAGTGGAAATTCAAGTGAGTTCCAAAGAGATTCTATGTTGTAAAAAATCAATTGAATCTAAAGGTTTAAGTATAAATATCATGGAACCCCAAACTACATCAATGGAATTAGGTTAGAAGTTGATATGGAAATAGGAAGCTCTAAACTAGTATATGGAACACTAAATATTATTGAACAACTTCTTACTACCATGTTTTCAGGTAGGTGAGAAATAATCCTAGACTCACTAACTTGAGAGGCACATGTTGACCAGTTGAGATGACCCAACATGAGTATAGGACCACTGACCCATGCATGAAGAGGGACTAACATTGGTACACTGGGTCTGGTATGCCCAAATCAACTAGAAAGGGCATACCCCTATCCCAACATGAAACATTTTATGCTTAGGGCTACCATGAGGCTTCTTAATTTCTAATTTGACTGATGTGGCCTTATTTTCATATATATTTGACATATTTTATTTGAGAAATAATTTTTTATAGTGAAATTTAATTTCTAGGACAATATTGGGAATATTTTTCATTTCATGTCATATTTTAATTCCTTAAATATTATTTTTGAAAATAATTTTTTTTGGGATTTAATTATTAAGTGTTCTTTGGTTTAATTTTCATATTTATTAAGGTCAAATTTGGAGATGTTTTTTATTTTAAACTAAAAATTTATTTTTCGTATTTTTTTAAAGTGATTAAGTCTTTGAATTTATTTTCTAAAAGTCTTATTATTCAATTATATATATATGTTATGAAATAAAATACTCCATGTTGTTTGAAATTTGTAGATAATTTCATGAAATTAGAAAATTCCCAATATTTCTGTGAGTCTTTCATTTTCATAAGACATTTTATTTATCATATGACTTGTAGTATTTCTGAAATCCTTTTACTTAATTTCCATACTATAAACATTTTATAGTATCATTGTAGCTCTATAGGATATACTTCCATAATACTTAGTTAAAAATATTAAGACCCCCCGACACATTTTAATTTATTGATAACTCATCAAAGAAAGCTGATATTGGTAGTTTGTATCCAATTACAATAATTAAATTCAATTTTATTCTATAAATTCTTTTTATTTTTATTTATATTAATTATATTTCTTCAATTATGATAATTCAATTATTCATGAATGATTATGCTCATTGTTCTTATATTATTAAGAAATGTTTTCTTCATGTGCTTTTAGTAAATTATTTTTAATTCATATATTAGTTCATATATGGTATAATGATTTTTTATTTAAATGAATTGATTTATAATCACTTTCATGCAAGATATCTTGAATTTCATGGTTCAATATGCATTGTATTTATATTTAGGAATTGAAATATTGTTTTGTGTTTGTAAAATAATATTTTTTAATGGAAAAGGAGATTTTATTGAGTGATTTGATTTTAAAACCAAATCTGAGAGGGAACCAAATGTATTTTAATAGTATTTAAAAGTTTTAAGTATGGTTTATCTTCTCTTTTTATTTTTATATGGAATTACTTGTATTTAAAATAAAAGTGAATTTTGAGAAATTCAATATTTTTTTAAACTAGGTGTGAAGAATTCCATGTAAAAAATGAATTTATTTAATTTTAAATGTTTGAGATGTGGCTGATTTAGTTATGAAAATTTGGAGAACATTTTTGGCATTTGTGGAAAAATTTTTACAGGAAAATCTAGATTTAATTTTAAATAATTTGGATTTCTTACAAAGTGTGCATGTATTTGAGAAATTATTTCAAACCTCTTGTAACAATGGTGTGGTTTTAATGGAAATGGAAATTTTGAAAATGTTTTTCCATGTTTATTTTCTCATGTGGATTGTGATTTGGGATCTGACCCCTTGATGTGCACTAGGACCACATTATTTGAGTGTCTTTTCAAACATAAAGGAGATAGATTCATGTTTCATGTTTCTTTATTTCACCTCCATGAAATGTCTTAATATGGGGTAGAAAGTCCATTATAAGGATATGACTTAGGGAAATATACTTATTATTTTAATGTATTTTTTCTAGTGATTGGATTTTCCTAAACTCCAAAAGGAGAGGTAGGGGAATGATCTTTTTCACCTTAGGAATTATTGAGTCATCATCATTCCTTTTTCATGGTGACCATGATCCTCATGAGGTTATGGAATGGTTTGATCATATTTATAATTTCAGGAAGTTGGAAACTCCTGAGTGGTTTGAGGTGATTTTTATTTTTGGGTGGTGTGGTTGATGAGCCTAGAGTGGTTTGGGTATTTTTAGTGATTTCAACCATTGTGAGTTCTTGGTAAAAATAAATTTGATTGTCCTAAAATATCATCCATTAGCCTACATGAAAATGAAATATCATAACAATCCATGTAATAATAGAAAATCAAGTCTATTTTTATACATGTATTTTGATATATATATATATCATGAATGATGTGTATCTTTATAAAACTCTACACTCACCCACTTCTAAAGATAATGAATTATTCACGTGCTGGTTCTCCCAATACTAAAGAACGATATGTATCTCAACCTACTTCTCCTCATAGTTTAAAGAATCAAAAACCTTATGCACATTCTAGTGCTCCCAATATCAAGGAACAACAGGCTTCTCAACCTATTGGGGGTCCTAGTGTAGAGGTACAACAAAATTATCCACATGCTGATGCTACCACTCTAGAGGAACAACATATTTATAATGTTGATAATGAGAAAATGGTAAGTGATGAAGGACTGATGATGCAGAAAAAATAGGAGTGCCATAGTTTCATAGAGTTAGAAAAAATCATTAAGGTGAAAAGCAAAGGCATCAAATAGAAGTTCAGATGGAATGTGTTTGTCCAGCATGTTAACCCTAATAAGGCCATGTTCAGTATTTACATTGAAACCATCACTCAACAATGTGTGATGATTGATATATATTCGTGGTACCATGTTGTTCCCATGCTTAAGACATTGATGTGGGATGAGGTTACTGTAACATTATGATATCATTTTTTTACTTTACTAAAAAATAAATAATGGAACATTGATTTACTCTTCATTATCCCTTGCAGAGTGCATTTATATTAGATAACTCCCACAAGAAATATGTACTAATTATTTTTGGAAGGATTCATAGAGGCTTTTAGATAATTCTAATGAGATATCATATTAAATTTGATGTGGATAAAATAAAATTGCTCCCACCGCTTATGTATTCACACTTAATAACCCAAGAATTATGGGATACGTTTATTGGTCTTCATGTGGATGTGTCTTTTCAGGTATATTTTTGGATGGTAATACATTGTTTGAAAATATGAGTATTCATAACTTTGATTGAGAATTTTTTAGTTATAAAACAACAACTGATTACTGAAAATGAGGAATGAGCAGAAAAACCAACATTACCATACAATAAAGAAAGTATGGGGTATGCTTCCCTTGAAAAAAATTTCTATATATTTTAAATCTACTGTAATAATTTTAGGTGACATGAAACTACAACATAATTATGTTCTCTGTTTATATTCATATTGATTAATCCAAATCCAAAGACACTTCCATCCCATGCTATGTGCTATGGAGGGAGGAACCTGTAAATAAATATAGGGTATAAATAGATGAAAACCCAAAAAGTGTAGGAAACATGTGTAAGTACGACATAATAATTTTTTTCACTTTAAATCTCTAAAAAATAAAAATAATTAATTAATTTCTTATATTTTCTATGAAACATAGTGGCTAGAATCATCAACACCTATACCAGATAAACACCTACTATCGGTGGCCTTGTAGTGGCTAGATCAGTATGGTCGCATTAGAGGTGCAGGTTTTGGGGTGACACATCAAACATATTTTGAGAAAAAAATAATAGGAGGATAATGGTAATTAAATGACAGAGTTGAAAGAAATATTAGATTCCCTTGAATAAAAGTTTCACTGGAAGACTAAGTTGTTAGAAACTGTTATAGGGGGAGCAAAGAGAAGGAATAACTCAAGAACAACCATTGTGTGAAGAGCCCCCACCTCCCCCCACCCCCACTATCATTGAGGTGAATCTTTCCCCTAAAATAGATGTAGTAGTCAAGGTAATCAATATTATAATGATTGTTTTATGTGAAATATGAATTAGAAAGACACTAATACCTTTCTTCTAATGATAATATACAAGATGAAAATGACTGGGATTTATATCTATCAATACCCACCCATATCCTTGTATCAAGGCCTATGATGTTCAATATCCAAGAATACCATCTACACAATAGACAACTTCCAATAGGTCATGTGATAGTGTCGATTAGTGTATCTCATGAGTTGAGTATTGAGATACCTGATCCACTTGATGATGAAGATATTCATAAGGCCGACAAAGATTTTGAAACATTCATCACATGGCCATAAAATCATGTAAAAACACATGTAGGCAAAGAGGTATTAATTTACAATTATTTTTTCATGATAAACCTTTAATAATTAATGAAAAAAAGTTGAAACAGATGAATATTATTATAGAAAAACAATGGGAAGAGGGTGAAACAAAAGGTCAACTCAAACCCATCTAAAGGATCAACCAACCGATCAAAAAGATCTTTCAAAAGCATCTTTACCTCACATGTTCAATATCCACATATACTAACATTAAAGGTTCAGGCAGAATCAAATTCACTAAATGGTAGTAGTCACATAGTTGATTTTGAAGAAAATATATATGAAGAGGAAGGTATAGACTAAATAGATTTTGTGAATGTAAGTGAAATCCTAAACTATGCATGGATAGGAGTCTCATTTTTAAATGTATACATGAGGTATGTTTTCAATGATTTGATTTTACAAAAGTGAATATACTAGTTAATTATGACTAATTACATTTCATATTTTTTTGTAGATGTATATATCAATACCAATTGAAGGGATTTACCTAGTAATTTTTTTGGACTCGTTAGTCCTTACTCCACCTCTAAAGAACAAATAAAAATATATTCCAAAAAAATGAATGAAATAGTGGAAAACCTGACCAAATCATTTGTAATAATACTTATGGATGATAGAATCTTCTTAATACCAACATTGGAGGGGTAAAACACTAAAATTTATTAATATGAAATATATTTTTATTTATTTCATTACTTATTCCTTTTTAGAAAACATTGGATACACATTGAGGTCAATTTAGATACTCCAAAGATTTTTTTCCTAGATTAACTACATAGATACCCAACAAATCAACCACACATTATGACATTTTTCAATTGGTAATACATTACATATAATGTTTTAGAAAGAAAATTTAAGTTATATAATTTATATTATGTTTTAATTAGGGTTATTTTATGATAGTGTGGTGTATAAATATTTTAAAAAACAAGGAATGAGGATAGGGGTTAAGGATAAGGATCTAGAAAGGTTCTACAACTGGACAAGTATCTGGGTATATATAATAATATTTCACTATCCAAAAAAATATCAAAATAAATTAACTATTTTTCACAATGTTTCCATAGTGTCTAAAACAAACAAATGAAAAAATTATGGTTACTATGTTTTTAAATTTATAAGAGAGATCATATTCCAGCAATAAACTATCACCCCGAAAGAGGTATTTTTGAAGATAATTACTATTTCATTTAAAATATTTATTAGTCTTTTGTGCATTTAGATTTTTCCAGGACTACTATGACTGTGAAAAATACTCATATTAACAATATGATTTGGATTTTCTTAGAAACGAATGGGTAGTATACAAGATGATATAATGTATAGAAATAATATGAATATGTGACTTCCATATAAGTAATGTATTGTTTTATATTTATTTTTAATTTATTTATTTTTAGTATTACTCATATAAGATTTTTTTTCTTATATAGGTAGATTTATTTGACTTAGTTGGTGTGGTTTATTCTAAGATACTCATGCTCATGAGATATTGGACTTCTAGGATACAACTTAGATAATGAAAATAAGGGAATAGGTTAAGAATTTATATAACCATCATGGAAAGGTGAATTCATAATACTCATTTAATTATTTTTTTTCATCATTTTATCTAATATTTGTATTTTTTTTCACTATCATTTTTTGAATTATTATTTAGTTGTTTTCATATATCTTTTGGGAAGTGATATTTTGATTTAAACTATTTATAATAATCCATAGAAGAGATAACACATTCCTTTCTTCCAATGTTACCACACTTTCCATTGCCATTATTTGTTGATATACTGATACTACATATTCATTTGATGTTTTTATCTAAAAAAACGTTTCTTGTTATTGGAAATCATAAGAGTGTAGGAATCCCTTATTCCCATCATGGTGAATTTTCATGTTATAATGGGCAGATGATCTTCTTCTACTCATATTATTTTTATCAATGATAATGATTTTTTTGACTAAGAAAACTGATCCAATATGAATTGTTGGATTTTATATAAGGAAATAAAATTAAAATCAAAGTAAAATTTTTATTTTGATTATTCTGATACTTTAGGATGTATAGGAATTGGTGACACCTCAATACGACACACGGTGTGACTGATATGACACCAGGTGCTTCTTTTTATTTAAAATTGACATTAATTTTAATAAAATAGACAAATGAAATAATTAAAACCAAAAAAATACATTTATATTATTTTAATACTTTATGAAAATTATCCACAATTCATTTAGGACTTGTAGGAATCCGGAACACCGTAATCTGATGCACGATGTGGCCGGTATAACTCCAAGTGTTCGTTATCAGTTTAAAATTGACACTTTAGTTCAAAATGTGTCACTCAATAAAAACCAAGAAAATTCACTAGTATTTTATTTTCAATTTCTAAAATTAATTTTTGATATGTAGGAATTGGTTTATTTCAAAACCAATAAACAATGTGACTGATATGTGTCAAATTGCGTGTTTCGAGTTTAAAATGACAGTTTAGTAAAAAATATAAGTGACATAATAAAAAACAATAAAATTCATTTATATTGTTTTAATACTTTAGTAAAATGATCCATGAGTAATTTTGTATGTGTAAGAATCACCCTAACCTAAATCTGATGCATAGTGTGACCAGTATGAATCCAAGTGCATCTTTTTTATTTAAATTTGACATCAATTTTAGTAAAAAGTAAAACTGAACTCCTCAAAACCAGTAAAACACATTTGGATTGTTTTGATACTACATGTAAATGATAAATAAGTCAATTTATAAGTATAGGATTCATCCCCACCTTAATCTGATGCACAGTGTGGCCGGTATGACTCCAAGTACGTCTTCCTATTTAAAATTGACATTAATTTTAGTAAAATGAAAAAATGAACTACTAAAAACCAAGAAAACAAATTTTTATTATTTTTATACTTTATATAAATGATCCATATGTCATTTGAGATGTGTAGGAATCATCTTCACCTCAATTAGACACACGGTGTGTCCAATGTGACTCCAAGTGTGCCTTTATTTTAAATTTACATTAATTTCAAAAAATGTAAAAAGTGGCTTACTAAAAACTAAGAAAACACATTTATATGTTTTTTATACTTTAGTAAAATTATCCATGAGTAATTTGGGATATGTAGGAGTCATCCTAACCTTAATATGATGCGTTGTGTGACTGATAGGACTCCAAGAGAATCTTTTTATTTAAAATTGACATCAATTTTAATAAAAAGAAAAACTGACCAACTCAAAACTGAGAAAAAAACATTTATATTGTTTTGATTCTTTAGGGGAACAATTTATAATTCATTTAAGATGTATAGGAATTAGACGATCTTCAATATAGCACATGGTGTGACCATTATGTCTCCATGTGTGTCTTCTTATTTAAAATTGACAACAATATTTGGTAAAAAGGACAACTGGCCTACTAAAAACTGAGAAAACACATTCTGAATGTTTTGATACTTTAGGAAAATGATCCATAAGTAATTTAAGACTTTTATGAATTATCCAAACATCATTATTATGCAAAGTGTGACCATTACAACTCCAAGTGTGTATTTTTATTTTAAATTGATGTTAATTTTAGCAAAAGGAATAAGTTAAATATTTGAAACCAAGAAAATGAATTTGTATAGTTTTGATAATTTAGTGAAAAAATCCATAAGTAAATTGGGATGTGTAGGAATAAACTAAACCTCAATACAAAATACTCTATGACCAGTATGACTCCAAGTATATCTTTTTATTTAAAATTGACATCAATTTTAGTAAAAAGGACAAGTAATCTACTCAAAACTGAGAATACTCATTCCAACTATTTTTTTACTTTATAGAAACTATCCATAAGTCATTTGTGATGTGTAGGAATCATCCTCACCTCAATTTGATGCTTGGTTTGACCGATATGACTCCAAGTGTGTCTTTTTATTTTATATTGACATTAATTTTCGAAAAAGAAACAAGTGACGTACTAAAAACTAAGAAAACAAATTCAAGTTATTTTTAAACTTTAGGAAAATGATCCATGAGTCATTTGGGATGTGTAATTATTATATGCACCTCAATACGATGCACATTGTGACTGGTATGACTCCAACTGTGTCTTTTTATTTAAAATTGATATCATTTTTAATAAAAAGGACAACTAAACTACTCAAAACCAAGAAAATTCATTTGTATTGTTTTTATAAATTAGGAAATGAACCATAATTCATTTGGAACATATAGAAAAAGTCACAAGTCAATATGACACATGGTGTGATTGATATAACTCCAAGTGTGTCTTTTTATTTAAAATTGACATCAATTTTATTAATACGAACAACTGACCTACTCAAAACTGAGAAAATGTGTTCGTATTATTTTCATACATTAGGAAAATGATCCATAATTCATTATTGATGTGTAGGAATCAACTTCACCTCAATACGATGCACATTGTGTCTAATATGACTCCATGTGGGTCTTTTTATTTTAATTTGACATTAATTTTAGAAAAAGGAACTAGTGACATACTGAAAACCAAGAAAACACATTCATATTGTTTTTATACTTTAGGAAAATGATACATGAATAATTTTTGACATGTATAAATCAGTCACACTTCAATTTGATGCATGGTGTGACTGATATGACTCAAAGTGACCATTATCAGTTTAAGATTGACATATTAGTTTCAAACATACTGAAAACAAAGAAAATGTGATCTGATTAACTTGATAAATTAGGACAGAAATTCGTAAGTCATTTTTGACATGATGTAACTAGTATAACTCAAAGTGTGTGTTTTCAGTTTGAAATGAATTTTAGTAAGAAACAAATGTGAAATAACAAAATCTAATAAAATGTATTCAGATTGTTTTGATAGTTTAGGAATATTATCCAAAAGTAATTTTTGATGTCTAGGAATCATCTTCACATCAATACCATGCATGGTGTGCCTGGTATAACTCCATGTGTGTCTTTATTTAAAATTGATATTAATTTTATTGAAAAGAAAAATTGACACACTCAAAACTGAGAAAACATATTCAAATTGTTTTGAATCTTTATAACAATGATGAATACCTCATTTGTGAGACGTTGGAATCAACCAAACCTCAATATAACACACAGTGTGACCGTTATAATTACAAATGTGTTTTTTTATTTAAAGGTTATATTTTTAATGTATTATTTCATATTAATGTTTAATTTATTACTTTATAAAATTAATAACATAATATTTTTTTCTTATATATATGGATTCTTATGCTTAAGTTGAGTTTATTAGTTCATAAATTAATACCATTGGTGAAGCTTTTTGAGAGGGGTCACGGGCGCCAAAGATGATGAAGCATTAATGTTTTTAAATGTTTGTGGATAGTAATTGTAAATGTAATTAAAAAAAATATTGTTTGAAATTTATATAGTAGTGTTTTTGTATTTGTTATATAAAATTTATTTCATTTAAATTATATATTTTGTATACTGTTAATAGTTTGGGGTTGTTTCAGTGTGTTGTTATACAAATAGCATATTGTAGTAGGTCGGGACTTTATCAGTGCTAAACTAGTGCTCACAAAGGTGGGTCTTCATAAGTGATTTTTAGCACTGATAAAGGTACCCTTTCATCAGTGCTGATAAAGGGGATCCCCATCCCCTTTAATAGTGTGGAGGGTAATAGTTCTTTTTTAGTGTTGTTAAAATCCTTTTTGTGCATTGTTAAAGGGAATTTATGTAGTAGTGTTATCAAAGAAAAGTATTACCCTCATGATGTTTTTATCCCTTCTAGTTTGGGTCATAGACCAAGTTTTTTTCTAGATAAGTGTTTGGGGATTAAAAGATGTTCCTAATTGTGAACTTTATTGCAGAGTTACCAATGGTACTTAAGTTAAATTATCGAATGATCCATGGCTGCCCAGTCTTGATGGTGTGAAACCTTTCTCCCATCCCCTTACAGGATTTAAACATGCTTCAGTGAGTGATATTTTGACTAATGATATTTTTTTGATGGGACCCTCATAATATTGATAGTTGGTTCTAATACTTGGAACACAAATATATTCATGTAGTCCTAGTGGTTTCCAGTTCTGGTTCAGATATGTTGAGTTGAAATCATGAAAGGTCGGGTTGTTATACCATTCATTGACGTTATAGGATCTATATTGATCGTAGTGATTATCCTAGGCACCCACTGTGGAAACATATCTGGAATTTTGATGCTCCACCGAAGTCCAAACTACTTTTTTGGAAAATGTGTAGTGGTTACCTCTCCACCCTTATGTGCCTTGTAGATAGGCACTTGTCTAAGATATCTATTTTACTTCTTTGTGGGTTTTCTATAGAAACCGAATTGGATTCAATTTTATCAAGCCCTTAGGTTGTAGGGATATGGTTGGAAAGTGCTAGGTAGGATGTTTCTTTATGGGTTAATCTCAGATAGATTTATGCCTATACCTTTTGGTTTCTTTAAGATCTATATTGACACAATACTTCATAGATATGTCTTTATTAGTATCAGGGATGTTGTTTGTGACCACATAGGTTCTCTTATTGTATCTATTCATTCCTCAGTTGATGCATGGTGGGATCCTTCGATGGCCTAGGTTATGGCTATTTGAAGTGGTGCGGAGATCACATATTCTCATGGATGGAGAAATATTGTGGTTGAATCTGACTGCCTTATTATTATCAATGCTCTGAAGTAGAATGAAGGTGACCATCAGCCTTTCGGGTCTATTATAGATAATATCAGATCTTTGGAGCCCTTGTTTGGTTCTTCCATTTTACCCTTCACCAGGAGAGATGGAAATAGTGTGGCACACGTTATGTCTTCTTATAGGGGATATTGAGGATCTTTCTCTTAGATTTATTCTCTATGTTTACATCTTAGTCTTTCTATTCTTTTGAACTAAAGTAGTTGTAAATTTGTATCTAAAAAAAATATATAATTAGATGTTACAGTGTTAATACATATAATTAAAAAATAATAAGGTGAATTATATTAATATAATTATAAATAATGTAATAAGATACTAATAATACTATTAAAAATAAATGATAGTATAATTAAATTATAATAATAAAAATACTAATGGTTCCAAATAGAAACTTGGATCAAAAGTTATGGTCATTTGAAGATCAAGTCATGTTTTCAAATTATCTTAAGAAATCAATTAATTACATAATTTTTTTATCACAAAATTGTTATTAAATGTATATTACCCAATAAAAATAAGCCAATTTTTAATTATTTTATATACTATTTTCACTAAATATATTACATATTAAGTGTAAATACATATTTAATATGATTAAAATATTTTATATTTATATCAAATAATTATGTTTTTTTAAAAAAATTTGCTAATAAAGTTCTAATTATAAATATTGTATCCATTATTTTTAAAAAACATAGATGTCTATATTTTTTTTAAATCGACATTCAGATTTATTAGATAAATTATTGTAAAAAAATTGAACCCCATGGATATCAGCTCTTCGGTTGGAGAGGGAGAAACATATGCACAAAATCTTTTGTTACTCCTAATGAAGGGAATGATATGACCTGACAATGTTCGGTTTCTAAGATTGTGACATTGTGAAAATTGAATCATATGTCAAGTGATTCAGATCCTTTCATGCCAATCAGAGAGTGATCTTGTGTAGTGGAACTCATGTTTGGATATCCATCAGAATAACATTAGCCAACTATAGGTGGTGAACAACCTACTCCCCGCTAACCACTAGGATGATCTCTATTGGTGCCCAAGTATGGAAGCTTGAGAACTGATGTGAATCCAAGGATGAGAAGGGGGATACTTATACTATTTTTTACTGATGTATCTTATACCTATAAATTTAAATATCTAATTAAAATCATGGTTTTAAGAAACCTCCAAGATTAGATTTTTTTGGAAACATTAACGTATCTTATATCCTTCGGATTTTTTTAGATCCTTTATCCCCAATTTTACGCATTTGAAATCCTTACTATTATCTATTTTAATTAATTAAATTTAGTTCCTAAATGGAAAATTTGGATTTATCTCTTAAACCACTTTTTTAAGAATTTCATATATATATATATATAATAATATATATAAAATCGTTATATATCTCAAAATACATTTTGTATATTAAAGTTTGTACATTTTCCTTCCACGTGTCTCCATTTCATTATTTCTACTAACATATCCAAATCCCCATTTATCCCATTACCTTCCCATATATTCCCCTCTCTACATACCCACGATTACTCATAATCATTCTCTTCCCCTTAAATAGCTTACGAATCCAACTACATCTCCTCTACATCAGCCTCTACCTACATCTCCTCCTCTGCATTAGCCTCTTCCAGTACCTCTTACCCCACCTTCGCCCTCTCCTCCACCCTTTCCTCCACGTGTTCCTCCTCCTATGCATCATCCTCATTCTCCTCCTCCAACTCCACCTCCTACTACACCTCCGCCTTCAGATCCACCTTGTATCCTCCCATGCATATGCCTCCTCCTCCTCTGCCTCCTCCTCCACCTCGGCCTCTGCCTCCACCTCAGCCTCCGCCTCTCCTTCTTATTGACCCCATCCATCTTCTTTTATATCTTTATCCACCATTCATCATACCATGATACTATTTATTATTTATAATCCTCCATCACCACATATCCATGAGCCCAAAATTTTCACATCTTTGGATCTTCCTATCGCGTAGTCCTTTTCATCGCATAATGTTTCATTGTTTTCCAATTAAAAACTATTGATCTTATATTTCGATCTATTAGACATGATACACCTTATCTAGCGACTTATAATTTAGACAATTCCAAGAATATTTTTTTTATTCATTATTGGGGAGTTTTTCGATCCTGGAATCTGCAATTATTTTTAACCCTATATCAGCAAGATATCAACCAACTCATGGTATCACCATATCATTGAAGATTTTGGTCATTCAAGGATAGATATCTTCCAAGAGCTGTAATTGGTATGTGTTCCTCTTCCCTCCCCTTACACATGACACCAAAACTTATGAATTTCTAACCCTATTTTTTATTTCATATTCATTATGTAATAGTTAACAAATATTCATATTCTATCATTTTTATTTTTTGATATCTGTTCCACAGTAAAATGACATGAATCTATTGTGCTATTTCGATTTTATCCCAACCAGTCAAGTTTTAAATTGAAATGTAAGCCTTCTATGTTTCACATGTTTGTTTAATTTCAATATTCTATATCATTATTATGATTAGTAATTATTTATTAGTAAAATTTCATATTTCATATCACATTGATTAATTTTTTAAATATTTTTTTGATCATATTTTTTATGGTCATCAATTTTTGATACACTTCCATACACCATCGATTTAGTTTGTTTGTCCAAATTCATTGATAAAATATATTTTTTGGAACATGATAACACTAGTAAACTAATTTTAAAGGAATGGAAAACTATAATCAAAATACTCGACATGATTATATAAGTATTATATAGTTATTTATAACTTTAGTTTCCTATGCTTCATCAAAAGAGTTTAATATTTTCTTTTCAATCATTTGTTTTCTATTAAATTTATTTTCTTGTGTTCCATTTGATATGGTTATTTTGAATTATGATCTTAAAGATTTCAACACCCACAATGCTACTAATAAAATGAATTTTCCTTTTATTTTAAAATTATACAAAAAACATAATTTTTTCATCAATTAAATTATAAAAGTAGTTAATGTATCTAACTATTATTCTAATTTTACTTCGGAATCTCTCAAGGTAGAATTTATTCAATTATACTTATCCGTATTAATCAATTACATTTTATGAAATTTCTTGAAGAAGTAGTTATTTATTCCATTAGGATGTGTTTCATTCTTCACCTTACATTTTATGACATGTCTTGAAGTATTGGTTATTTATTTCAGTAGGTTTTGTTTCATTTTTCACATTCTCTTTCAAGATTATCTTGAATTACACAAAAAATCCATGGAAATATTATAATAAGTAGTTATTTCATAGTTCATTTTTTATCTCACACAGAATCTATTATAATGCGAATTTCTACAAAATTGACTTCAACAATATATCATCACATTGGGTTTACCAAATGGTATGAAAACATGTTCTTATATATGTGAGTATGTATTTTGTCATGATATTAGTTTAAACAAAATTACTACACCTATTTTAAAAAAATTAATATTTATTTCACATATCAAATGTTTTATCCATCTACATTTTTTCAAATATTATACACATCAATTTCACTATATATTCAACTTTATTTTTATTAAGAATGCATGGGTTCTCTTTTATTTCTGAATTTGTTTGATAAGTTTTTATTTGTATCATAACATGAAAAACATGAATCAAGGATAAAAAACATAGACATTGATAGGTGTTATGAAAGCAAGGGGTGATAATTTTATGAAACCTTATAAAATGGTTTGACACAACTTACTATAGTTCATAGAATTCCTTACCAAATTTAACCATATCAGGATAATGATTTGATGTCAGAGTTGGTTAGTTATCTACCATAGAGGTTAAAGAGTGATATTGATAACATTTATTGGTTAATTTATTCATAGTATGAATACCATGTAAAAATAATTTCTTTTCCATCTCTAAGATTTTTTTTCATTTTTACTAAATTTAGAATAAAAAATGATTAGATGAAATTTCTTTACGACTTAATTTTGAGATTTTACAATCAAATCAAAAAATTATTTATAAATTGGAATGTTTTCGGAATTCCTTCATAGGTTGTGGGAATTTCCTTATAACATTTCTATTTCTAACATAGTTATGGTGATGTTATTATACTTTTGTTTTGTATATATTTCATATAAATATATAAATATTTTGTGTACATATGGGTTATATATATATATGTTCTTTTTTCTCTCTCTCTATTTATATGTTATGTCTCTCTTCTCTATTTTTATATGATATGTCTTCTTCCTCTCTCTCTATATGTTTTTCATGAATATAGGTTGTGTATGTTTATATATATATATTTGTGTGTGTGTGTGTTATGTATTCTATCTCTCTTTATATGTTGTATATGTATATACTCATATCATGTTTTCATGAAAATTAGCCATTGGAATAGTTTTAAACATGAAAACCTGACTACTGATTTCAAGTTTCTAACTCCCTTAGTAGGTTCATCACCTCTACCATGATTTATTCATTAGTTTATATATTTATATTGTCTCCTTCAATAATCACCCTTTATTATTATAAGGTGCCTACATGATACATGATTAACTTATGAGGTTGTGGATAAATCTATTCTTGACATACAAGTCTACCAGAACTATATTCTCGACATGGCTTAGACCTGATCAAGTGTATAATCTATTCTATACTATACTATAAACATTTTATATTAGAAACATATTAAAATTTCCTTCACTATTAATTTTCAAATAAAAATGTCAAATTATGAATTTTGAGGGTGTTAATCACTTGCATCTATATGAGAATAATCAAAAGGAAGCATGATTTTAATCTTTTGGTGTTTTAATAGTTTATGTGATATTATGGTGGTAGGGATTATTCAATAATGAATTGAACCATGATGATATGGGGTTTTCATGTTTCACTAACTTTTAATTTATTGGTAAAAGGTAGTGTTTACTATCTGTAAAAAGAATGGTGCATTGTTGACATGAGGACTGGACTACAAAACATTTTTCCTTTAATATCCTGAAATACATATTGATGTTACTCATAAATCAATATCATATAAAAATGTTAGAGAATTTTAGGTAGTGAATCCTTCAAAAGGATAAATTTATGGCTAAAATCACCACTATTTATGGTAGTTATGATTTTCTATTCGTGTTTGTTTCGTTGCCCCAAATTTTTATTCAAGTATCTAAAATAATGTTCCCACTTATCATTCCCATGTTTAGTTGAGAGAGGAAACTGAATCTTTGATGATTACATGTCCCCATCATATTTTTGAAGCATTTTAATTATCAATTTTAGATGAAAATAGTTTTATATTTAAATAGGGACTGATTTATTCATTCAATTCCAATGGAGTTTTAAAACTTCAGAAGCTTCCCTACTATTCTTTGTAGTGGAGGAAGATCTATGAAGTGGGGTTATTCCTTGAAATAATTTTACTAGGTTCAAGGCACTTGAATCAAATAGATAGAAAATATTTCGATGGATTTTTTGATTAAAAAGAGCTAACATTTTCATCACCAAATGATCATCAAAAGACTAGTAAAATTTCACACTGACTTAGAAAATTTTATAAAAAAACATTCATAAGGAACAACATTGTTCCTTTATTAATCCATTTAGTAAAAGGAAGTAGGATTATTTGAATGACTAATCAATGGTATAGTATTTTGTTCAACTTTATATGAAAACTCTCCATCATTTTGATTTTATAAGACCATAAAATGTTTTAGAGGGATTAGAACATTAGTTTCATGATAAATAAGATGATCAACATGATTTAAATATGCCCTCTATGCTTCTGAAAGAGAGGATATAATAGTCAGAAACTAACCATTATATATATCATTTATCTTCATTAAAACTAATACTATTGGAGTAGATTTAGGTTTACTAGATGTAGTTAAAAATATTACATCAGTTGTAACTAAAATCCCTAGTAGGGAAATAATCACTATTAGGAAGTGTTTCATGAACATCTCTAATATTCGATAGTAAAGAAAAAATTACATCTAAATATAGATAGATAAAAGAATTTAAATTTAGTTAAGTAGTTATATCTAGGGAACATTTTTATGATTAATAAACCCTATTATCCTATCTAAAATATGGAATTTAGCTGATTCTTTAGGACAAATATTTTTTTATTATAAACTATATTTAATAGTATGTATCACATACAATTTATGATTTCACATATACTATTTATATAATTTAATATAAACTATATTTATGATTTAAATAGTTAAAGATTTAAAATAAGCTATATTAACAAATAATTATCACATATATAGTATTAACATGAAACCATATTAGCATATAAATACTATTTAAATGTTACTTTTATTAACCTATATAGTTTATGATTGAAATACTATTTATATGTGTATTTACATGTTAACATATTTTATATGATTATATGATTATTGAATTATTTTTTCATATATATTATATGTTTTTAGAGTGTATATGTGTATATATAAATAGAGTTTCAGTTCATATAGTTTATATTTTGATTTTATTAAATCGTTTCATTATATATTGTAGTTTTTTTATAATTTCATATCATACAATTCATACAGTTTAATTGTTAATTTTATTATAAGAATTAAATATTTTATATCTAATAGAATCATCTTTCAATGAACAATAATACATGCGGGGACAATGAATATAGATAACTATATTACAATTCTTTTAAATATTCCATCAATATCAATTTTCAATCTTGATTCATTATCAATATTGTTTGATTTTGGTTCTCATTCTCTTTTACTTGGCCTTCATATTAGAATTTCTCATGTATCTACTTTCTAATGCGTGTTATAAATATGTGTATATTTAAAAAATATTCATTCTACCATTTTTATAGATTCTTTCCCCTTTCAATTAAATAATAATCATCAAATTTCATGCTTCATAGGTTCTCCCCTTGATTGTTTTAATTATTTTTTTTATATTCACCACATCTAACGGGTTTTTGTATTCCCATTGATTTTTTGTTCTTCAATTTTAATTTCAGGATGATATTAATGGGAAAACACCAGAAAGTTCGGGAAAGAAACATAATATATTCAAGGGAAATGAATATAAAGAACTGTGGTATAATTCTGTCAATTCTTCCCTAAACTCATTTCCCATTGCATCTCATTTATTGTAGTGAAAATATGGTTTGGAAATTTTTCAACTTCCAATCATTTTGTATTATTTTCATCAAATATTATACATATTTGTTGTATTTAAAATGTTTATTTTCATATTTTTTTAAAAAAAATTACCCATATACTTTTTATTTTCTTATTCACTCCATAATTATTTAATGAAATTTCATTACTCAATGACTAAAGAGGACTACGTGTTACTACCATTGTTCTAGGTTTGTGAAACTAAAAGATGAATCATTTTATCTATTATGGAGTAATATATATTCATCAAAATATTGGATACTATATTTGAAAAATATAAAATAATTCTAAAAATATATCACCTATAGTAACTTTTATAAGAACACTTTTTCAATAAACAACCTGGGAACAATGAGTTATCTTAAATGAAGACTGCTCAAAACACATTTTAATAAGTGTTGGGAAACACAAACCAAGGGTTTTATATAATATTATACCTTATTACATTGACTATTGTAACATATAAATTATTTCATATTAGTTTTTTCCTGCTATTTTTTCCAGGAGGACCCATGAAGTATATGAGTGTAACAGTATTTTCAAATTTATCTATGGAGTTTCAGAAAAACATATAAAGAAATGTGGACAATACAATGCTTCTATATGAGAAGTTTCAAGTGCATGAATGTAAGGGAACTGAAATTGGTTAGATGATAAAATAATTTCTAATTTTGACTCCTAAAGAGTATGTGTTAATCCTGGAGGTTATAGAAAGGGGAAGAAAAAACCTTATGTAGTTATATAAAGGTATATTATAGTGTAAATTATTTATTTAAAGATTTATTCCTTCAATCATTTTTTATTTTTTTGGGTTTTCTAGGAAATTAATGTTGATGTTTTGTAATACCAATCATCAAGATGTAGTCATGATTTTAATTTATGCATAAGGATTCACATAGAGGCGGAGAGAAACATGAACGATATGCTGATATGGTGGATAAGTACCAGTAGTATCAGGATGTGATAGCAGATGAGGAGTATGAGGAGGAAGGTGATGGATATGATGAGGGAGGCCTGATATTTGTTGATGGTGGGGTCAATAATGTGCATATGGGCACTACGACTATAGGATTAAGAGATAACGTTTGCTACTTTTGTTGGAAATTTCTAAGGCCATTATTACCATGAAATGAAAACATCAATTTCAAGGTTGAAAAAAATAAAAATTAAATAATGTATGAAATATACATGTGGTTCAATATTCATTAATTTATATAATATGAAATAAAAAATCACTTTTTAATACTATGAATTTTGTTTCTAACCAAACCTATAACTTCTCTTTAATAAATAGTAAACTATGATCATTAATTTATATAAGTACACAAATAGATTGTTTGGGTATATTATCAGTAAATTTAATTGAGTTTTTATATGAGTTAAATTTTAAAATTTAAATTTTCATCTTTATTATTCTATTTTAATTTTATAAATTTTTCATGTTTTATTATTTATAATAGAATTAGTTTCTAAAATACTTCATATTATTCATATTCTATTGATGTTTTTGATTTGAAATTCTAGAACATCATTATAAATCATGGATTTCATAGAATGAGTAGTGTTTATCATGCAAAAAAATCTATTTCCATTGATTTGGTATTATAAGATTTTTATGATTCAGTTTATTTGCATGAATAACATTTTATTTGAGTTTAATGTAAATCTTTTGATAAATTGTTTTTTGGGTTAAAATTCTCAATTTCCATTACAACATGAACTATATTTTTCTTGTCATATTTGTTACTTCCAAAGTAAAAAAAATGAATGGAACACCAATCAATTTCCCAGGATTCTTCCTCTAAAAATATTCGCTAAGGTTCTTTAGGGTGGCTACTATAAATTTCTCACATTCACATCCTTCTAGAAATATTTCATTTTCATTCATCTGTTACCCTAGTAGTTTACTCTTTCAAAATTACATATTAATTTTTGTTTAATCATATTTTAATGGTTATGTTAGACCCATTTAAATTTGTAAACATTGTATGATATCTATATTATAGTACTTAGTATTTAAATTATATCATTTTTTAAATTCATACATTAGATAACATTGAGATGACTATAAATCATCGGTCAATTTTTACCTTAACAGGTGAGGCAGTTTCTAGAATACAAGTATTTAGAAAAAATATATAGATTGACAGGTAGTCTGGTGAACAATTAATTTTTTTTATTAATTAATAATAATAAGACATCTCTAGAAAATATATACTTGTTTTACAGTTTATCAAACTTTATATTTTAATATAATATTAATTTCATATCATTTAAATCCTACATTGACCAATTTGTCAATAATATATTCATAAATTATATACTGCATGTGATTATAGTATGCATTCCATCTAATTCTAGTTTAGTACTCCTCTAATTTCTCTTCTACATCAACAAATTACATATAGGATTATGCATATAGTATGAATACATTGTTTGAAATCACATAAACCTATATCCATATTTTATGCCTAAATTGATTAAATTTATATACACCTATACACATAAATACACACCTATAGTTACATAGAATGCTTACAGCTACACATGTTTCCAGAAGCCTTAAATCTATTTCCATGTGTCATGAGCATCCCACTCACTTCATTTCTTCTTCAAATTTCCCCCCTCTCTCCCAAAAAGTTACACAGATTCCATATATTACCACCCCATTTTTTTGAGAACGTGTAGGAATTTTTTTAATTAAATGATCATGTCATGAAAATTCATGGGCTGGGTACTAGTTAATTTAAACACTCCAATGCATTAGATAAATGTTCCACTCAAATTATTAGAATTTGTGAATATCCATCCACATGTAAAAAAAAATTATGTTGGAAAATACTAAGAGAATATTTATCACAATTTCTTCCCAAGTAGTAACAGTTCGTCATAGAAACTATTTATTCCACTATCTCCAAATCCATCAATAGAAAGTGAAATAAATTTCAGAATATAAAATAATCAAATGATTCAGTATATCAAAATGCCTCTTAAAATTCATGATTTTTTAAAAGATGAGTGGTAAAATATTACTTAAGTAGGCTATTGAATTTCACCTTATTTGGAATTATTTTTTATGACCATTTGGTTTATTTTGAAATATTTATCTTGAAATTGTTGTCAAACCATACTTTCCAGACCCCTAATAAATGAGGGTAGACCCTGATAAAAAAGAGTACATTTTTTATATATTTTTATATATTTTTTAATATTTATATTTATATACATGTGTGTATATATATATATGTTTTTTTGGAAACATTGATATATATTATACCCTAATCTAACATATAAATTTTCATAACTAAATAAAGAATAAACACAATCCTAATTTTAAATTGGTATATCAAATCCATTAACTATACTAAAGGTTGTAAATTTTATTACACATGTCATCTTCACATCAATTATACATTATGTGTGTCCCTCACCTTAAATTCAAATCAAGATCCTTATATTACCTTTCTCTACAATTCCTCCCCCACACCCTAACTCTCCTCCCCATAATCTCATATCCACATCCACTCCCCAACTCTCCTCCGCATCGGCCTCTGCCTTATCATATTCCTCTGCATTGGCCTCTACCTCCGACTCCTTCTGCGCAACAGCCTTTGCCTCCTACTATACAATGGCCTACACCTTTGAATTTGGGTGGGGAGAGGGATCATTCAGTGTGGGAAATTAGGGATTGAGTAGGTAGGGTATCAGGTGATGGGGGAATAGAATCCATTACGGTGACCTCCTCCTCTTCCTTGAAGGTGTCCACTATGTAAAAACCCTAAAATTAGAGCAGCACTGAACACATACCGCTAAATAAGTGTTTCTTCGGTTATCCTATCAACTATACAAGGCATATATTCCTATGAAATCTATTGTTTTTATGGGTGTTGGGGGTATCATATCTTGCATAATGTCTACAAATATAACTTGATTTTGAGACCTCTATGTTTATGATGTATTAGTTTGGTCTTTCTAGTTATACCATAAACCTTCAATCTTTTGGTATCTTACATT